>NC_069406.1:14819122-15145012 GCF_026875155.1 Cherax quadricarinatus
ACTCTAGGTCTGCATTATTCCATCATTGTTTACTCTAGGTCTGCATTATTCCATCATTGTTTACTCTAGGTCTGCATTATTCCATCATTGTTTGTCTCTAGGTCTGGATTATTCATTTATTGTTTACTCTAGGTCTGGATTATTCATTTATTGTTTACTCTAGGTCTGGATTATTCATTTATTGTTTACTCTAGGTCTGGATTATTCATTTATTGTTTACTCTAGGTCTGGATTATTCAGTTATTGTTTAATCTAGGTCTGGATTATTCAATAAGTGTTTACTTTAGGCTGGATTATCCAATCATTTGCTCAATGGCTGGATTATTTAACCATTGTTTACTCGAGGGCTGGATTATTCGAACATCACTTATTCAAGGGCTGGATTATTCGAACATCACTTTTTCGAGGGCTGGATTATTCGAACATCACTTTTTCGAGGGCTGGATTATTCGAACATCACTTATTCGAGGGCTGGATTATTCGAACATCACTTTTTCGAGGGCTGGATTATTCGAACATCACTTTTTCGAGGGCTGGATTATTCGAACATCACTTTTTCGAGGGCTGGATTATTCGAACATCACTTATTCAAGGGCTGGATTATTCGAACATCACTTTTTCGAGGGCTGGATTATTCGAACATCACTTATTCAAGGGCTGGATTATTCAAACATCACTTTTTCGAGGGCTGGATTATTCGAACATCACTTTTTCGAGGGCTGGATTATTCGAACATCACTTATTCAAGGGCTGGATTATTCGAACATCACTTATTCGAGGGCTGGATTATTCGAACATCACTTATTCGAGGGCTGGATTATTCGAACATCACTTATTCGAGGGCTGGATTATTCGAACATCACTTATTCGAGGGCTGGATTATTCGAACATCACTTATTCGAGGGCTGAATTATTCGAACATCACTTATTCGAGGGCTGGATTATTCGAACATCACTTATTCGAGGGCTGGATTATTCGAACATCACTTATTCGAGGGCTGAATTATTCGAACATCACTTATTCGAGGGCTGGATTATTCGAACATCACTTATTCGGGGCTGGATTATTCGAACATCACTTATTCGAGGGCTGGATTATTCGAACATCACTTATTCGAGGGCTGGATATTCGAACATCACTTATTCGAGGGCTGGATTATTCGAACATCACTTATTCGAGGGCTGGATTATTCGAACATCACTTATTCGAGGGCTGGATTATTCGAACATCACTTATTCGAGGGCTGGATTATTCGAACATCACTTATTCGAGGGCTGGATTATCGAACATCACTTATTCGAGGGCTGGATTATTCGAACATCACTTATTCGAGGGTGGGATAATTCGAACATCACTTATTCGAGGGCTGGATTATTCGAACATCACTTATTCGAGGGCTGGATTATTCGAACATCACTTATTCGAGGGCTGGATTATTCGAACATCACTTATTCGAGGGCTGGATTATTCGAACATAACTTATTCGAGGGCTGGATTATTCGAACATCATTATTCGAGGGCTGGATTATTCGAACATCACTTATTCGAGGGCTGGATTATTCGAACATCACTTATTCGAGGGCTGGATTATTCGAACATCACTTATTCGAGGGCTGGATTATTCGAACATCACTTATTCGAGGGCTGGATTATTCGAACATCACTTATTCGAGGGCTGGATTATTCGAACATCACTTATTCGAGGGCTGGATTATTCGAACATCACTTATTCGAGGGCTGGATTATTCAGTATATAATTGCTACTTTCGATGGCTGGTTATGATACACAGTAAATATATGAGACAGAAATAACAACTATTATCATTTATATGGCTTCATTTTCTTTTGGAAATGAAATATTAATTTTTTTGGCTTTACTGCATTTCACTTCTGAAATACAGTAAAACAACAAGTACAGGTACAGGTACAGGTACAGGGGATATATAGAGGAATGAGGTATATAATGAAATAGGGTATTGACAGGAATGGAGTATATGCAGATACAGAGACATAATCAGGAACAGGTACAAGGCGTATATGAAGGTACAGGGGTTTATTCAAGAACATTGGTGTATATACAGGTACAGGTATCCAGGTAAAAGGTCTTGTACAAGTACAAATACCAAAAGTATGTACAAGCACAGGTACATGGGTATATACATATAGAGATACTAAATTCCAACCTTATCATCTGCTTGTCACAGTAGAAATCGCGATTCGTCTTAAAGGTGTCGTTTTTCCAATCTTTAACTGTGTAGTTTTGGTGAGCCTGTGCCCAATGTAGCCTCGGTTTCCCGTTCTTTGCGGACAGGAGTGAAACCCGGTATGGTCTTTTGCTGCTGTATCCCATCCACTTAAAGGTTCGACATGTCGTGAAGTGTGGTTATCTGAATTATTGTCGCTTTCATGTCAACATGAACCAGTCTGGCCATACTCCTCTAACGGTCTAACCCCTCTCTCATTAACTGCTGCTCACTGGATGTTTTGTGTTTTCACATCATTCTCAGTAAACTCTGGAGATTGTTGTGCGTGAAAATCCCAAGAGATCATCACTTTCTAAGGTAATTGTACTTAAACCACCCTGTCGGACACCAACAGTTATTCCATAGTCAATGTCACATTTCTTCCCCATTCTGATGTTCGGTCTGAACAACAGCTGAACCTTTTGACCATGTCCGAATGATTTTAGGCACTGAGATGCTGCCACGTGATTGATTTTAGGCTCCCGAATCCAGTGTTACTGAAACTTCGCCCTCCACTGTCGGTAACCAGAGCGGGGGAAGGATAGTACAGCGGTATACATGTGAGTGCTTGTATATTAAGCCTGATTCTATTAATTTCCAAAAATCGATATTTTCAAAGGTCTTATCCAAACATTTTTTAAAAGGCTATTTTGAGTTTATCTTTAGAACGTCAGAGGGTGAACTGATCCAGAGTTATTTAAACGCTTTATAAAAGAAAAATATTACCAAATTTATATAACCTGTACTTCGAGTTTATTGCATTATCTTGTGTTGTTGGATCGCTTTGCACTTGGAATAGCATTTACTGTTTAAATGTGAGATATTTATTCAGTGTTTCAGAAGGCCGATTAAGAGTCGGGATTTATGTTATTATGCCTGTGAGAGTAATGGAGAAGGACAACCGAGCATCTCAATATTTCTTCAGGCGATTCTAACAAAGTTTAACCCCAATACTTTCCGAAAAAATAATTTTGAAGAAAGTTATGCACCTGTCGTCCATCAGAAGTGCGCATCAAAGCTCAGCCAAGAAGGTGAATTTCTCTTTGATGAACTCATTATTTTTCCTCCAGGAGGGCAAAAACGTACTAAGAATGCGTGTTTTATTACAATAGTTCAAAGTCGTTTGGCGTTGTGAATAATGACGTTATTCGTGCTCGAGGATGCTCAGTTAGATTCCCACAATATATTCAGTTCATTTGCCAACATTTAATATAAGCGTGACTTGACTTAGAGTATACGTCGACCAGGAACCATGCTGTGATAAACTAACACACGCAAACACCAGGAGCCTTCTTCCACACTTCTTACAGATCCTATAATGACCTCATCTCTCTCTCTCTCTCTCTCTCTCTCTCTCTCTCTCTCTCTCTCTCTCTCTCTCTCTCCCCAACTGGATACATAATTATAAACCGAAACGTTTAACTAATTGGTTGGTTGATTAGGTTACAATTCTATTGTTACCGATGCTTTCTTTCCAAAACTGGAGTTAAACTCTCACTATAGATAAACACCGAGTTACATATAACTCTCTGTAATTATCATTCATTTGTGTAAAATAGGTAATACATGTAAGTAATTCTGCAATGTTTACAATATTTGAAATGAAACTGACACACACACACACACACACACACACACATATATATATGGGTCCCACAATTTACACCAGAGGTGGACCCTCAGTACGCTGAGGTCAGTGGTCAGTACGCTGAGGTCAATGGTCACGTGTGATCATACCTGCTTAAGCTCTTGGGAGTTAGCGTGGGCTGTTACCAAGCACCATGGCTTGTTGTAGTGTTTTAGAATCTCAGGTTCAAGTGTCGAAGGAGATTCTACTTCTTCAGGAGGAAAATAGGAAGCTGAAGCTTCGCATAGATGAGTTTTGGAGTGAGTGTGAGAAGGATATAGCCGGTAAGGAGGAAATGATCACCAGCAGTGATAGTGGCAGCCGCTTTAAGTGGCAAGTGGTTCACGGTTCAGGAAGAAGGAAGATGAGGAGAGTTAATAGAGAAGATGTGAAGGTAGGAAATCGATTCTCTTCTCCAAGACGAGTGTACTTCAGTGGTTAGTGAGGTTGAAGGTACCACTGATTCCCCTGCTAATCAAGGTAAGAATATTTTAAAAGTAGGCAATTCTCAGGTAAGATATATGGACCGTGCATTTTGTAACAGAGACAGAAAAGTCAGAGTGTGTGTCTTCCTGGAGCTGGTGTTGGTGACATAGTCAGCAGGTTGGATAAACTTATGGCAGGTAATGGGAACAAGCCCATTATCTGTCTTAGTGCTGGGGGTAATGACACTGGGAAGGGCAGGAGAGAGGAGCTGCTGGATAAGTACAGGTCAGCCATAGAAGTAGTTAGGCCTAAGGGAGGGATCCCAGTCATATGTAGCATCTTGTCTAGAAAGGGAGTGGGCAATGAATGGATGTCTAGGGCAATTGGTATAAATTGCTGGCTAGACAGGTACTGCAAGGAACTTGCAATCCCATTAATTGATAACTGGGACCTATTCTTCGGCAAACATGATATATATGCAAGGGATGGGGTTCATCTCTCTGGGGCTGGAGTGGTTGCATTAGCCAATTCGATTGAGAGGGTAATTGATGACTTGTCTAGGAATTTAAACTGATAGATTGTAGAGGTATGGGTGTTTGTGGGAAACAATCAGGCTGCAGCATTAGGGTTAAAAACAGCAGTTATTACCGGGATACCTCAGGGATATTTTTAAAAGACAATATTCAAAATAAAGTTGCTAGTAATGGCAAATCAATTGATCAACAAACAAAGAGAGATAGTAGAGGGCAATGAGTGACTAGCTCCCTTAAGGACCCCTAGCTTCATTGCCAAGCTATTTACAAGTTAAGGATTTCTAACTTTATTGACAAGCTAAGAGCTGTTACCTGCATCAGCTCATTTTCATTTGATCAACTGACAATATCTCGTTGACATCATAATGCTGTACGAATGTATTCCAGACTCGAGTCATCCTGGGGATAAATGATCTCAGATGAAGTGATGTTCTGGAGAAGGGTACAGCCAGAGTGAAGTTGCTGCTTTCTGCCCGTCTTGTGGTAAAGAAGCTTGCTTCACGCTGTCCTCGAAGTGGATCCAAGTGTGGTACTTTGAAAATATTGGCCATGCACATAACAGTAAGGCCACCCACATCCCTCCTGTGTTGAAAGCTCTGCTGAAATGACAGACCTGTCCAGGATGGGTCCAGGGGAGAGATGATGCGTCTTGCTCTGTTCTCTACTCTGTCAAGCAGTCGCAGATGAGAAAGGGGGGGGGCAGGCAAACCAAGAAAGTGGAGCATACTCAAGGTGTGAGCGTACTTGTGCCTCATACAAAATCTTGCAACGCCTCCTTCCTCCTCTCTCTCTCTCTCTCTGTCTCTCTCTCTCTCTCTCTCTCGCGCGCGCGCCCAGAAATCACTCCCTATGAAAGCAAAAGACTGGGCAGGCAGTGTAAAATACCCCAGTGAAAAGTAGGGGCACTACACTAAGAGAAAACACAGCAAGTGTCTGGGGCTCAAGACTGTTCAGTAGCCTCCCACTAGACATAAGGGAAATTACCAAAAGACCCCTGGCTGCCTTCAAGAGGGAGCTGTCGTTGCCTGATTTGCCGGGTTGTGGTTTGTATGTTGGGCTATGTGTGGCCAGTAGTAATAGACTGGCTGACCAGGCCCTGATCCACCGGGAGGCCTGGTCGTGGACCGGGCCGAGGGGGCGTTGATCCCCGGAATACGCTCCAGGTAGACTTTATTTCGTTGATATCATTATGCTTTACGAACATGTTCGAGATTCGAGTCATCCTGGGAGTAAATGATCCTAGATGAAGTGATGTTCTGGAGAATGGTATAGTCAGAGTTAAGTTTCTGCTTGCTGCCCGTCTTGTTGTGTAGAAGCTCACTTCTCACTGTCCTCGGAGTGGAGCCAAGTGTGGTACTTTGACAATATTGGCCTTGTACATAACAGTAAGACTACCCACATCCCTCCTGTGTTGAAGGCTCTCCTGAAATGACAGATCTATCTAGGGTGGATCCAGGCGAGAGATGAGGCGTCTTACTGTGTTCTCTACTTTGTCAAGAAATCGCAGATGTGATGCTGGCAGGCAGCCCAAGAAAGCGGAGCATACTCAAAGTGTGAGCCTACTTGTGCCACGTACAGAATTTTGCAGCCTCTACTGTCGAGCAGATGCGAGATACGTCGAAGTACTCTAAGCTTCTTGTTTACAAGATTTACAACGTGGTTCTTCATGGTTACTTTGGAGTCAAATTTCAGTTCAAGGATATCAATTTGCCCCCGGGTGCCAACACTCTCCCATTCATACTACTACTACTACTACTATTACTACTACTACTCTCTCTCTCTCTCTCTCTCTCTCTCTCTCTCTCTCTCTCTCTCTCTCTCTCTCTCTCTCTCTCTCTCCTCTCTCTCTCTCTCCCTTTCTCTCTTTCTCCCTCTCTCCCTTCCTCTATCTACACAAAGGTGTTACGACGATGGATACGATTTACTGTCTGTATTTACAGGCCAAGAGCTGTTATTTTCGGCAGCTCATTTAAAAGTCTTCCCTAACATTATCTATCAAGCGGCCATATTATATGAAACCTAGAAATATTTTTTCACATTAAGTAGAAAACGGATATAATATATACCTTTCAACATTGGAAGTGCAATAATACATAGTAATAATAGTAAGATTTAAGTACAGACGTGTTATTTTTTATAAATCTATGCTTTCAAGACAATTTCAATCGTCCTTACACCTTGATGTGATTTATGAACACAGTTATTACATAAATATTTCAATATTTTAAGCTATGAATCACAAATAGGGAACAAGAAGAAAAAGTAGTAATGAGTTGTAGGCCAAATATTTTATTTGGTCAATTAATTTTATTTCATTAATGTTTGAATGCTGTTGGAACATGAACCAAGCTCTACTCATAATAGGAGGAAATGATCGCAGATGAAGTGATGTTCTTGAAAAAGATATAGTGTATGGCTCTGTTCGTTGCCCGTCTTGTGGCTTTGCACATAACTATAAGGCCGCCCACATCTCTCCGATTCAGATTTTGCTGAAATGTTAGAACAAACCAATCTGGTTCCAGACTAGAGATAAGTCGCCTTTAGGGTTATCTATTCTTGTTTGGTAGTCACAAATGATACAAGGGGTAAACAGAAGGGGTTGACAAGCAAGTGAAAAAAAACGAGTAAATCCTCAGTGTGAGAGTACAACTGTACCTCGTAAAGAATTTTGCAGACTGAGATACGCTTAAATGGTGTTAACATCTTGGTGGCCTCGCGTGCAAGATTTGCCACAAGATTCATCATAGATTCTGAATTTTCGAGTGGAATTTCACATCTGGGAAATTCACTCCATCGCCATGCTTAACACTCCCATTCATTACCACCATAGCTCCAGCATTAACAGCATGCTGCCTAGAGACCATCATCATTTGTTTCCTCAGCAGTAAATTTAACCTGCCATCACTTCCTCTAGGTTGATATAAATGTTATCTGGGGAATAATATGCCTGAAATGAGCTGCCATCTATTTTGCATAAATAAGTGTTAAAATACAGTCATCTGCACAGTCATGTAATTCTGTAATGGGATGCAGTAAGTCATTGAAATAAACATATGAACTGGTGCACTCTCGCCTCAAGCTTCAATAGGGCTCTTCCACATACTGTATAGCTCTTCACATCTTCTGCACGGGATTTTGGCGAGTCTGACGGTATTCTTGACTATGATCTTTAATAGTTATTGAAATCAGAGTGGCTATGCTAATGTTGCTCTTGACGAGTGTATTACCTATGTTGTTAACCTTTTTACCATACGTCAGAACAATAAATCTCCCAGGTGAGTGCTTCTGCCTAGATGTGTGAATAATTCATAATGTTCTTCTAAAGTCATCGATAAAGCTGGAAGGAAACTGGAGCTAGATAAATGTCTGATAAATGTAAGCGCACCCCTCTTCAAGGATAGCAGGGCTGGGAATCCTATTTGCTTTGAAGTTGAACCCGATAATCGTGTCGAGCTGCCTGGATGCGATGACCAATATATCCTTCACATTACGTAGCCATGTTAAACCTCTCAATGTGATTAACGTAAATCACCCCTCCTATAGCTGCTCCATGTACAGGCTGGCCATGACGATACTGACTGGTGAATCCATTGCCATCCCGTAACGCTGTTTCTACTTGGAGTCGCTAAAGATAAAATAACTGAAGCTGATACCTTGTGCGTGGAGAATCTTTGTACAAAGACAAACAACGCCGAAACAAGCGGGTTTCTTATTTTTGACGTTAATGTTCCATATGCGGTTAATGAGGTTCTTACAATGTTTAAGATGAGCTTGACTGATCAAGTTCACGAGTTTGGATAAATGTTTGGCTAACTTGCCAGGAAGGTTATGGAAGGCGCTACCGATACCTGATGTAATATGTCTTCATCTTCACTGTCATCCTCATCATCAGTGTAGATTAACATGTCCTCGTCAACAGCATCAGCAGAATCTTCTCCATCCTCATCAGAGCTCTCAGTACTTTTTTCTGTCTGCTGATTCTCTTCCCCATATTTTCTTATCATTGAGACAGCTTTGTCTCTCACAGTCATGTCTACATCAGCGCACATACCAAGAAGCAGCTGATATGTGTGAGCAAAGTAGGAATTTCTTTGGACAGTCTTCTTTACTATCTTCTTTTCTTCACTGTTCAGATGTCTCATAAACTGCAGTGACTGGAAGACGTTCTTTGGACTGTGTGTGAAATAAAGGTGCAGCTTGATGTGGAACCACATTGGAGCACTGAACTTTAAAATCATAATGACGACTCTTTTCAGGTCCTGACTGGGTCTTGATGTTGCCACATACAGCCAAAGGATCCTACTCCATAAAGTATTCCACACTGACACACGGTGGACCTGGTTCAAGAGCAGCCAAGTCATCATCTACCACACCTATGATCACTCCTTTGCAAATCCTATACAAGTATTTCTGGTCCCAGGACAGATCCTCTGCCACCTTGTCATTCAGAGCAGGGGAATCGGTGAAAGTGACTGGCTGGAAAGTAACAACTGGCAGCTCAGACATAGAATCCTTGATTTGCTTGCCAATGGGACTTCTCCAGTGCTCAGGACCAAATGGCTTACCGAATTAGTGGTAGAAAACACCCCAGAATAACAGTTCATTTCTATGAAGCTGACAGATGTGATAATGGACCGGATGACCAAACAACATTTCAAGATGAATGACTCCATTGTCAGCTCCAACATTTACGTTGGTTCCGTCACATACAACAGGCTGCCGAGTTAGCTTCTGTTCCACCAGAAATGTATAGAAAGTCTTGGCAATCTCCTTTCCATGGCCTGACTTGGGAGTCACATGAGTGAGATATTCAGTGCCGGGCTCCACCATGATGACTTAATGATCTTTCACCACTATCTTTGGACTCCATTTCTTGGTCTTCTCATTCTTTGTCAACACACGAGTGGAGGTCTTCTTACCATCAAAATACAGTGATGTGATATTTTCCAAGTTTGCTAGCTCATTTTCTTGCCTCTCCATTCGGTATTTGTGTCTGGCATCTCGTAACTTCTGTGGTCCAATAACTTGACTTTTGTCGTCTATGGTGATAATGCCGTAGTCCATTAAGGTGGCGGTATCAATAGCAGCTCCAGCATAATCACTGATCAAGTATCGGACACATGTGGCTGCCAGTGTGGGGAGTCTTGTTCTGTTCTGCTGTGAGCTGCTGGCAGTCAGACCACTCAAGATATAGTCAGCATCAGTATCGAGAGAAGAGCTATCTCTGGCATCATTTGAATTATCGTCAGAATCAGAAACTTCTCCATCTGCCGGTTCACTCTGTCTTTCCTCCAGCTGCTTCCTGGCTCTGGCTGCATCCTGCTCCTCTTTTACTGTCACTCTATCCCACATCCTCGTTACTGTCATGTCATCTCACCCAATTTTTATGTTCCTATCGCCTCTCTGGCCAAGGAGGAACTGTACCTCACGTTCAGGAACTTTCACATCACAATTACAGGCCAGGTGGTATCCATCACACTCCTTTACTTTCCACCCTACATCTTGACAGAAGGCAGCAGGACAGAAACAACTATATATATATCAAACAACTCGTTCATTTCTTCCTAAAATGTAGTTTTTCTCGAGACATTTTTGTTCTTATTAAGTTCTATTCTCAATCTTTCTTCAATAGTTTTCTGGCTGTGAATAGGAATAGCCTTTCTGCCTCCAATTAATTTCTGTCATAGTTCAGAACAATCCTTAGCTGTTATCTTGATAATCACTGAAACATCAGTAAACTTTCCTTCATCACATTTATATCGCCAGCAGTTCTTTAACATATCGCCTTTGGACGGAAGTTCGTTCATTGGAAGAACACTGGCATGGCCAAACAATGCTTGTTCTGTGGTTTTCCTCGTTGACATTGTAGCCATCTCAGTAGTAAAGTATATAAGTAATCAGAGTATCTGAAAAGAGAGAAAGTTAGTTAATGTTTCTAAATACTGCAGAGAACATAGATACAGTACACAAAATACTGCACTGCGCTACTCATTAATACAGACATATTTCAAAATTTCAATCGCAAATGCTGTAGGCTAAACCTCAACCAATCAGCTTCATATTTGGCACTGAATCTGAGATGTATATAAGGAACAATACCCGAAGAGTGCAGCTTTGACCAAAATTTCAATGCTCTCTAGTTAACAACCTCTCAGACCACCTTCTATCCTACAGTGAGTCACAAGCACTTAGTCTAGGGTTAAAGTTTACCATGAATGTGTGTGTAAACCCAGACAAAAACTCATCCTCGTTACCATGAACAACCACTATCTGAATACCGAATTTCAAGGTTTAGTCCAGAGACTCATCACCGGATAACCACTCCGCTCTCGTCATACGTCAACGTCATCATAAAGCCCTTACAGACCTTGCTAAGGATACCATTATAGCCACCACAGCAGTTTAAACACAGCAGACATTTCTAAGATGCAGGATTTACTCGTCTACCGGAACATTTATGAACCTCCTTACAGCCATAAGTTACAGGAACTCATTCAATACTTTACCAAATCTCGACAGATCCTTTCCAGGGATTTTGGAGTGAAAGATTGTTAGTTCCGTTTACCTGTAATTCAGTCTCTCAACCTCACTGTTTGTTTTATTCCACAGCTTCTAATATATTTTTGTAACTTATTTTTAAATAAAAGTCTTGATGTATCGAGGATATCAGGGGTGAAGTTGTCAAGTCTCTGAGATGCTTATGTGGACGGCAGGCGAGGCGAACATCTGGCGGGGAGAAAACCTAGTGATGTGAATGAATGGTGATATGAACTCTAGGCTATATGAACGCCAGGCGATGTGAACGCCAGCTGATGTAAACACCAGACGATGTGAACGCCAGACGACGTGAACGCCAGGAGGGGTGACTGCTTGGCGATGTGAACGACTGACGATTATAAAGGGAGAAGAGTGCTTCCATTGCGAGCGGTAAGGGATACAGGAGTTGGTGAAGTGATGATCACAGACAGAGAACACTAATAATGTCAATAAGGAGTATTGTGTCAAGGCAGTGAGTGAGGGTGGCCTTGTAATTGTTGACTTAATGAGCGAAGGTGTCGAGTGACCCAGTGGATTAAAGGGTTGAGACGTCTTAGGGAGAGATTGTAAGTACTTGATTAAATTATCAGCGAAGGAGGAGGGGGACGGGTGACCTGTGTAAGTTGAATGTGTACTAGTTAACTGAACGTTCCGGACTGTGTGGATGATAGCTTTGAGAATAAAGAAAAATTAAGGTATACTATAGAATTCTACAAGGTTTTACATTTACCTCTGTATTAAAAACTTTCAACTTTGTATACACACACACTATATTCTCTCTCAGTAAATTTCATCTATTACTAATCGTTTGTTAGACATCTTTTATTCTTAGAAATCTTCAGATCATTTTTTCATAATTCTCTCCTTGGATCCTCTGGGCTTTTCCATGCCCAATTTGGAAACAATGTCCTTTTTCAAATTAGTAAATTTACTCATATAAAATAGGCTTATTTTTTCCTTATACTTTCAAGGGTATGTAAGTACAGTATTGTCAAACTGTCTTCATAAACCACTCATGGTAAATATGACACCTATGACTTAAGAAATCGTAATGACACGATTGCAAATAAACCATACCCCCGGCCGGGATTGAACCCGCGGTCATAGAGTCTCAAAACTCCAGCCCGTCGCGCTAACCACTAGACCAGCTAGCCACAATAAGATTCATCCAACTAGGTATATTTCTACACCATAGGAAAGTTAGCACAGGCACCTCTGTGACCACAAATGCAAGTTTTTACAGACGAATCTCCAGCTAGCGTGGCCGTGACGAACTCTAGCTCAAGTCCCTTTTGAGACTCTATGACCGCGGGTTCAATCCCGGCCGGGGGTATGGTTGACACCTATGCAATACCTGAGTATCTATTAGAGATGTTTATTCAACGCAGCAGAATTTTTCTTTCATTCTAATACAGAGAAATGAGGTAAAAATGGTGGAGCGATAAAGCAGTAGTAGTGGTGACTACTGAGAAGAGAGGAAACACATCTCTCAGATGAAGCTGTTGAATACATGTGTTATTCATCAGTTTGTCGGTATTTTATACCGTTAATCTGAAGATGCTCGCTTGACCCAGCAACACCATGGACTTTTGGTACTGGTGAAGTCTTCTATGAAGTTAGTATTACCATCTGGCGCAACTTATGGACATAACCTACTTGTAGCAGTGGTCCCGCCCACCTGTCACCATGTTACCTGCTGCACCTCATTACTTCTTCCACTTCTCCAGTACAAAAGCCTTCATCCTCAAGCCTCTGTATTATTTCTACTAAGTCTAAGAACCTGAAAACCTTTCATAGAATGTTAATCAACGTTAAGGAACTGAACATGTTTTAGCCAAGATTAAGTGACAGGAGAGCTTAAGATTACATATCCACTACGCTAGCCCGTTCACGTACACGTGACCGTCTACTACTTCATCACTCTCTCCTCATACCTTTGCATTAAACTGAAAAAGCCTGCCATGCAGACGAAACGTCTCTTCAATTAAGATACTCAAGTGCTGCACATATCTTGTTCATCAAATTGTCTCATTGTACATATACCATAGAGTTTCTGATGTTACCCCTTCCCGTAGAGTAGAGGGCACACCCACACCAGCTAGTTCATAATACACACTTGTTAGTTCATAACACGCACCTGCTAGTTCATAACGCGCACCTGCTAGTTCATAACACGCACCTGCTAGTTCATAACACGCACCTGCTAGTTCATAACGCGCACCTGCTAGTTCATAACACGCACCTGCTAGTTCATAACACGCACCTGCTAGTTCATAACACGCACCTGCTAATTCTTAACACCACCTGCAGTTTCATAACGCGCACCTGCTAGTTCATAACACGCACCTGCTAGTTCATAACACGCACCTGCTAGTTCATAACACGCACCTGCTAGTTCATAACGCGCACCTGCTTGTTCATAACGCGCTCCTGCTAGTTCATAACGCGCACCTTGCTAGTTCATAACACGCACCTGCTAGTTCCTAACGCGCAACCTGCTAGTTCATAACACGCACCTGCTAGTTCATAACACGCACCTGCTAGTTCATAACACGCACCTGCTAGTTCATAACGCGCACCTGCTAGTTCATAACGCGCTCCTGCTAGTTCATAACGCGCACCTGCTAGTTCATAACACGCACCTGCTAGTTCATAACACGCACCTGCTATTCATAAAAACGCACCTGCTATTCATAACACGCACCGCTAGTCATAAACACGCACCTGCAAATTCATAATGGGGCACCTGCTAGTTTTATAACGCGCACCTGCTAGTTCATAACGCGCTCCTGCTAGTTCATAACGCGCACCTGCTAGTTCATAACACGCACCTGCTAGTTCATAACACGCACCTGCTAGTTCATAACACGCACCTGCTAGTTCATAACACGCACCTGCTAGTTCATAACACGCTCCTGCTAGTTCATAACACGCTCCTGCTAGTTCATAACGCGCTCCTGCTAGTTCATAACACGCACCTGCTAGTTCATAACGCGCACCTGCTAGTTCATAACACGCACCTGCTAGTTCATAACGCGCACCTGCTAGTTCATAACGCGCACCTGCTAGTTCATAACACGCACCTGCTAGTTCATAACACGCACCTGCTGTTCCCAAACACGCACCTGCTAGTTCATAACACGCACCTGCTAGTTCATAACACGCACCTGCTAGTTCATAACATGCACCTGCTAGTTCATAACACGCACCTGCTAGTTCATAACACGCACCTGCTAGTTCATAACACGCACCTGCTAGTTCATAACGCGCACCTGCTAGTTCATAACGCGCAGCTGCTAGTTCATAACACGCACCTGCTAGTTCATAACACGCACCTGCTAGCTCATAACACACTCCAGCTAGTTCATAACACGCACCTGCTAGTTCATAACACGCACCTGCTAGTTCATAACACGCACCTGCTAGTTCATAACACGCACCTGCTAGTTCATAACACACTCCAGCTAGTTCATAACACGCGCATGCTCGCTCATAACACGCACCTGCTAGTTAATAACACGCACCTGCTAGTTCATAACACGCACCTGCTAGTTCATAACACACTCCAGCTAGTTCATAACACGCACCTGCTAGTTCATAACACGCACCTGCTAGTTCATAACACGCACCTGCTAGTTCATAACACGCGCATGCTCGCTCATAACACGCACCTGCTAGTTAATAACACGCACCTGCTAGTTCATAACACGCACCTGCTAGTTCATAACACGCACCTGCTAGTTCATAACACGCACCTGCTAGCTCATAACACGCGCCTGCTAGTTCATAACACGCTCCTGCTAGTTCATAACACGCACCTGCTAGTTCATAACACACTCCAGCTAGTTCATAACACACACCTGCTAGTTCATAACACGCACCTGCTGGTTCATAACACACCCCAGCTAGTTCATAACACGCACCTGCTAGCTCATAACACACTCCAATTAGTTAATAACACGCACCTGCTAGCTCATAACACACTCCAGCTAGTTCATAATACGCACCTGCTAGTTCATAACACGCACCTGCTAGTTCATAACACCATCTAGTTCATAACACGCACCTGCTAGCTCATAACACGCACATGCTAGTTCATAACACGCACCTGTTAGCTCATAACACGCTCCTGCTAGTTCATAACACGCACCTGCTAGTTCATAACACACTCCAGCTAGTTCATAACACGCACCTGCTAGCTCATAACACGCACCTGCTAGTTCATAATACGTACCTGCTAGTTCATAACACACTCCAGCTAGTTCATAACACGCACCTGCTAGTTCATAAGACACTCCAGCTAGTTCATAACACGCACCTGCTAGTTCATAACACGCACCTGCTAGTTCGTAACACGCACCTGCTAGTTCATAACACGCACCTGCTAGTTGATACACACCAGCTGGTTCATGATACACACCTGCTAGTTCATGATACACACCAACTAATTCATAATACACACCAGCTAGTTCATAAAACACGCCAGCTAGTTGATGATACACACCAGCTAGTTCATGATACCTGCTAGTTCATGATACACACCAACTAATTCATAATACACACCAGCTAGTTCATAACACACACCAGCTAGTTCATAACACACACCAGCTAGTTGATGATACACACCAGCTAGTTGATGCACACCAGCTAGTTGATGATGCACACCAGCTAGTTGATGATACACACCAGCTAGTTCATGATATACACCTGTTCATGATACACACCAACTAGTTCATAATACACACCAGCTAATTCATAACACACTCCAGCTAGTTCATAACGCACACCAGCTAGTTCATAATACACACCCGCTTGTTCATAATACCTGCTAATTCATAACACGCAATAGCTAGTTCACAACACACCAGCTAGCTCACAACACACACCAGCTAGTTCATAACACACACCAGCTAGTTCATAATACACACCAACAAGTTCATAACACACCAGCTAGTTCATAACACACACCAGTTAGTTCATAACAAACACCAGCTAGTTCATATCACACACAGCAGCTAGTTCATAATACACTCTGGCTAGTTTATAACACCAGCTAGTTCATGACAGTCACCTGTCAGTTCATATCACACACCAGCTAGTTCATAACACACACCAGGTAGTTCTTAACACACACGAGCTAGTTCATGAAACACACCAGCTAGGTTATAAAACACACCAGATAGTTTATAACACACACACCTTCTAGTTCATAACACACACCTGTTAGTTCATATCACACACCAGATGGTTCATAACACTTGCCAGCTAGTTCATAATGCACACCTGCTAGTTCATAACTCACCCTCGCTAGTTCATAATCCACTTTCGGTAGTTCATAAGCCATTTTCTCTATTTCATAGCACACCTCTAGTCAATAACCCCCACTACTTCATAACCCACCTTAGATAATTCGCAGCCACACACTTGCTAGTTTAAAATAAATTCCCACTAGTTCATGACGCATCCTTGTTCATAACCGAACTTCGCTAGTTCATAACCCCAACTAGCTCATAACCCATCCTTGCTAGTTCACAACCCACCCTTGCTAATTCATAACCCACACATGCTAGTTCATAATCCACCCTTGCTAGTTCATAACCCCCCCCCCTCACTTAACCCAAGTTCGTTCGTTCATATCCCAGCCCACTGGTTTGTAACCTACTCTGCTAGTTTATAATCCTCCTACTCTAGTTCAGAATCCACCAATGCTACCTCATTACCCTCCTCCACTAGTTCATGATGCTCCCCACTTTCACAATCCAACTCATAAATTCATAACCCCATTCCTGTATGTACGGGGCATTGTACATTAGGAAACATTGAAAAAATACAAACTTTAGAGATGCAAGCTGCACTTTTCAGGCATTATTTGCATGGTCACAATAAACTTCTGTGCAAGATTTCAGACCATTTCAGGCCCATTTACCCTGCAGCATCGCATCGACGTTTCGTCAGATTATACACCATTGAAAGGAATTAGTTATAATTTATTGGTTGTCAGAATAATAATCAAGTGTACATGGTTTATATAATTTTTGGTTGTGAAGATTGTATAATCAAATGTTCATGGGTTATATCAATCATCAACTATTTAATTTTAAACTATTTCAAGTTATAAGTGAAGTCTTTCTTGGTGCGGAACTTGGGTATCACTTTCCTGGAAAATGTTCTTTGCCTGATATGTCCATCTTTTGCCTTCTGTCCAGTCGCTTCAGTGCAAGCTTTAGTCATCAATTTTATCCCTCTATGAACGGCTTAAGTGTTGTTTGGCCACTTGGGCACCTCCAGTGGAGTCTCAATAATTTTCAGAACCTGTTAATCTGATAGAGAAGCAATGAAAGGAGACTCAGTTTTGAGTTCAGTCTTCCAGTCAGTCATGGAATGATAGTTCTTTCCTTGCCACTTTAGTTTGGAAATCACCATTTTTCTTGAGTTGACATTAGGAACCACATTATCAGTCTCTTCATCTTCACAGTCATTCTCATCATCAGTGTAGATTAACTAGATTAACAAGTCCTCGTCAACAGCATCAGCAGAATCTTCTCCATCCTCGTCAGAGGTCTCGGTACTTTCTTCTGTCTGCCAGCTTTGTCTCTCACAGTCATGTCTACATCAGCGCACTGTTGTGACCCTTGAATGGGTTGCAATGTATATTATGTATATAATGTGTATGTATATAAATATTACTTTTTCATATAATTTTGTATTGCTTATATTTGCGATAATAGCTAAATCGTGAATACATTGCTTTATATTATTATTTGACTTAGTTACCTGTTGTTAGGTAGGATGTAACACATATATGCTCATAGTTCAAGTCTTGATTGTCTAACTACTGTAATTATCGCTTGTGGCTCATTACTCTGCCGGCTTCTGTTGCTGGGCAACAGCTGTCCACGGAGCTATCACGTGATCGAGGGGGGGGGGTGTCCTCACCTCGCCTGAAGTATTCAGTCTGGTCTAGACTCGCTTGGTAGTTGGATGTATTCTGTACAAGACGAGCCTAAGTCTCCCTTATTGGCCCTTGTTGGAAGATCGTCTCTTGTCTCATTATTCTTGTTAGTTCTGGAGACTCTGTTCACAGAACATTGTATAGACTTAGTGATTTTCGACGTTGTACTGAGGTTGTGTCTCAAAGACACTCTAAGCAACTCAGGTCCTGAGCTGTAGCTTCTGACCTAATTTGTACTGGTATCTGTGCATTGTCACAGTTTTGGTATTTTCTTATGCTGAACTTAGATTCAGTAGTATGGGAGCTTTGTGACTTTTTGTGGAGGATCTCTGATGGTCCTACTATCTGTTCTTTATATTATCTCCTTGTTCCTGATTGTGTCGCAGTTTGTTTGTTATATTGTTTGTTCGGCTTATCAGTCATTTTATTGTTCAAGCAGACTTTCTTTGCCATTTTGGTCAAAAACTTAGTTTATTTGAGGGATTTGTCAGCACTTGTTTAAGTTAGTCGAGTCATGAGACATAGCGAACTACTTAGGCATTTACACACATAAACAAAAATTATTTACATTTTGTAAATCTTATTAAATTTTAATTACCAGAGGGTACTTAAACATAAAATGTGACTGTGCTTTCAGCACAAAATACGTACACGAGAGAAGTAAATATTATTATTTTGTTATTTTGATTTTTTTTAATATGATATCCCCTCCTAGACGATAAAAAATAAATTTTTAAATTTTTTAATTTCTTATTAGTACCAACCATTGTAACTGAAGCCTTTAATCATACTGAATTTAAGATAATTGGACAAGGAACGGGAAATTGTTACAAAACCCTAACAGGCTGGATCTGAAGGGCAGTCCTTTCTGTATTACTGGAGATCTCTAAGCTTTTAGAATCGCTTTTTTGTAACAAATGGGGGGGCCTGTCGGGAGGCTCTTGACCCAAGGTATGGAGAAATTGCCATTTGACATAAATACCTATATTCAAACATTTTTGATACTTTCCTAATCGAAGACTTTGGTTTGTCTTGTACAGATACCGGTGGATGTATGTACCTGACTGAGTCTTTTGACCCAAGGAGTGGAAATACTGTTTATGAGTTTAACCTAAGAAAAACCAACACTAAAAATTTCCCTATTGGGATTATATTTCCCATAAAACCCTTGTAGTACATTTTTTTCTGATGTTCCATGTGAAACAGTTAATTGATACCTGACTTTGTCTGATTTTAATACTTTAAAAAATTAGAGTGTTGGCGAGTAGCCATATATTGGGTTGTGAGTAAAACAAAAATTCACCGCAAAACGTCAGAGTTTAAATTTAAAGATATATTTTTTCCTGCCATACAAAGGTCTGATTATGATTAAATTAAAAAAGCCTAGTGTCACAATTGGGAAGTAAAACTGGTGACGTAGAAGAAAGAGCATCTAAGGCAAAGTTCTGAGCCTAGCGCCCCCCCTCCGCCTTCCCGCCTCATGACACAATAGTACGAGTATAGCTGGTATATGACTCAGCCCCAACTAGTACAGTGTATGCTACACCTGTATCTACTTACCCTAGACCAGATCTAGACTCCTAGAGACCCCTAAACGAGGTGCCCGCCCAAAGGGACACCCAAAAAGAATGTTAATTTCCCAACTCCTCCATTCCCCCACTGGTCCTTCTCTCGGGAACAGTTTGAGAGGTTTAACCCCTCTTTATGTTTAGACTGCACAAATAGGGCACAGAGGAAATTGAACGAAGATTTCCAGAAGAAAATGTTCGTCGGGGAAAAAACCCGACTGATAGATCACAGGACACTTTTAAATGGGCAGAAAGCTGCACCATTTTCCTAATTTTTTTTGAAAGTGACTTAGACACCTTTTTTGATGTTTTGAGAGTCGGGGGCTTTGCTATAACTGGCCACCTTGTTGCACAAAAAGTTTGACGGGAAAGACTCAAATTGTACTGCTGCTTTACCATTTAAGTACATTAGTTATGACGCTGTCAACTAACTATTCGAATATAACTTGTTACCCGTAAGTTATCAAAGGCTTTTTGTACGTTAAAAAGCGACAAATAAAAAATTGTGTAATTTTTCTCGTGGAAAAAAGTTCATTTGGAGGTGGTGGGCTGCCAAGGTAACAACTAGACACCCTTTTGTTCATGTTCTTCGCAAGAGTTAACAACTGTATGTCTGCGACATACAAGAATATCTGATTGATCATATACCTCGGTTTCTGAAACTGCAGCATTACAGAAAATTTAAACGAATCTCCACAAATTGTACGTATTAAAATACAAAGAAAAAGGTAACTAAGTTTGTCCTAAATTTTGGAAACCCTAAATCAGTGCTCATGCCCCTGATGTACCTGCTACTGAAACTTCTGTACCTTTACCAGGAAAACTCAAATCCTGTATCTGCCCTTGGGGCAACAGAAACTTATAACAAGAAGAAAAATTAAATGTACTATTGAAACAAAAAAGGACATGCTAGAGTTTTTGCTATAAGTTAAAAGAATACGAGAAGCATCTGCGGCTGGGCCCCCACTAAAAAGTCGTTCTTCTTCAGAACAAAGGCACCAAAACCCTAGTAAATACCTCTGACCAAATGTTTTAGTAATGTTACTCGGGGATAGATGACTAGCTTTAGGGGTGTATCTGACGAAAAATTCGTTCAGCGATGAGCCTTATTTTCAGAGGTAAAGTAGGATTTGACAAATCACACTGGATAATTCTTTCAGAGACCGGCGTTATTCACCTTTTTAAGAAAAGATGTACTGCCCCTAAAAAGGACGTCCCCAACCAAGATAGTGTATTTTAAACCCAGGTGGGGCTGTTTTAAAAGTACCTCTTCACAAAAATAAAAATTAAACAACATTATATGGTTATTTTCAGTGGGTAACCATGGTTTTTCCCATTAGGTCAGTGGTTTTTTTATAGGGAACGTATCCTTTATGCTTTTATTGTAAAGAACCACTTGTGATTGTAATAACATGATGATAATTATGCCATGAAATTGTAGAGAGAAGCCTATTTTTTTTCCCTCGCGAAATTTCTAGAGCCATGTCAAAAATACAACAACCCTTTGTTCCCCGTTGAGTTAGGGAGCAATGATTTTTGGGGTTTGAATTGTTGTTTAGTGACGCTCTCGCCCAGGGGCTTTAACACCAACTCCCCCCGTTTTATCACCTACAGGACACAACTGACGTTAAAATTTTTAACTCATGTGATTTATTCAAGGAAAATTTTTTTGATCAGTCATGGAAGACTGAGAGATATGCGTTAATGAGAGTGAAACAAAGGGTTCGAAATTTTACTATTAAGTAACGGTTACTGATGGAGAAAAATACATGTAAGTTGTCAGCTGATGGTTTTTCCACCACAGCAAGCTTCGTATGTTACCAGTTACTTTCGTGAACAAACCATTGATTTTGCTACAATAGTCCCCCTAGGGGGACATTTGGGGGGCAAAAGACACCGGTAAACTGGCAAAACATTTTACTTGGCCAAAGAAAGGAAAAGTAGCTGATCCTGTGGAAATTGCCACTGGTCCAAATGACAGGCAAGCCAGGCACACAAAATCCACCCGCACCTTCAATTTATCACCGTGGGGTGAACCTTCTACTCTTATTATTGATTGGTTGGTCCCTTTTCCTAGAACCAAAATAGGAAACCAATACTTTTTTTACTATTTGGGGCCCCCAAAACGCTATCCGAAAACTATTCTTAGAAAAAATTAAGTCGTGCTTTGTGAGAGCGCTGATGAAATTTTTCTCCAGGGTTGGTTCCACGGGGTACAACAGATCGGGATCAATTTCACTTTTAAGATCTTTCGAGAAGCATTAACCCCCCCAGGAATAAAGTCGTACTTTCAACCACAGTCACAAGGGCCTAGAAGATTTCATAACATGAAGTCCCTGAAAGCTTATTTTTTCATTTTTTAGAGACTGGGGTGGGGTATCTTTTTTCTGTTCGCATAGAGAAAGTGGCAAAAAGTCTGGTTTTCCTTTGAATTTTTCGGACCCAAGGCGTGGTCCTCTGCGGTTAAAAAAGATGGAATAAAATCAAAACCTCATTTGGGACATTACTTTATTTTGCAGAACTTTGACGCCCCGGGCGCTTTTTAAAACCTGTTTCACCCCGCTAGAATAAACAACTTTAACAACTGGGGGTCTCTGCCTTTTAAAAAGGGGGGATAAGGTATGGTGGGAAATTGAAGGTCATGCCAAGCCGGTTTGAGGGGCCCCCCCGGAAAGAGTAAAAAAGGTTTTGCGAGGGAAAAATTTTTTTGGGGTTAAAAGCCTGGAAAAGAAATTTTAAACAGTGCCCTGTTAAAGTTGCAAATAGCCCCTTACCATCAATTTTCCGACGGGAAAAACGTAGTTACCCCATCAAGGTATAAGGTGGTTTTGGTCAGTGACCAATTTTTATTTGCAATTTCATAATCTTTTGGGGGTGTAAAGCTGGTGATATAAAAAAACATGATTTTTTTTTTTTGAATTTTTGGGGGGGCCAAACTTTATCGGTGCCGGATTAAGGGGGGGAACCCGCAACACCATATTAAATGGGTCCCAAGGCATAAAACTTAGAGAAAATTGACGTTATACGGGTATTAAAAAGGGGGTATGGGGTCCCATGTTTTAGTACAAACCCGGGTTTCAGGTGGGGGAAGAACAGGAAAAAGGGTTTCAAAACCTTGTGTGGTTTCCCCAACCCCCAAAACCTTTTTGGTGGGGGAAGTTTGTAAGCTTTAGTTCTAAAAAGGTATATGTCCCCTTACGGAAGTGCTCAAGAAAAACTGCTTTTAGTTAAGTGGGTTTTAACTCCTTTTACCCCTTGGGCTTGAAGGGGACCATTAAGTATAAAAAAAGGGGGTTAAACCCCCCCTTAGGGAGTGTATTGACGACTTAAGGGGAAGTCGGGGGGGGAAAAAAGGGTCTAACATTGTTGAGGCGGGCCCAATTCACTTTTTTCTTAGTTGTAGTTTTGGTCACCAATTCCTTAGCTTTTTACGGCCCAAGGTGAGGTTGCCCTTACAAAAGGTTTGTGCCCGTTTTATGCCCCAAAGGAAAAAGGGAGAAGGATTCCCGGGTATGGGAGGATATTTTTCAGGTCGTCCAAATTTTTAGTTGGCTCCCCCATGTTACATAAAAATTTTGACGGATAGAAATTGTTCCCGCAAAAAAGGGAAGCGCTTCCATTTCCGGTTGAAAATTCCAATTTAAAACTTCCCCTTTTTTATTGACAGTTCTAGGTTGTGGTGCACCCAAGTAAACCCACACTTCTCCCCTTAATGGTAACATTTAAGAAAGACAAACCCCGAAAAATTATGCCACTATTGAGAAAAGGGCTCCTAGCTCTTGTGGTGTCCTTGGAACATTTTGACGTTATTTGGGCACTTCCCCATTTAAAATTAACGTTTTTTTTCAGACCAAAAATCCACTCACCTACATAAACACTATGAAGGTGGCGGATCAGATTCCAACCAAAAAAATTTATTATAAAACACTAAGTGGTCATTGAAAATGTAATTGCTGACGCTCTGCCCACGTCCTTAATAATTATCAGTTACTTTAAAATTTAAAACGAAAATTTAATGCCCAAATACCTTTTGTTACTTGCTATGTCAAATTCAGTAAAGTAACGTAATCTCTCCAGCCCATATTAACTATATATACTCATGTCTACTTATTATATTTATATATTTACAGTAGTGGTGATATATGTGGGAGGAGACAGAAGCTGAGTGTTGAGTGGGTAGTGTGGTGTGGGCGATGTACTGTGTGACGGAACACTATCCTGCCGCAGACCCCCCCCCTCACTACACACCTTAAGCTGTTTCATATTCAGATGTCCATACTGCATAGCATTCCACAACCACTACTTAAGAGTGGAATGCTGTCTCCTGTCTATAGCACAATACTATTATGCTGTCTCCACTACTATGATCGAGCCTCAACGTGTCATGCTTGTCTACGCTATCCTGTCTCTACACTGATGTACATAACCACGAGAATACAGAGATACGATACTGTGTACTGCCCTAGTACTAGGGGCATAACTTATAGTGAAACAGACACTGTTAAATTATAGAAGTGCTTGGCACAAGAGTGACTCTGATTAATGTTTATATTAAATTGTATTGATATGAGTAATCAGTAATAATGTGAAAGACATTAATGCAACTCCTAGTGCGACCGTTTGTCGTGTTGGGGGGGGGGGGGGTGTTGCGACCCTTGAATGGGTTGCAATGTATATTATGTATATAATGTGTATGTATATAAATATTACCTTTTCATATAATTTTATATTGCTTATATTTGCGATAATAGCTAAATCGTGAATATATTGCTTTATATTATTATTTGACTTAGTTACCTGTTGTTAGGTAGGATGTAACACATATATTATATGCTCATAGTTCAAGTCTTGATTGTCTAACTACTGTAATTATCACTTGTGGCTCGTTACTCTGCCGGCTTCTGTTGCTGGGCAACAGCTGTCCACGGAGCTATCACGTGATCGAGGGGGGGGTGTCCTCACCTCGCCTGAAGTATTCAGTCTGGTCTAGACTCGCTTGGTGGTTGGATGTATTCTATACAAGACGAGCCTAAGTCTCCCTTATTGGCCCTTGTTGGAAGATCATCTCTTGTCTCATTATTTTTGTTAGTTCTGGAGACTCTGTTCACAGAACATTGTATAGATTAGTGACTTTCGACGTTTTACTGAGGTTGTGTGTCTCAAAGACACTCTAAGCAACTCAGGTCCTGAGCTGTAGCTTCTGACCTAATTTGTACTGGTATCTGTGCATTGTCACAGTCTGGTATTTTCTTATGCTGAACTTAGATTCAGTAGTATGGGAGCTTTGTGACTTTTGTGGAGGATCTGCTGATGGTCCCTACTAGCTGTCTTTATATTATCTCCTTGTTCCTGATTGTGTCGCAGTTGCTTGTTATATTGTTCGGCTTATCAGTCGTTTTATTGTTCAAGCAGACTGTTCTGATTGCCAGTTGGTCAAGAACTTAGTTTATTTGAGGACTTTGTCAGTCACTTGTTCAAGTCTAGTCGAGTCGTGAGACATAGCGAACTACTTAGAGCACTTGCACACATACACACAAACTTGTACATATTTGTAATATCTTATTAAATGTTAATGTACCAGACGGTACTTAAGACATATAAATGTGATATGTGCTTTCAGCACAATAATACTGTACATGAGAGAAGTGATTATTATTATTTTGCTGATATTGATTTAATTTAATATATACCTCTAGACGATAATTAATAAATTTATTAAATTTTAATTTCTCTAGTTAGTAGCCTACCAGTTGTAATTCTGAAGCACTATTGAATCATACTGAATTCTAATGGATAATTGGACAAGGATACTGACTAATTGCTACGAAAACCCAGTAACAGGCTGGATGCTAGAAGGGCAGTCCTTTCTAGTATTCACTGGAGATCTCTAAGCTTTTAGAATCGCGTTTTTTGTAACACGCACATACCAAGAGGCAGCTGATCTGTGTGAGCAAAGTAGGAATTTCTTTGGACAGTCTACTTTACTATCTTCTTTTCTTCACTGATGTGATATTTTCCAAGTTTGCTAGCTCATTTTCTTGCCTCTCCATTAGGTATTTGTGTTTGGCATCTCGTAACTTCTGTGGTCCAATAACTTGACTTTTGTCGTCCTTTGTGATAATGCCATATTCCATTAAGGTGGCGGTATCAATAGCAGCTCCAGGATAATCACTGATCAAGTATCGGACACATGTGGCTGCCAGTGTGGGGAGTCTTGTTCTGTTCTGCTGTGAGCTGCTGGCAGTCAGACCACTCAAGACATAGTCAGCATCAGTATCGAGAGAAGAGCTATCTCTGGCATCATTTGAATTATCGTCAGAATCAGAAACTTCTCCAACTGCCGGTTCACTCTGTCTTTCCTCCAGCTGCTTCTTGGCTCTGGCTGCATCCTGCTCCTCTTTTACCGTCACTCTATCCCACATCCTTGTTACTGTCATGTCATCTCAACCAATTTTCATGTTCCTATCGCCTCTCTGGCCAAGGAGGAACTGTACCTCACGTTCAGGAACTTTCACATCACAATTACAGGCCAGGTGGTATCCATCACACTCCTTTACTTTCCACCCTACATCTTGACAGGAGGCAGCAGAACAGAAACAACTATATATATCACTGAAACATCAGTATACTTTCCTTCATCACATTTATATCGCTAGCAGTTCCTTAACATATCGCCTTCGGAACGAAGTTTGTTCATTGGAAGAACACTGGCATGGCCAAACAATGCTTGTTCTGTGTTTTTCCTAGTTGACATTGTAGCCATCTCAGTAGTAAAAGTATATAAGTAATCAGAGTGTCTGAAAAGAGAGAAAGTTAGTTAATGTTTATAAATACTGCAGAGTACATAGGTGTAGTGCATAAAACACTGCACTGCACTACTCAGTAATACAGACATATTCCAAAATTTTCAATCGTAAATGCTGTAGGCTGAACCTCAGCCAATCAGCTTCATATCTGGCACTGAATCTTAGATGTACATAAGGAACAATGCCTGAAGAGTACAGCTTTAACCAAAATTTCAATGCTCCCTTCTGTACATGCACCGCATGCTAGTGGCTTTCTTTTGTGCCTAACAATACGGTATTGCATGTACTGCAGAAAATAATTAAATTATTTGTATTTGTATTTGTCTTCTCAATGTTGCTTTAGTTTCGACTTAGACGGTTGTAGTATGAAAAGTTTAGCGGTTGGCTGTATCGAAGTATTAATCTCTGGTACTACAGTCTCTCTCTTGGCAGCCGACGAAATTGTAGGTGCTTCCGAGAACTGCCAGTTGCCTTGCCTTTCCTGGAATTAGTGTGAAATCCCGGCCCATAGGAACCAAGGGCATTCTGTTCCCGTGGGACCGACTTTTGCTACCGGAAGCTAAGCCTTTATAAGAAGCTAGTATGGAGAAACTGATAGTGAGAGCTAATCAGTGGGTCAGTGAAGGTCTGATTATACTGTGGTTGGTGCTGTGGGCTTCAAGCAAGACGGTACACTGGTCAAGGTAACTATCAAGTAAGCAGACTTTTTTGGATTTGCTGTGTTATTCCCCCCTCCCTTCCTCTCACTACAAGTAATATTCCGATATGTGTTTAGTTATGTAATAGTAAAATATTGTGTAAGTTTTTGTACTAAAGGCACCTAATTAGTGTATAAAAGATTTGTATCTCATCTATTAAATATCAGTAAATGTCTGAATCCTTTACCTATGTGGCTTGCATGTCATGTTCAGAACTAATCCATAAATTTGAAATGAAACTAGATGCTATTATTGTCCGTCCTGAAACATGTTCAAGAGGGACCGAAGCATCATCTAGTTTTATCTCAAATTGGAGGGTCAGATGTGAATTTCAATAACCACGGTATTGTGTTTTTTATATTTTTTTACACGACATAAATTATAGGACTTGTGTTACTGACTTAACACCTGTCAAAATCTTTTCTAGAATTTATAACCGTTCTCCTTTCAACTGCATGTCGTAATGAATGAATAAATAAACACGTACGTACAGTGGAGACTATTACATGCAGGCAAAGCCATAGTCTTGTCCACGTCTTATTCAGAGTGATTAAGGTTTTTGCCTTCTCTTGTATGTACAAAAATCTAATTTGCCACTCCTTTCCTCTCTCTTGGATGGACATCAACAGTAAGGAAGCCAGATAAGACCATTGAGGCTCCGAGTGATGTTCCTAGTCACAGAGGCTCAAGCACCGACCCAAATAGGATGTGTTTGCCGGAATCAGGGTCTCTCTCTCTCTCTCCTCTCTCTCTCTCTCTCTCTCTCTCTCTCTCTCTCCTCTCTCCACAACACACACACAACACACCACACACACACATGCTCACACCCTATTTTAATCACAAAGTAATCGATTAGGGACTAGAATGAGGTGGGTTATGATGATGGAGGTGGTGAAGGTGACCGTTGTATGTCAACGCGTCAAAGAAAGAGGAGAGGGAGGAGGGAACGAACCAGTAAGACTAGATCTAGTGTTCACTATAAGTGCATTTCTTATATGTGAAGTAGAATACGATAGACTTCTGAGTGTTAGCAACCATACATTACAGAATTTTGAATATCTTATGGAAATAAATATTGAGGGAAGAATAGCAGGTTGGGGATGGGATAAACTAGATTTCAGACGAGGAGGAATCCTTGCGGGGATGAGGAAATTCTTGTGTACACTTCAATAGAAAAAGAAAATGGAAGGAAAATCAACATATAAGATGACGGAAGATTTGACTGGAAAGTTCAAGGAGGCAGAGGAAACCTTCATAACCAGAAGAGGAAAATGTAATGGTAAGAACAGACCCCGTGGACAGAAAAGTAAAGTGGAAGAGCCTAGAGCAAATTTAGAAAGCAAAGGACAAAAGAAAACCGAAAGTCAGCAGAAGAACCAGAAATGAATGTGGAAGAGTGAGAAGCGAACTAAAAACTATGTCAGTCACTTCAGAAGAAAGACGATAATATAAGACTAGCTAATATGACTGGAAATAAAAGAAAGAGAACCACCGAGAAAGGACAAGGAAGAAAAGAGAAGAGTACAGTATTTGGTAAATAATCTTTGTAGAAATAGACGTTTTTCTTTTACTGAAGTAGCAATATTTATCTCATTATATTCATCAACAATCGTTTTCTGATAATTCTTGCTCTGATACGTCTTTATCTTATTGAACACTAATACGTAACTTCGGAGTCCCTTGTTAATGTTGGAAAACGCAACTCAGTAACCATCCAAGACTTTGTCAGTTCTTCTGTAATACGGAATCTGTCTTCAAGTAAAAAATTATCTTTCTTTAAAGCATCATTAATGTTCTTTGCTGCTGGTCATTTGATCACATCTGGTTTCCGTATAAGTTGAACTATTTCATCAATCCTACTTTTTACGGACAGCATTAACAAGGACTCGTTTCATTTTTACTTTCTAATGAACTAAAGCAAATATCTCCTCTATAATGGTTGGTAGGTAAGACACACAGGGAACAGTTAGGGAACTTTATTACGAAACGTTTCGCCTTCATAGTAGGCTTCTTCATTCGAGTACAGAAAGTAGGTAGGAGCGGTAGAGATGTGAAGACGATGTAATCAGTCCATCACCCTTGCAATGTGAAGATCAAGCGAAAGTAGATGGAAGAATGTAATCACTGAGAGGTCACGTCCCTCTCAGATCCAACCATTCTCACTTGAAAAAGTTGTCCAAAGTGTTTTCAAACTATAGAACATTGTTTCAAACTATGGAACAGAACTCTCCTCCAGGCTGAGGGACTGACAACCTCAATTCTACATCTGCAAGGGTGATGGACTGATACATCGACTTCACGTCTCTATTGCTCCTGCCTGCTTTCTGTACTCGACTGAAGAAGCCTACTGTGTAGGTGAAACGTTTCGTAATAAAGTTGCCTAACCTGTCAGTATTGTATTCCATTTTGATATTCCCCTCTATAATTTTTTTATAGTCTAACTTAAGTGTTTCTTATTATGTCTTCTCCAGCCCATTTGTTTAGGAGATCACGGATTTCTGACAGTTAATATCCACTTTCAGCCTGGGGCCAATAATTTCATTGCCTGTTTGAAAGACAACATCTTCCAGGCATGTTTTGTGGTGCAGTTTGTCAGCATCAAATACCTGAGTATCTGATTCCACATCTGCAACATCAGGATAAACATCATCTTGAAAATAGAGAGCTCCGGATAATTTTTTTTTTACTCTCATTTATTAGGAACCTCTCCCACACACCGTTATGACTGACTTGTCCACAGATTACACATCTTACTTGTTGATGGAATAACTGGCAACAGAGATGTTCTTGCTGGAGCTCTTGACGCCATTTTATGTGACGGTTCGCAGATTTCTTTGCTGACGTTGCCTGAATTTCGTTTTCAGCTCTTTTACAGAGATTTTTTCAAGTTAGATTATAGCCAGTAGTAACATGATAGGTACCTCCAGTTTTGTTTACCTCTATACGTCATCCCAGCTGCTTCTGTAACTCTCTTCCTCCCAGTTTCAGTTTATTTATTTATTTATTTTTATTTATTAATTTGAACATGATACAGAGAAGTACAAAGGAATACAGTTATTAAAGTGCAACATGCCAAAGCCCCTTGTATGCAGAGCATTATGGGCAGGCTTAAAATTAACTTAAGATTAACTAAGCAATGATATATTCAGTGGTAAAAACATTATTGTAAACAGATAACAATTTAGCACAAATGAGTATTACAAAGACAGGTCATATGGTCATTTACTGTGTTGCTGAGCATTCAGTAGAATGGAGTATTCTGTTAGGTAAATTAATTAAAAAATAACAAAGTTTGATTGGGTCACAGGTTAGACATTTATGAGATACAATAATGAGAAACACTTATGAGATACAATTTATGAGATACAATTATTCAGTATTTATTTAGTTGTGGGTGAGTAAGTGATTTTCGAGAAGAGACTTTAATTTATAAACAGTGTTTCTTTTATATTCACAGGTAATGAATTCCAGATTTTAGGGCCTTTTATGTGCATTGAGTTTTTGCATAGCGTGAGATGGACACGAGGGACATCAAAGAGTGATCTGTGCCTTGTGTTATGGTCATGTGTTCTGTTGAGGTTGGTAAGGAGACGTTTGAGGGGAGGGTTTATATCAGAGTTAAGTGTTCTATGTATGTAATAGGTGCAGTAATAAGTATGGATGTTTTGTATGGTGAGTAGGTTTAGAGTTTTGAATATTGGTGGAGTGTGCTGCCTGTAGTGGGAATTTGTTATTCTGACTGCAGCCTTTTTGTTGGGTGATTAGTGGTCTGAGATGGTTTATTGTTGTTGAGCCCGTAGGTGAGATAGGGGTAAATAAGTGAGTGATATAGAGCCAGGAGGGCTGACTGTGGAACATAGTACCGTATCTTTGATAGTATGCCTACGGTCTTGGAAATTTTTTTGGAAATTTGTAGTATGTGTGTTTGAAATTTGAGTCTATTATCAAGGTGGATTCCTAAGAATTTTCCCTCTGTGAGTTTTGTGATAGGTGATCCGTTTATCATTATGTTGAGAGGGACATCTGTAGCTCTGTTACCAAACTGAATGAAGTAGGTTTTGTCAATGTTTAGAGTGAGTATGTTAGTCCTCATCCAGGTAGATATTTTCTGTAATTCGGTATTTACAGTACTGGCTAGCGTGACTGGGCTCGGGTGAGAGAAGACGTATGTAGTGTCATCTGCAAATAGTGTGGGTTTGAGTAGTTGCGATGCATTTGCTAGGTCATTTATGTATATGAGAAAGAGAAGAGGGCCAAGGACACTTCCCTGCGGGACACCAACTGGAATTGGCTGTGCGGAAGAGTTTGCCCCATTTGTGTACACATATTGGCTTGTGTTGCTGAGGTATGACTTTAGGTAGTTGAGGGAGTGCCCTCTTATACCATAATGCTACAATTTTATGTAGAGCAAGTCATGGTCAACTATATCAAAAGCTTTACGTAAGTCAATGAAGATCTCCATGTGTATAATAACATCATTAGTATTTTTATTAGGCCTGAACCCAAATTGACAGGGGTTGAGTATGTTGTGGGAGATGAGGTAGGAATAGATTTGCTTATGAATTAATCTTTCGAAGATTTTAGAGAGAGGGTGTAAGTTGGATATTGGCCTATAGTTATTCAAGTCTGTTTGGTCTCCTCCTTTATGGATCGGGGTGACTCTTGCTATTTTGAGAACTGTATGGAAGGTAGAGGATTCAATGGATTTGTTAAAGAGTGTTGCAATGGTTGGTGATAGCACTTGAGACGCTTTTTTGTATATAAAGGGTGGTAAGGTATTTAAATCTGTCTTGTTTTTTTAGTGCGTTGATAATAAGGGAGACTTCGTTGGTTAGTCGGAGCTAGGAACAGTGTGTTCGGGTAGTTGCCAGTGAGGTAGTCATTGGGTGGGGTATCTGAGCTTGGGATTTTATTGGCAAGGTTTTTTCCTATAGTGGAGAAGAAATCATTGAGTCTGTTTGCTGTTTCAGTTGGTGGGAGTTGGGGTTCATCTGGTTTTGTTAATTCAATTTTGCTCTTTCGTGATATCTTTTTTGTTCCTAGAATTTCTAATAGGGTTTTCCAGGTCTTTTTTATATCACTTCGTAAGTTGGATAATCTGTTCTCATAATACAATTTTTTAGCCCTTCTTATCAGGCTGGTTAGGATTGACGAGTAACGTTTTGTTTGGTCTCTGGTTATGTGACCCATTCTGTACTGTTTTTCGTATAAGTGCTTTGTATTTATGGATTTGAGGATGCTGGGTGTTAGCCAGGGACTGTTCAGTCTCTTAGCTGTCATCTGTTTACTTTTTTTTAGGACAGTGCTTGTTGTAGAGGTATTGGGTCTTTTTTAGAAAATTATTTATACATTCGTCAATATCTGTATAGATTTCTAGCTCAGTGTGCCAGTCAATGTTTGTCACTGCTGCTGTGAAGTTATTAATGGCTGCCTCATTGTGAAGTCTGAAGGTGACTTTAGTAGTGTCTTGGGGTAATTTGCCAAGATTTGTTATGAGGAAGGTAGGGTAGTGGTCTGTGGTATTATCTGTGATTATGCCTGATTTTAAAGGGGATATGGTGTTGGTCCAGATGTGATCTAGTAGGGAAACACTAGTCTCTGTAACTCTTGTACGTTTTGTTACTGTTGGTAGCAACATGCAGTTACTCATAGTGTTTGTGAATTCAGTAACGTGTGGGTCCTGGTCTTGCAGGAGATTTATATTGAAGTCACCTTAAAGTAGTAAGTGATCTTTGTTCATGCGTGCATCAGTTATCATACTTCCTAGGTTTTCACTAAAACGGCTAATGTTTGACTGTGGTACTCTGTAGATGTTTATCACTGTGAGAGGTTTCTGTAGGTATTTGGATTTGAAATTAGCTATTTTATATTCCCCATGTTCATCCCTTGTGCAAGTATTAGTGATACATTCTAGTTGGTCTGAGTAGCATATAGCTGTGCCACCCCCTTGTTGATCTGGCCTACAGTTGTGTATGGCTGTGTAACCAGGAATGGCATAGACGTCTGTAGTATCAGGCTTTAGCCAGGTTTCGGTGAGAGTAACGATGGATATACTGGCATGCAGGGAATTTAGTAATGCTATGAGGTCATCGTAATGTTTGCTTAAAGATCTGATATTGTAGTTAAAGACAGTTATGTTGTTGTTGGCTCTGAGAAGTGCCTTTGATTGTTCTGCTGTGTAGTAATTACAGTTACTGTTTGATTCATTTAAGTCATTCATTAAGAGGTTGGTATGAGGATCAATGCTTGTTATCATAAGATTTATAGTGAATCTGTAGTTAGAATTAAGTGTAAGACAAAGTAAATATTCTAAAGCTATAAAATAGCCTGAATTATTTTAACAAATGTAAAAATTTGAGCTAAAATAAAAGAGACAATATTAAGGGACTAAAAAAATCTGTGGTGAACAAATAAGGTGGTAATCAAATGAGCTAGGGAATATAATAGCAAAATAGTGAACTTATTACACTTTAGCACCTGAGAATAGCACCTTGATTATTTTAACAGTTGTGAATATATGAACTAAGGTTGTTATATAAAGCTAAAATAAAAGAGAAAATATATAAGGGACTAAATTAAATAATGGTAAACAAAGTTAAATTGACAGATAGTCACTATGATATAATATTGATTTGGGAGTAAGATCTGATTTGTTATATATAATAAGTTGAGCAATTTATTGTACTATAAAAAGTAAAAATAATATGAGGTAGTTGGTAGTAGCAGCAAAATATAGTTTTGGGCCTTGAACAATAATGTAATTGAAATACACACTAATTGCACACACAATATAGTCACTAAGATATGAAAATAATCTGAGAGTAGGATTTGCCTTATAGCATAAAGTTTGAGCAATTAATATCACTATAGGAATATTATTTGAGGTAGTTGATACTAGCTAGTGAGGGAGGTTCAAGGAATTGCACGGTAGTGTAGTAGGAACATACACTAGTTTGTTATTTGTAGTTTGGGAGAAAAGGGAAAATTAGGTATGATTATAAGAGAATTTTAACAGTGTTTAAGAAGGAAAGAAAAAGGTAATACAGATATTATTTAAGAGTAAGTATCCTTTTAACAAATAATAATTTGTGAATTGGGAATCAGGGAAGATAACACAAATTGGGTCACACAAAGAACTGTGTGGGACACCTGGGATAATGAGGTAGTAAATACTATCTAGGAGGTGATAGTACAGGGATTAGTTCAATAATGACATAACAACATACACTAACATAGTAAGGATTTATTCACTAATATCAGTCAGACTCTGTAATGTTTGCATCATGAAGGAAGTTTGCTAGATCATTTTCATTTGTAATGTAGTATACACGGCCTACATTTGTTTTTCTTACTAGAATTTGTCCATCACGTACAAAGCACTGGTGAACTTTATCATTATTCTCACGTTTTAGCTTTCTCAATCTGTACAGGAGGTTCTGTCGTTTTTTGTGAGACATTCACTTATGTATATATCTTGTATTTCTTTAATAGATGAAATTATTAGATCTTTTTTCCTGTCTTGTGTGTGAAATCTGAGCATAACACTTTTTCTACTTTGGTTCCCTAGTAACCGCGATTCTTTTATTTCCGACACTGGTACATTAACCTGTAGGTGGTCGCGTATGATCTGGAGAGTTGTATCTTTGCAGTTGGAATGGTTTAATTCGCTGGAAAAGAGTGGAGTGTTAATTACTACTGCATCAGATAACATGTCTTGCTCTGCCTTATCATCTTGGTTAGCAAAATAATTGTTCAATTGGGTATCCATGTTTATTTTCCAGTCCTTGACGACATTATCAATTTTCGTGTTTAGGGAAGTTATTTGATCTGTGTGGCTGGTTAGACTGTTATTGTTTCATCTATACTCTGGCACATTATTCACTCTTTCATATCGAGGAATATTTAAGTTTTCAGTTTTTAATTGAAGCCATTTTGGAACTTCCACAATCCAGTTTTCTTCATTCCATTATTTATGTTTCTTTCTCTATATAAAACAAAAACTAGAAATTAATTTTTTTTTGTTTATGCAGATATTCCTTGAGCAAAGTTTCTTCCTAACAATACTGTATATCTTATGTTAACATTGCTGTATATCTTATGTTAACATTGCTGTATATCTTATGTAACTTGCTGTATCTTTGTTACAATCTGTTATCTTAGTAACATTCTTATATCTTATGTTAGCAATACTGTATATCTTTTTAGTTTTAAAAATTGCTGTATAACTTATGTTAACAATCGTATATTTAGTTACATTCTTATATCTTATGTTAACAATCTGTATACTTTGTTAAAATTGCTGTATACCTTTTGTTAAATACTTATATCTTTGTTACATTCTGTATATCTATGTTAACAATACTGTATATTTATTTTAACAATACTGTATATCTTATTTTAACAATCTGTATATTATTTAACAATCTGTAAAATTTTTTGCCCTAAACCCCAAAATGCTGTATATTATGCTAAAATGCTGTATATCTCATGCAAAATACGAATCCATGCTAACAATGCTGTATATCTCATTCTAACAATCGTATATCTCATCTAACAATATGTATTCATGCTAAAAAATGTATATCTCAATTTTTAACAAACTGTAATCTCAGCTAACAATACTGTATATTCATGCTAAAAAATCTGATATCTCATGCTAACAATCTGTATTCTCATGCTAACAATGCTGTAACTCTGCAAAAATTTGTATATCTCATGCTAACAAAACTGTATATCTCATGCTAACAATCGTAAATTTTCCCTGCTAACAATCTGTATATCCATCTAACAATCGTATATTTTATGCAACAATCTTTATACTCATTCTAAAAATCTGTATACTCAGCTAACAATCTGTTTTTCTCATGCTAACAAACTGTTTTTTCTCATCTAACAATCTGATATCTCATGCTAACAATCCGTAATCTCATGCTAACAATCTGTATATCTCATGCAATGCTGTTATTCATGCTAACAAACTGAAATCCATGCTAACAATACTGTATATCTCAGCAAAACTGTAAAAATTTTATGCTAAAATGCGTATACTCATGCTAACAATACTGTATTCTCATGCTAACATACTGTAATTCCCTGCAATGCTGTATAACCATGCTAAAAATGCTGTTTCTCAGCTAAAAATCTGTATATCTCATGCTAAAAAACAAAAAACTGTATTCTCAGCTAAAAGCTTATATCTCATCAAAATCTGTATTCTCATGCTAACATCTGTATATCTCATGCTAACAATACGTATATTTATGCTAACAATACTGATATCTATCTAACAATGCTGTATATCTAGCTAACAATACTGAATTCTATCTAACAATGCTTATATTCATGCTAACAATACTGGGATATCTCTCAACAATACTGTTTTCTCATGCAACAATACGTATATCTCATGCTAACAATCGATATCTCATGCTAACTAAACTGTATTCTCATCTAACAATGCTGTAATCTCTGCTAACAATACGTATATCCATGCTAACAATGCTGTATATCTCCATGCTAACAAAACTGTATACTCATCTAAAATGCTGTTACTCATGCTAAAAATACTGTATATTCATGCTAACAATTGTATATTTCATGCAACAATCTTTTAAATTTTATGCTAAAAGCGTATAATCAGCTAAAATTCTGTATATCTCATGCTAACAAAGTGTATATCTCATGTAACAATGCTGTAATTCCAGCAACAATCTGAAACTCAAACTAACAAAGCTTATATCCATGCTAACAATGCGTTATCTCATGCAACAATTTTACCATGCTAAAAAGCAAAAACCCATGGGAAAAATCTGTAATTCCTCCAACAAACTTAATTTTACAATCTTATTCTAGCTAAAAAAATTTTTTCAGAAAAAAATTTTCCATGCTAACAATGCGTTTTATATCTCATGTAACAAACTGATAACTCATGCTAAAAAGTGTATATCTCATGCAACAATATGTATATCTCATGCTAAAATCTGTATATTCATGCTAACAATACTGTATATTCATGCTAAAATCTGTTATTTCATGCTAAAAAGCTGTATATCTCATGCTAACAATGCTGTATATTCATGCAACAAACGTATTCTTGCTAAAAATGCGTATATCTCCCAAAAAGCTAAACAAAAAATCTGTATATCTCATGCAAAAATCTGTATATTCCCTGCTAACAATCTGTATACTCCATTCTAACAATGCGTATATCTCATCTAACAAGGTATATCTCTGCAACAATATGTATATCCAGCTTTTCTTTTTTAAACAATCTGTTATTCATCTAACAATCTGTTATCTCATGCTAACAAATTTTATATCCATCTAACAACTGTATATTTATGCTAACAATACTTAAAACTCATCTAACATCTGTATATCCATGCTAAAAATCTTATTTTTCATGCTAACAATCTGTATATTCTTCTAACAAGCTGTATATCCATGCTTAAAAAGGGATATCTCATTTCTAACCCTCTGTTTTAAACCATGCTAACAATGTGTATATCTCATGCTAACAATCTGTATATCTCATGCTAACAATCTGTAATTCATCTAAAAAATCGTATATCTCATGCTAACTATGTATATCTCATGCTAACAATCGATATCCTCTAACAATCTTTTATCCTCTAACTACTTATATCTCATGCTAACAATCGTATATCTATGCAAAAATGCGTATATCCATGCTAAAAACTGTAAACCATGCTAACAATCTGTATTCCATGTAACAATCGTTATCTCATGTAACAATCTGTTATCCTCTAACAATCTGTATATCTCATGCTAACAATCTGTATATCTCCTAACTCGTAATCTTGCTAACAATCTGTTTAAACTAGCTAAAATGCTTATACCATGCTAACAATCTGGGAATTCATGCTAACATCTGTATATCTCTGCTAACAATACTGTATACTCATGTAACAATTTTTTCTTGAAACATATCTCGCTAAAAATCTGTATATCCAGCTAAAATACGATATCTCATGCTAACAAAAATTTTTATCTCATGCTAACAATTTTATATTTTGAAAAAATCTGTATATCTCATGCTAAAAATGCTGTATACCAGCAACAATCTGTATATCTCATGCTAACAAAACTGATATCTCATGTAACAATACTGTATATCTCATGCTAACAATCTGTATATCTCATGTAAAAACTGTTATCCCTCTAACAAGCTTAAATTTTCATGCTAAAAAATACGGGGATAAACCATGCTAACAATTGTATATCTCTGTAACAATGCGTATACTCATGCAACAATCTGTATATCTCATGCAACAATCTGTATATCCATCTAACAATTTATATCTCATGTTTTTTTTGTATATCCAAAAAATCTTTTTAAATTTTCAAATTTTTTCATTTTTCTGTTACTTGGTGATATTCCAAAATGTTATTTCTGCCATGTGTATATTCCAAATTTTTTACTTTTTACCAATGTTTGGATATTCCAAAGTACCCGTATTTTTTATGTGTATATTCCAATGTTTTTTACTATTGTTATATCCATATTTCTAAATTCTGCTGTGTATATTCCATATGTACTTTCTATGTTCCCATTTCCAATTTACTGTTCAAAGTGTTTCCATAACTGTTCTATTGTGATATTCATTTTTAAAACTGTTACTATGTTGCCATATTCCTATGTAAATGTTACTTATGCACAATTTTATTAGTTATGTTGGTGTATTTTCCAAAGTCTGGGACTATGTGTGTATATTCCCATGTACGTTAAATATGGGGCAATTTAATGAATTTTACAAAAGTGTTCTACCAATGTTTTTACATGTTGGCCAAAATTAATTATGATGTTATATCTGCACAATCGTATTATGTTTTAAATTTTTTTATTTCCCAAGTACTGTTATATGGTTTCCCTATTTTCCCTATTTCTGTACCTTTTGTCCTATTTCAATTTCTGTTACTATGTTGGGGGTATTTCCAAAACACTGTTATTATGTGTCCATTCCATATGTACTGTTACAAAGTGTATATTCCAAAATTTCGTTTATTATTGTTAATTCCATATGTATTTACTATGTTGCCCTAATTCCATAAAAGGTGTTATATGTTGCCATTTTTCAATGCTGTTACTTGTTGCCCTATTCCTTTTTATTTTTACTATGTCCATATTAATATTACGTTTTATTTGCACAATTTGGGATACTTTCTTTTGTGTATTCCATTGTAAATTTAATTTGTCCAATTTTATATTACTGTTACTATTTGTTATTCCATATGGCCGTTATTGTGCTAACCCAAAGCTGTTTCTATGTTGCCTATTCCATTTTTTTACTGTTTTATTTTGCCAATTCTTTTTGTACTGTTTTAAATTTGGGACATTCTTTTTTCGTTTTTTGTGTTTCTATTCAAAATGTAACTGTTAAAATGTTTTGATATTCATAAATTTTTGTTACTATGGTTTAAACCTTATTTCTATGTACTGTTACATGTTGCCATATTCCCCATTGTATTTCACTAGTGTGTATTCCAAAGTACTGTTATATTTGCTAAACCATAGTAACTGTTACATGTGGAAAAATTCCATTTTACTTTACTTGTCAAATTTTTTCCATATTACTGTTACTATGTTGCTTTTTCCAAAGTACCTTTTTGTATATTCCCAAGTTGTTATATTTGCCATATTTAATTATGTACCATGTGTATATTTCTTATTTCTTTTATATTTCAATTCCATAACTTTTTACATTGGGGTTATTTCCATTAAAATTTTTTTTATCTCCCATTTACATTTCTGTTACTATTTCCATATTATATTATGTTACATGTGTCCCCATTCAAGTACTTTTTATTATGTGTGATATTCCTAAAACGTTACTATGGTTAAAACCAAAAAACTGTTACTTGGAAAATACTGTATATTTTTCCAAAATACTTTATTTATTTGTAATAAAGAAAATACTGATTTTAAAAATTTTTCTATAAAAAAATGGGAAAAACGCCTACGAAAGAAACGATTTTGAACTGGACCAACACAAACGTTATAAAAATAAAATTTTTTCTCTCTAAGGTTAAAAAATTGGGGACACCTCTCAAATAGGAGACGAAATTGTTGAATGTGCATTCCTGCATAACTTTAGATATCAGACGACTGGACAAGACAGCTCCAGGAACCTCAGATGATCTATCTAGATTTGTGTTATAATTCTGGCCAGTATTTTCATAAATTTAGACAGTGAGGTTTTCTGAGTATGATATACTTTGATCTCCAGTCAAATTGGTGAATGATTTTAAGATATTCTCCTTCTGTTATGTGTATGTGTATCTATAATAATTTTTTAATTTTAATATACAGTCCACAAATTTATATATTTACCAGAATTCCCGGTGATGCATATTTCATTTGTAATTAATGGGTCTAGAGAAACTTGTGGATAAGACAGTGGTAGGTATCGAAGGGGGACATTTTTGCGACCTAGGTGTCCCAAATTCCTACTTGTCTATGTAACTGATAAATAATAATTATCTTTGTTATCATTTACTGTTATGTACGTAATGAGTTACATTCAGATAAATGTAATTTTCCACAGTTACTATGTGCGACATATTCCATACAACTATCAGCTTATGTTTCTGCAGTGAAATCCTAACAAATTTCAATGGGGATTTTTCAGTTTTTTTTTTTTTAGTAAGCGTTTCGTCTGGTCCTGTTGCTGTCGTCTTGTAAACATCCAGTAGTAATTTCTTTATTTCCTCTTTAGCCATTTCCTAATGTTTTATTTCTATTTTGGATTCAAATCTCTGACATTTAAAATATATTCTTTATTTAGCGCCGCACATTTCCTCCTCCACTTCAGTGATTATTTTGCTGTTTCTAAGTCTTTTTTTCGTCAATAAGATTAGTTTAGTTTTTATAAACTTGATTAAAATATATACTGTTGTTTTGCTCCTATAAGTCTTGTTTAATCTCCCTACATTTCCGGCTGGTTTAAATTTCTTTCAAGTCTGTGCATTCTTATATTGGTTACAAGTTCGTTCGTGATTTGTCATAGTTCTCCACCACCTTCCATTAAACAATTTTTATTATTTTATATTTGTAATATACGCCTTTTTTGTAATAAATTATTTTATTCTGGTTTCGTTTATGTTACTAAACTTTTGGTATAAAATATACTATCTTTATTTTGTTTATGATCTAGTCATTCTTCATTATATTCCTTTTCACGTCTTAAGTTATATTTAACATCATATTTTCCATAAAACACAGTTACGTTATAAGTAGATTTAGAGAGTTTGTTTTTCCTCTATGGTAGTAAACGCTACGTCTAAAATTTATGATGTTTTCTTTCACTCGTGTCCCTCATAAGAGTATTGATGCATAAAAATCAATTAAAGGAATTTTGTTGACCATATATTCACTGTTGCAGTCCCAAACGCTGCCCTAAATATTTCTTTAGAGTTAAAATATTCAGTTACAATAATTTTTATACATAAAAGTTATTTTTTATCAGTTGTTCTCTTAGTGTATTATACAATTCCTCATTTATCTTACCAACTCTTCTAAGTAATATTAAACAAAGGGTTATATACATTTTGGGTTCCACCACTAAAACTTCAGAAATATATGTTTTAAACTTTAGTTTCTTTAACGTGTATTGTTCCTTTTACCACTGTTGTCATTCCCCTTCTTTCTTCCACATTCTTTCTTCTCCACATTGAGTAGTTACTGTCAAATATAACCTCTTTAAAATGTTCTCTCTAATTTAGTTTCATTCAGACTATGTCGGGTTTCTCTTCATTACAAAGTCCCTTAGATCTAGTCTTTTTTTTATAATTACTGTATTTTCTTATATAATTCTTTTTAAATGTGTTTATCTCACTGCTTTTGTATGTATTAGCATTTAACATATTTTTTGTTTTAAGTATCCTGTTCTCGTTTCCTTGAAAAGCCATTTGATAGGTCTGCAAGGTTCTGTTACTTTGTAAACAAAGATTTCCTCTTTCTCGTTTTTATACTTTTAGCCACATAGCAGTGTTATAAATTCCTCAATTTTTAACTCTATCCTCCTTCGATTTTTTTTCTTATTAACGTACTCTTGTAGCTTTTTTCGTCTCTAGCACTCTTCAGCAATTTTTTCTCATACATGAGTCATTGTCCTCAGCTGCATGTTCTTATCTTTCTCATTGTTCTCTCTGCATGTGCGTGTGTGTTTTTTTTTTTTTTGTACGTGTTCACCTGCATCGGTATTTACCCTGATTTCTCCTTTGAGCTGTTTTATGTGTAGTTAATCTTTAATGATGATATTAGAGGTGATTGTGAGAAAAAATATACATAATTGCTTCTTTTCAGCGGGGAAATAATGGCCCCAAAAATGCAGGTGGCATGTCTTGTTACATGCAAGTGAATACACCCACATTCGAGTGACTCACGCACGCGCATTCATGTGTACTCATGCAAACATACAGATGAACATCTACCAAAACGACTATCTACCTGGACGACCATTTATCTGGACAAACATCTGCATAGACGATCTGCCTGGGTAACCATCTACCCAGACGACCATAAGTCTGAACGACCATTTACCTGGACGATCATCTGCTTGGAAAGAAGGGATCAGAGTAATATCTTTTGTGGATTCGCTTTCACTCGAACCTCCAGGAGCATGATTAAGTCAATAACTTCACTAAGCCGTCTGTACTCACAGAAGTAAACAAGCTTTTATAATGGATAAGTTCATACATTTCCGCTGCAACACTTACAGAGGTGCATATTACATAACAGTGTTTTTGTAGGGAAGGGGGAACGTAATTATGTGAGCATTTATCCGGCGCGCACAAATCAGTACACAAACCTCTCCATGAATTTTTCCATTTGCAGTATAATTTTTAGGGTTCACATATGTTTCCCTGGATCATCTAATGAGAATTTTTTCAACCTGTCTGTTATATTTAGCTGGCTTGTGTTGGGTGGAGCGAGGCTGCCCTCGAGGCTCTGGGGCTGAGGTCTGGTGGGGGAGACTGTCCAGTTAAAGCTGTAACTCTCAGAGTACACAAGTGGGGCACATATGTTGGGAGAGGCACTTCTGTTGTTGTCGTTCTCCTTGAGGTAACATGTGGGTTATTGTTATGTTCCTTGGCAAGCACTGAAATGGAGAATGGGAGAAAATGAGGTCTGACCAAGGGAAGAGGAGAGTGGTTTCAATCTCTTGAATAAAAAAAAAATCACAAGAGCATCACATCGAGGCACTCTTCTGAAGGGTGAGACGTCCTGTAGAGAAAGGAGAAAAGCTAAGTGAATACATGCAATGTACCTTTGATTACTTTCGAGAGTTTTTCTTCTCTCGAAGCCCGGTCTTGGGGCCAGGCTCCTCTGGTGATCGTTTGGTTAACCAGGCTGTTCCTGTTCGTGGCCAGTTAGCTCACATATCCATCACAGCCTGGTTGATCTAGTCCTTGGCAGAGATACTTGTCCAGTTTCCTTTTGAAAATTTCTATGCTTATCCCAGCTGTGTTTCTGATATCTTCTGGTTATAATAAAGTTGGTAGAATTACCGACAATATGTAAAGTAAAAGGACACAAGTGCAACTAATGTGACATTTATTGTGGCAACGTTTCGCTCTCCAGGAGCTTTATCAAGCCATTACAAACAATACATGGACACAGAGGGTATATAAAGGCTCAGAGTGAGGTGTAATACTAGTGAGGTACCATTTCGATGTTCACTAGTGGTAGTAGTAGTAGTAGTAGTAGTAGTAGTAGTGGTAGTGACAAAAGTAATACAATATGGTAGAGCAATTAATTCGTACATGAGTAAAAGGATATAAAAGCTATTACTTGGGTAACATAAAAATAGGTTGGACAAATATAGAGTGGAATGAGGCAACTTGTTTCAGTGTTCACTCTCTGTGCTTTGTGTAGTATAACAGGAGAGACTATGTGATGGCAGGGTTTACTGTTTTCAGGAGGATTCTTGCTAAGACTTCGGAGATGGTGAAGCTGCCGTTGTTTTGTTTAATTGTATTCGAAACAGCGATCAGTGCTGATTCGAGGCACTTGCGTCTGCGGAAATTAGTTTCTTTGATCAGTAATTGGGCGTCTCTGAATTTCATGAGATGATTGGTGGAATTTCGGTGTTGTACACAGGCGTTGTTCAAGTTATCGTTCCTACATGCGTAAATGTGTTCATTGAGGCGGGTGTCGAGGTTTCTGGCTGTTTCACCTACGTAAATCTTGTCACAGCCTCCACAGGGTATAGTGTAAACTCCTGCATTGACTGGTTCGTGGTGCTTGGATTTTGTCCTGGTTATATCCTTTATTGAAGTGCTAGAAGCGATGGCGACTCTGGTGTTAGCTTGTGAAAGTACTTTTGAGACGTTCAGTGCAACCTGGCTGTTGGGAAGAATTATAACTTTGCTGGGAGTGGTGTTGATGCGTGGAGAATTTATAATCTGAAGAGCTCTTTTCTTGTAGTCTTTGATGAAAAAAGAAGGAAAATGTAACTCAGTGAGTGTTTGGTGAATGTATGTACACTCCTCGTCAAGAAACTCAAGACTACAAATTCGGTATGCTCTTAGGAAAAACCCGATGATGATGCCTCTTTTGGTCTTGGTATCTTGACTGGAATAGAAGTGTGTGAGATCATTTTTATTGGTGGGTTTCCGATAAACTTGAAATCTTCATTTGTTTCATGATTTCCTTTATATATATATATATATATATATATATATATATATATATATATATATATATATATATATATATATATATATATATATATATATATATATATATAATGTCGTGCCGAATAAGGCAGAACTTGCGATCTTGGCTTAAATAGCAACGCTCATCTTGCCATATAGGACAAGTGAAAATTTGTGTATGCAATAATTTCGCCAAAATCATTCTGAACCTAACGAAAAAAATATAATTCACTGTGTTTGTTTAATATTAAATTATTGTAAACAAATCTAAAATATATTTAGTTGGGTTAGGCTAAAATAAATTGACCTTGTTATAATAAGGTTAGGTAAGTTTTCTAAGTTCATTTTGGTGCAAAATTATAAATTTTTACATCAACATTAATGAAAAAAATATATCTTTAAAAGTATAAGAGAAAATTTTCGAAAGGACTTAATTTTAAATGAGTTCTTGCTAATTGACCAGTTTTACATATTCGGCACGACATATATATATATATATATATGTATATATATATATAATATATATATATATATATATATATATATATATATATATATATATATATATATATATATATATATATATGAGAGAGAGAGAAAGAGAGAAGTACCACCTCTATAACTGGACTGGGGACCCTCATCCTCAGAGAAGACAATAAACGTACCTCAGGGAAAATTCCCCGGAGCTGTTTGAATATTTTCTTCTCCTGCCACCCCCCTGTATTTTATATTCTAAGTGAACATTTATTAATAAACAGAATACATTTACAGAAAACACAAACATGAATACAATGGTACAGTGTATTAAAGATCATGAATTTCCTCCAGCTCCTTCGAAGCCGGATGCAAGCTCAGTATGCAGCAAGCATTTCCCCTCTGGATGGCCATGCTGAGGCGCTGGAACATGAAAGTGGCTGCCGTTGGGTCCCTGGTGGTGTCGATGAGTCTGGAACCCAATTCTTTAAGGAAACGTTTGGCATCTTTTTTCCCCTTGATCCCAAGGTCTCTGATCCCACTGGGACATATTGATACTGTTGGCTTATGTCCCTGTACTTGCTGATTTTGTACTCCTCCCTGTGGTAAGCAGCTCCTCCCTGTCGCCCGACACCGTGATGGATATAGGTGTCAGCCAGCATGGACACACAGGTATAGTCCCATGCTAAGAGCTTGCCATTCTTCCAAGGATAGATGGTGATCCCATCAGGGCGGTTTGTTGGGTTGTGGATATTGTTGGCTGCTAGTGATTGGGGCTCCCTCTCGGCTGGGCATCCAGCTGTAGCAAGGGTTCTCTTTATGATGTCGTTGACTGTGGCATGCAAAGAGTACGTAACCTTTATTTGGCGCATGTACACGCCCTCATTTACAGGCTATCTCCCCAACCAGCGAACCAGGTGACCGAGGGTTGACGATGGGGCCCCGTCGTTCAACCAGTATCCAGGTTCCAGCCAATGAGAAGATGGTTTTGGCAATCGCAGAGCTTATGTGGGTACCACTCTCCTGTCTGCCCTTGTCATTCCCATTCTAGAGCTGGTTGAAGCACGGTCTGCTCTCTAGTGGCTTCTATTCTGTCTTGCTTACCGTGGAGTGCACTAATACCTATCACTGTACATAGTGTATATAGTGTACATACTTCTGTTCTAAATTGGTGAAGGATAATATAAGTCAAAACTTTTCTGCTGTGTTTATTTTGCTCCCTTTACACCCAGGATAACTGGGTTGTTATATTGACCTCATTGTGTCTTGCATACCAGCCCTTGGTTTTGGAACAGTTAAGACCTTGTAGACTGTATTGGTCTGCTTGTGCTTTGCTGCAAATACACGTATATTCTCTGTGAATTGGGGCAGCAAGGCGCAGAGCCACTGCAATACGGAGGGTCTTAGGGTCGAGTCGCGTTCCCATTGTCGATATGGGAACTGTTTGGAGGAAGTCCCTGGAGTGAGGTGTGCTCACAGCCTGGAGACGGGCAGTCTATTTGATGTTGCAGCCCTGAGCATGTTGGAAAGCACCTTTTCAGCTATCGGGCCATCCCAGCTTAACTGTTTGTGAGCCAGTGCTGCACTAGGGTTTGGTGCTGGAGAAGCAAGAGTCCCCTATTCGGTGATGGCACTGGCTTAGCTAGGGTCCTGTATTCCTGCTGAGTCACTGACGTTATCAGGAAGAGTTTGTCTTATCAACTCGTTTGAGTCATGTATGACTCTCTCCTCTCCAGGGAGTACATATTTAGGATTTTCAGGCGTTCCCAGTAATTTAAATACTATATTGTCTCTATGTGGGCCGCATATTTCTGCTTTTGAAAGAGAGTTTATATAATTTGAAAATCTATCGCTGTAATAGTGTCAATAAATTTGTAATTTATTTATACTAATATCAGTTATATTTTATTTCCCAAAAATAAAACAGTAATTAAATTAAACTGCATATATCCTGAATTTCTGAGGCCGTCCATCATTGCTCACCCACACCCAGCTTCTGGATATTTTTCAGTCAGTGTTTCACATGAGTCGCGGCTTAGTCATAGCTCTTGGCAAATACAATTAGCAAGAGAGAACGTATAATCTCGAAGGTTACACTGGTTTCACCTACAAAATGTCCAGGGCAGATCTGATAGATGACCCCAACTTTTTCTCTCATGTAATCTGGCAATAGTGAATTATAATATCTCACAATTTTGTACAGTGGTGTGTAGGTAGGTAGGCTAAATATGAATTTTATGCCGGAGAAAAGTAACCCAGGTCATTCTGGGAGTTTTAATGATCAAAAAAGTGTTTTTGCCTACCTTTCACTCAGAATGAGTCACCGAGATATTTGTGCCTACCTTCCACTCAGGATGAGTTACTGGACAGCGTACACTCGAGTCCAGATTACTTTATATTTAGGAGAAGCTCTAAATCCATTGGGGTCATACAGCGTCAGAGAGTACTGGAGGCAAAATAGGGAAATTTTGAACCTCTTCATTCGAGCTCATCGAGAGCACTAGTATCCGTAGCTCCATGATTCCTTGCCCTGAATCACCAGAATTACGCCAGTTGCATTCGTGTGTGCATCCGTGACATGGAAAGTCTACCCCTTGTATCAGCAAGGAATTAGTAGAGGTCCCTTGTGTTGTCCCAATGCTGTTAGAGAAGGCCCATGGGCAAAACAGTGATGTGGTCATGGTTCGGGTGCTTTTTAATTCAGAAAATTTCTTTCATTCATGGAATCGATGGTAGCCAGCCCTGAGCAAGCTTCTCTGGATAAGTTTGAGAGGAAATACTCTACTGAAAATAACGGCTTTCATCACCACCACGAAGAAAACATTTCTACCCATAAATGATTCAAGCGGGAGGCTCTAAATCAGGTTCAAAGCACTGACATCAATGACAATCCCTTTCTCGATAACACCGAAAATTTTTTAATTTTGGACACTCGCAATGGCAAATGTGTGTCGCGAGTGCAACTGCGTGTGCAGTTACTTAAGATACTTAGCTGTTTGTAGGCATGACATTCTCTCAACCTGAGCAGTGGATTTCTTAAGAAACAATCAGTACAAAAAACTACCGTAATACATATAACAAAAAAGGCACAATACCGTGACCGGAACAATACACAAATAACCCGCACAATGCTGGCAGGGCACCTCTGTTGTCAACGAGACAAGAAAAGCAACCCGTGACTGTTTAGATCTCCCGTTTCCAATATCCAGACTAAACGTACTGAACAGATCGCAATGCTATGATCATTGGCTATGATCAGTGCCAGCATTCAGTGCCCAACACTCAGTGGCTACACTTTGTGCCAACTCTCAATTCCATCACTTAGTGACAACACCGAGTGATCAGTATTGTGATGGGATTTTCATGTAGTTCCTGATTGTCACTGTTGTTGCAAGTTAGCCGAATTAATGAAGGTTTTGAGGTCATCGAGGTGGTGTGGAGTAGTAATGGGGAGGTCATGATGGAAACGAGTGGGATGGGGGGTGAGAGGGTTGTGGGTGGGGGCAAGTGTTATGATGGAGAGTGGTTAAGAGTTGTGGGTGGGTGGTGGGGTTGGAGCAATGTTATGATTAGCGGCAGGGAGTTGTGGAAGGGTGGTGGGGGTGGGAGGAAAGAGGTAGTTAGTTCTTGGGAATTAAGGAAAATTTGTAGGTATGGGAGGACTAGAGTCGTGACTCCCAGCAAGAACGGAGTTTTCTATCACAAATGCATAGTAACTTTGGTTCTTGACGCGACACACAACATTTTTTCTACTGGTTGGGCAAGACACTTACGTCTGTGTTCGCTGTGACTGGGAATCAAAACAGGACGTTAATGTTGTGCGCCAAATGTTCTTACTAGTGAACTAAACGTCACCTCGCACGATATACAGAAAATGGTACGGTGACCCAAAGAAGGAAACACATTCACGGTCACACATTCATTATCTTTCATGCCGAAAATGTATGGACATCACCGGTTAGATGACTCCGAACCGCCACATCTCCACCCATCTTTCAGAGTGCAGGCACTTTATGTCCTACCTTCAGAACTCCAACGCTCACACACGCTTGCTGGATGCTTAAGCCCCTTCCACTCAAAATCTCCTTTAAACTCTCTCTCCTACTCTTCCAGGGACATTCCTAACACCAGAAGCTTCAAACATTTTTTAGCAAAGATAATTAATGAATCTTATCCAAGAACAACAAAAGCATGATTCACTTTTTCATTGTCACAGAAGCTGACATTATGTATTATTTGACACAATACTTTTATTATAAAAAATAGTTTATTATAATTTGATTTTAGTCATTATTAAACACAGGAATCGTTAAGAAAGACATATGAAGGTTATTACTTACGCTCTTATAACCTAGCCAAAATAGATTCTTCCTCACAATAATGCTTGTTAAATTACTCGGAATGTTAAACAAGACAAAAACACTGATCCCCTAACTTGATAAACCTGAGTGAACAGTGGTAACACTAGTCACCAAAATCAAACTTTGGTTTTCATCAAGATTTAAACACTTTTTTTCTGAACCTGTTTTAAACCATGATTCCAAATTTGTTCTCATCCTCCCCCCCTTCCTTTATTGAGCTAGAGATAAAATATACAATAACTTGGAAACATAGAGATGATGATTTTTCTCTTGAACTAAGAAACGTCGATTTTTGTCTGTTTAAGAATTTATAATCGAGGATTACTCAGTCATAAGATGGAATTGGTGACGTGATTAATGGAGAGCAGGAATGTGGCATGCAAAGAGTACGTGACCTTTATTCGGCGCATGCACACACCCTCACTGAAAGGCTATCTCCCCCATCCAGCGAACCAGGTACTAGGGTTGATGATGGGGCCCCGTCGTTCAATCAGTACCCAGGTTCCAGCCAGTGAGAAGATGGTTTTGGCAATCGCAGAGGTGTTGTGGGTACCACTCACCTGTCTGCCCTTGTCATTCCCATTCTAGAGCTGGTTGAAGCATGGTCTGCTCTCTAGTGGATTCTGTTCTGCCTTGCTTACCCTGAAGTGCGTTAATACTTATTGTTGTACATAGTGTATATAGTGTACATGCTTCTGTTCTAAATGGGTGAAGGATAATACAAGTCAAAAGTTTTTCTGCTGTGTTTACTTCGCTCCCTTTACACCAGGATAACAGGCCTTTGGGATTCCTGGGTTGTAATAAGGAAGGTTGATTTAGTAGATGATAAACCACATTGTTGGTTTTCATCTCCATTTTGAATTAGAAAAGAGTTGATTTTAATAGGAAAAGGGCTAAATGACCTACTCTTAGGCTTAACTGGTCTGGAAAACGTACAGAGGAGGATGACAAAGATGATCCCATGTATCAGAAATCTTCCCTATGAGGATAGACTGAGGGCCCTGAATCTGCACTCTCTCGAAAGGCGTAGAATTAGGGGGATATGATCGAGGTGTATAAATAGAAAACAGGAATAAATAAAGGGGATGTAAATAGCGTGCTGAAAATTTCCAGCCAAGACAGGACTCGCAGCAATGGTTTCAAGTTGGAAAAATTCAGATTCAGGAAGGATATAGGAAAGCACTGGTTTGGTAATAGAGTTGTGGATGAGTGGAACAAACTCCGGGTACAGTTATTGAGGCTAAAATGTTGTGTAGTTTTAAAAATAGGTTAGATAAATACATGAGTGGGTGTGGGTGGGTGTGAGTTGGACCTGACTAGCTTGTGCTGCTGGGTCTGGTGCCGTGCTCCTTCCTTGAGTGGAGGTGACCAGACTGGGTGGCTCATTGGTCTACTCCTGGAGGGGACATGGACCTGCTCCGCATGGGTCAGTAGGCCTGCTGCAGTGTTCCTTCTTTCTTATGTTCTTATGTTCTTGTCAGTTGTCACTATCAATTAGCACAGAGGATATTCTCAAGAAGTAACCGAAGTTTCTTTCGATTTGGGCACTAAAAATGTCCCCAAATAGACGCCAAAGTGGTGGAATTTATTAGTAAAATGCATTGTAAGGCCGTCTTAAGGCGACCTAATTGATAGGAAAGATGGCTTTTCTGTTCGTTTCTCGCCACCAACAATTAGTACAAACGACCTGATTGAGAATTTGTTGGAGCACTAGAAGTGCCACTAAATAGGCATTAAAGCTGCAAGAATCGGCAGTTTTGCCCCAGCCTTTCAGCGCCTACTGTAGGCCTCTGCTATCCCAACACTCGTACCAGATATACGAGAGTCTCTTAATCAATGATCACATATTCAACCCATGGAATCCCAAACGTGATTTTGAAAAAAATTAGAAAAGTGACATAGTTTGAATGTTTATCCCACAAAACTAATGATGTAGGTTTCTACAGATTTCAAGAATGTGAAATATCCCATTATTAAAGGTTGCTGACTTTGCTTGTTAAAAAAAAAAAAAATGTATGGTTTATTTTGAACACCCGAAAATAGTTTTGGAATCATCGTCAAAGAATTCATAAGCAAATCAAAAAAGTATCGCTGGTGGAGATGTTTTACTGACCAATGTAATCAGCTGTGTTCACGAGAGAGATTCTTGTTTCTTGCTGTAAATATATGGATGTAACATAAGATTTTCAGAGTTGGTAGTTGTCTATTATAGTTCTAAACTTTGGACATCTCACAAGTCACAATAAAATATTTTAAGTTAATCTCAAACATCTTCAACCCAGATATTTTATCTACGTTTTTATAAATCACCCCATTAAAAACAAAAACAATAAATAGAGTAAGGATGTATGATGATCTCGCCTTTTTCTCCCACTTACGAAAGTTCTCATGGTACCACAAACTTTCGCAGAACCCATCTACTTCAAATTTACATACCTTCTTAGCACCCTATTCTCAATTCTTTCTAAATACTTAAACTATCTTAACTCATCTGCTGTTCTCTGAATTGATCTTTTCATACCACAACACTGCTTTCTAATTTTTTCATCCTTATTCTCTGCATAATATTCGCAGCACACATTGATTGTAAACATGATATACACACTGCCTAAAGCAATCAAACAGGTAATACTCTAGAACAGAATCAGCCATAGAAAACCCCTAGTATTAAATATCTAACGTGGACACAGTTGCCTACTCATGACCTGATGGTAGCGCTACTCACTTAAGTTTTTGTTACTGCTGTAGATGATCCCCGATATAGCGGAATTTTTTCACCTATCTTCCCACCACTACACCTCACCAAACTGAGTGAATAGGAAAAACCGGTAAATCAGTCCGAATGATATCTGATATCTGTGTTCAAAGTCCATTATATCTTGGTGGAAGCGTTCCTCTAGCTCATCTGAGTATGCTCCCATATTCTCCTTGAAATTGTCAAGATGAGCATCAAGGATATGGACCTTAAGGTGCACTGAATGAGCCAAGGGAAGAGATGGATATTTGTCCCCATTGTGTAGAAATACAGCTTTTAGGCTTCTGGAGGAGCTGTCAATGAAAAGTCTCCACTCATCTGGGCTAGCATTTTTACTGCTGAACTGTATGCCATTCTTGCAGCACTTATTCGTATCGCATCTATGCCTGTGTCATCATTTGTGGTAGTCTCAGACTCCCTTAGTGCTCTACAGGCTATACGAAAATTTGATACATCTCACCCCCTAGTTCTCCGTATCCAACTTGGCTACGCCGTATCTCTACGAAGCATAAAGATATTATTTTTTGTTGGGTCCCTGGTCATGTCGACGTACAGGGCAATGAACAGGCAGACACTGCTGCGCGGTCAGCAGTACATGACCTACCAATTTCCTATAGAGGTGTTCCATTTCTGGACTATTTTGCTGCAATAGCTACCCACCTTCACGCCCGTTGGCAACAACGTTGGTCAATTCTGCTTGGTAACAAACTTCATTCTATTAAACCGAGCATAGGTTACTGGCCGTCTTCTTGTCATCAGTGCCGTGGTTGGGAGACCACTCTCTCCCGTCTTCGCATTGGCCACACTCGTCTTACTCACGGGTATCTCATGGAGAGGCACCCTGTACCTCTCTGTGAGCAGTGTCAAGTTCCAGTATCGATTAGCCACATTCTGTTAGACTGCCCTCTCTATCAACGAGCACGCAGAATTTACCTCCAACGCCGTCTTCGTTCTACTACTCTCTCTTTACCTTCCCTTCTTGCTGGTGGACCCTCCTTTAATCCTGACTCTCTCATTGACTTCTTGACAACGACTGATTTACTCCACAAACTCTGATGATGATACCTTACGCACTCCCCTCAGCCCATTCTAGCTCAGTCTCTTGTTGCCCTTTACCCTTTCACCATCCACTGATCCGCTGTTATCCGTAACCTATTACTCATCCACCTCCCTTTTGCCACCTGATGCCCTCGCTTCCTTCCTGCCCTGCAGCGCTGTATAGCCCTTGTGGCTTAGCGCTTCTTTTTGATTATAATAATAATCCACTCATCTGGATTGCTTGCAATTCCACTTGCATCAAACAGGCCTGATACATCATTACAATAGCACAACCTGTCTTCATTAGTGAAGAAGCTTGAGAAATGTTTGTTGGTGACGTTTTCTTTGGCTTGTCACTTGCACACTTTCATCCACCAAGTCCCACTCCTTGAGCCTTGAAATCAAAAGCTCAGCATCTGATTTTTTCAAACCAAGATCACTGATAAGGTCATTGAGGTCTGTTTGGTTTGGGTAGTAAGGATTCCTCCCAACAGCTGCATCTGTGAGATCATAGTCTTGTCCACTGTGCTCTTCATTTTCTGATTTCCTGCTTTCTTCTGACGGTTGACTTCTTTCTGGAGGTGTAGGTACAGGAAGATCAGCACTGTGTGGTACTGGTGCAATAGAAGAGGGAAGGTCTGGATAAGAAACAGCAGGTGCAGTTTTCCCAGTTCGGCGTTTGGAAGGATCCACCAGACAGAAATAACAGTTGGTTGAGTGATCAGTGGGTTTACGCCATATCTAGGAACAGCAAACTTCATGACTCTTTATTCTCGTCTATGCCATCCTGTAAAATGACAAAAGAATTAGTTTCTCTTATATACATTTCATTTAAAAAATGTTCCTATTCAAGATTTTACCCTTCATATAACTAATGACTTTCTTACCTTCCAGCATTTTCTTACAATGTTCACAAGCAACAAGAGGTGCCCAGGTCTTGTCTTGGTTCCCAACTGGCAGGCCAAAATATGCTTTTTAAGCTTCACACAATTTTTTTTAGATGCTGTTACAGAGAACTTCTTTGCTCTTGTCTTAATGAACTGACCACATATGTAGCAGAATGCATCTGGAGAATGATTACAACCTCTAGATGCCGTTTCACTTCTTCTGATGTGTCTTCTCAGGTAGCCAGAGCTGAACTGAATGCTGGTTTGTGAGTCCCTGTTTTTATATTTGCCAAGCAAAACCATAGAACATAATAGTTGTACAGCAGTCTTTCTTGAAAGTGTTCCAGAAGTATCCTGACCACAAAAGCAAAGTTCTAGGATCAAAATTGTTTTTTTTATTAATTTTGTTTAGGTATAAAGAATTGGGAAATGGTTCTTATTTCCCAGGAATACGACTAAAGTGAAATTTTGTTACATAGTGCAATGGGCTGTTCTGCTATATGTCTCCCCATAATGCCCTATCACAGTATCTGTACAATAATTTGGGATCACTGTAATAATCATTTAACAACAACTTGTAATAGGCCCTAAAGATTGATTTCACAAATAATGAAGTTGTGTTGATATGCAATCGCAGTTCAAAACAATGTATTTTCTGACAAATATTTCACCCATTTCACAATAACCGATCATCCAAGTCACCACAACTTAACCAAAACCTTCTTAGCCTCTCCCTTTTCTTATATCATTTCTATGGCTAGAGCCCTTCTAACTTATAAATATAACCTTAGCTCTCGCGAAACCTTTTCAAGGTTGCATACAACTCACTGAATCTCCATATTATCTTTATATAGTAAAGGTCTGTTTTAATGATGATAATCAGTAATTTCACCTTCAAAATAGAACTTCGAATGTCGCTAAATAAGACTTTTATATTACCAGACATTATCGCGTAAAATTTTTCATTAGCAAAGAATGAGGGTTGAAGTGTTTACATTATAAAGACGAATATTAAGGTGATGCCAAGTAATGTTTTTTTCATCAATTGGGAGCGTAGGTGGTAGAGGTGGCGGTTGGGTGCGTGGGTGGTGGTAGAAATGGTGGTTGGGAGTGTGAGTGGCGGTAGAGGTGGCGGTTGGGAGCGTGGGTGGCGGTCGAGTTGGTGGTTGGGAGCGTGGGTGGCGGGAGAGGTGGCGGTTGGGAGCGTGGGTGGCGGTTGGGAGCGAGTGTGGCGGTAGAGGTGGTGGTTGGGGGCGTGGGTGGTGGTAGAGTTGGTGGTTGGGAGCGTGGGAGCGTGGGTGGCAGTAGAGGTGGCGGTTGGGAGCGTGGGTGGTGATAGAGGTAGTGGTTGGGAGCGTGGGTGGTGGTAGAGTTGGTGGTTGGGAGCGTGGGTGGCTGTAGAGGTAGTGGTTGGGAGCGTGGGTGGTGGTAGAGGTAGTGGTTGGGAGCGTGGGTAGTGGCAAAGTTGGTTATTGAGAGACTGGGTGGCGGTACAAGTGGTGGTTGAGAGTGTGGATGGTGGTGAAGGTAGTGGTTGGGAGAGTGGGTGGTGATAGAGGTAGTGGTTGGGAGCGTGGGTGGTGGTAGAGGTGGTGGTTGGGAGCATGGGTGGTGGGAAATGTTACAAAAAACGCGATATCTAATAAGCATAGAGATCTCCAGTGAACACTAGAAAGGACTGCCCTTCTAGCATCCAGCCTGTTACTGGGTTTTTGTAACAAGTAGTCAGTATCCTGGTCCAATTATCCATTAGAATTTAGTAAGATTCAATAATGCTTCAGGATTACAACTGGTAGGCTACTAACTAAAGAAATTAAAATTTAATAAGTTTATTAACAACAATAAAGTTGTCTAGGCGTATATTATCAAAGTAAATTAAAGTAGTCAATTGAATATAATATAGGATACAAGTTCCTACACTTCTCTCGTGTACAGTAGGATTGTGCTGAAGGCACATATCACATCTTTATGGCTTTTAAGTACCGTCTGGTACATTGTTAGCATTTAATAACATAATACAAATATATACAAGTAAGTTTGTGTGTATGTGTGTAAGTGCTCTAAGTAGTTCACTATGTCTCAAGACTTGACTAGACTTAACCAGTGACTGACTAAAAGTCCTCACATAAACTAACTTCTTGACCAACCTGGCAATCAGAACAGCTTGCTTGAACAATAAAACGACTGATAAGCCGAACAGCAGTATAACAAACAACAGTGACACAGAATCAGGAACAAGGAGATAATATAAAGACACTAAGTAGGGACCATCTGCAAATCCTCCACAAAAGTCACAAAACTCCCATACTACTGAATCTAAGTTAAGCATTAGAAAATCCCCGACTGTGACAGTACACAGATATCAGTACAAATTAGGTCAGAAGCTACAGCTTGGGACATGAGTTTCTCAGAGTGTCTATGAGACACACAACCTCAGTGCAACGTCGAGAATCACTAAGTCTAGGCTATGTTCTGTGAACAGAATTACACAGAACCAACAACAAGAAAGCGACAGAGACGATCTTCCAACAAGGACCCACAAGGGAGAGCAGAAGAGGGACCTCTTGTTAGAAGCAACGTCCAACAGACAATAATCAGTGCAGCCCAGGCCGACTCTCACTCCTCGTGAGGTGATCACCCCCCCTGATCACGTGACTCTCCGTGGACTGCTGCTACCCAGCAACACAGAAGCCGGCAGGGAAACAAACGGAGAGATAGGCAATGCTCTCAGCTACTTAACACTCGAACTATGAGCACTGAATAATATATAAATGTTACATCCTACCTAATAATATAACTAAGTCAAATAATAATATAAGCAATATATTTATGATTTAGCTAATATCGCAGATATAAGCAATATAAAATTATATGAACCGGTAATATACATTATATACATTGTGACCCATTCAGGAGTCGCAATAGGAAAGTTGGTGGTTGAGAGCGTAGGTGGCGGTACAGGTGGTGGTTGGGAGCATGGGTGGTGGTAGAGGTAGTGATTGGAAGCGTGGTGTTGGTAGACGTGGTGGTTGGGAGCGTGGATGGTGGTAGAGGTGGTGTTTGGGAACGTGGGTGGTGGTAGAAGTGGTTGGGAACGTGGATGTTGTTAGAGGTGGTGGTTGGGAACGTGGGTGGCGGTAAAGGTGGCGCTTGGGAGCGTGCGTGGCGGTAAAGGTGGCTGTTGGGAGCGTGGGTGACGGTAGAGGTGGTGGTTGGGAGCGTGGGTGGCAGTAGAGTTGGCGGTTGGGAGCGTGGATGGCGGTAGAGGTGGTGGTTGGGGGCGTGGGTGGTGGTAGAGTTGGTTGGGAGCGTGGTGGTGGTAGAGTTGGTGGGTGGGAGCGTGGGTGGCGGTAGAGGTGGTGGTTGGGAGCGTGGGTGGCAGTAGAGGTGGTGGTTGGGAGGGTGGGTGGCGGTAGAGGTGGTGGTTGGGAGCGTGGGTAGTGGTAGAGGTAGTGGTTGGGAGCGTGGGTGGTGGTAGAGGTGGTGGTTGTGAGCGTGAGTGGTGGTGGAGGTGGTGGTTGTGAGCGTGGGGGGGGTGAGGGGGTGGTTGGACGTGGGGGGGTGGTGGAGGGTTGGAGCTGGTGGTGGTGGGGGGGGTTTTTGGGGGGGGTTGGGAGGGGGGTGAGGGGGTGTTAGGGGTGGTGGTTGGAGGGGGGTTGTGGTAGGGGTGGGGGGTTTGGAGCGTGGTGGTGGAGAGGGGGTTTGTTGGAGCGTGGATTTGGAAAGGGGTGGGGGGTTGTGAGCGGAGTGGGGGTGAGGTGGTGTTGGACGTGGTTGGGGGGTGGTTGTGACGTGATGGGGGAAGTGGGGTTGGAGCGTGATGGTGGGAGGGGGTGTTGGAGGGGGGTTTGGGGGTTTTTAGGGGGTGGTGGTTGGGGAGCGTGGTGGTGGTAGAGGGGGTTGGGCGTGGGTGGGGGGGTAGAGGTGGTGGTTGGAGCGTGGTGGTTGGAGGTGGTGGTTGTAAGCGTGGTGGGGGTAAAAGGGGGTGGGGGGGCCCTGGGTGGGGGGGGTTGGGGTGGAAAAGGGGGAAAGGGGGGTTTGAGCGTGAGGTGGTGGAAGTGGGGGTTTAGCGTGGGTGGTGGGAGGGGGGGGTTTGGGGCGGGTGGTGGTTTAGGGTGGGTTGTGAGCGTGATGTGGTGAGGGGGGTTGAAGCGGGGTGGGGTAGAGGTGGGGGGGTTGAGGCGTTGAGGGAGAGGGGGTGGTTGAAAGGGGGGTTGGAAGGGGGGTGGTTAGAGCGGGGGTGGTGGTAGAGGTTGGTTTGAAACTGTTAGTTAAAAATTTTTTTAAACTTTTAAGGGGGTTTTAAAACTTTTAAGGTTTTTTGCTGGGGGGGTTTTAAACCCAGGGGAGGTTATCTTTGAGGATATGGTGAAAGATATTAAAATAAAGTTGAAACGGAACAGTTAAATTTCCGCGACACCCACAGGATGAGTTAAGGTGTGTATAAAGCTATCAAATAACGTGGGGCTGGGTACTGTGGTTTCCCCCCATATACGGGGGCTGACCTCGTGGTTATGATTTGGTACCTGTTGGTTTTTGGGAGTGGGGTTTTCTTCCTTTTAAAATGTGTTCGGATGGAAACAGCAGCGCCGTGTGCTGCCCGGGCCAGCCTTCACCAACACTACTAGTTTCACCCCCAAGATTTCGCTCAAAAGAAATCATTAGCTTTGTGTCCCTACCTTGTCTTATATGATCATAACATTGTCTACCTTCTTGGAGTCTACGTAGAGGGAGTTCTTGGTGTCAAGGCCCCCTCGGGCCCGGTCCATGATCAGAATTCACTGTGGATCAGGGCCTGATCAACCAGGCTGCTTTTGCTGGTCATACGCAATCCAACGTACGAACAACAGCCAGGCTGGTTAGGCACTGACTTTAGGTATCGGTCCAGATAGGTGTCTGTTGGTACATTCCCCGTAAATGAGTTGCTTTACTGAACTTATGTCAGTGAATGTTCTCTTTACTTTCTCCAGATCTGTAATTTCTCTTGCAGTGTACAGCAGTATTCCACTCTAGATAGAACAAGTGACTTAAAGAGGATCATAATTGGCCTGGCATCCCTTGGTTGGAAGGTGTCATTATCCATCCTATGATTTTCTTCGCAGTTGTAATAATGACACTGTTGTGGTCCTTGACGGTGAGATCCCTTGATATTATCACTGTTTAGTCCTTCACGTGAAAAATCTCGTAAGATTTTCCGACCTTTATAGCTCTCCTTAAACTGGGGGGAGGGAAGGAACATAGTTCCTTATATATTTTTAATTTGTAAGCCTTAGACTAGTAACGCTGCCTCCACAGGCTTATGTATTATACAGTACTACTTATACATAATTAAGCTAAGTTAGAGTTAAATTTAATTAGCTTAGTAACCTACAACACCTCACATCCTACACAATAAAACGCCCTTGACACACATTTTCCCACCAAGAGTACCCACAGGGTCCTGCGGCCTGCAAGCACATCAGCCACAAAAAAAAAGCCAGTGAGAGAAACGGGCGACTTACCCATAGGTCTTATGCAGTGAAATACTATTCGTCAACACAAGGAACTCTCGCTATTGGACCAGATAGCTGCACGTGACTCAGGTATCACCCTCCCACTTGAGTATCTCGAGTATCAAATGCATTCATATCTTGAGGACTCCATGCAGTGTGGCCACCACCTACAACTGCAACTGTCTATCACGTCACTCTGACCACTGTAAGATATAGAGGTACATATCTAGGAATAGGGTTTTACCTGGAGTTTACTTGGAGAGGGTTTCGGGGGTCAACGCCCCCGCGGCTCTGTCTGAGATCAAGCCTCATGGTGGATCAGGGTCTGATCAACCAGGCTGTTACTGCCGGCCACACGCAAACTGACTTACGAACCACAGCCCGGTTGGTCAGGTACTGACTTTAGGTGCCTGTCCAGTGCCTTCTTGAAGACAGTCAGTGGTCTATTGGTAATTCCCCTTATGTATGCTGGGAGGCAGTTGAACAGTCTTGGGCCCAGGATACTTATTGTGTTGTCTCTCAGTATGATAAATTAGACACATGTGCAACGCTTGGGTATCTTTATTAAGGAAACGTTTCGCAACACAGTGGCTTCATCAGTCCATACAAAGGAGAATGGTGAAGAACAAGAGGAGTTCGAGCTAATCAATCCCTCAGCCTCGAGGGACTGATTACCTCAAACTCCTCCTGTTCTTCACCATTCTCCTTTCTATGGACTGATGACGCCACTGTGAGGCGAAACGTTTCCTCAAAGATACCCATGTGTTACACATGTGTCTATTTTATCAACTTGTTGGTTCTCTGAACCATTCATACACATCTATCGATGTACTAGTGGCGCCCCTGCTTTTCATCGGGGGAATGTTGCATCTCCTGCCGAGTCTTTTGCTTTCATAGGGAGTGATTTTCGTGTGCAGGTTAGGCACCAGTCCCTCCAGGACCTTCCAAGTGTATATTATCATGTACCTCTCTCGCCTGCATTCCAGGGAATACATATCAAGGAGCTTCAACCGTTTCCAGTAATTTAGGTGCCTCGTACTTATGTGCTGTGAAAGTTCTTTGTACACTCTCCAGGTCTGCAATGTCGCCAGCCTTGAAGGGGGCTGTTAGTGTACAGCAGTATTCCAGCCTAGAGAGAACAAGTGATTTGAAGAGAATCATCATGGTCTTGGCATTCCTAGTTTTGAGGGTTCTCATTATCCATCCTATCATTTTCCTAACCGATGAGGTAGATTCATTGTTGTGGTCTTTGAAGCGAGATCCTCTGACATTATCACTCCTAGGTCCTTCACATTTCTTTTTCGCTCTATTGTATGGTTAGAATTTGTTGTATACCCTGATACGTTTTTAATTTCCTCAAGTTTCCCATATCTGAGTAGTTGAAATTTCTCCTCATTGATTTTCTTATTGTTTTGAGTGGCCCATTCGAAGATTTGGTTAATGTCCGCTTGGAGTCTCGCGGTGTCTTCGATGGAGGTCACTGGCATGGTAGTCCGGGTGTCATCCGCAAAGGAAGACACAGAGCTATGGCTTACATCTCTGTCTATTTCAGAAATGAGGATGAGGAATAGAATGGGAGCGAGCACTGTGCCTTATGGAACAGAGCTTTTCACCGTAGCTGCCTCAGACTTTATTCTGTTTACTATTACTTTTTGTGTTCTATTTGTTAGAAAGTTATAGATCCATCTACCATCTTTTCCTGTTATTCCTTTATCACGCAGTTTGTGTACTATTACACCATGGTCACACTTGTCGACGGCTGTTGCAAAGTCTGTGTATACTACATCTGTATTTTGTTTATCCTCTACAGCATCCAGAACCTTGTCATAGTGGTCCAGTAGCTGGGACAGGCAGGAGCGACCTGCTCTAAACCCGTGTTGCCCTGGGTTGTGTAATTGATGGGTATCTAGGTGGTTGGCTATCTTGCCTCTTAGAACCCTCTCAAAGATTTTTATGATATGGGATATTAGTGCTATCGGTCTGTAGATCTTTGCAATTAATTTACTGCCACCTTTGTGGAGTGGGGTTATGTCTGTTGTTTTTAGTGTGTATGGGAGGGCCCCTGTGTCAGGTTCCTTGTCTGAATTTCACAGTGGTGGTTAGAATCTGACTTATACTCCGCTCTAGCCTTTAATTCCTCAAGTTTTCCGCAACGGAGTAGCTGGAAATTATCTTCATTGAACATTACATTTTTTTTTGTGTGGCTCGTTGGAATACGTACTTGGTTTATATCTGCTTGAAGATTTACCTTGTCTTCAATGGATGATACTCTCATGCAAATTCTAGTAACGGCTACGGCTGCAGAGGAACACACGGTTCCTTTGGTTTACATCTACATTAATGCTGGATAAGACGAAAAGGTTGGGATGGGAGGCGGGGGAGGGGGGGGGCGAGTACTGTACCTTGTGGGACAAAGTTTTTCAGTGTAACAGACTCTGGTTTAACTGTTTACTAATATTACTCTTCGTGTTCTCTCGGATAGAAAGTTGAATATCCATCTGCCCAATTTTCCAGTTATTCCCTCCGTGCGCATTTTGTGCGCTATTACACCATGAAACATTAGCCTCGGCTCAGAGACTTCAGTAAGGCTTATAGGATGTCACCATTACAGTCACTATTTCTCATCATTTGGTGAACCGCTCCTAGTTGTGTATCATCGCCATACGATATGTAAGGAAATTCTCGTTCTTAAGCTATACGGGCAGGGCAAAGAAAATACTCAAACAGAACAGCCTAAAAAAGCTGAAAATTATTCCTATGAAAATATTTTTTCAAAATTTCACTAGAGATGGTACTGTAGTAATAATACTTCATATTGCATCTTGTCATTAAATTCATTGTGGTTGTTCTAGAAATCAGTTATCAGTTATCAATGACGTCAGACTTTCAGGTACTTGCCTGAATTTTTCTTTTTACTTTTGTCCTTCAGACTTTTTGTTCATAACATCAGAACGTTTTATCCAATACCTTTCAACTTTTCAACTATCATTCACTGTACCAGGTAAAGAGTTAATGCAACTTTTGTCATATGCAGGTTCTCCATGATCAGTGGGAAATGTCCAGTAACTTTAAAAAGCCTCTGCAGCTTGGCTTCAAATGATTTGAAAATGTGCGTCCTACTTCGAAGATGCCGGAGAGTGAAATTGAAGTGTGTAGGTGAACATTTGGCCCCGTTACAAGGTCACTAATGCTCTCCCTTCACACGGCGAGTAGATACATCGGGCGTGTTTCTTTACACCTGTTGTCTATGTTCACCCATCAGTAAAATGGGTACCTAGGAGTTAGTTGACTGGTGTGGGTCGCATCCTGGGACAAGAACCTAATTTTCCCGGAACGCTCAGCATAACAAGCGGCTTTCTGTATAGTAGTATGTCAGTGTTGTCAGCTAGGACTGTATACCTTGTACATGTACTTGTAGTAAATAAAGATATAATAATAATAATAATAATAATAATAATAATATTTTTATTATTATTGTTATAATTATATCTGAGTCTATTTCTGCACCACTTCATTATTTAATTGCTGATGCATCTTATAGACAGAATAGTACCAGATAATTTTAGTTTGTGTATAAGAAAATTTGTATATTTGTTAATGCACTAAATTAGCTTAAAATATGGAATCGCTGGAATCTGAGAAATAACTAGAGAACGTTTATTCTAATCGGCTTTAAATTTTCATGAGTAAGACACATGGGCAATACTTGTTCCAGAATATGGAGTCGAACTCTTCTCCTGGCTTAGGGACTGACTATCTAGAAAACTACTACTTCAAGGTTAAGTTCTAATCACATCATCTTTACCGCACCACTGCTTGTACTCTCTCCATATTTAGTCATCTCTGTATTTGACTGAAGAAGCCATCTGTGTAGGAGAAGCGTTTATCAGTAAAGATACCCAAGTGTTGCACATGTCTTGATCATCTAATTCTCGGCATTTTATACTATTTCCGTAATAAAATTTTCGTCCCAGGTGTGTTTTCCAGAATATAAGACTCGCATTGTTATTAGGCAGCGTTAGTCACAATTTGTCAATTTTTTTTTTAATGTTATTGATGTCATAACTAGAGAATGCCTCTCCGTAGTGCTGAACTTTGTTGGGTCATCCCAGGGTAATTCATAATGAATTTTTTATGTGCCAATAATATCTGTAAGCCTTCAAGACCATTGTCAACAATACCCAAAGAAAATCTAAATACTAACTTGCTTTCTTACTTGGCTGAACCTTAAATACTGGTTAGTTTTAGAGAAAAAATTGAATTTATTTTTGATTGTCGGCCCCAATTTGAAATTTTTAATGAAAGAAATTGGGAAAAATTAAATATGGGTTATCATACAATATATTCTGAGTGACTCATTAAATTCACTTCAACCTTCAACGCTGATAACTTGATAATATATCTTAGCTGCTCCAAACTTAATGTGCTGTTTATTTTAGATACCAACAGAATGCCTCTTCAGTTTAGCTTCACATATCGTGTTTCTTAGTGGAAGGTTTAAAATACATTGGAGTTGTGCATGTCCTAATTTGCCATTTTTATTTAAGAAATTGGGGTTTTAGTTTCCACGTGAAAAACTGTGAATGCATTTCTTGGGTTGCGTCAGATCAACGATAGCTTTTACTGCATTAGAAACTTATGCAGCACAATGCACTATTCCTGTCACGTACATTGAGGTGTAGGGAACTAGAGTTGTGCAATACTGGGATAACATTTTCGGATCGTGCAGCGACCGGAATTCATCTATTTTTGATGGTTGCCTAAGATCAAAATGACCGAGTCAGAGGTTATTGTCCTGGTACTGCTATATACAGACACTGAGAAGTGGTTACGGTTCTCGGGGGTGGGCATAGCCTCAGGTGGCTTATGGCTGTAAATCCATCACGAGAGCCTGTTGTTGCTGCCACCACTGGAGATCAGTAACTTAGTCTGTTTAGCAAGTGATACACTAAAGCAACATACAAAGAAAATGTCAGCATGTACTTTGAAGGTAAGAAACATAACTAATATGATAAATGCCAAAATCTTCTTTCCTATAGCACTGCACGAGACCTGCTGGCGCCTTCCTGGGTTCCCAACTCCTGCACTATGACCCTCCACCTGCATATTAGTTCCCTCGTGATGTCTGGTAAGATTATTTTTAACCTTTAAAAGATTTGAAGAGCGGCACTACAAGGTCCCAACATTCCTGGAACCCGAAGCTTCGATCCACAAAGTCATGTCGGCGAAGACTGTCGACTAGCACAACACTGGGCGTATAATGTTATGGTTTAGTCTAAGCACAGCCAGTTAGTATCGCCACAGGCGCTCTCCTATGCACACACACTGGATGTGGAAGTGGTGGAGGCTAACTCCATACATAGTTTCAATAGAAGATACGATAAGGCTCAGAAGACTAGAAACCAGTAATACCAGTATTTAAAGCTTAAGGCGTGGGGCTATGAACCAGGACTCGACCCTCGCAAACAAAAATCGACGAGTATACACACAGCACCAGTTTGGAATCCACACCTGGTCAAGCACGTCAAGAAATTAGAGAAAGTGCAAAGGTTTGCAACAAGACTAGTTCCAGAACTAAGGGGATTGTCCTAAGAAAGGTTAAGGGAAATCAGCCTGACGACACTGGAAAACAGGAGGGTTAGGAAGTCTTGATAACGACATAACAAAATATTGCGAGGAGTTGACTAGGTGGACAGAGAGAGGATGTTTCAGAGATGGGACAGAGAAACAAGGGGCCACAATTGGAAGTTGAAGACTCAGATGAGTCAAAGAGATGTTAGGATGTATTTAGTCGTAGATTTATCAGGAAGTGGAATAGTCTGGGAAGTGATGTAGTGGAGGCAGGAACCATACATAGTTTTAAGACGAGGTATGATAAAGCTCATGGAGCTGGGAGAGAGAGGACCTAGTAGCGATCACTGAAGAGGCGGGGCCAGGAGTAACCACAAATGGGCGAGTACACATACATACATACACGCATACATATAAAGTCAGGCCCATGTTAGTATGCTGCACCAGCATGGAACCCACACCAAATCAAGTACAGAGAAAGTGAAGATGTTTGCAACGAAATTAGTCCTTTAGCTGAAGGCTATGAGCTATGAGAAAAGACTAAGGAACATAAACTTGATGACAGTAGAGGACAGAAAGACTAGGGGTGATACAATAATAACTTAGAAAACAAAGAAACTTGTAGGATGGACAGGGACAGACTGTTCGAGAGACGGAAGAAAGGAACAGGAAGGCACAGCTGGAAATTGAAAACAGAACAAAAACAGGGATTTAGTATTTCTTCAGGCTTAGGTTGGTCAGGAAATGACCAGAAGCTGTCACTCGACCCCAGCACTCGCTTAGTACTCAGGTACATATGCACACGCATGCACACATGATGCACACATAGATACACATATGCATGAACACACGTACATACATACAGATATGGAAAACTTCAGAAAAAGGAGCATGACAGAAAACAAAGAAGCAAACAGAATAGCAAGGAATAAATAGTCATGAGGAGAGCCTTTGAAAATTATTTAGGAAGAGCACTTGAGGACGGAACTAGGGAAGACACAACAGCAACATGCAAAATAATCAGGGTAATTGACAGAGTAATGAGATAGTTACAAAAGTAAATTCAGTACTTATTCAGTACTATTATATAACCACATCAGAATTACGATGACGGTAGATAACCAGTTAATAAGTTTTAAGATGGAAGTCAGCGTGTTGAAAATTAACGTCTACGATGAATAGAAAACACAGCTTAAAGAAATTTTCACTGAAAAAATCCATGACGGCACCAGAGAGACGGAGAGAAAAGGCGAATCAGTGAAGACTGGATGATATTCTGACATCAAAGAATGTAATGAAAACTCTTCTGAGTGATCTGGATGCGTCAAAAACAATAGGCGTGTATAATATATATCTACAGGCTCAGAAAAAAGGAGCAGTAGAACTATGTTAAAAAAATTCTGTACAGGTCACTGGAAAGGAAATAACTACTAGAAGTGTGGATCAACGTCAAGCGTCAAGGCAGCTGACGTGACTAGTATAGGGAGCTGACACTGTCACTAATATAGGGTGCTGATGTCATCACTGGTACTGACGTCGTGATCAGTATAGGGTGCTAACGTCATCAGTATAGGGTGCTGACAGTATCGCTAGAAAACGAACGGCTCATTTTAAGGCTGACTTACCACATGAGTAGGGTTGTTAAAAGTAAATAATGTCTACAAATATATAAAAGAGACAAGTTTGGATTGTTAAGTAACTTTATTATAGAAACGTTTCCCCCACAGATGGGCGCCAAGTTTCCTCAGTAAAGTTACCTAAGGTTGCATACGTCTCTTATTCATTAGCAGAGTTACTTGGGGAAACAGAACGAGGATTCATAAAACAGATTTCTTATACTAATATACTATTATCTACTTATATTTTCTCCATTTAAAGTCCTGGGTGTGTTGCGCCATTTAATTTGTTTGCAAGACGCAGTGTGTTTAATGAGCCTTACACTTAATATCCTGTGTTGCACATGTATATTTCATAAGGATGTTACTGGTGCGCATGCTGCTGATATGTACAGTTAGCGTGCCAGCCTGTCACTCATCAATCAGGTTATTCTTGACAGTGATAATTTCTTTTAAGATTGTTATAGAACCTCGCGTGACAGCAGCTGACATGAGACCAGCTGACACAGCAGTTGAAGCCACACCGGCAAATGACGCTCGAGCAGACGCTTTAGGCAATGTTTAAAATAAGTTAGTTGGAACTGAGTACAATGGGACAATAGATCTACTACAGTGCTCTTATATTCTTCAGCTAGCTAACTTTCAAGAACTAGCATCCCCGCTTCAGCTGATGGCACACAGCTAATACTACCTAACCTACGCTATAATAGGCTAACTCGATCAGGCCAACATTAGATGCCCAGACTCGACCGCTGCATCCACAGCTGGAGTACATAACTCATTAATACATATCTGTAAAAAAATCGTATGAATAAATGAATGTTTTAAATTATCGGACGTTAACACTATTTAACTTGTAAACAACAGCGACACACGAGCGAGGGCAACACGACTTCCTCTGCATTGACCCACATTCCGGCTGCTGTTGTTGCTGTCACGAGACTGCCTCATGCGAACATAGCCAACAGTAACGGCCGTTTCCTGAAGGTGCTCAGAAATATTGAAGTTTGGAAACTTGATCCCACCAGACTAGTACGAGGAGGGGGAACCGTAGGTTTAAGCCTCCGAATTCTGGGGTTTGATTTCTCATGGGGACGGCTTATGATGTCTTGCAGACATTGGTCTGCGAGCCAGCAGAATACACTGTGAGAAAGAGATATTTTGGTCATCTTTTATTATATGGAAATTTCCAATCATGTTGGATCATTGGAATGTAGACGGCCGGTCTTTCTAACATCTTTTAACCTCAATGTGAATAGAATTTCTTTAGAACGAACAAAAAATGTTTTGATCAATATTGATTAAAGATCAAGGATGAGTAAAATGTAGGAGCAGGAGGATTTTTCATCTTATTTGTTGCTGTCTTGCAACATTGTATAATTCTTCACGATGCACGAGTGTGACAGATCTAGAGCTAAAGATTTTAGTCCCCATGTGGTTTATTCTGCATTGTTAAGCTCGCCTGTTTGCAATTGTATTTCATATACATATATCGTATTGTAACCACGAACGAGTGGTATTTAGTCAATAACAACACTGCGACTAACCGGGGGATCGAACCCATGTTGTTTTAGCCCACCTCATGGTGAGCGAGAATTCCACGATGCTCTGCCCCATGGGACCATACAATCCTACAAGAATTGTATGGTCCAGGGGGTTTAGAGCGTCGTGGAATTTTCACTCCCCAATGAGGTGGGCTAAAACAACACGGGTTCGATCCCCCAGTTAGTCGCAGTGTTGTTATTGATTATATATATATATATTATATATATATATATATATATTATATATTATATATATATATATATTATATATATATATATAATTTGTGTGTGGTGTGTTATTAATATATATATATATATATATATATATATATATATATAAAAATATATATATATATATATATATATTTGTCGGGGCCGAATATTTTTAAACGGGTTTCAATTAGCAAGAACTCATTTAAAATTATGTCCTTTCTAAAATTTTCTCTTTACGTTTTAAAGATATATTTGTTTCATTAATGTTAATGTAAAAATTTTAATTTTGCTCCAAAAGAATCTTAGAAAATTTAAACCTAACCTTTTTATAACAAGAACAATTTACTTTAGCCAAACCCAGCTAAATATATTTTAGATTTGTTTACAATAATTTAATACTAAACAAACACAGTGAATTATATATTTTTCTTTTATTTTTCAGAATGATTTTGGCGAATTATTGCATACACAAAATTTTTGCTTGTCCTATATGGCAAGATGAGCGTGCTATTTAAGCCAAGATCGCAAGTTCTGCCTATTCGGCACGACATTATATATATAATATATTAATATATATATATATATATATATATATATATATATATATATATATATATATATATATATATATATATATATATATCGTGCCGAATAATTAAAAACTTGTGAAATTTTTTCTGAAATAGCAACGCTTTTCTTGCCGAATAAGGCAAGCGAAAATTTGTTTATGCAGTAATTTCGTAAAAAATCATTCTGAACCTAACGAAAAAAAATATATTTCACTGTGTTTGTTTATTATTAATTATTGTAAACTTATCTAAAAGATATTTAGTTGGATTAGGCTAAATTAAATTGCACTTGTTATAATAAAGTTAGGTAAGTTTTCTAAGGTTCTTTCGATGCAAAATTAATAATTTTTACATTAACATAAATGAAAAAAATATATCTTTAAACGTATAAGAGAAAATTTTAGAAAGGACTTAATTTTAAATGAGTTCTTGCTAATTGAAAAGTTATACTTATTCGGAACCACACACACACACACACACACACACACACACACTCACATTATATATATATTAATGTATGCATGACGGAGTACGTGGGAAGGCCAGAACAACTTTAATGACCTTCTTTATTAAAGTCGTTCTGTCGATAGGCTTTAAACCTTCTATTAATAACGTTAAGAAGTAAATGAACAAAAATCACTGGATATACCAGAGAATGGTTGAACGGAAGCCGCGGCAACACACCATCAGTTGGCACTGAGGGTACTAAAGCGGATGGTAGTAGTGTTAATATTCTCTTTATGATAGTGCTGGCTGTAGCCAAGCCTCATCACTTTGCCCACTACAATAACACGTGTATAAATGGGTAACACCGGAAGACAATAAACACAGTTTTATTATCATTTAAAAAGTTTCTGTTAAACGAATTATTTATGAAAGTATGAATGCACAAATAACTGACATGGAATAGAAACTTATAATGATTGATGAAACTTATGATGATGATGAAACTTATGATGATGATGAAACTTATGATGATGAAACTTATGATGATTGATGAAACTTATGATGATGATGAAACTTATGATGATGTTGATGAAACTTATGATGATGATGAAACTTATAATGATGTTGATGAAACTTATGATGATTTTGATGAAACTTATGATGATGTTGATGAAACATGATATTGATGAAACTTATGATATTGATGAAACTTATGATGTTGATGAAACTTATGATGATGTTGATGAAACTTATGATGGATGAAACTTATGATGATGTTGATGAAACTTATGATGTTGATGAAACTTATGATGATGTTGATGAAACTTATGATGTTGATGAAACTTATGATGTTGATGAAACTTATGATGATGTTGATGAAACTTATGATGATTTTGATGAAACTTATGATGTTGATGAAACTTATGATGTTGATGAAACTTATGATGATATTGATGAAACTTATGATGTTGATGAAACTTATGATGTTGATGAAACTTATGATGTTGATGAAACTTATGATGTTGATGAAACTTATGATGATGAAATTTATGATGATATTGAAACTTATGATGATGTTGATGAAACTTATGATGATGTTGAAACTTATGATGATATTGATGAAACTTATGATGATGAAACTTATGATGATGTTGAAACTTATGATGATATTGATGAAACTTATGATGATGATGAAACTTATGATGAAACTTATGATGATGAAACTTATGATGTTGAAACTTATGATGATGTTGATTAAACTTATGATGATATTCATGAAACTTATGATGATATTGTTGAAACTTATGACGATGAAACTTATGACGATGTTGATGAAACTTATGATGTTGGTGAAGCTTATGATGATATTGATGAAACTTATGATGATATTGATGAAACTTATGATGATGTTGATGAAACTTATGATGTTGATGAAACATGATGATATTGATGAAACTTATGATGTTGATGAAACTTATGATATTGATGAAACTTATGATGATGAAACTTATGATGATGAAATTTATGATTGTTGAAACTTATAAATGATATTGATGAAAACTTATGATGATGAAACTTATGATGATGAAATTTATGATGTTGACGAAACTTATGATGATATTGATGAAACTTATGATGATGAAACTTATGATGTTGATGAAACTTATGATGTTGATGAAACTTATGATGTTGATGAAACTTATGATGTTGATGAAACTTATGATGTTGATGAAACTTATGATGTTGATGAAACTTATGATGTTGATGAAACTTATGATGATATTGATGAAACTTATGATGATGAAACTTATGATGATGAAATTTATGATGTTGACGAAACTTATGATGATATTGATGAAACTTATGATGATGAAACTTATGATGTTGATGAAACTTATGATGTTGATGAAACTTATGATGTTGATGAAACTTATGATGTTGATGAAACTTATGATGTTGATGAAACTTATGATGATGAAACTTATGATGTTGATGAAACTTATGATGATATTGATGAAACTTATGATGATGAAACTTAGGATGTTGATGAAACTTATGATGGTGAAACTTATGATGTTGATGAAACTTATGATGATATAGATGAAACTTATGATATTGATGAAACTTATGATGATATTGATGAAACTTATGATGATATTAATGAAACTTATGAATGATGAAACTTATGATGATATTGATGAAACTTCATGAATGATGAATCTTATGATTAATGAAACTTATGATGATGTTGATGAAACTTATGATGATATTGATGAAACTTATGATGATTGATGAAACTTATGATGATATTGATGAAACTTATGATGATGTTGATGAAAATTATGATGAAACTTATGATGATGTTGATGAAGCTTATGATATTGATGAAACTTATGATGATATTGATGAAACTTATGGCGATGATGAAACTTATGATGATATTGATGAAACTTATGGCGATGATGAAACTTATGATGATGAACTTATGATATTGATGAAACTTATGATGATGTTGATGAAACTTATGATGATATTGATGAATCTTATGATGTTAATGAAACTTATGATGATGTTGATGAAACTTATGATGATATTGATGAAACTTATGATGATATTGATGAAACTTACGATGATATTGATGAAACTTATGATGATGTTGATGAAAATTATGATGAAACTTATGATGATGTTGATGAAGCTTATGATATTGATGAAACTTATGATGATGTTGATGAAGCTTATGATATTGATGAAACTTATGATGATGTTGATGAAACTTATGATGATGTTAATGAAACTTATGACGATGGTGTTAAAGGAATGTAAAGGAACTTAGGATACCTTTGGCTAATCTTTTCAACATATCACTACAAACTAGCATAGTTCCTGATAAATAGAAAATGGCCAATGTAATACCTATTTACAAGGCAGGTGACAGGTCCTTAGCTTCGAACTATAGACCAATAAGCCTTACCTCCATAGTGGGAAAATTTATGGAATCAGTAATTGCCGAAGCAATTCGTACCCATCTTGATAGGCATAAATTGATAAATGAATCTCAACACGGTTTTACAAAGGGACGTTCCTGTCTTACAAATTTACTAACTTTCTTCACTAAGGTATTTGAGGAGGTAGATCGTGGTATTGAATATGATATTGTGTATATGGACTTCAGTAAGGCTTTTGATAAAGTTCCATATCAGAGACTGTTGAGAAAACTTAAAGGACCCTGAATAGGAGGAGAAACTTTTTCCTGGGTTGAGGCATGGTTGACGAATAGGCAGCAGAGAGTTTGCATAAATGGGAGAAATCAGAATGGGGGCACGTCACAAGTGGTGTTCCACAGGGTCAGTATTGGGCCCATTGTTGTTCACAATTTACATAAACGACATAGATGAGGGAATAAATAGCGACATAAGCAGATTTGCTGATGACACTAAAATAGGCCGAACAATTCATTCGATTGAGGACACTAGGGCACTCCAGGATAATTTGAATAGATTGATGCAATGGTCAAGTGGCAGATGCAGTTTAATACAGACAAATGCAAAGTTCTAAATGTTGGACAGAAAAATAACCATGCCACATAAAAACTAAATAATGTAGATCTTAATACTAGTGATTGCAAGAAGGATTTAGGAGTTCTGGTTAGCAGTATTATAAAACCAAGACAACAGTGCATTAGTATTCGCAATAAAGCTAACAGAATCCTTGGCTTCATAACAAGAAGTATAAATAATAGAAGTCCTCAGGTTGTTCTTCAACTCTATATATCCTTGGTTAGGCCTCATTTAGATTGTGCAGCACAGTTCTGGTCACCGTATTACAGAATGGATATAAATGCACTGGAAAACGTACAGAGGAGGATGACAAAGTTGATCCCATGTATCAGAAATCTTCCCTATGAGGATAGATTGAGGGCCCTGAATCTACACTCTCTAGAAAGGCATAGAATTAGGGGGGATATGATCGAGGTGTATAAATGGAAAACAGGAATAAATAAAGGGGATGTAAATAGCGTGCTGAAAATTTCCCGCCAAGACAGGACTCGTACCAATGGTTTCAAGATCAATTCAATTCAATTCAATTCAGTTCAAGTTTATTCTTTATAAGGGTTACAATGTGGGGTTTACAGGTTTTGGGTATTGTGTGGCTTACATGTTATAAAATACTAATTACAGAGGGGGCCACTAGGACACCTAGCATGGCTAGGCATTTCGAGCAGACTTAGATTAATTCTTAACATTAAATCTTTACAGATTATGGTATTAAGGCTAAGTGACTACATCATAATTTCTGAGTTTAGCAATGTGAATACTTTTGTTTTGGCACAATACAAAGTGTCTATATTGGAGTATCATAGGCAAACTTATGACTAGTTAGGATTTATTATTTTAAGATTAAAATTAGTATTTCTGGGTTTATAGTCAGTGGGTGAGTGAGTGTAATTGTGAACCACCAGGTGATTATCATGTAGTTAGTTGTCGAGGTGGATCAGGGAGATAAGGTGTTTTCTAACTGTAGTTTTGAAAGTGATGAATGTGTCTGCAGTTCTAGAGTTTTCAGGTAGGGTGTTCCAGATTTTAGGTCCTTTGAAACACATTGAATTTTTGTAAAGGTTTAGTCGAATAGGGGGAAAGTCATAGAGATGTTTGTGTCTGGTGTTATGCCTGTGGATCCTGTCACAACTATCAAGAAAGCGTTTTAGGTCAAGGTTAATATTGGAATTTAAGGTCCTGTAGATATAGATTGCACAGTAATAAGTGTGGATGTTCTGAACAGGGAGTAAGTTTAGATCTATGAAGAGTGGGGGGGGTGTGTTGCCAGGGATAGAATTTAGTGATTATTCTTTCTGCGGCTTTTTGTTGGGTTATTATTGGCTTTGGGTGTGTTGCTGCAGTTGAACCCCAAGCACAGATAGCATAGGTGAGGTATGGATATATAAGTGAATGGTATAGTGTGAGAAGGGCGGTTTGCGGCACGTAGTATCGTATCTTGGAGAGGATCCCTACCGTTTTAGATACTTTTTTTGTTATGTGTTGGATATGGGTGCTGAAATTTAGGTTGTTGTCGAGGTATAGGCCAAGGAATTTGCCCTCATTATGTCTGGCAATAGAGTGTTGTCGATCTTAATGTTAAGTTGCACAACACCTGCTCTGCTACCAAACATAATATAGTAGGTTTGCAGTGTTAAGTGTAAGTTTATTGGCTGTCATCCAAGTCGATATTTTGAGCAGCTCCTCGTTAACAATGGTGTTGAGGGTGGCAAGATTAGGGTGGGAGATGACATAAGTCGTGTCGTCAGCAAAGAGAATGGGTTTCAGGTGTTGGGATATGTTTGGAAGATCATTGATGTAAATGAGGAAGAGCAGGGGTCCAAGGACGCTTCCCAGCGGAACTCCAGTATCAAGTGACTGTATTGATGAGGCTGTATCTTTAATAGTGACATACTGATACCTATTAGAAAGGTAGGATTTAAAATATGCAAGCGCATGGCCTCTTATACCATAGTGGTCATGTTTGAGGAGTAGGATGCCGTGGTCTACTGTGTCAAACGCTTTTCTTAGGTCAATGAAAATTCCTAGCTGATATTCCTTATTTTCCAATGCTGTGTAAAGCAGGTCTAGTATTTTTATAATTGCATCATTGGTGCTTTTATTTTTCCTGAATCCAAATTGGCAGGGGTTGAGTATGTTTTGTGATGTTATAAATGAATATAGTCTCCTGTGCACGAGTTTCTCGAAGATTTTGGATAGCAATGGTAAGTTTGATATTGGCCTATAGTTGTTTACGTCTGTAGGGTCACCACCTTTATGTATTGGTGTAACCCTTGCTGTCTTGAATAGTGTCGGGAAAGTGCTAGTTTCCAGTGACTTGTTAAAAAGTAATGTAATAGCATGCGAAAGGACATGGGCCGCTCGCTTGTACAATAATGGTGGGACGTGAGACAGATTCCCCGAGTTATTTTTAAGTGACTTTATGATGCGGTGACTTCACGTGGGCTCAGTTGGTACAGATAGAAGGAATTTGGGAAATTCCCATCTAGATAGTCCCCGGCACGGGCATTGGTACGTGGGATTTTACTGGCGAGATTAGATCCTATGTTTGAGAAGAAGTCGTTTATCTTGTTAGCTGTATCAGTGGGATGCAGTGGTGTTTCATGAGGTTTAGTTAGAACAATATTCTTGTTTTTTTTTCAGTTTGTGGGTCCCCAGAATCTAGGAAAGTGTTTTCCAGGTCTTTTTTATATCTCCTCTTGTGTCAGTGAATCTGCTGGAGTAGTACAGTTGTTTGGCTTTCTTTATTAATTTGGTGAGAACTGTTGAATATTGTTTAAGAATATCTTTGTGTATTAAGCCCTGTCTATATTGCTTTTCATATTGGTGTTTCTTATTAATGGATTTCAGAATGCTGCTGGTTAGCCATGGGCAACCAAGCCGTTTATTCGTGATCTGTTTCGTTTTTATAGGACAATGTTTGTTGTATAGTCTAAGTATTTTGTTAAGAAAAAGGTCTGTCCAATCGTCAATACCATTGGCATTGGAGAATTCTGTAGGCCAGTCAACAGTCTCTAGGTCTGCTGTGAAATTCCTTATTGAGGCCTCGTCATGGAGTCTAAATGAAACTTTGTTGTATTCGAGTGGTGGCTTACTAATGTTTGTTAAGAGGAAGGTTGGGTAGTGGTCAGTAGTGCTGTCTGTGATTATCCCTGATTTAAGGGGGGCTAGTATATTGGTCCATATGTGGTCTATTATGGTTGCATTTGTCTCTGTCAGAATGGTTGGTTTAGTTATTGTTGGTATGAGAAGTGTGTTGTTCATATTGTTGATGAAATCAGTTACAGTCTGATCGTCTGGTAGGCCAAGATTGATATTGAAGTCTCCAGCTTAGAGAAGGTGGTGCTTGTTCATTTGTCTGTTTGTTATTAGTGACTTTAGATTCTCACTAAAGTTTGTGAAGTTTGTGTGGGGTATCCGGTATATGGCACCGATTGTTATAGGCGTCTTGAGGTTTTTCACAGTAAAATTAGCAAAAATGTATTCCCCATATTCATCACTAAAGCAATTAGTGCTAATACAAAATAGTTGGTTAGAGTAATAGATTGCAGTACCACCCCCAACTTGGTATGGTCTACAGTTGTGGATTGCTGTGTATCCTGGTAGTGGGTAGATATCAATTGTGTCCTGCTTAAGCCAGGTCTCAGTAAGAATAATGCAGGAGAAGGGTGTCTTTAGTGACTCAAGGAGTGTCAGGAGGTCATCATAGTGTTTGTTTAAGGACCTGATGAAATTAAGACACATGTGCGACATCTGGGTATCTTTATTGTAGACGTTTCGCCATCCAGTGGCTTTATCAATACAAATTCTAGGACATAACTAGAAGACAGTAGGACTATATACAGAAGATGAGGTAATCAGTCCCTCATCCTAGGAGTAGGTGTGAAGAGCACCGTAGTCGTGGAGATTCTGAAGCAGAAGCAAGGAGCCTGGCGCTTATATAGTAGTGTCAGGTGTAGCAGACGAGGGCATAGTCACTGGTAGGCGGGATTCCCTAGTGGAAGTAGGTCCTTCCCAAAGAGATGGGTTAGTTGTAGTAGTAGTTGTCGTAGCCGTGAAGGTTATGTACATGTCCTAAATCAGATTCCATGATGTTCAGTGTCTGACAAATTGTGCAAGAATGGGATATAATACCAAAAAGATGAAATTAAAACATGGCAACTTGGGTTCTTTATTGTAGACATTTGGGGTTTTTGGGGTTTATTTTTAAAAAAAAAATTTTTTAACCAAAAAAAAAACCCAATTAAAAAATTTTGGTTTGTTTTTTTGGGTTTTAAAAATTTTAAACGGTTTTTTTTTTGGGGTAGGGGAAATTTTCCCTTTTTTTTTTTTTTTAAAAAAAAAAAAAATTTTTAATTCAAAAAAAAATTTTTAAAAAAATTTTTTTTAAAATTAAAAAAAAAAAACCCCCCCAATTTTTTGGTTTTTTTCCCCGGGGTTTTTAAATTTTTTTTTTTTAAAAAAAAATTTTTAAAAATAAAAAAATTTTTTTTTGGGGGTTGGGGGGGAAGGGGTTTTTTGGGGGGAAAAACAAAGGGGGAAAAAAAAAAGGGGGGGGGTTTTTTTGGGGGGCCCCCCGGGGGGGGGGAAAATTTAAAAAAGGGGGGTTTGGGGAAAACCCCCCCCCCGGGGGGGGGCCCTTTTGGGGGGGTTTTTTAAAAAAAAAAAAAAAGGGCCGGGTTGGGGGGGAAATTTCCCTTGGGGTTTTAAAAAATTTTCCCAAAAAAAGGGAAGGGATAAAAAAAGGGGGGGGGTTTTTTTTTTCCCAAAAAAATTTGGGGGGGGAAAAGGGGGGGGGAAAAAAAAAAAAAAAGGGGTGAAAAAAAATTTTGGGGGGGTTTTTTTTTCCCCCCCCAAAAAATTTTTTTTTTAAAAAAAAAATTTTAAAAAAAAAAAAAAAGGGGGGGCCCAAAAGGGGCCGGGGTTTTTCCCCCAAAGGGGAAAAAGGGTTTTTTAAATTTTTTTTTTTGGGGGAAACCCCCCGGGGGGGGTTTTCCCTTTTTTTTTAAAAAAGGGGGTTTTTGGGAAAAAGGAAGTTGGGCCCCCCAAATTTAAATTTGGAAAAAAATTTTAAAAAAAGGGGGGGGAAAAAAAAAAAAAAAACCCCCTTTTTAAAATTTTTTTTTTTTTTGGAAAATTTTTAAAAAAAAAAAAAATTTTTTTTTTTGGGATTTTTTTGGGAAAAAAAGGGGGGGAAAAAATTTTTGGGGAATTTTTAAGCCAAAAAAGGGGAAAAAAGGGGGGTGAAAAAACCCTTTTTTTTTTTTTTTTTTTTTGGGGGGTTTGGAAAAAAAAAATTTTTGGGGGAAAAAAAATTTAAAAAAATTTTTTTTTTTTTTTTTTCCCGGGGTTTTCCGGGGTCAGGGGGGGGAAAATTTTTTGGGGTTTGGGTTAACCGGGGGGGGTTTAAAAAAAATTTTTTCCAAAAATTTTTTTTCGGGATTTTGGATTTTTCCCGGGGCCTTTTTCCCCTTTTTTTAAAATTTTTTTTTTCCGGGATTTTAAACTTTTGGGGAACATTTTTTTATTTTTTTTAAACCCCGGGTTTTTGGGGGGAAATTTCCGGGGGCCCCCCCCCCCGGGGGGGCCCCGGGGGGGGGCCCTTTTTTTGGGTTTTAAGCCCCCGGGGGGGGGGGGGGGGTTTTTTTGGGGGTTTTTTTTTAAAATTCCCCCCCCCAAAATTCCCCAAATTTTTTGGGGGCCCCCTTCCCCCCCCCAAAAAAACCCCCCGGGAAAAAACCCCCCTTTTTGGGGGTTTTTTCCCCTGTTTGGGTTTTTTTTTCCCCCTTTTTTGGGGAAAAATTTTTTTTTTTGGTTTTGGGGGGAAAAAATTTTTCCCCCCCTTTTTTTTTTTTTGGGCCCAAATTTTTGTATTTTTTTTTTTTTTTTTCCCCTGTTTTTTTTAAAATTTTCTTGGGTTAACCTTTTTTTTGGGGGGGTTTTTTTATTTTTCCCCTTGGGGGGGGGCCCCCCCCAAAAGGGGGGGGTTTTTTTTAAAAAAGGCCCCCCTTTTTTTTTAAATTGGGTTTAAATGGGGGGGGGAAAACCCGGTTTTCCCCTTTTACCCCCCCCCCCCCCCCGGGGCCCTTTTTTTTTGAAAAATTTTTTTTTGGGTTTTTTTTGTTTTAAAAAAAAACCCCCCCGGTTTTTTTTTTGGTTTTTGCCCCCATTTTTTTTCCCGGGGGGGGGAAAAAAAACCCCTTTTTTTTTTTTTTTGGGGAAAATTTTTGGGGGAATTTTTAAAAGGGAAAAATTTTAAAAAAAAGGGGGGGGGGGGGGGTTTTTTTTTTTTTTTTTTTTTTTTTTTAAAATTTTTTTCTTTTTAAAAAAATTTGATAAAAAAAAATTTTGGGTTTTTTCCCCCCTTTTTTTGGGGAAAATTTTGGGAAGGGGGGTTTTTAAAAAAAGGGGTTTTTTAAATTTTCCCTTAAAAAAAAGGGGGGGAAAATTGGAAACTGGGGGGTTTTTTTTTTCCCCCCCTTTTTTTTTTTTTTTTTTTTTAAAAAACCCCTTTTTAAAATTTTGGTTTTAAAAAAAAAAAAAATTTTTTGGGGGGAAACCCGGTTTTTTTTTTCCCAAATTTTGGGGGGGCCCCCCTTCAGTCGGGAAAGAAAATTTTTTTAAAAATTTAAAAAAAAAAAAAAAATTTTTTCCCCGGGGGCCCTTTTGAAAAAGGGCCCAAAAAAGGGTTTTTTTTAAAAAAAACCCGGTTTTGGGGAAAAGGGGGTTTTTCCCCAAGGGCCCCCCCTTTTTTTTTAAACGGTTTCCAAAAAAAAAAAAAAAGGGGGGGGGGGGTTAAAATTTTTTTTTTTTTTTTCCCCCCCCCGGGGGGGAAGGGGGAAAAAAAAGGGGAATTGGGCCCAAACCTTTTTTTTTTAAAAACCCCCGGGTTTTTTTGAAAAACCCCCGGGTTTTTTTTTTTGGGAAATTTGGAAAAGGGGAAAAAGGGGGGGGAAAAAATTTTTTCCCTCAATTTTGGGGGGGCCCCCAAAAAAAACCCCCCCCCCGGGGGGGAAAAAAACCTTTTAAGGGGGGGAAAATTTTTTTAAGGGGGGGAAAAAGGGGAAAAAAAAAAAAACCCCCCAAGAATTGGGGGAAAAAAATTTTTTTTGGAAAGGGGAAAAAGGAAAAAAATTTTTTTTTTTTAATTTTTTCCCCCCAAAAGGTTCCCAAAATTTTCCAATTTTTTTTTCCCCCCAAAAAAAAATTTTAAAAAAAAAAAATTTTTTTCCCCCCGGGGGGTTTTGGGGTTTCCTTTTTTTTCCCTTTTAAAAAAAAAAGGGGTTTTTTTTTAAATTTAAAAATTTTTAAAAAAATTTTTTTTAAAAATAAAAAGGCTTTTTCCCCGGGGGGAAAAATTTAAAAAAAAAAAAATTTCTAAAAGGTCGTTTTGATTCTAAATTCCCAGTCAAAAATTCAATCAATATGACCCAAAATTAAAGTTTTCCTAGAAATTTTTTAATTATCGTGCCTTGGGCCTTAAAAATGCCACCCCCCCCCCCCTTCCCGATAAATTTTTATTATTGGAACAATTTAAAAACCCCCGAATGTGACATTCCGCAGGCATGGGCCCGGGCTTTTTTAATTAAACCCGTCTCGTTTTGGCAAATACCCCCTCAATGTTACCCCGCACTAGCAAAATAACTTTTAACTCGTCCATTTTATTCCTAGCCTACGGGTATTAGCCTTAATTAAAAATTGAAAGACGGCCCTTTTCTTTTACCCTTCCTGCCCCATTTCTGTTTTTCTACAAACCCTTTTTTTTCCCCTTTTCACCCAGTGGGCTCTGGGTTTTCAATTTTTTTCCTTTTTCGGCCCTTTTTTACTTGTTCCCCCAGAACTATAAAAATCACTACACTGGGGATTCCCCTGTTTTTTTCCCGCCCCAAAAACCCCTACCACAATTTTTTCCGGTTTTTTAAAATCCTAAAAAGCTCCCCCACTGCAGTTGCCCGTGCTCCCACCCCCGACCCTTTGTAAATGAACCCAAAACCCTGACTTTCATGTTTTTTCTGCCATAGAAGAGGGGCCAAATTTTTCAAGGAAAGGGAAAAGGGATTTTCCTTACAAATATTTTTCCAGCCCGCAATTGATCCAAAATTGGGCCCCGGACAACCCCTTTTATTTCCAATCCCCTCCTTGGCAAAATTTCCACCCTATGACAGGGTTCCCCCCCTTCCTCCTAATTATTTCAAATTTCTGACCCCATTTTGTAATAGGTCTTCAAATTTCCCACGTCTGCCCCCATTGTTGCCCCCGCACTGAGACCGATAATAGGATTTTTCTCCCCTTTTTCCTCCATGATGTCATCCGCGGCTAACAATTTTCCTCCAAACCCCGCCCCCGGAAAGGGAAACCCTCTGGGTTTTTACTCCTGTCCCCTTTAAGCAGAACGCCCACCATATACCTAACTTGGCTATCACCCCAACAAAAATTCTTACCTTCTTGGTGTTGTTCGTCGTGACGTTCCGTGTCGACTCACATTCGTCGGGTTTTGCAAATGAGAAAAGTATTAGATGTTTCCACACCAGTTTCCCCGGCAGTCTCTTTCTTTTTATCGTTTTACCTTTCCTTTTGTCTTTTTGATGGTCAACAAATTAAAAACCCTTATTTTGGGTTCTTACTTGGTTTGACACCTCAGTACCTTATTAATTCTCCCTTTTTTATGCCGTATCCCCTTATACACTTTCAGTGATTCTCCCCCCATTCTACGCCCCTCCAGAGAGTGGAGATTTTAAAGGGTTTAAGTCTATCTTTAAAATGGGAGGGGGCCTTTTTGAGTAAATCATTTTGTCATTTTCTTGTTGGGTTTTCTAATGAGTTTATATCCATCCTGTGGGAAGGGGGCTAAAATTTTAGCGCCCTAATCTAAAAGGGCCCCCTAGTGGGTTATATAGCTGTAAAAAAACTTTTGGGGTTCGTTACCCTTTTACTTTTGAGATAAATCCAAGTAATCTGTTGGCCTTGTTTCGCACAACCCCAAGGCATGCTGTCTTGGCTTTAGATTTCTTCTTTTCCCCTGATCCCCAAATCCTTTTAAAATTTTGTATGATCAAGCTGTACTTTTTCCAGATTATAGCTTCGGGGGTTTTTTTCATTACCCAAAAAAAGGGGGGGGGGGGGGTACACCCTTTCATTATCGACATTGAAATTCAACTGCCATTTTTTAGGGCCGGACATTAATTTGTCCAAATCCTCCTGGAGTTCATTGGGTATCCTCCTCAGAGTGGGAAAATAAAGGCCTAAAATTTGTATCATCAGCAAACTTCCCCATGTCATCGTAGTCCCCTTTATCAAGGTCCCTTAATTTTAAATTTGAACAAGAGAGGGCCTAAAACTGATCCTTGTGGAAAGCCACTAGTGGGCTAACCCCCTTCCCGATTTCACTCCATTTAAAAATAACTCTTGGTTTCTTTTGGTAAAACCATGCCTCTATTTCCAATTTTCCCCCGAAAATTTACCTCCAAACCATGAGCTGCCCCTTTTTTTCAAGGTCTCCCGTGAGGTACCTATCGAAGGTTTTTTCTAAAACCAAAAAAAAAATATTTAAATTCCCCTTTTCAAAGGGCTACTGCCTCAAATGGGGTTTATTGAAAACGTCAGCAGTTTTTCAGGCAGGAAAAGACCTTCCCCGTTAATCCATGCTGAGATTATTTTTTAGTTTTGCCTACAAAGGGGACTTCTAATAAAATCACTAAAATTGATTTCCCAGTAACTTGCCCACTAAAAAATGTCAGGGTTATTGGCGGGAATTTTTAAGGATTGGACTTTCCCCCCGGGTTTGAATATAAAGGGAACCCCATTAGCCATCTTCCACAACTTGGCACAAAACCGTAAGGATGGGCCCTTAAACACACTCGTTAATGGTGACTAAGCTCTTTCCCTTTCATTCCCCTTTAAAACCCGGGAAAAAAACTCATTTGGGTCCCCGGGGGTTAATTTTTCTTCAGTTTGTTTATCTGTTTAAAATCCATGTTCCCCCTGACAGAATATTTGTTATTTTTATTCATCAGGGGGCTAAAAAAATTGTTAATTAATGGAATCTCATTTATTTTTCCCGTGTAAAAACTTTTTTAAAAAAACCTATGGGCCAGTAAGCCTTTGCAGTGTTCCTAAAATTTTTAAAAAAAAAGTCATTAAATAAGGAAAAAACATTCCAGTTCGTTTCCTCACCTGTCCTTCCCAATTTTCAGAGGTCCTTTCTTTTTCCTTAAACCTTTTGTCCTATTCACTTGTTTAAAAAACCCCTTTGGATTAGGCTTTGATTCACTAGCAACCCCTAATTTCATAGTCACGGGTTTTGCCTTTCTAAACCCCCTTTTTCTTCTCTTTTTTGGCTGAACATATTGGTCCCGTAAGATTAAAACCCCTTTCCCCTTCTGATTTCGCCCAAAAATTTCCCCTTTTTTTCCCCTAATTAGGCTTTTAAACCCACTGTTAACCCCTTTGAGTTTGTTAATTATTAGACCTTAAAATCTCTCCCCGGGGAATTTAATACTCTGGGCCCCGGGTTTTAATTATTAAGAAAAAATCATAAAAGTAGATCCCTTTATTAAAATTTTAAATTTGTCTCGCCCTTTTAAAAAAATTTTAGATAACCCCCAATTTAAGATTAGAAGATGTTTTTCCCAAGTCCCAAAATAGGGCGGCAGAACGGTTTCAGGGGTTTTTTTTTGTATTATCATTTTTCTTGCATTTCCCAAATTAATGCCCCAAAAGTGATGGATTTGTGATCACTTTCGCCAAAGTCTTCAGTGATCTCAGATTATTCACAGGGTTTTTCCTTTTTTGACAAGATAGGTCTAGCAAATTATTACCCCGGTAGGCTCTGTTTCGCTTTTGCTTTTAGAAAACAGTTCCTGAAATGTTTCCATAAAGTCACGGGGCTATAGATTCCTGTTTAAAAAATTCCAGTCTTTGACTTTAAAAATTAAAAGTCCCCTACTATGACTGTTATTTTGTTAGAAGCCCTAAAAATTTCGTTTCCCCAAAAAAAGTCTCCCTCTATCGTGATCCCAAACCTGGAGGTCGGTATATTTTAACCCAAATTAGTTTTCTTGACCTCTACAAACTTATCAAACGATTCTGGGTTTTGCCCCCAATTTTTTTTTTTATTCCCCGTTTTTTTGCAGAATTAATATTTTCTGAACTATAATGCCAAATCCTCCCCCTTCCCCCTTTCACTTCCCCCCATGGGAAAAACTTAAACCCTTGAATATTTTTCACTCCGCAGTTTATATCCCCCCGGGGCCTTTTTTTTCATACCCCGTTTCAGGTTTAAAGCAATGGTATCAAAGTTCCCCGCCATGCTACCAAACGTAGGGTTTTATTAATTTTATTTCTTTTCACTTCGACTTTTAGCATAAAATACCATCTAAATGCTTTTTTTTCTGCCCCATTTTTTCCCTTTTTATCTTTGTTTTTTTACAATTTCTGAAATTATCATTACCCAGAGTTACTCCCTTTACAGTTACTATTAAGATTCTTAAATCAGGATAAAACCAAAATACCATACTCTTATTTTTTAATTTTTAAACCCATACCTCTAACTAATCCTAGTTTTTAAAGGCCCCAAAACCCCCCCAACCCGAGTTAGCAAGGGAAAAATCACACCTGCCCCCGGATAAGTGAAACCCCCCTCCCTTTGGGATAAATTTTCATTTCGGCCATAGAAGTTGTTCCCCGTTATCAATGAATGGTTCTGCTTTTTCCTTACCCGTGTTTATCCAGCCCCAAAAATTAATACCAATTTTCCCCTGGAAAAAACCCCTTATTAAAAACCTTTCTTGGTAAAAAAAACCCCATATAACAGGGTGCCCCCCTTCTTCCTAATTTTTATCATAGCTGTCCTGAAATTCTAACCCAAATCCTCACTTCAACGCTTGGCCTACAAATTGCCTCCAGACTGAGGGGCCCCAAAAAAATAGGATTTATCCCCCAATTTTCCGTTTATGAAAGTTTTCAAGCCGGCTTTAAAAATGTCCTCCATCCCCGCCCCCGGAAAGGGGAAAAACCCCCTGTCTCCTACTCCTGTCCTTTTAAGGGAGAATTTCCCCTATCCATGTATCTAAAATGCTATCCCCAACAACAACATATTTTTACCTTCCTTGTTGTCGTTCCCGTAAAATCCCAGTAGTCGAACCCCAATTTTTGGGGAGGCCGCCCCCCCGAGAATGCGTTTGGAAAAATTTTCCCCAAGAGGTTTTCCCCAGCAGTCTCTTTCTTCTTCATCGTTTCTGGCTTTCCATTGTCTTCTGGGTCGTTCCCCTTTGTCCCCTTGTCCAGCCCCCTGCCACGAAACCCCTTTTTGACCTGGAGGACTGTTAAAAAGGAGGGGGCTACTTCGAATCCCCTTGTTTTTCCCCGGTCCCAAACGGCCCCTTTTCCATCTTTTGCTACCCCCAATTCTTCCTTAAAACTGTGGGTTTTAAAATTGTGATGGGAGGGCCCTTTTGGTTTTAGTCCCGGGAACACACCCCAAGGGGCTCTTCTTTTCCCGAGTTAAGACCAGCTAAGGGGAAAAATCTCTTCTCCCCGCTGAGGGACTGACCACCTCAAAACTTCAACGGTGATGGACTGATTACATCGTCTTCAAGTCTCTTCTGCTTCTATCACTTTGCTGTACTCGACTGAAGAAGCCTGCTGTGTAGGCGAAACGTTTCGAAATAAAGATACCTAACTGTTGCATATGTGTCCTACCTAACATCTACAACTCTGTTAGAAAACCAGTACTTACCTATGTCCTTTCTAAATCTAAATTTATCCAACTTAAATCCATTATTTCTGGTTCTTACCTAGTTCGACACCCTCAGTACTTCATTAATATCTCCCTTGTTTATGCCCGTCATCCACTTATACACTTCAATGATATCTCCCCTCATTCTACGCCTCTCCAGAGAGTGGAGATTTAAGGCTTTAAGTCTATCTTCATACGGGAGGTTCCTTACACAGTAAATCATTTTAGTCATTCTTCTCTGTATGTTCTCTAATGAGTCTATATCCATCCTGTAGTAAGGGGACCAAAACTGAGCAGTATAATCTAAATGAGGCCTCACTAGTGATGTATAGAGCTGTAAAATAACTTTTGGACTTCTGTTACTTATACTTCTTGAGATAAATCCAAGTAATCTGTTGGCCTTGTTGCGCACACTAAGGCACTGCTGTCTTGGCTTTAGATTTCTGCTTACCATGACTCCCAAGTCTTTTTCACATTCTGTATGATCAAGCTGTACTTCACCTAGATTATAGCTTCGAGGGTTATTTTCATTACCAAGGGCAAGTACCTTACACTTATCGACATTGAACTTCATCTGCCATTTTCAGACCAAGACATTAATTTGTCCAAATCGTCCTGGAGTTCATTGATATCTTCCTCAGAGTGAATTATACGGCCTATCTTTGTATCATCAGCTAAACTTACTCATGTCACTCGTAATCCCTTCATCAAGGTCATTAATGTAAATTATGAACAAGAGAGGGACTAAAACTGATCCTTGCGGAACGCCACTAGTGACTAATCCCCATTCAGATTTCACTCCATTAATGGTAACTCTTTGCTTTCTATTGGTAAGCCATGCTTCTATCTATGCTAGAAATTTACCTCCTATACCATGAGCTGCCACTTTTCTTAAGAGTCTCTTGTGAGGTACTCTATCGAAGGCTTTACTAAAATCCAAATAAACAATATCATATTCCTTATCACTGTCAACTGCCTCAAATGTTCTATTGAAGAACGTCAGTAAGTTTGTCAGGCAGGAACGACCTCTCGTGAATCCATGCTGAGATTCATTTATCAAGTTATGCTCTTCAAGGTGGGCTTCTGATAATGTCAGCTATAATTGATTCTAATAAACTTGCCCACTATAGATGTCAGGCTTATTGGACGGTAATTTGAAGGAGTGGACTTATCCCCTGATTTGAATATAGGAACCACATTAGCCATCTTCCACAACTCTGGCACAACACCAGTAAGGATGGACGCATTAAACACACTCGTTAATGGCTGACTAAGCTCCATCTTGCATTCCTTAAGTACCCTGGAAAACAGCTCATCGGGTCCCGGGGACTTATTTTGCTTCAGTTTTTCTATCTGTTTAATAACCATGTCCCTCGTGACAGTAATATTAGTTAAATTTAAATTAATAGGAACTAAATGATTGTTAATTATTTGGAACCATTTAATTTTCCTGTGTAAAAATGACAAAAAATGATTAAATAAGGAACTTTTCCGGTTCATAATCCGTAGCTGCCCTTCCCCAAATTTTTCAGGGGTCCTACTTTTCCTTCCCTTTCGTCCTATCCCTGAAAGCCCCCTTTGGGATTAGTCTTTGATTCATTGCAACTCTTATTTCTTAGTCAGTTTAGTTTTTTCTAACCCCCCTTTTTTACTTCTTTTTTAAGCTGAACTTTTGGCAGAAAGGTTAACCTCTCCTCTGGGGGAAAAAAGCCATGTGTGGGCGAAACGTAGTAAATAAAGGATCACATTATACTGCATATGGTTTTTATTTCCTTTGTGTCGGTATTTTTCCCATTATTTTAACCTCCCCTCTTTGATGCGCTAAAAAATTTCCCCCTTTTTTCCCCCTAAAATGCTTTGCCTCCGTTAACCCATTTGGGATCTTTATTATTAGCCCTAATTTCTCTCTGGGGAATGTTTACTCTGGGCCGGTGTATATTATTTAGAAAACAATCATAAAAGCAGATCCCTTTAATCATTAGTATGATCATCGCAATAAAATTCATTAGCTAGATCCCCAATCGAGTTTTGACGGGTTTTCCCCAAGCCCTTTATAATGGGCGAACGAAAATCAGGGTTTTTCTGTTTTTCAAATTCTTGCATTCCCCGTTAAAGTAAAAGTGAGGATTTGTGATCGCTTGCGCCAAGCCCTTTAGTGATCTCCCGATTATTTACAAGTGTTTTTTATTTTTAAAAAACTGGTTAGAATTATTTCCCCTGGTAGGCTCTGGTTTTTTGCACTGCTTCAGAAAAAAGTCCCGAATGTTTCCATAAAAATACTGGACTCTAGATTTTCCTCTCAAAGAATTCCATCAATTTGACTAAAAAATTTAAAATCCCCTACTATGACTGTTATTGGTCTAGAAGCCCTAACAATTTCGTCCCAAAGAGGCTCCCTCTATCGTGATCCAAGCCAGGAGGTCGGTATATCACACCTAGAAATTTGTTTTTTTTGACCCCTAAAACTCTCCCAAACAGATTTGTTACTGTTCCATCTATTTTTAACCCGTTTTTATGCAGCAATTAATATTTTTTCGAACATATAATGCAACTACTCCTCCCCCCTTCCCATTACATCTATCCACATGGAACAACTTAAAACCCTTGAATATTACACTCAGCAATCATATCCCGACTCTTTAAATCATACCAAGTTTCAGTTAATCCAATGATATCAAAGTTCCCAGCACATGCTACCAAACATAATTCATTAATTTTATTTCTTGCACTTCGACTGTTAGCATAAAATACCATCATATGTTTTTTCTTCTGCACATTTTTCCTATTGATCTTTGTTTTTACACAATTTCTGAAATTATCATTACCCAGAGTTACTCCATGACAGTTACTATTAAGATTCTTAATATCAGAGCATAAGTCAATATATCCATACTCATTATTTATCATTTCTAAACCGATACCTCTAACTAATCCTAGTTTAAAGTCCTAGCAACCCCCTTAACTGAGCTAGCAAGAAAACCCACACCTGCCCTGGATAAGTGAACCCCATCCCTGGCATACATGTCATTTCGGCCATAGAAGTTGTCCCAGTTGTCAATGAATGGTACTGCATTATCCTTACAGTGTTTATCCAGCCAGCAATTAATGCCAATTGCTCTGGACAACCTTTCATTTCCAACACCCCTTCTTGGCAAAATGCCAAATGTAACAGGGCGCCCCCCCTTCTTCCTAATTATGTCTATTGCTGTTTTGAACCTTCTAAGTCCTGACTTCTGTGCTTGCCTACATCATTGCCTCCAGCACTGAGGCAGATGATGGGATTGATCTCATTACCGTTCATGATGTCAACCCGGTTAACAATGTCCTCCATCCCAGCCCCAGGAAAGCAAACTCTCTGTCTCCTACTCCTGTCCTTCAAGCAGAAACCCCTATCCATATATCTAACCTGGCTATCCCCAACAACAACAATATTCTTACCTTCCTTGGTGTCGTTTGTAGTGGCGTTCCCAGTAGTTGACTCACATTCGTCGGGTAGCACCGAGAATGCATTGGATGTTTGCACAACAGTTTCCACAGCAGTCTCTTTCTTCTTCGTCGTCTCTACCTTTCCATTCGTCTTCTTGATCGTCAACTTCGTCTCATGCTGTCCAGCCACTGTCCACGTTCCCCTCTCGACCTGAGGACTCGAAACAGGAGGACTACTACGAATCTTGTTTTCCTCGGTCAATCGCTGTATCTCCATCTTCGCTACCCTCAACTCTTCCTTAAGCTGCTGGTAAAGTTGCACGATTGAGGGCATCTTGGTTCAGTCCACGGGGAGCACACAAGACACTTCTTCACAGAGTTAAGTACAGGTCACCACTCTTCACAGAGCTAAGTACACGTCACCACTGTGCTAAGTACACGTCACCACTCGAAGTGTCCAACCCAATTTTCAATGCTACCCAAGAAATAAGCTCTGATGTGCAAGTCCCACTCAAATCCAACCCCTCCCACTCATGTACTTATCCAACTTAAATTTGAAACTACCTAAAGTCCTAGCCTCAATAACCCAACTAGGTAGACTGTTCCACTCATCAACTACCCTATTTCCAAACCAATACTTTCCTATGTCCTTTCTAAATCTAAACTTATCTAATTTAAATCCATTACTGCGGGTTCTCTCTTGGAGAGATATCCTCAAGACCTTATTAATATCCCCTTTATTAATACCTATATTCCACTTATACACTTCGATCAGGTCTCCCCTCATTCTTCGTCTAACAAGTGAATGTAACTTAAGAGTCTTCAATCTTTCTTCATAAGGAAGATTTCTAATGCTATGTATTAATTTAGTCATCCTACGCTGAATGTTTTCTAACGAATTTATGTCCATTCTGTATTTTGGAGACCCGAATTGAGCTGCATAATCTAGGTGAGGCCTTACTAATGATGTATAAAGCTGCAGTATGACCTCTGGACTTCTGTTGCTTACACTTCTTGATATAAATCCCAGTAATCTATTTTCCTTATTATGTGCGCTTAGGCATTGCTGTCTTGGTTTAAGGTTGCTGCTCACCATAACCCCCAAGTCCTTTTCGCAATCTGTATGGCTAAGTTCTACATCATTTAACTTATAAGTGCTAGGGTTATGGACACTCCCGAGCTTCAGAACCTTGCATTTATCTACATTGAACTGCATCTGCCACTTTTCTGACCAAGAATAGAGTTTGTTTAAATCTTCCTGAAGTTCCTTAACATCTACGTTTGAATCAATTATCCTACCTATCTTTGTGTCATCGGCGAATTTGCTCATATCAATAGTAATTCCCTCATCAAGATCATTGATATATATTATAAACAACAGCGGGCCAAGACTGATCCCTGTGGAACCCCACTTGTTACAGATCCCAACTCGTATTTAACCCCATTTATGGACACTCTCTGCTTCCTGTCTGTGAGCCATGACTCGATCCACGAGAGCACTTTTCCCCCAATGCCATGAGCTGCCACTTTCTTTAACAGTCTGTGGTGCGGAACTCTATCAAAAGCCTTACTAAAATCTAAGTAAATAATATCAAATTCTTTATCGTGGTCAACAGCCTCAAAAGCTTTACTGAAGAAAGTTAATAAATTAGTTAGACAAGACCGGCCTCTTGTGAATCCATGCTGAGTATCATTAATCAAGCTATGCTTATCGAGATGGCTTCTTATAATCTCAGCTATAATTGACTCTAGGAATTTGCCTACAATTGAGGTCAGGCTTATTGGGCAGTAATTTGACAGTAACGACTTGTCCCCTGCTTTAAAAATAGGAATTACATTAGCCATCTTCCACATATAAGACACTACACCTGTTTGAAGAGATAAATTAAAAATATTAGTTAGTGGTTCAGAGTTCCATTTTGCATTCCTTAAGAACCCTTGAGAAAAGCTCATCAGGACCCGGCGACTTATTTTGCTCCAGTCGGTCTATTTGTTTCATAACCATTTCACTAGTGACTGTGATGTTACATAATTTATCTTCTTCAGGCCCACTATAAAAATTAATTACTGGGATATTGTTAGTGTCTTCCTGTGTAAAAACCGAGAGAAAATAATTTAAAATCGAGCACATTTCATTCTCCTTGTCAGTAAGATGCCCATAGTTACTTTGAAGGGGACCTACCTTATCTCTAACTTTTGTTCTATAGACCTGGAAAATGCTTTTTGGGTTAGTTTTCGAATCCTTAGCAACCTTAATTTCATAGTCCCTTTTAGCTTTTCTTATCCCCTTTTTAACGTCCCTCTTAATGTCAATATACTGATTCATAAGATGACCCTCACCTCTTTTGATACGCCTATAAATTCCCTTCTTTTGCCCTAGTAGATATTTCAGCCTATTATTCATTCATTTTGGGTCATTTCTATTTGATCTAATTTCTTGATGAGGGATAAACGTTCTTTGAGCAGCATGTATAGTGTTCAGAAAACTGTCATATTGATAGCTCTCTTCGTTACCCCAGTCAACAGATGATAAGTGTTCTCTAAGCCCATCGTAATCTGCTAAGCGAAAATCTGGGACTGTTACTGAGTTATCGCTACTATCGTACTTCCATTCAATGCTAAATGTAATTGATTTGTGGTCGCTAGCACCCAGTTCCTCTGAAATTTCTAAATTATTAACAAGGGATTCATTGTTTGCCAGAACTAAGTCAAGCAGGTTATTTCCCCTTGTAGGTTCTGTCACAAACTGCTTCAAAAAACAATCCTGAACTACTTCTAAGAAGTCGTATGATTCTAAATTCCCAGTCAAGAAATTCCAATCAATATGACTAAATTAAAGTCCCCTAGAATTTAAACTACATTATCGTGTCTTGTGGCCCTAACAATTTCCCCCCCCCCCATAGAAATCTCCCTTGGTCCCTATCTAAGTTTGGGGACAGTATATCACACCTAAAATCAATTTTTCATGCCCCTCTGAAAGTTCTACCCAAACAGACTCTGTATGTGTTACTTCGGGACTTGATACCCGTTTTTATGCAACAGTTCAAGCGATCTCGGACATAAAATGCCACCCACCCCCTTCCCGATACTTCTATCTACTTGGAACAATTTAAAACCCTGAATGTGACATTCCGCAGGCATGTCCCGATTTTTCATATTGAACCACATCTCAGTTAAGGCAAATACATCAATGTTACCTGCACTAGCAACTAGTCTCAACTCATCCATCTTATTCCTAGCACTATGACTATTTGTGTAATATACATTTAAGGACCCTCCTTTCTCTTTACCCTTCCTGCTCCTTTCTGGGATTCCGCTAAACCTATTACTGTCTTTGACAATTAGTGCCACTGGTTTTCCAATATCCACCTCATTGTGCCTATTACTAGTTCTCCTAGTACTCATATTACTACACTGCGACTTCACTGTTTTACCGCCAAAACCCATACCACTAACTATTCCTAGTTTAAAGACTAACAGGTCCCTCCACGTGGTTGGCCAGTGCTCCCACCCCCGACCAGATAAGTGAACCCCATCCCTGGCTTTTCATGTCATTTCTGCCGTAGAAGAGGTCCCAGTTGTCAATGAATGTTTCCGCATTTTCCTTACAGTATTTGTCCAGCCAGCAGTTGACACCAATTGCTCTGGACAGCCATTCATTTCCAACTCCTCTCCTTGGCAAAATACCACATATGACAGGGTTCCCACCCTTCCTCCTAATTATCTCTATTGCTGACCTATATCTGCTAATCAGGTCTTCACTCCTACGTCTGCCAACATCGTTGCCTCCAGCACTGAGACAGATAATAGGATTGCTCCCATTACCTCTCATGATGTCATCCAGACGGCTAACAATATCCTTCATCCCAGCCCCAGGTAAACACACTCTCTGCCTTCTACTCCTATCCTTCAAGCAGAATACCCTATCCATGTACCTAATCTGGCTATCCCCAACAATAACAATGTTTTTACCTTCCTTGGCGACGTCCGTCGTGTTGTTCCCAGTAGTCGACTCACATTCGTTAGGTAGCACTACACCTTCACTTGTGGAATTCGTCAAGACGTTCTCGATGGTTTTCGTTGGGGTCTCACTCATGTCAGGCAAAGCTTCCTTGGTGCTCGTTGTGACATTCCCAGTAGAACACCCACATTCGTCAGGTAGCACCGAATATGGGCTGGAAGTTTCCACAGTAGTCTTCTGGGTCCTCGTTGTTTCTGCCTCTCCAACAGTCTTCTTAATCCTCAGCTTGGTTCCATGTTGCCTGACCACTGACCAAGCTCCCATCTTAACCTGGGGACTCACAACAGGAGGATTACTTCGAATCCTCTTGTTCTCCTCCGTTAATCGCCGTATCTCCTGCTTAGCAACCCTGAGCTCTTCTTTCAGCTGCTGGTAAAGTTGCTCAAGAGGGGGCATCCTGGTTCAGATTCACAGAGAGCACACAAACAGATCTTCACTGAGCTAAGTACACGTCACCACTGAGCTAAGTACACGTCACCACTGTATTGAGTGTTGTCTTCTGTGGCGATGAGTATTGAGTTTCTGTAGTTAATTAAATGGTTGTGTGAATTGCGATGTTGTACACAGGCATTCCTTGTATCGTCAGTCCTGCTTGCGTATTGGTGTTCTGAAATACGTGTTTGGAGGTCTCTTGATGTTTCGCCCACGTATAATTTGTTGGTCATTACAAGGGATTATGTATACCCCTGCAGAGGATGAAAGCTTTTCTTGTCTACTACTGATGATGTCCTTGATGGTAAGATAAGATAAGATTTCTTTCGGATTTTTAACCCCGGAGGGTTAGCCACCCAGGATAACCCAAGAAAGTCAGTACGTCATCGAGGACTGCCTAACTTATTTCCATTGGGGTCCTTAATCTTGTCCCCCAGGATGCGACCCACACCAGTCGACTAACACCCAGGTACCTATTTGCTGCTAGGTGAACAGGACAACAGGTGTAAGGAAACGTGTCGAAATGTTTCCACCCTCCGGGAATCGAACCCTGGCCCTCCGTGTGTGAAGCGGGAACTTTAGCCACCAGGCCACCGGGTCGTGGTTGTGGAGGTAGATACTTGGAATGATGTATTGGAAAAAATGTTGGAAACATGTTTGGCAATGGAGTTGGTGGGGAGGACTATGTATCTCTTCTCGGCAGTGTCTTCTCTGGGTGTGTCGAAGATGTTTAATGCCTGCCGTCTGCAGTCTCTGATGAAGTGATGAGGATAGTGGAGTTTAGAAAATACTTGTTCAATTATAGTGCATTCTTCCTCAAGGAACTCATTGCTGCAGATTCTGAGTGTGCGCAGGAAGAAGCCTATAATTACACCACATTTAGTTTTGGTGTCGTTGTGAAAGTAGAAGTGGAGAAGATCATTTTGGTTGGTTGGTTTTCGATAGACTTTAAAACGAAGTTCATGGTCAGTTTTGCAGAGAAGAACATCAAGGAAAGGAAAAGTGTTGTTGACTTCTTCTTCAAGTGTGAACTGGATTGAGGGCTCGACCTGACATTCAAAATCTTTCATCTCGTCCACTATCAACCACAGAAACCGAAGCCCTCAGCTTAGGCCTCAAATTCGCAACAGGAATTACGAAACCTAAACAAGACCTTAATTTCATCGCCAAAAACTACAGACACAATGACTCCGACTTCCAAAAAGGTTTTCTTCAAGGCATCATCTCAGCAGCCATCTCTACATGCAGCTCCCCAGTCATACCTCGACGTTACATCATTGCACTTAAAGGTTTAGCAGAAGACACGACCATCAGGGTCACCACCGCTGATAAAGGAGGTGGTGTTGTTATCATGAACACTGACGACTACAGGAACAAAATGCTCAATCTACTTAATGACCCAGATACCTACAAACCCCTCACAACTAACCAAGTGGGCAACCTTACTAAAACTTTTCTTCAAAGGACTCGCCGCATTCTGAGGAACTCAGAACAAGGGAAGAAACTTCTGCACACCATACCCAGCAACCCCAGACCTGCCAGAATGTATGGCCTACCAAAAACTCACAAGCCTGGTATCCCATTGAGGCCCATATCTTCGGGAATAGGCAGTACTCCCCACCAACTCTCAGGGATTCTGGCAAAACACCTCTCCAAACTCTTGGGCACTACCAGTCCAGCACATCTCAAACACTCGGGTGATCTTCTCAATCGCATTCGCAACATCAACATCAGGAACAAGAAACTTTCCAGCCTTGACGTAACTTCCCTATTCACCAAAGTACCTACTACACAAGCCATCGATCTCCTGCGCAGAAAAATTGACGATTCACTTGATCTTCCTATTCCAGCCAGCGATTTAATCGACCTCGTTGAACTATGTGTCGGCTTTACGTGTTTCTCTTTCGAAAATCACCTCTTTCAGCAGACTTTTGGTCTACCCATGGGCTCGCCACTCAGTGCCGTTCTGGCGAACTTATACATGGAACATCTGGAAGCCGAGCGTTTCTCCACCATTATTCCTTCGACTGTCACCTGACTCCGTTATGTTGACGACATTCTCCTCATAACTCCCAGGCGCTTCAACGTTCAAGCTCTCCAAGACAAGCTCAACCAGGTCGAGCCCTCAATCCAGTTCACACTTGAAGAAAAAGTCAACAACACTCTTCCTTTCCTTGATGTTCTTCTCTGCAAAACTGACCATGAACTTCGTTTTAAAGTCTATCGAAAACCAACCAACCAAAATGATCTTCTCCACTTCTACTCTCACCACGACACCAAAACTAAACGTGGTGTAATTATAGGCTTCTTCCTGCGCGCACTCAGAATCTGCAGCAATGAGTTCCTTGAGGAAGAATGCACTATAATTGAACAAGTATTTTCTAAACTCCACTATCCTCATCCCTTCATCAGAGACTGCAGACGGCGGGCATTAAACATCTTCAACACACCCAGAGAAGACACTGCCAAGAAGAGATACATAGTCTTCCCCACCAACTCCATTGCCAAACATGTTTCCAACATCTTTTCCAATACATCATTCCAAGTATCTACCTCCATGACCACGACCATCAAGGACATCACCAGTAGTAGACAGGACAAGCTTCCATCCTCTGCAGGGGTAGTCTAAGAACAAGAAGAAAATCACTGCAGGAGATCTTATGGCCCACGAGAGTAGGATCAAATTCCGTCGTGAAAAAAACCCATGGGACAAAACCCACCTAGGCAAAAAGAAGTAAAAGCAATGAAAATAGAGGAAATGAGAATAGGTAAGGAGAGGAGGAGATAAAGATAAGGTCAAGTCAGGAGTGTTCTTGCAAGCATGGAGCATTTGGCAGTATAATAAGAAAGGCACCTATAGAGACAAAGCCAGGACTAAGATTCATATTAGGAAAGTTTTGTGTAAAGGATGCTTGGTATAAACCTTGGTAATAAATACCGACAAGTTGGTTTAGAAAGACACGTAAGCAAACACTATGACATATTTATTAGAAAACGTTTCTGTCCTGGGACCTTGATCACTTCTAACATACAGAGGAACGAACGAAACGAACGAACGAAAGTTCAGGTAAGATCCCAAATGGGATGAGCGGGGAAGACGGGACAGACGAAGAATAGTGCTGGAGAGGAGTGTTCTTAGTCGTAGAAATAGAGCCAGGGCTTAACCCAGCAGCGAAGGCAATCGTGGGACAGATATTGAGAAGAGAAATTCAGGCTCTTGTGTTTGGACTCCGGTGGGGTGAGCGGGGAGGAAGGAACAGGCGGGAGAAAGACATTATATACATAGGCGGAGAGTGAGGTGTGAGTGACGCACGTGACCTGAGGAATGTCATGTTGTGATGAGGACGGGTAGACGATGAAATCTTGTGACTCCTGTGTTGTTGGGTTGGTGGTGCTTAAGTATCATGTATGTCTTTCTCCCTCTGTATGTTAGAAGTGATCAAGGTCCCAGGACCGAAACGTTTTCTAATAAATATGTCATAATGTTTGCTTACGTGTCTTTCTAAACCAAAGGATGCTTCAACAAGACGGCGTCTGCGACTAGAATTTTTTATGACTGAGACTCAGAAACTGGTAGATTCAAACTTATCTGATATTATCCTCACACCACATGACTTCAAAAAGGCGATAAATGACTTGCCCATGCACTGTGCCCCATGCCCAGACTCGTGGAATTCCGTGTTCATCAAGAACTGCAAGAAGCCTCTATCATGTGCTTCTAGCACATGAACCATAAGATAAGATTTCGTATATATGTTGGTAGAATTACCGACAATATGTAAAGTAAAAGGATACAAGTGCAACTAATGTGACATTTTATTGTGGCAACGTTTCGCTCTCCAGGAACTTTGTCAAGCCGTTACGATCAGTACATGTATGTATGTATAATGCTCGCCAAGACCAGGGTCCTGGCACCTGAAGGAGAATTGATTCTTCATTGTTGCAGAATATGCTGCTCAAGCATTGTTCTTGGACAGTTCAGCTGGTGTGCCTCATAAGCGACCATGATTAGGTAGTGAGGTTACTCCATCTCGGCTGTTTCCTGAGCTGGGGACTGGGCTCTGTCCGCTCTGTTAATCTGCAGATTCATGGCATCCACTGTCTCCTCCTCTGTCAGTAAGCATACCCTCAGGAGTGTGCTGACCATCTGTCGGAACATGCTCTGTTGTTCCGTGGAGGTGATTGTGTTGCAGATAATATCCGTGAATGCCTTGATGAGTGTTAAGAGATCCTCCCTGGTTGAAGTTGTCGGATATAGAAATAAGTGATGATTCCAGGATTCTTCGATATTGAGTGTTGTCTTCTGTGGCGATAAGTCTCGAGTTTCTGTAGTTTATCAAGTGGTTGTGTGAATTACGGTGTTGTACACAGGCATTCCTTGTGTCGTCAGACCTGCTTGCGTACTGGTGTTCTGAAATACGTGTTTGGAGATCCCTTGATGTTTCGCCCACGTATAATTTGTTGCAGTCATTGCAAGGGATTATGTATACCCCTGCAGAGGGTGGAAGCTTGTCCTGTCTATCACTGGTAATGTCCTTGATGGTCGTGGTTGTGGAGGTAGATACTTGGAATGAGGTATTGGAAAAGATGTTGGAAACGTTTTTGGCAATGGAGTTGGTGGGGAGGGCTATGTATCTCTTCTCGGCAGTGTCTTCTCTGGGTGTGTTGAAGATGTTTAATGCCCGTCGTCTGCAGTCTCTGATGAAGTGACGAGATAGATCTGTTTGTGACTTGAAAAAGCCCACTGTGTGGGCGAAACGTAGTCAATAAAGGATCACATTATACTGCATATGTGTTTATATTTCCATTGTGTCGGTATTTTATACCATTTATTTCCAGTTGTTTCCTGTTGGCGCCGCTTGTTCCTCATGTTTTTGTTTCTTCGTTGCGGTAGTGGGGGAGGATGCTCCTATTCATGACACCTGGTTGAGTCTTCAAGGGACGGAAATTCCTGGACATTGAGTTGGGTTGCCTGATAAGAGTTCTGCAGTATGGCAGGATTCTCTGCACCCATCGTCTGCTGAGGGTGATGCTCTGCCGTGGCCTGGTGCCTCGTTATTGGCGTCTTCCAGGCCCCACGAATTCTAGCGAGCCTCTCGGGGCATCGAGGGTTCCAGGCATGGTGTTTCTGCCTGCAATTCGGGCATCGTGGAGTGGGTGGCGATGCATTCTTCAGCTTGGTGATGCATGCCTCTCACAACTACTGGATCACTATGATATGGCCTTGGATGCACTGGAAGAAAATCAGAATGCAGATGTAATATACACAGACTTGGCAAAAGCATTTGACAAATGCGATCATGGTGTAACAGCCCACAAAATACGTGCTTAAGGAGTAACTGGGAAACTGGGGAGATGGATCTTCAACTTCCTAACAAATCGAACATAAAGAGTAGTGGTCAACAGAGTTAAATCGGAGGCTGCCATATTGAAGAGCTCTGTTCCACAAGGCACAGTACTCGCCCCCATCTTATTCCTCATCCTCATATCAGACATAGACAGAGATATACACCACAGCACCGTATCATCCTTTGCGGATGATACTAGGATCTGCATGAGGCTGTCATCTGCTGAGGACGCGGTTAACCTCCAAGAAGATATAAACAAAGTTTTCCAGTGGGCAACGCAAAACAATATGATGTTCAATGAGGACAAATTCCAACTACTCCGTTATGGAAAACTGGAGATAATAACTAGAACAGAGTATACTACAAACTCTGGCCATACAATAGAGCGGAAAAATAATGTAAGGGACCTGGAAGTAGTGATGTCTGAGGATCTCACTTTCAAGGATCACAACAGTGCCACGATCACAAGTGCAAAGAAAATGATAGGATGTATAATGAGAACGTTCAAAACGAGAGATGCCAAGCCAATGATGATCCTTTTCAAATCACTTGTTCCCTCTAGGCTGGAATACTGCTGTTCATTAACATCTCCATTCAAAGCAGGTGAAATTGCAGATCTAGAGAGTGTACAGAGATCCTTTACTGCATGTATAAGTTCTGTCAAGCACCTTAACTACTGGGAACGCTTGGAAGCACTTGTACTCGTTGGAACGCAGGAGGGAGAGATATATCATAATCTACACTTGGAAAATCCTGGAAGGAATGGTCCCAAATCTGCACACAGAAATCACTCCCTACGAAAGTAAAAGACTGGGCAGACGATGCAAAATGCCCCCAATTAAAAGTAGGGGCGCCATTGGTACACTAAGAGAAAACACCATAAGTGTCCGGGGCCCAAGACTGTTCAACAGCCTCCCATCAAGCATTAGGAGAATTACCAATAAACCCCTGGCTGCCTTCAAGAGAGAGCTGGACAGATACCTAAAGTCAGTGCCGGATCAGCCGGGCTGTGGCTCGTACGTTGGACTGCGTGCAGCCAGCAGTAACAGCCTGGTTGATCAGGCCCTGATCCACCGGGAGGCCTGGTCATGGGCCGGGCCGCGGGGGCGATGATCCCTGGAATGACCTCCAGGTAACCTCCAGGGTGGGGCTGGCTGCAGACACCGCAGATTGCTCTGTTCGGACGGAGTGCACCCAGGTGTCCGTAACGCTGGCACTTGAAACAGCGAACTGGTTCTGCCGTGAAGGTCCTGACATCGTACCTGCCCCAAGAACCGAGGTCCAGCTGGGATGGCAGCGGTCCTACATGCTGAATGAGGACCTGCCGGGTTGGTGCGTTGCCCGCCGACTTTGCCTTGAGACGCTGAGCTGACACGACACTGGGGTGAGCTGCTACTGCCTCGATGGGCATCATCAGCGGGTATCGCATCACTACACCCTTGGCGATTTTCTGCCGAGAGTCCAGTTCCTCCAGGGTGAAGGAGCGCTCTGTCTCCATGACTCTCTTCAAGGTGGTATGCATTTCTCTGTTGATAGGAGTCAGTATTGGTTCTCCCCTCAGGTTGAACCATATCTTGAACCTCAGTTTGTGCCGTGTTTCCAGGTGTATAACCACGCCATAGTGGGTTTTGTGTTCCCCAATAAGCCTTTACCTTGAATCTGGAAGGTGATTTGAGCTGGTTTACCTGCTCCTTGGAGGGACGGCGTGTCTTACCGTTTTTCACACTGATCCATCCTTCCATATTCGCTGGCTGCATGGTTAGGCTTGTCAGATCTGGAGACTTCCTCTGATGACACAGAGTGGTCTCGCAACTTCTTCGCTAGGATTGCGCCTCACATTTCTAAATCCGAGTCCTCCGTCGTGTCCCTGGAACATCGTGACCTATTCCTTTCGGCAGAAGCCATTTGTCTGTCCACGTACGTCTGACTTCTGTGTGGGTGGGTCTGTACTGTGTGTGACTGTGGTGTGCTGTGTACTGTACTACAAACAGTATAACGAACGAACGAACGAACGAACGAACAAGTTCAGGTAAGATCCAAATGGGATGAGCGGGGAAGACGAGACAGGCGAAGAATAGCGCTGGAGAGGAGTGTTCTTAGTTGTAGAAATAGAGCCAGGGCTTAACCCAGCAGCTAAGTCGATCGTGGGGCAGACATTGAGTGGGTGAGTGGGGAAGTGTGGACAGACGAAGAATAGTCGGTGAGAGGAAGGTCTTGAGTTGTAGATGAAAGAGCCAGGGCTAAACCCAGCTGCGTGGCACTGCGAGGCAGTGTAGAGAGGGCATGTTGAAGGCATAGAGGAGAGAGCAGACTGCAGACAGTGCTCGCTGGCTGATATGCTTCAGGCTGAGGTGAAGAACTGGTTTGGACGTCAGGTGTCGGGAGGCTCACGTTGTGTGTTGCGGAAGTGTGTTGTGTGTTTGGCTAAACTTCGCTGGTGATGGAGCCACTCTTGAATCTTTTGAAGTCTCTCTTGGACACTTGGAATAGTTGCATTCTGAGGTTGGAGCAGTTCAGATTCGTCACGAGGTAAGATAGTGCGTTTTCAAAAGGAATTTGGTAAGATTTGGTGCAGGTGTACTTAACAGCTCCCTCTTTCATTAAGTGGAGCATATCAGCTGCGCTCATTTCGGTTGGGAGGTTAGGGGTGGTGTAGAAGGTTAGAGACTCATTAAAGGCTTGGCTTAGGTAACGGTTGCCTGTGGTTTCTTCTTCGGTTACTTCTTCGACTACTACTTCGTCGTCGTCAGAGGGTTGTTCATAATGTTCTGGTTCTATTTCGTCTTCTGTGACTGTGTTGAGAGAAAGCAGGGAGGGTTGGTTGGTTGTGGTTTGTTGGGCTGGTGGTGGGTGGTGAAAGGTGGCAGTAGACGGTGGTGTTGGTTCTGGAGTAGAGTCTTGGTCAGAGATACGAGTAGGACAACTGGAGCAACTTTTATGGCAAACATGATATGTATGCAAGGGATGGGGTACATCTCTCTGGGGCTGGGGTGGTAGCACTTGCAAACTCAATTGAGAAGGCCATTGGTGAAATACCTATGATTTTAAACTGATAGAAGATAGAGATATGGGTGTGTGTGGGAAACAAGCAGGTTGCAACACTAGGGTTGGAAACAGTAAATGTATAAAAGATATTCAGCATGAAGTTATAAATAAAGACAATAGATCAGGTCAGCAAACAAAGGGGGACAGCAGAGGGCAGCAAGGGACTAGCTCCCTTAAGGTTTACTATACTAATAGCAGGAGTGTAAGAAATAAGATAGATGAGCTAAGATTAATTGCAAGTGCAGGAAACATAGATATTATTGCTATAACAGAGGCCTGGCTCAATCTGATAGATAGAGAGATGCCCTCTGAATGTCACATACAAGGCTATAAATTATTCCACACTGACAGGGTCAACAGGAAGGGTGGTGGAGTAGCGATGTATGTCAGAGACAATTTAAATTGTTGTGTTAGACAAGATATAAAATTAGAAGCGTCAGCCACTGAATCTGTTTGATTACAGCTTCTCGAGGGCCGAGAAAAACTAATTTTGGATGTGATTTACAGGGCCCCAAATCTTGATAGGGAGTGCAGTAAACTTCTATGGGACGAAATTCGTAAGGCATCTACATACGAAAATGTTGTGCTAATGGGAGATTTCAACTATAGACAGATTGACTGGAGCAATTTGACAGGAAATTTAGAGTCAGATGACTTTCTTGATACGATCCAGGATTGTTTCTTAACAGTTTGTGACAGAGCCAACTAGGACAGAGCCAACTAGGGGAAATAACCTCCTTGACATGGTTCTTGCCAGCAGGGAAACACTAATTAATAATCTTGAGGTTAATGATGAGCTTGGGGAAAGTGATCACAAATCACTCAGTTTTAATATATCATGGAATTCCCCTAATAATGCTAATCAAGTCTCCGTCCCTGACTTTCGCTTGGCAGATTTCATAGGACTGAAAAATTACTTAGGTGGGCTGAACTGGAATGACCTGACTAAGGGTCAGGTAGGTGGTGATGGTTGATGATGTGACACTTTCCAGGGCATAGTTCTAGCTGCTCAGTCAAATTATGTTCCAAATAGGGAAATCAGATCAAACAAAAATGATCGTAAATGGATGAACAATAGATTAAAATATCTGATTGGTCAAAAGAGAGGCATATATAGGCAAATCAAAAGAGGAGAGGGGCAATTAAGAAATCGATATATTCAGTTAAAGAGAGAAATAAAAAAGGGAATTAGAAAAGCAAAAAGAGATTATGAGGTTAAAGTTGCAAGAGAATCGAAGACTAACCCAAAAGGATTCTTTCAGGTATACAGAAGTAAGATCAGGGACAAGATAGGCCCACTCAAAAGTTCCTCGGGTCAGCTCACTGACAGTGATAAGGAAATGTGTAGAATTTTTAACACATACTTCCTCTCAGTTTTTACACAGGAGGATACCAGCGATATTCCAGAAATGATAAATTATGTAGAACAGGGCGATAATAAACTCTGCACGATTAGGGTCACACGTGACATGGTCCTTAGGCAAATAGATAAATTAAAACCTAACAAATCCCCAGGCCCTGATGAACTGTATGCAAGGGTTCTAAAGGAATGTAAAGAGGAGCTTAGCAAACCTTTGGCTAATCTTTTCAACATATCACTACAAACTGGCATGGTGCCAGATAAGTGGAAAATGGCAAATGTGATACCTATTTTCAAAGCAGGTGACAGGTCCTTAGCTTCGAACTATAGACCAATAAGCCTAACCTCCATAGTGGGAAAATTTATGGAATCAATAATTGCCGAGGCAGTTTGTAGCCACCTTGAAAAGCATAAATTAATCAACGAATCTCAGCATGGTTTTACAAAGGGGCGTTCCTGCCTTACGAATTTATTAACTTTTTTCACTAAGGTATTTGAGGAGGTAGATCATGGTAATGAATATGATATTGTGTATATGGACTTCAGTAAGGCTTTTGACAGGGTCCCACATCAGAGATTATTGAGGAAAATTAAGGCACATGGAATAGGAGGAGAAATTTTTTCCTGGATAGAGGCATGGTTGACAAATAGGCAGCAGAGAGTTTGCATAAATGGGGAGAAATCAGAATGGGGAAGCGTCACGAGCGGTGTTCTACAGGGGTCAGTTGTTGAATTAGACACATGTGCAACTCTTGGGTAACTTTATTGAGGAAACGTTTCGCCACACAGTAGCTTCATCAGTCCATACAAAGGAGAAACTTGAAGAACAGGAGGAGAATGAGGTAATCAGTCCCTCAGCCTTGAGCCGATGTGGTCAGTCCATCAATCTTGAATAGAATACGGTATATGAGCGGAGAAGCAGCTTATAAACCGTAGACAGGTGAGGGGCAGCAGTCGTAGGTGGTGTCACATTTGGTATAAACCTTGGTAATAAATACCGACAAGTTGGTTTAGAAAGACACGTAAGCAAACACTATGACATATTTATTAGAAAACGTTTCGGTCCTGGGACCTTGATCACTTCTAACATACATGTATGTATGTATAATGTTCGCCAGGACCAGGGTCCTGGCACGGGTCTTAATCTTGAGATGACCCGTCTCTGGCTCCTGAAGGAGAATTGATTCTTCACTGTTGGAATTTCACTATTCTTTCAAACACAGTTCCGGACAGTTCAGCTAGTGTGCCTCATAAGCGACTGAAGTTACTCCATCTCAGCTGTTTCCTGAGCTGGGGACTGGGCTCTGTCCTCTCTGATAATCTGCGGATTCATGGCATCCACTGCTTCCTGCTCTGTCAGTAAGCATACCTTCAGGAGTGTGCTGACCATCTGCCGGAACATGCTCTGTTGTTCCGTGGAGGTGATTGTGTTGCAGATAATATCCATGAATGCCTTGATGAGTGTTAAGAGATCCTCTCTGTTGAGGGCCTGCGTTGTCGGTGGGTTCGAAGCAGTGGACATTATCTGGGCTGTCGTAATCTGTGGGGACTGCTGAGGGTTGTATTTCTTCACTGTGCACACCGTGGGCTGTTGCTGTATGCCAGGTTGTGTACCCGGCATCTGCTGGTGAGGTGCAGCCACAGCCTGCATAGTGGTTGTGCCTGGCAAGGAGGCCGGTGGGGGCTCGTGTAGTGCCGTCTGCTGATTGCGTTGCCCAGATGTTTCCTGTTGGCGCCGCTTGTTCCTCATGTTTTTGTTTCTTCGTTGCGGTAGTGGGGGAGGATGCTCCTGTTCATGACGCCTGGTTGAGTTTTCAAGGGTCGGAAATTCCTGGGCACTGAGTTGGGTTGACTGATGAGAGTTCTGCAGTATGGCAGGATTCTCTGCACCCATCGTCTGCTGAGGGTGATGCTCTGCCGTAGCCTGCTGTCTCGTCGTTGGTGTCTTCCAGGCCTCGCGAATTCTAGTGAGCCTCTCAGGGCATCGAGGGTTCCAGGCATGGTGTTTCTGCCTGCAATTCGGGCATCGTGGAGTGGGTGGCGATGCATTCTTCAGCTTGGTGATGCATTCCTCGGTAGGGTGGGGCTGGCTGCAGACACCGCAGATTACTCTGTTCGGACAGAGTGCACCCAGGTGTCCGTAACGCTGGCACTTGAAACAGCGAACTGGTTCTGCCGTGAAGGTCCTAACATCGTACCTGCCCCAAGAACCAAGGTCCAGCTGGGATGGCAGCGGTCCTACATGCTGAATGAGGACCTGCCGGGTTGGTGCATTGCCTGCCGATTTTGCCTTGAGACGCTGAGCTGACACGACACTGGGGTGAGTTGCTACTGCCTCGATGGGCATCATCAGCGGGTATCGGATCACTACACCCTTGGTGACCTGCCGAGAATCCAGTTCCTCCAGGGTGAAGGAGCGGTCTGTCTCCATGACTTTCTTCAAGGTGATATGCATTTCCCTGTTGATAGGAGTCAGTATTGGTTCTCCCCTCAGGTTGAACCATATCTTGAACCTCAGTTTGTGCCGTGTTTCCAGGTGTGTAACCTCGCCATAGTGGGTTTTGTGTTCCCCATAAGCCTTTACCTTGAATCTGGAAGGTGATTTGAGCTGGTTTACCTGCTCCTTGGAGGGACGGCGTGTCTTACTGTTCACATTGATCCATCCTTCCGTATTCGCTGGCTGCATGGTTAGGCTTGTCAGAACTGGAGACTTTTCCTCTGATGACACGGAATGATCACGCAACTTCTTCGCTAGGATTGCGCCCCACATTTCTAAATCCGAGTCGTCCATTTCTAAATCCGAGTCATCCGTCGTGTCCCTGGAACATCGTGACCTCTTCCTTTCGGCAGAAGCCATGTGTCTGTCCACGTGGTGCTGGACTGTGATGCTGAAGTTGAACGATTATTGTGCTAACATACAGAGGAACGAACGAACGAACGAAAGTTCAGGTAAGATCCCAAATGGGATGAGCGGGGAAGACGGGACAGACGAAGAATAGTGCTGGAGAGGAGTGTTCTTAGTCGTAGAAAATGAGCCAGGGCTTAACCCAGCAGCGAAGGCGATCGTGGGACAGATATTGAGAAGAGAAATTCAGGCTCTTCTGTTAGGACTCCAGTGGGGTGAGCGAGGAGGAAGGGACATGCGACGTTTAGGGCTAGAGAGGAGTGTAGAACTGGGCCATGTCTTAACCCAAAAATGCTAAGGCAAACGTGGGTCAGAGAATGGTACCTGTCATAGAAGGTACCTGTCAGCGGATCCAAGGTTATTTGTAAGTAGGGTTAGGAGCAGGATCATGCAAGGAGTAGAAAAGGTTGTGTTGATTTGTGGGTCTGCGAATGTCTTCGTCAAGGAGAGAGGTCCAGTAGTCATGTCGTGTCTCAAGTTTGTCTATCTGTCTGTCACTGAGCCTCTTCCAGTACAGATTCAGCGCAGGGATGTCTAACTGGGCATGGAGAGACTCGCTTGTGGCGAACTCCTCCCATCTGACATCAAGCACCCAGCGCAGCGCCTTGTTCTGGACACGCTGCAGTTTAAGTAAGTTTGTTTTTGCTGCAAGAGAGAGGGCTAGAGGAGAGTAAGTTATCAGAGGACGTATTAGGGATTTGTAGAGGTGTAGTTTGGTGCGTTGAGAGGCATGTTTCAGCTTGTAGAGGCCCGCAAGGGCCTTACTAGCTATTGCATGCCTTGAGTGAATGTGTCCGTGTAAACGAAGAAGGTAGTCAAGATTAACGCCAAGGACAGTGACAGATTGTGTGATAGGGAAGTAAGTGCGGGTGTCAGCTGTTCTGAGTTCGACAGGTAATGGAGGATCACGTTTCCTGTAGTTAAAATATGTAATGCTGGATTTAGCTGCATTGGTTTTGATCCTCCATTTTTGTTCCCAGATGGCTATCCTGTCGACCTCATTTTGTGTTTTGTGTGTGAGTGTATCTATATTGGCATGAGTGATAAGTTGTGTAATGTCGTCTGCATAGGCTAGTGTGATGGAGTTGTGGTATACAGGTGTTGGAATGTCATTAGTGTATAAAATGTAGAGGGTAGGGGAGAGGACAGATCCCTGGGGTACTCCGGCTTTTAGTGTGAAGTAGTCAGAGTAACAGCCTTGGAATTTGATTCTCATGGTACGGCCGTCTAGGAAGTTGCAGAGGAGTTTACGAGTAGTGAGAGGCAGGTTGAAGTTAGTGCAGAGTTTGTACTTGAGCCCTTCGTGCCAGACAGTGTCAAAGGCCTTTTCAACGTCTTTTGCAACCAGGGCTGTCCTGTTTCTTTGTTTTGTGTTGATGTGGATGTAGTTGAGAATGATGTTAATGGCATCCTGTGTGGATCTGTGTGTTCTGAAGCCAAACTGGCCATCAGAAAGTAGAGAATTGTGTTCCAGGTATCTGCGAAGGCGATGATTGATGAGTTTTTCAAAGAGTTTTCCTAAAGTTTCGAGGAGGCTGATAGGGCGATAGTTTCTAGGGTCAGAGTGGTCTTTATTGGGTTTAGGAAGGAGGATAGCAGTAGCAGCTTTGAAGAGGGAAGGGAAGTATCCAGAGGCAAGGGAGGCATTGAGGAGGTTTGTGTAGGCAGTAATGATAGAGTCGGGAAGGTGTTTCAGGATAATATGGTTTAGGCCAGAAGCACCAGGAGCCTTGGGAGGAAGGTGTCTGAGGAGAGTTTTAATGTCTGTGTTGGTGAAAGGAGTGTCGAGTTCTTGGGAGGAGGTAAGAGAGTCTAGATGTATGTGGCTGTATATATATAATTGATAAGGACCTGCCTCGCATGGGCCAGTAGGCCTTCGACAGTGTTCCTCCATTCTTATGTTCTTATGACATTCCCCAGGTCACGTGAGTCACACCTCACTCTCCGCCTATATATATAATGTCTTTCTACCTCTGTATGTATGTATGTATGTCTTCGACATACATACATACATACCTTCGACATACATACATACCTCTGTATGTCTTCGACATACAGAGGTAGAAAGACATTATATATATAGGCGGAGAGTGAGGTGTGACTCACGTGACCTGGGGAATGTCATAAGAACATAAGAATGAAGGAACACTGTAGAAGGCCTACTGGCCCATGCGAGGCAGGTCCTTATCAAAACCACCTCTACCTATGATGAGGATGGGTAGACGATGAAATCATGTGACTCCTGTGTTGTTGGGTTGGTGCTGCTTAAGTATCATGTATGCCAATGTTTTTGAAATTTTGTAGTTTCCAGTGTTGCGTTCTATAGTGTCGGTGACGGCGATTAGTGAGGCTTCTAGGCACCGTCGGCGTCTGAGGTCTGATTCGGTGAGAACGAGTTGTGCCTCATTCCAGTTCATCAAATGCCCCGTGGAGTCTCTGTGTAGGACACAGGCGTACCTTGCATCGTCTCTGTTAGAGGCATTTTGATGCTCATTCAGGCGGACTGCAAGATCTCTGCCTGTCTCGCCTACATATTTCTTGGGACAGAACCCACAAGGGATAGTGTAGACGCCTGCTGTAGAAGTTAGAGGTGTGGGGCTGCGTTTCGTAGTGAGGTCTTTGATAGAAGATGTGTTTATGGTGGAAACGTTGATGTTACTCATAGCAAGTGCCCGGCGAGTATTCGTGGCAACATCACCACATGGGAGTACTATGAACTGCTTAGGGGGCTGTTCCATGGGCGGTTTGTTGAGGATAGCTTGTGCCTTGAGTCTGCAATCTCGGATGAAGAAAGATGGGAACTGAAGACGTGTAAAGGCTTGTGTTATGTAAGTGCATTCTTCTTCTAGAAAACAAGGGCTGGAGATGCGAAGAGCTCGCAAGAAGAAGCCAATGAGGACTCCTCTCTTAGTGCGGGTGTCTTGGTGTGAATAAAAGTGTATAAGATCGTCCTTGTTGGTAGGTTTTCTATACACTTTGAAGAGAAGTTTGTCACTGTCGGGAGATCTGCACAGTAGAACGTCGAGGAAAGGAAGTTTGCCATCATTTTCGAGTTCAAGCGTAAACTTTATTGATGGTTCAACTGCATTGATCTTGTTGAGAAGGGCCTGGATATTGAGACGTCTCGGATAGAAAACCAATATATCATCAACGTATCTTAGCCAGGTAACGGTGTTGGGAATGAGGGTGCTAAATTTCTCTGTCTCAAGGTTTTCCATGAAGAGGTTGGCAAGCACAGCACTGAGCGGGCTGCCCATTGCCATCCCAAAGCACTGTTTGTAACCGTTGTCCTGATACTTGAAGAAGTTGAAATTAACACAAAGTTCCACTAGATTGATGAAATCTAGAAGAGGTAAAGAGAGGTCGTGGTTTTCAGTGAGCCTCTGTCTCAGAATGTTGATTGCAGCGTCAGTAGGAACGTTGGTAAAGAGGGCTGTGACATCGAAGGAAGCCATCATGCTTTTGTTTTTGACATTCAGGTTGGAAATTCGAGAGAGAAGGTCACCTGAGTGTTTGAGGTGGGCTTGACTGATGGTGCCCAGAAGCGCTGAAAGTTTATTTGGCAAGGTGGCCGGCTAGTCTGTGTGGTGCACTCCCTATGCCCGAAGTGATAGGCCGTAGTGGGATGCCAGGTTTGTGTGTCTTAGGAAGGCCATACAGGCGTGCTGGTTTCGGTTGACCTGGTAAAAGTTTAAGTAGGTTTTTGCCTTGTTCTGATTTTCGTAAGATGCTACGAGCCTTTTGAAGAAAAGTTCGTAAGATGCTACGAGCCTTTTGAAGAAAAGGTGGTCAGTTCCTCAGTCTGGAGAAGAGCATTGTTCCATAGTCTGAAACAATATGGAGTTGAAGTGACAGGATGGAGCCTTATATAACGTTCTTACTTCTACTACGTCTCACCTCCTGGCGCTATATAAGGCTCCATCCTGTCACTTCATCTCCATATTGTTTCATACTATGGAACAATGCTCTTCTCCAGACTGAGGGACTGACCACCTCAAAACTTTAAGGGTGATGGACTGATTACATCGTCTTCAAGTCTCTTCTGCTTCTATCAACTTTTCTGTACTCGACTGAAGAAGCCTACTGTGTAGGCGAAACGTTTCGAAATAAAGATACCTAACTGTTGCATATGTGTCTTACCTAACAACCTGTCGGTATTTTATACCACTTTAATGTTCAATCTGTCAGACACTGCAACACAAGGGTATCTTGGTACAGACCTGCAATCAACTTCGACAACCTCTACTAGTGAGAACGGCTGGATTTGAGAGGGACCTGACCTCCCAACATCTGCGTTCTTACTTCTACTATGTCTCACCTCCTGGCGCTATATAAGGCTCCATCCTGTCACTTCAACTCCGACAACTCCAAACACATCATCGAAAAACACAGTCGCTCCTCACCTCAAGAAGTGTTCCTTCGATCCTCGTCGGGGAGGGGAACCTATAATCATCGTACCAGCGCCTGCCTTACTCCTTTATGATGTTTGCAAACCGTGTAAGGATCAAACCCAACAGTGGAGTAATAAATGACTCGACTAAGCTTGCCCTTGCTGCCGCTGAAAGACTTCCCACGGTTAAATTTAGCCTCCCTCGACAAAAGACTCATTATCGTCGTCTGTATGCGATTAAAAACCCTCAAAGCTGATCCCCGACACTTCTTGAAAACCCTCAGAGACCGACAGTTCATCATCTCCCCTTCACCTTTTTTTGGCGAAACGTTCCGTTTTCGTCAAACGGCTGGACAAACTCTCACTTCTTTATGACTGAGGATCTCAAGACCTCGACGAGGAAAAAAATCCGGGGCGTCGATTAAAACATATCCCCAAAAGATCCCCAACGCCTTACAATGAAAAGCAACCTTCTCCAAACATCGATAGGTACTAGACCTGTCTGAGGGCCTAGCTATCTTACATCATATCCACCAAGTCACTAGAACCCGAACGTTTCGCCCATCTCGCCATGCTGACCCGCTACCCTTCACCACCCAAGCCTGACTGTCCTCTGAAAGGGGAAAAGTACGCACAAACTGCGGTAAAACGGCCATGACTTCAAAGGAAAGTTTACTCCACTACCCCTTTCCCCTGCCTCAACTGCAAAGGTACTCACCACACCCTTGCAGCAAAATGCCCCCCCACGTAAAGAAATTTGTCTAAAAAAATCATTGAAGAAAACCGAACAACTCTAAATCGCCAACTACCCGCCATTGCAAAAAAAACAACAGATACCACCGAACTCCTTTTAAGCTCAAAATCATCTCCACGAGCCAGTCCCTCCTGCTCTTCCCGGCGCTGCCCCCATCCAAGGTGCTTACTGTATGATGTTGCCACCCCACTAATGCTGCAAACCCTGGCTCATTCAACACCCCCAATAATGAACTGTTTCGCCTTTTCACATGGGCCAAACTTCAACTTTCCAGACTCGCCACCATCACAAGACCTCCTCAAGTTATTCCCCGACATTGTTTACTTTACCCCAACCCCTGGCCTACTCGTATCTCCCACCAAGACTCTACTCCAGAACCAAACACCACCTCATGCCCCCTTTCACCACCCACCACCAGCCCAACAAATCAAAACCCCCCCAACACTCCCTGCTTCCTCTAAAACAGTCACAGATGACGAAAAAGACCAAACATTATGAACAACCCCCCGGACAACAAAAAATAAAGTCAAGAAGTAACCGAAGAAGAAACCCAGGCAACCGTTACTAAGCCAAGCCTTTTTTGAGTCTTAACCTTTTAAACCACCCCCCAAACCCCCAACCCAAAAAACGCAGCTGAATGCCCCCTTAATGAAGGAGGGAGCCCTTAAGACACCTGCACCAAACCTCACCAAATTCCTTTTGAAAAAAGCACTACTTACCCCGTGACAATTGAACGCCCAACCTCGAATGCAACTATTTCCCCCAAGTCCAAGAGAGACTTCAAAGACTCAAAGTGGTCCCTCACCCGCGAAGTGTGCCCGACACTCAAAAAAACTTCCGCAACACAACGGAAAACCCCCCGACCCTGACGTCCAAACCACTCTTACCCCAGCCGAAGCATATCACCAGCGGCACTGTCTGCAGTTCTCTCTCCTCTATGTCCTAAGGTTGCCCTCTTACACTACCCCCGCAGTGCACGTAGCTGGTTTTTGCCCTGGGTCTTTCATCTCAACTCAAGCCTTCCCTTCACGACTATTCATCGGTCCACACTTCCCCATCACCCCGGAAAAATCCCCAAAAGAAAAAGCCTAAAAGGTGTTCTCTGCTGTCCCCCCCAATCGACTTAGTGCTGGGGTTTAAACCCTGGCTTATTTCTGCAACTAAGAGCACTCCTCTCCCCATGTTTTCGTCTGTCCCCTCTTCCCCGCTCATCCCATTTGGGATCTTACCTGAACTTTCGTTCGTTCGTTACTTCAACTCCATATTGTTTCAGACTATGGAACAATGCTCTTCTCCAGACTGAGGGACTGACCACCTCAAAACTTTAAGGGTGATGGACTGATTACATCGTCTTCAAATCTCTTCTGCTTCTATCAACTTTTCTGTACTCGACTGAAGGAGCCTACTGTGTAGGCGAAACGTTTCGAAATAAAGATACCTAACTGTTGCATATGTGTCTTACCTAACATCTCACACACTTCTATTCCAGTCAAGATACTAAGACCAAAAGAGGCATCATTATCTGATTCTTCCAAAGAGCGTTCCGAATCTGTAATCCTGAGTTTCTTGACAAGGAATGTACATACATTCACCAAACCTTCACTGATTTACATTTTCCTTCCTATTTCATCACAATTTTCAAGGAAAGAGCTCTTCAGATCATTAATTCTCCACGCACCAACACAGTTATAATTCTTCCCAACAGCTTTGAACGTTTCTAAAGTACTTGCACAAGCTAACACTAGAGTTGCCATCGCTTCCAGCACTTTAATAAAGGACCTAACTAGGACAAAATCCAAGCACTATGAACCAGTCAATGCAGGGGTTTACACTATACCCTGTGGAGGCTGCGACAAGATTTATGTAGGTGAAACAGCAAGAAGCCTCGACACCCGCCTCAGTGAACACATTTATGCATGTAGGAACGATAACTTGAACAACGGCTGCGTACAACACCGAAATTCCACCAATCATCTCATGAAATTCAGGGACGCCCGATTAGTGATCAAAGAAACTAATTTCCGCAGACGCAAGTGCCTTGAATCAGCACTAATCGCTGTTTCTAATACAATTAAACAAAACAAAGGCAGCTTCACCATCTCTGAAGTCTTAGCAAGAATCCTCCTGAAAGCAGTAAAACCTGCCATCACATAGTCTCTCCTGTTAATGCTACACAAGCACATTACAGAGAATGAACATTGAAACACCTTCTCCAACCCAGCCTCCAAAGAAATATTTGTCTAACCTATTTTTCTGTTACCCAAGTAATGTCGGTATTTTATACCATTTTAATATTCACTCTGTCAGACACTGCAACACAATGGTATCTTGGTACAGAACAGAAAACAACTTGGACAACTTCTACTAGTGAGAATGGCTGGATGTGAGGGGGACGGACCTCCAATGATACATTTTTAAACCTTTTATAGTCCCTAACTCCCCCCTGGCGGTATTTAAGGCTCCTCCGTCTTTCAACCCCGGCAGAAAGGTACCCCAAAAGGAGACGGATATGACAACCATGACACAAATCCAACTCTCTTCAGGGGACTACCCCTGGTCCGTTCGTTTTGTTGCTGGGGCGGAAGCTGCTGCCTAACAACTACTTGAAAGTTTGCCCTTCCTTTTAGGTATCACCCCACACCTCCCTGGCGCCCAGACCGCCGAGTTGCGTCAGAAAATATTTATCTCTAAGGTCTCTGCAGTCAAGACACCCCAGCAATCATGTGAAAAGGGATGGCACGGGGCGAGGGAGGCACATATGTGTGTTTAAAGAGGGTTCTGTCGACCCTGCAGGAAGAAGCAGCACGGGGACTGTAAACAAGGGTCACACACAAGGCTGGCGACTCCCTACCACTGAAACCCCTTCAAGCTGAGCTGGGGGGTTTCAGCGGGAATTGCACATGCCCTACGCCGACTCCGACTTCTGTTGATTCCACCTTGAAATCAACTCCTCCCCACCCCAAAAACCACGGGACAATGTTCACCTATCACATCGACCCGGCATTGACAGCCTTAATTTCCCAGGGTAACAATGACATTGAATGGATCCCCACCCATGCGGACCGGGTAAATGGGCGGCAATGATCACCCAAACAACCAAGACTACCCACATTTTGGGATTGAGCCCCCATCCCTACACAGACCAAACGGTGGCTGCCAGACCCAGAAATTTTGGGGGTCTTGGTGAACCCATTCAAAGTGGGACCCACAGACTCAGGGAAAAACCCCCCCCTATGATAGAAGTGGGCCGAGCGCAGCGTACCGCCCCATCGGGTTGTTTGGGCTTTCCTACAGCCCAAAATGATGGGAACAAGGGTGAGGAGGAGATGTGCCCAAAACTGTCCCAAACGCCCCGAACCATATTTTCTGGGTGCGAAGTTACGGGACACTCCACAGGCAACTAGCACTGATATCCCCTCCCGAAGAGGACCCAGAGATGACTGCGGCCACACTAGTGTACCATTGAATCAATGAACCAGACAAGCTGTTGCCCGTAATAACGACGTATCCTCCTCCTCGCTAGTGTCCACAGTTAGGAGTACATATGGTGTTGTCGCTTATGAGATGCACTAGATGAACTGACCAGAAGAGTGCTTGAGCAGCATACATCGCATCATTGTAGAAACCTTTCTACCCTCGGGAGCCAGAGACGGGTCATCGCAAGATTGAGACTCGTGCCAGGACTACGGTCTTGGCGAACATTATACATACATACTTTCTTCATATTGTTTCAGACTATGGAACAATACACTTCTCCAGACTGAGGGACTGACCACCTCAAAACTTAAGGGTGATGGACTGATTACATCGTCTTCACGTCTCTTCTATCAACTTTTCTGTATTCGACTGAAGAAGCCTACTGTGTAGGCGAAACATTTCGAATAAAGATACCCCCTTTTACTCATGTGCAAGTTAGTTGTTCTACCATATTGTATTACTATTACTACTACAACAACTTATATCACTACTACTGCTACTACCACTAGTATCGCACCTCACTCTGAGCCTACATATACCCTCTGTGTCCATGTACTGTTTGTAACGGCTTGACAAAGCTCCTGGACAGCGAAACGTTGCCACAATAAAATGCCATATTAGTTGCACTTGTGTCCTTTTACTTTACAGATAAGATATCGTTCAGATTTTTAACCCCGGAGGGTTAGCTACCCAGGATAACCTAAGAAAGTCAGTGCATCATCGAGGACTGTCTAACTTATTTCCATTGTGGTCCTCAATCTTGTCCCCCAAGATGCGACCCACACCAGTCGAGTAACACCCAGGTACCTATTTGCTGCTAGGTGAACAGGACAACAGATGTAAGGAAACGCGTTGAAATGTTTTCACCCCACCGGGAATCGAACCCGGGCCCTCCGCGTGTGAAGCGAGAGCTTTAGCCACCAGACCATGATGACATTCTTCAGATCGCTTTTTCTCTCTATGCTGGAATATTGCTGCACACTAACAGCACCTTTCAAGGAGGTGGAATTTCTGAACTAGAAAATGTACAGAGAACTTTCATGGCATACATAAGTACGATAAAACACCTAAATTACTGGGAACGCTTGAAGTTCCTCGACTTGTATTCCCTGGAACGCAGGCGGGATAGATACATAATTATATATACTCAAAAAGTCCTAGAGGGATTAGTACCAAATTTGCACACGAAAATTACTCCCTATGAAAGCAGAAGTCTTTGCAGGCGATGCAACATCCCCCCAATGAAAAGTAGGGACGCTACTAGCACGATAAGAGACAACACAATAAGTGTCAGGGGCCCAAGACTGTTCAACGTCTCCCAGCATGCATAAGGGGATTACCAATAGACCTCTGGCTGTCTTCAAGAAGGCTCTGGACAGGCACCTAAAGTCAGTACCTGATCAGCCGGGCTGTGGTTCGTACGTCGGTTTACGTGCGGTCAACAGTAACAGCCTTGTTGATCAGGCCCTGGTCACAGACCGAGCCGTGGGGGTGTTGACCCATGAAACCCTCTCTAGGTATATGCATGACCTACTTTCACTTGTGGATTTTTTCACTGGTGATATCATGTCCGACTGCCTCGCCTCTCATTCTCTGCTCATTTGCTCTACTTTTATCAAGACTGATGGACTGAACACATCTACTCCCGGCTGAGGGACTGATTACCTCATACTTCCCATTTTCACTGTTCTCTGTACTGGACTGATGAAGCCACTGGCTGGCGAAAAGTTTCCATAATAAAGAAATACAAGTGTTGCTCATATGCCTCCTTCATCAATTTGTCAGATTTCTAAGCCATTTATATAATAACTGGAGACAGTAGAAGTAGCTTTGATGTTGATCATCTTGTTAGGTCCTCATCAAATCCAGTCCTTATCATTCAATTTTTTTTCAAACATATTCTTAAAGCTACCTAAAGTATAAACTTAAACAACCCTTCTAACCCATACTTTGCAGCTCCCCTTAAAAATTAAATTCTTCTTGCTCATACATTTGTTTAACTTGTTTGTAAAACTGCTTAATGCTTTAGCCTCAGTGATGTCAACGACTTGTCTCTTTCCTGTCTAGTACTTTCTTTTGTCCTATCTAAATCTAAACCTACTAACACTTCTTTATATAACTCAAAGAAGTCAGTTAGCCTTAGTACACACAGTTATTCGCTTCTGTGTTGGCTTTAGATTTCTGCTCACCATATCACCCAAGTCCTTTTCACATTCTGTATGGTCAAACTTTATACTGAGTTCATAACTGTCAGGGTTATTCACAGTCCCGAGTAATAGGATTTTGCATTCATCTGCATTGAACTACATCTGCCACTTATCGGACCACCACTGACTGTAGCTTGTCCAAATCTTCCTGATGTTTAAAAGTATATTCCTCTGAATCTATCATTCGGCCTATTTTTATGTAGTTAGCGAATTTACCGATGTTCGCAAAGAGAGGATGAGGCATGGAGCAAATTCCTCCCACCAAAGTGTATCAAGGATGGCACTACTGTACTGGGGTTCAGCACAGCAGGTCGCCCCTAACATACCATCATCAGCAGACTCAGGTTGGATGAATCCCCTTATGGCCATTATGTCGAGCAGGACTTCTCGAGAACTCTTTGTTCTGTGGGCACAAAAATAAGTTGCAGAGGTGCAGGCAAGTGTAGAAAAGCAGCTCTTAAGTGTATAGTATGGTGTCTTTGTGATGGGGACAGTGATTAATAATATGGCAGTCAGTGTATATAGAAGTGCTTGTGAAGGAATTGGGCTCGAAATAATTTTTTTACCTAGGCTGTATTACATGACAAAATAGTCATAAATTTTATTATTTGTTGAATCAATTATACTGTATAAACTAACTTGACTACGAGAACATGGTGACAGATACTCCATATATAAAGTTACTGTGTGTGGTTTCAAAAATATAAAATAAAATAAGCTTCTAGCTAATAATGGTGCATATAAACATCCAAATTATTCTATGGTACTATGGGAACATAGGCTATTGCTCTCATTGTAATAGTTAAGGACCTAGCATAGAAAATAGTTTTTATAATAATGGCAGCATAACAATGGCCATCGTCGACAGGGGACATTTCCAAAATGTCTCCACCTCTCATGAACATCAGAAGCACATAATCTATGAATGTGCCAATCTTCATGCTTTCATAACAAAATGAACCAGTTATCATTTGTTTCCCACTTATCGCTTGGTCTATAAGAGCTCAATCATCCATCTGCTAAGTGTAAGACAGACAAGCCAACGGTTCTGTCTTCCGCCCGCTAAGCGTGAGACAGACACGCTAAAGGCTCCGTCTTCCGTCCATTAAGTGCTAGAGACCCCTCAAGGGAGGTATTATGCTGGTGAAGGGCTCTTGATCTAGGGAATTGGATCTGCTCCAGTTCTCTGAATTAAGCCTTAAGGCATTCCACTCCCCTCCCCCACAGGCGCTGTATAATCCTTACGGGTTTAGTGCTCCACCACGATAATAATAATAATTAAGTGGTACACAGACACAGTTCATAATCGATCCTCCGTCGGCTTAGTGCTAGACAGACAGGCTGCCCTTGCTGCCAAACATTGCCTCCATACAATAGACATTGTGTTTATTGCTGATGCTGGAGTCCAGCGGTTTAATTACTACTCGTAACGAGGGTTCGAGTGGTAATTAAACCACTGGTAAAATCCCGGGGAAAACTAACACATGTTGTCAGCAATAACAACCAGTTTTTTCCTATTAATGTAAACTCTATTTCACTGTTAATAAAACTTTTATAACTTCAATATTCATAATCTGGCAGAGACGTATCAGTGTCTTGCCCTCTTGATGTTACTTAAATCAATATTATTGACGTGCCTAATAACAAGACGTGGTCTTACTCAGGTCAATATGCATGTTGCTGGTAATAAGTAGTCTATCGACTACACGAGGGGTTATTGAGGCTACAAGTAACCCGTTTACCATTCAGGGTTGGTTGATTAATTGCATTTATAGCCTTTCGACTACTTGAAGGTCGTTAAGGCTAGATAAAACCTATTCATTAGCTGTCAAGAATAGTCTAAAGAGCAGGCACGATGCGGCCCACGGGATTAAGAGGGAGTGATGTGTACGAATGGTATATAATACCGACAAGATGAGAGTAAGACACATGTGCAACATCTGGGTATCTTTATTGTAGACGTTTCGCCATCCAGTGGCTTTATCAATACAAATTCTAGGACATAACTTGAAGACAGTAGAACTATGTACAGAAGATGAGGTAATCAGTCCCTCAACCTAGGAGTAGGTGCGAACAGCACCATAGTCGACTATGGTGCTGTTCGCACCTACTCCTAGGTTGAGGGACTGATTACCTCATCTTCTGTACATAGTTCTACTGTCTTCAAGTTATGTCCTAGAATTTGTATTGATAAAGCCACTGGATGGCGAAACGTCTACAATAAAGATACCCAGATGTTGCACATGTGTCTTACTCTCATCAAGAGGGAGTGATGTTGAAAAGCAGCAAGTTGAGAGACAGGGCCAGGATCTAAGGTACGACCCCGACAACCACATATAAGTAAGCGCGGGCGCACGCACACACACACACACACACACACACACACACACACACACACACACACACACACACACACACACACACACACACACAAACCATACCCCGGCCGGGATTGAACCCGCGGTCAGAGAGTCTCAAAACTCCAGACCGTCGCGTTAGCCACTAGACCAGCTAGCCACAATAAGATTCGTCCAACTAGGTATATTTCTACACCATAGGAAGGCTAGCATAGGCACCACTGTGACCACAAATGCACAGCATAGGCACAGTGGTGCCTATGCTAACCTTCCTATGGTGTAGCAATATACCTAGTTGGACGAATCTTATTGTGGCTAGCTGGTCTAGTGGCTAACGCGACGGTCTGGAGTTTTGAGACTCTCTGACCGCGGGTTCAATCCCGACCGGGGTATGGTTTGTTTGCAATCGTGTCATTACGATTTCGCGAGTCATGTTGACGGCAGTGAGGGGACTTGAGTTAGAGTTCGTCACGGCCACGCTAACTGGAGATTCGTCTGTAAAAACTTGCATTTGTGGTCACAGTGGTGCCTATGCTAACCTTCCTATGGTGTAGAAATATACCTAGTTGGACGAATCTTATTGTGGCTAGCTGGTCTAGTGGCTAACGCGACGGTCTGGAGTTTTGAGACTCTCTGACCGCGGGTTCAATCCCGGCCGGGGTATGGTTTGTTTGCAATCGTGTCATTACGATTTCGTGAGACACACACACACACACACACACACACCACACACACACACACACACTCCAGTATGGGCCTGACGTACGCGGTGTACGGTGTCTTGAACGATTCCTTACTAAGGTATCGGAACGCTATTCTCAGGTTTGCCAAGCGCCCATATGCTGCAGCAGTTATCTGGTTGATTTGTGTTTCCGGAGACGTGCTCGGTGTTATACTCACCCCAAGATCTTTCTCCTTGAGTGAGGTTTGCAGTCTTTGGCCACCTAGCCTATACTCCGTACGTGGTTTTCTTTGCCCTTCCCCGATCTTCATGACTTTGCATTTGGCGGGGTTAAATTCGAGAAGCCAGTTGCTGGACCAGGTGTCTAGTATGTCCAAGTCTCTTTGAAGTCCTACCTGATCCTCATCTGATTTAATACTCCTCATTAACTTCACATCATCTGCGAACAGGGACACTTCTGAGTCTAACCCTTCTATCATGTCATTCACATATACCAGAAATAGCACTGGTTCTAGGACGGACCCCTGTGGGACCCCGCTCGTCACAGGTGCCCACTGTGATACCTCATCACGTATCACGACTCGTTGCCGCCCTCTCAGGTATTCTCTGATCCATTCAGTGCCCTTCCTGTTATATGCACCTGATCCTCTAGCTTCTGCACCAATCTTCTGTGAGGAACTGTGTCGAAGGCGTTCTTGCAGTCCAAGAAGATGCAATCAACCCACCCCTCTCTCTCATGTCTTACTTCTGTTACTTTATCATAAAACTCCAGTAGGTTTGTGGCACAGGATTTGCCTTCCATAAATCCGTGCTGGTTTGCGTTTATACTCTTGCTCCGTTCCAGGTGCTCCACCACTCTCCTCCTGATAATCTTCTCTAAGATTTTGCATACTATACACGTCAGTGACACTGGTCTATAGTTTAGTGCCTCTTTTCTGTCTCCTTTTTTAAATATGGGTACTACATTTGCCATCTTCCATACCTCAGGTAGTTGCCCAGTTTCAAGGGATGTGTTGATTGTGGTTAGTGGCACACACAGCATTTCTGCTCCCTTTCTAAGGACCCACGAGGAGATGTGTGGTCCCATTGCCTTTGAGGTATCAAGGTCCCTTAGCAACTTCTTCACCTCCTCAGTTGTGTGTATGTCATCCAACACTTGTTGGTATATTCCTTGTTGGCGTCCCCCTCTGTTCTGTCCACCCAGAGGCCCTCCTGTCCCCACTGTAAATGCTTCCTTAAATCTCTTGTTGAGCTCCTCACATACCTCTTGATCGCCTCTGGTGAGTTCCTCACCTTCTTTCCTCAGCCTGATCACCTGGTCTTTGGCTGTTGTCTTCCTCCTAATGTGGCTATACAGCAGTTTCGGGTCAGGCTTTCGATGCTATGTCCTTTTTGTACCGTCGCTGGGCATCCCTCTTTATCTGTGTATACTCGTTTCTGGCTCTTCGACTAGTCTGTGTGTGTGTGTGTGTGTACTCACCTATTTGTGGTTGCAGGGGTCGAGTCTTAGCTCCTGGCCCCGCCTCTTCACCGGTTGCTACTGGGCCCTCTCTCTCCCCGCTCCATGAGCTTTATCAAACCTCGTCTTAAAACTGTGTATGGTTCCTGCCTCCACTACGTCATTTTCTAGGCTATTCCACTGCCTGACAACTCTATGACTGAAGAAATACTTCCTAATATCTCTCTGACTCATTTGTGTCTTCAACTTCCAATTGTGGCCTCTTGTTTCTGTGTCCCCTCCCTGGAACATCCTGTCTTTGTGCACCTTGTCTATTCCATGCAGTATTTTATATGTCGTTATCATGTCTCCCCTGACCCTCCTGTCCTCCAGTGTCGTCAGGCCGATTTCCCTTAATCTGTGTGTGTGTGTGTGTGTGTGTGTGTGTGTGTACTCACCTAGTTGAGGTTGCAGGGGTCGAGTTCTAGCTCCTGGTCCCGCCTCTTCACTGGTCGCTGCTGGGTCACTCTCCCTGAACTGTGAGCTTTATCATACCTCTGCTTAAAGCTATGTATGGATCTTGCCTCCACTACATCGCTTCCCAAACTATTCCACTTCCTGACTACTCTGTGGCTGAAGAAATACTTCCTAACATCCCTGTGATTCATCTGTGTCTTCAGCTTCTAACTGTGTCCCCTTGTTGCTGTGTCCCATCTCTGGAACATCCTGTCTTTGTCCACCTTGTCAATTCCTTTCAGTATTTTGTATGTCGTTATCATGTCCCCCTATCTCTCCTGTCCTCTAGTGTCGTCAGGTCGATTTCCCTTAACCTCTCCTCGTAAGACATACCCCTTAGCTCTGGGACTAGTCTTGTTGCAAACCTTTGCATTTTCTCTAGTTTCTTTATGTGCTTGGCTAGGTGTGGGTTCCAAACTGGTGCCGCATACTCCAAAATGTTCCTAACGTACACGGTGTACAGAGTCCTGAACGATTCCTTATTAAGATGCCTGGTCCTCATCTGATTTAATTCTCCTCATTAATTTCACATCATCTGCAAATAAAGACACTTCCGTCATGCCATTCACATGTACCAAGAATAGCAGTGGTCCTAGGACTGACCCCTGTGGGACCCCGCTCGTCACAGGCGCCCACTGTGATACCCCATCACGTACCATGACTTGCTGTTGCCTCACTGTCGGGTATTCTCTGATCCATTGCAGTGCCTTTCCTGTTATTCGTGCCTGATCCTCTAGCTTCTGCACTTATCTCTTATAAGGAACTGTGTCGAAGGCCTTCTTGCAGTGTGTGTGTGTGTGTGTGTGTGTGTGTGTGTGTGTGTGTGTGTGTGTGTGTGTGTGTGTGTGTGTGTGTGTGTGTGTGTGTATTCACCTAATTGTGGTTGCAGGGGTCTAGTCATAGCTCCTGGCCCCGCCTTTTCATTGGTCGCTACACTGTCCACTCTCTCCCTGCATCATGAGCTTTATCATACCTCTTCTTAAAGCTATGTATGGTGTGTGTGTGTGTGTGTTGTGTTAAAGCTAATATGGATTACTTAAAGGGTCATTCATCTGTTCGCCATCAGTCAGGAAAACTGTAACTACTAAGATAGGGATTATACTCTCAACTTACGATATATATCTCTTCGTTTACATATTCTTCTGTTCCATAAGACGACGCTGGTCACACGAGGCGTGGGATGTGACACTTCTTCCAGACAAGAGAGAGAGAGCGAGGCAGGAGGTGGCAGTGAAGATTGAGGCTGCAGTTGTGCCAAGCAGCTGCTGGCGCCAGGCTGGCCAGAGCAGGAGGACTCAAGTCAATACTCCCTCGTCCACCCACTCCTTGTTCACGCTACCTGCCTCCTCCCTCCTTACCCTCCATACTCCACATTCTTTTTTTCACGTGGTAAGGGTCATGTACACGGGGAGATCGGGTACACGTGGTGTGGGTCAGATACATGTTGTGAGGGGGGGAGGTCACATACGTTGTGAAACAGGTTGCCGGAGGGGTCATGTGCACATAGTGAGGGTCGTGTACAAGTGGTCACGTACATGTGGTAGGGGTCATGTGCACGTGGTGAAGGTTAAGTATATAATGTCATGTACACGTGGTGAAGGTTAAGTATAAAATGTCATGTACACGTGGTGGAGTGTCATGTACACGTTGTGGGGGTCATGTAGGTCATGTACACGTTGTGCGGTCATGTACACAATGTGGGGGTGATGTACTCGTGGTTAGGTCAAATACACATGGAGGAGGGAGTGATACACGTGGTGGAGGGAGCCAGATAGACGTGGTGGAGGGAGTTGGATACACGTGGTAGAAGGAGTCAGGTACACGGTGCTGAAAGGAATGAGGTACACGTAGTAGAGTCAGACACACGAGGTGGAGTCAAATACACTTGATGAAGCGAGTAAGATACACACCCGCGGTACAAGGAGTCAGATACACATCCGCGGTACAGGGAGTCAGATACACACCCACGGTACAGGGAGTCAGCTACACACCCGCGGTACAAGGAGTCAGATACACACACGTGGTGGAGAGACTCAGTTACATACACGTGGTGGAGGGAGTCAGATACACACACGTGGTGGATGGAGCTAGATACACATACGCTGACGGGAGTCATACACGTGGTGGAGCCAAATACATACAAGTAGTGAAGGGAGGCAGATACACGTGGTGGAGTCAGATACTTGTGATCACACACGTTGTGGAGTCAGTCATGTGGTGGAGGGAGTCAGACACGCGTATGGAGGGAATCATACACTTGGTGGAGGGAGTCAGTTACACGTGGTGGAATTAGATACACGTGGTGGAGGGAGTCAGATACACCTGGTGGAGGGAATCAGATACACGTGGTGGAGGGGGTCAGATACACGTGGTGGAGGGAGTTAGATACACTTGGTGGAGTCAGATACACACACGTAGTGGAGGACGTCATATACGTGCACATGGTGGTCACATACATGTTCTCATACACGTTGTGGAGGGAGTCAGCTATACGTGGAGGGAGTCATACACACGTGGTGGAGTCAGATACACATAGTAGAGGCAGATACACGTGATTGAGGGAGTCAGATACACGTTTGGGGAAATCATGCACGTTGTGGAGCCAGAAAAACACGTGATGGAGTAAGATATACACTCATAGTGGAGGCAGGCCGATACGCACACGTGATGGAGTTTGTCAGATACATAAACGTCGTGGGAGTCATATAAGATAATATTTCGTTCGGATTTTTAACCCCGGAGGGTTAGCCACCCAGGATAACCCAAGAAAGTCAGTGCGTCATCGAGGACTGTCTAACTTATTTCCATTGGGGTCCTTAATCTTGTCCCCCAGGATGCGACCCACACCAGTCTACTAACACCCAGGTACCTATTTGCTGCTAGGTGAACAGGACAACAGGTGTAAGGAAACGTGTCGAAATGTTTCCACCCGCCGGGAATCGAACCCGGGCCCTCCGTGTGTGAAGCGGGAGCTTTAGCCACCGGGCCACCGTGGTGGGAGTCATAAATACGTGGTGGAAGAAGTCAGATACACGTGGTGGAGATAATCAGATATATACACGTGGTGCGAATCAGATACACATGGTGGAGGAAGTCAGATATACACACTTGGTGAAGGGAGTCAAGTACACACACGTGGTGAAGGGAGTCAGATACACACACGTGGTGAAGGGAATCAGATACACACACGTGTGGAGGAATCATACACGTGGTGGATGGTTAGATACATGCACGTGGTTGGGTCAGATACACGTGGTTAAGTCAGATACATATAAGTGGTGGGAGTCAGATACACGTGGTGAAGGGAGTCAGTACACACACATGATGAAGGGAGTTAAATACACACACGTGGTGAAGGGAGTCATACACACACGTGGTGAAGGGAGTCAGATGCACACACGTGGTGAAGGGAGTCAGATGGACACACGTGGTGAAGGGAGTCAGATACACACACGTGGTGAAGGGAGTCAGATACACACACGAGGTGAAAGGAGTCAGATACACACACGTGGTGAAGGGAGTCAGATACACACGTGGTGAAGGGAGTCAGATATACACACGTGGTGAAGGGAGTCAGATACACACACGTGGTGAAGTCGGATATACATATGTAGTGAAGTCAGATACACACACACGTGGTGGAAGGAGTCAGATACACACACACGTGTGGAGGAATTATGCACGTGGTGGATGGTCAGATACCTGCATGTGGTGCAGTCAGATACACGTTTTGGAGTAAGATACATGGTGGAAGGAGTCATACACGTTGCGGAGTCAGGTAAATACACATGGTGGAGGGAGTCAGATACACATGGAAGAGGGAGTAACATACACATGGTGGAGGTTGTCAGATACACGTGGTGGGGATACTGCGTACAGAATCTCATCACCCACAGCTCAACTGGTAAACAAAAAACACAATTGTTACTCTTTATATCGAATTAAAACGAGTCACGACTTCCCCCAGGCCTCTGCTATATAACACCTGATCTCAATTTTGAATCTGTCGTCTCACAAATACCCAAATAAATAAATACCCAAAGTGCTTGGTCATGGTTTAAGCTGTTCCAGTAGTTGATACAGACCTAGAAAAAAACATGAAAAAGAACATAGGGGAGAAGGGGATACAACCCTTCTCCAGGAAGATCTCCCAAAATCGACCATTTCCTCCACCTTGATTCCTATTTAATAATATAATATAATATAATATCTTTATATACTACAAATACATGTAGAAGGTATACAGTCCTATCTAACATCAATGACATCCTACTATATAGAAAGCCGCTTGTTATGCTGAGCATTTCGAGCAAATTAGGTCAGTTTTCCTCTCAGGATGCGACCCACACCAGTCGACTAAAACCAAGGTACCAATTTTACACTGATGCATGAACAGGGACAGTAGGTGTCTTATGGAAACACGTCCCTTATGTTTTTCAGCCGTGCCGGAGGAGATTCGAACTCCGGAAAAAACTCATAAATCACTATTTTAGCCTAAGTTAGCTGTTCCCAGCATTCAGTGTGTGGGAAAGATTTTTTATACTCCGCACACCCATTGCAGACCCATTCTCTCGTGTCTAAGCCAGAATTTGCACTATGAATTACACATACTAACTAGTTCATCATAGAATCTGATCAATATAATGTAGTAGTACATGGACAGCTTGTGGGTTAAAGTGTAAACATTTCTGATATGTGGGTGGGACAGAGAGATGGAGAGACAGTGGAGCCCAACGAGAAGGCTTCTGTATTTTGTTTTGAGGAATACTGTATTAGTACTGGGATGCAAGGTTTCAATATTGTCAAGGATCACAAAAACATTTTACAAATCAGTGTAGTGAGGAAGCTGGTTCCGTGATCAAGAGCAAGCAGTAAACAGCTGTCTTTGAGAAAGAAGCCAGCAGTAACAACCTGGTTGATAAGGCAAGCACCAGACAAGCCTGGCCAAATCTGAAGGCATATGAAAAACAGAGACACAAAAAAATCCCTTGGATTTCTTGTGCCTCTGTTTTTCATATCTTGGAGTGCCCTGACGCAGCACAATCTGAACTGAACAGAAGTGCCACTTCTCCGGGAAACCACCTTCTACCCTAGCAGGTGAGAACCTCCTGGGTGACACCGAAAGAATTAACCAAGATAGGCTTAGCAAAATTGTTTATTTTGACATAGAGCACCAAAGGAGCTAATGCCATTCAGCTGTTAATGACAGTGGAAGAACTGAAAAGAACACCAGAAATTCTGTACCTTCTAATGCCACGCGTGGAATTCATAGGCAGCCTTCGGTACTCCCGCGACCATGAGGCCTGTTGAGTAAGTAAGTAAGTTTATTCAGGTGTACACAAATACAGTTACATAGATTATCATACATAGCAGCATACGTGTAGAGAACCTAGGATAACCCAAAAAAGTCAGACAGAGTGACTTATTTCCATAAGGAAGGAGCACGGCATCTGACCTAGTAGCACAAGCTAGCCAGGTCCAACTTACACCCACTCACACCCACTCACACCCACTCATGTATTTATCTAACCAATTTTTAAAACTACACAACGACTTAGCTTCTATAACGGTACTCGGGAGTTTGTTCCACTCATCCACAACTCTGTTACCAAACCAGTACTTTCCTATATCCTTCCTGAATCTGAATTATTCCGACTTAAAGCCATTGCTGTGAGTCCTGCTTAGGCTAGATATTTTTGGCACGCTATTTACATCCCCTTTATTAATTCCTGTTTTCCATTTATACACCTCAATCATATCTTCCCTAATTCTACGCCTTTCTAGAGAGTGCAGATTCAAGGCCCTCAGTCTATCCTCATAGGGAAGATTTTTGATACATTGGATCAATTTTGTCATCCTCCTTTGTACGTTTTCAAGTGCATTTATATCCATTCTGTAATACGGAGACCAGAACTGTGCAGCATAATCTAAATGAGGCCTAACCAAAGATATATATATAGAGTTGAAGAACAACCTGAGAACTTCTATTATTTATACTTCTTGATATGAAGCCAAGGATTCTGTTAGCTTTATTGCGAACACTTATGCACTGTTGTCTTGGTTTCAGATTACTGCTAACCAGCAATATAAAGATTTACATTATTTAGTTTATGTGTGGCATGGTTATATTCCTGTCCAACATTTAGAACTTTGCATTTGTCTATATTAAACTGCATCTGCCACTTTTCCGACCACTGCATCAGTCTATCCAAATCATCCTGGAGTGCTCTAATGTCCTCATTAGAATGAACTGGACGGCCTATTTTTGTATCATCAGCAAATTTGCTTATGTCGCTATTTATTCCCTCATGACTCACGAAATCGTAATGAGTTACCTGGAGTTACCGGGAGAGAGTTCCGGGGGTCAACGCCCCCGCGGCCCGGTCTGTGACCAGGCCTCCTGGTGGATCAGAGCCTGATCAACCAGGCTGTTGCTGCTGGCTGCACGCAAACCAACGTACGAGCCACAGCCCGGCTGGTCAGGAACCGACTTTAGGTGCTTGTCCAGTGCCAGCTTGAAGACTGCCAGGGGTCTGTTGGTAATCCCCCTTATGTATGCTGGGAGGCAGTTGAACAGTCTCGGGCCCCTGACACTTATTGTATGGTCTCTTAACGTGCTAGTGACACCCCTGCTCTTCATTGGGGGGATGTTGCATCGTCTGCCAAGTCTTTTGCTTTCGTAGTGAGTGATTTTCGTGTGCAAGTTCGGTACTAGTCCCTCTAGGATTTTCCAGGTGTATATAATCATGTATCTCTCCCGCCTGTGTTCCAGGGAATACAGGTTCAGGAACCTCAAGCGCTCCCAGTAATTGAGGTGTTTTATCTCCGTTATGCGTGCCGTGAAGGTTCTCTGTACATTTTCTAGGTCAGCAATTTCACCTGCCTTGAAAGGTGCTGTTAGAGTGCAGCAATATTCCAGCCTAGATAGAACAAGTGAGTGTCATCATGGGCTTGGCCTCCCTAGTTTTGAAGGTTCTCATTATCCATCCTGTCATTTTTCTAGCAGATGCGATTGATACAATGTTATGGTCCTTGAAGGTGAGATCCTCCGACATGATCACTCCCAGGTCTTTGACGTTGGCGTTTCGCTCTATTTTGTGGCCAGAATTTGTTTTGTACTCTGATGAAGATTTAATTTCCTCGTGTTTGCCATATCTGAGTAATTGAAATTTCTCATCGTTAAACTTCATATTGTTTTCTGCAGCCCACTGAAAGATTCGGTTGATGTCCGCCTGGAGCTTTGCAGTGTCTGCAATGGAAGACACTGTCATGCAGATTCGGGTGTCATCTGCAAAGGAAGACACAGTGCTGTGGCTGACATCCTTGTCTATGTCAGATATGAGGATGAGGAACAAGATGGGAGCAAGTACTGTGCCTTGTGGAACAGAGCTTTTCACCGTAGCTGCCTCGGACTTTACTCTGTTGACTACTACTCTGTGTTCTGTTAGTGAGGAAATTATAGATCCATCGACCGACTTTTCCCGTTATTCCTTTAGCACGCATTTTGTGCGCTATTACGCCATGGTCACACTTGTCGAAGGCTTTTGCAAAGTCTGTATATATTACATCTGCATTCTTTTTGTCTTCTAGCGCATCTAGGACCTTGTCGTAGTGATCCAATAGTTGAGACAGACAGGAGCGACCTGTTCTAAACCCATGTTGCCCTGGGTTGTGTAACTGATGGGTTTCTAGATGGGTGGTGATCTTGCTTCTTAGGACCCTTTCAAAGATTTTTATGATATGGGATGTTAGTGCTATCGGTCTGTAGTTCTTTGCTGTTGCTTTACTGCCCCCTTTGTGGAGTGGGGCTATGTCTGTTGTTTTTAGTAGCTGTGGGACGACCCCCGTGTCCATGCTCCCTCTCCATAGGATGGTAAAAGCTCGTGATAGGGGCTTCTTGCAGTTCTTGATGTACACGGAGTTCCATGAGTCTGGCCCTGGGGCAGAGTGCATGGGCATGTCATTTATCGCCTGTTCGAAGTCATTTGGCGTCAGGATAACATCAGATAGGCTTGTGTTAACCAAATTCTGTGGCTCTCTCATAAAAAATTCATTTTGATCTTCGACTCTCAGTCTGGTTAGCGGCTTGCTAAAAACTGAGTCATATTGGGACTTGAGTAGCTCACTCATTTCCTTGCTGTCATCTGTGTAGGACCCATCTTGTTTAAGTAGGGGCCCAATACTGGACGTTGTTCTCGACTTTGATTTGGCATAGGAGAAGAAATACTTTGGGTTTCTTTCGATTTCATTTATGGCTTTTAGTTCTTCCCGCGATTCCTGACTCCTATAAGATTCCTTTAGCTTAAGTTCGATGCTTGCTATTTCTCTGACCAGTGTCTCCCTACGCCTTTCAGATATATTGACCTCTTTTAGCCGCTCTGTTATTCTTTTCCGTCGCCTGTAAAGGGAGCACCTGTCCCTTTCTATTTTACATCTACTCCTCCTTTTTCTTAGAGGAATAAGCCTTGTGCATACATCGAGCGCCACCGAGTTAATCTGTTCTAGGCATAAGTTGGGGTCTGTGTTGCTTAGTATATCTTCCCAGCTTATATCAGTTAGGATTTGGTTTACTTGGTCCCACTTTATGTTTTTGTTATTGAAGTTGAATTTGGTGAATGCTCCCTCGTGACTAATCTCATTATGTCGGTCTGGGGCTCCGCGCATACATGTCTGAACCTCAATTATGTTGTGATCAGAGTATATTGTTTTTGATATGGTGACATTTCGTATCAGATCATCATTGTTAGTGAAGATGAGGTCTAGTGTATTCTCCAGTCTAGTAGGCTCTATTATTTGCTGGTTTAAATTGAATTTTGTGCAGAGATTTAAAAACTCGTGTGAGTGTGAGTTTTAATCAGAGCTGCCTCCTGGTGTTATTACTGCAACAATATTATTTGCTATATTCCTCCATTTTAGGTGCCTTAAGTTGAAATCCCACAGGAGCAAGATGTTGGGTGCAGGAGCTGGCAGATTTTCCAGACAGTGGTCAATTTTTAACAGCTGTTCCTGGAATTGCTGGGATGTTGCATCGGGAGGCTTGTAGACTACCACAATGACTAGGTTTTGGTTCTCGATCTTTACTGCTAAAACTTCCACTACATCATTTGAGGCATTCAGCAGTTCTGTGCACACAAGTGACTCTGCAATGTACAGGCCAACCCCCCCCCCCCATTTTGCCTGTTCACTCTGTCGCATCTGTATAGGTTGTAGCCTGGGATCCATATTTCATTGTCCAAGTGATCCTTTATGTGGGTCTCAGTGAAAGCCGCAAACATTGCCTTTGCCTCTGCAAGCAGTCCACGGATGAAAGGTATTTTGTTGTTGTTGCTGGCTTTAGACTCTGTATATTTGCAAAGAAGAATGTCATCGGACTGGTGGTATTGTTGGTACTGGGGGGGGGGGGTTCTCTCATTTGTATCTGTATCTGTTGGTTTGGAGTGGAGGCCATCGACTGTAGTTCCACTCCAGGAATGACTGGATTTGGTGTACAATTTTTGCCATTTCCTGCCAGTTTTTTTTTCTTCCTGGCACTAAAAAAACCTCTCCCTCTTGAGTGGCTGTGGCTACCCAGGTTTTCCCATGGCCTGGATGTTTTGTATCTTTTTGTCCCCTTTAGATGGTGTGCCTGGCAATTTAAGTTATAGCACAGTCTTTCCTGTACTGAAGAGGGACACATTTCAGGGTGAAAAAGCTTACAGGAAGGGAGTTTGCATTTTCCTGTTGTCATATGGGCATGGCATTTTCTAGGGTGGTCATGGTTGCACGTCCCATCTGTTTTTTCCAGATTTCCCATGCCTGCAGATACCAAGTGCATAGTATGTGCACAGGCTTGGTTTCCGTTTGCCTTGGGTTTCTGTGACTGTATTCCCTGTTGGTGCATGTTTGCCTTGGGTTTCTGTGACTGTATTCCCTGTTGGTGCATGTTTACCTGTCTTATTCCTATCCTCCCTAGCGCCAACAAAGGAGCTCCCACCAGTTGTTTTTGGTAATATATCCTCACTATTGCTAGTGGAGTCCTCTTGTTTGCTATTTCCTGTGGTATTTCTAGTTTGCAATATTGGTTTTTTTCTTATCTTTGACTACACTTGATTCCCCACTACGGCTCCTGTCTCCCATGAGGTCATTTATATGCATTCCATCCTGCATACAATTCCCGACTACCTGGACAAAATCTCCAGCTTCACCATTACTGTTTCCCAGGACAGCACCTCCAGCTTCACCATTACTGTCTACCAGGACAGCACTATCAGCCCCACATTTACTGACAACCAGGACATCACCTCCAGCCTTACAGTTTCTGTCTACATGACCAGCATCAAGGGCAGTACCATCCAGCCCAGACTTTTTATGTTCCCATCTGTTGTAGAAAGCTTCCAGGTTGTCTATGAAAGCAGCTTTGATGTTATCCTCTTTTAATACCAATGTGATATTAGTCCACAGATTTATCTCATTTGGACATACCCAAAAACACTTCCCTGTTTTAATACTTCTTGTAGCTAGTTCTTGGATATTTGCACAAGGGGCGTGACACCAATTTCCACAAAAATGACAATTTATCCATGTTGAAGCCCGTTTGTTTGATTGATTGCAGACTACACAGGGCTTCATAATGATTTGAATGGTTGAATTACTGTAATTCTACTAGCAACCTCTTGAATACTCTATTTATAACCTCCTTAAAGTGAAGCTCTAGCTATTTGTATTTCTATTTCTAACTGTACTTGTATGTTAGGACAGCTTACCGGAGTACGCTCCTGTTTTTTTATTTATTGTTTGTGTTTATAAGGGCGCCTACAACCCCATCCATTTACAGTCTGCTTTATTGTCCAACGAAACCGTTTGAAATCGGTCGAGGGTTCGGACCAGTCGAGGGTTCGGAACCAGTCTGATTTGATCAGTGGGTCACTTATTTAAAACATACTGGTCGGTGATTTGGGCTAACACATGAAGGATCTACTGGAAGTTATCTACCCGAGTAATATGCGATTTGATTAATACAAAAAGTATAACTTGCGTGTTGAAGGACCAGTGATTGCTGGCAGCTCCTACAATGACGAATGGTCGACCTCAACCGTTGTTTATCAATCACTGTATCTAGCTTTTCTAGGTTTTTTTCCGTCTCCAATACAATAAATGCTATATTATCACTATAGTTGACTGGTGGAACTTTTGGAGAAAGGAAGCTTTTTCTGTAGTAATATTTGCTTCTCGTTATGTATATTGCGACTGCTGGTAACTACAGGTTATATGAGATTCACAGTATACGTCTGGTATTTCAAGAAAAAAGAAACTAATGAAAGTCACTCCACTCCACTAAGTACTATTACAATACTGGTTAGTTGCTACTACAACACTGTATTCTGCTAATCACTGGTATCCCTAGATTATATGCGAGTACACTAGCAAGCCAGGAAGATTTAAAACAGCTGACCAGTATGGTAAGTTTCTGGCGACTTCTGGCACCTGCCTCTATAGGCTTATCACTTCATTTACAAATTCACCTGCTTTCAAATGACACTTTAGCCTTTATTATCTATATACTATTATCTATACTAGGGAGCCACTGTAGTATACACTATACACTATGTATACACAATATTATCAGGGAGACTTTCTTTCCTCTGACAAAGAAAAGTTCTATTATTATTATTTTGCACAAGGCACACTAGGCCTATTCCCCTCTGGCAGTAAACTCTGCTAGGTAGTGCACACTAATTCTCCTTTTTTGACTCAGTATAAAATGTCTTCCGCCCAAGATTGGTTCCAGGCGCTAGAGGGATGTATTGTATAAGATTGATGGCACAAATTAAAGTTCTAGCACGTAAGAGCGACCGTGAAAACACGAGAAAACACTGAGCACAATGGGGCACGCTGGCACGCTGGCTACATGACACGATTGCAAACAAACTATACCACCGGCGGGATTGAACCCGCGGTCAGAGAGTCTCAAAACTCCAGACCGTCGCGTTAGACACTGGACCAGCTAGCCACAATAAGATTCGTCCAACTAGGTATATTTCTACACCATAGGAAGGTTAGCATAGGCACCACTGTGACCACAAATGCAAGTTTTTACAGACGAATCTCCAGCTAGCGTGGCCGTGACGAACTCTAGCTCAAGTCCCCTCACTGCCGTCAACATGACTCACGAAATCGTAATGACACGATTGCAAACAAACCATACCACCGGCGGGGTTGAACCCACGGTCAGAGAGTCTCAAAACTCCAGACCGTCACGTTAGCCATGCTAGCTGGAGATTCGTCTGCAAAAACTTGCATTTGTGGTCACAGTGGTACCTATGCTAACCTTCCTATGGTGTAGAAATACACCTAGTTGGACGAATCTTATTGTGGCTAGCTGGTCCAGTGGCTAACGCAACGGTCTGGAGTTTTGAGACTCTCTGACCGTGGGTTCAGTCCCGCCGGTGGTATGGTTTGTTTGCAATCGTGTCATTACGATTTCGTGAGTCATGTTGATGGCAGTGAGGGGACTTGAGCTAGAGTTCGTCATGGCCACGCTAGCTGGAGATTCGTCTGTAAAAACTTGCATTGGTCACAGTGGTGCCTATGCTAACCTTCCTATGGTGTAGAAATATACCTAGTTGGACGAATCTTATTGTGGCTAGCTGGTCCAGTGGCTAACGCGACGGTCTGGAGTTTTGAGACTCTCTGACCGCGGGTTCAATCCTGCCAGTGGTATGGTTTATTCCCTCATCTATGTTGTTTATGTAAATTGTGAACAGCAAGGGGCCCAACACTGACCCCTGTGGAACACCGCTTGTGACATGCCCCAATTCTGATTTCTCCCCATTTATGCAAACTCTCTGCTGCCTATTTGTCAACCATGCCTCTACCCAGGAAAAAATTTCTCCTCCTATTCCGTGTGCCTTAAGTTTCCTCAATAGCCTCTGATGTGGAACTCTATCGAAAGCCTTACTGAAGTCCATATACACAATATCATATTCAATACCATGATCTACCTCCTCAAATACCCTAGTGAAAAAAGTCAGTAAATTCGTAAGACAGGAAAGTCCCTTTGTAAAACCGTGCTGAGATTCATTAATCAAATTATACCTTTCAAGATGGCTATGTATGCTTCGGCAATTATTGATTCCATAAATTTACCAACTATGGAGGTAAGGTTTATTGGTCTATAGTTCAGAGCTAAGGACCTGTCACCTGCCTTGTAAATAGGTATTACATTTGCCATTTTCCACTTGTCTGGCAGTATGCCCGTTTGTAGTAATATATTGAAAAATTAGCCAAAGGTATGATAAGTTCCTCTTTACATTCCTTTAAAACCCTTGCAAACAGTTCATCAGGGCCTGGGGATTTGTTAGGTTTTAATTTCTATATTTGTCTAAGGACCATGTCACTAGTTACCCCAATCGTGCATAGTTTATTATCGCCCTGTTCTACATAATTTATTATTTATGGAAATTTGCTAGTATCTCCGTGAGTAAAAACTGAGAGGAAGTGCTAAAAAGTTCACACATTTCCATATCATTGTCAGTGAACTGACCTTAGTTACTCTTAAAATATCCCATTAGAAAATCTCTCAACATTCCACAAGACAATCTGATTTCCTTAGGGTAGAGTGACATGATCATATGGCACAACACAGTGATAAGACCATCACTATAATGCTATTGTAAAGTGTCAAAAAAGAACCCTTCTCTTTCTCTGGAAGGAGCAAAATTTTACATTAGGGAAAATGCTCCTACTAATGAGGGGAAAAAATGAAGTGAAAGTATGCAAGCTCGATCTGAGGAAGTGAAAAAAGGATCAGTTCCTTGAATCAAGCGCACCCTACTGGCATCAAAGAATCTCCCATAGGGGAAACCTCCAGTAGTATTTTCCATCATCAGAGGGCCCACGGGATGGCCATAGATGTCCTATGGTTGGGTCACCCAACACACTCCAAGATGATCCGATTTCCATCGGGTGAAGTGACACAATGACCATGGCACTACCTTCAGAAGGTATAGTAGACCAAGGAAGGGCCTATACCTCTTTTCTATTCATCACGACGAGGGGTTGGGGGTTTTCAGGTTCGATTTAAGGAAACAGAGGATGAATCTGATTCCTTGCATCAAGATCCTTTGCCTCATTAAAAAATACCCTTGAAACAGCTCCCTAAATAATTATTATAATAAGAAAGCTCTAAACCTACTAGATTCATACAGCACTGCAGGGCAGGGATTGATGTAGGATCAAAGGATAAGCAAGGCTGGAGAGGACAACAAAGGTAAAGCTAGGAAGGGCTGTGAGGAGTGCTAAAGGAAGGATTATCAAAGTTTGTGGAATAAATCAGTTGCTTTCAAAAAGTCGAAGAAGGAGTCTGTGTCAAAGGTGGGGCCATCAGCAAGGAGGGAAGATAAAGTAAGGGCGTTTGAGCAGTGATGACGTTGGAGGAAATTTCTGCTTGTTCGTTGATAGGACAGTTCAACAGAATATGGGAAATTGAAACTCGAACCAAACAATTCTCACAAAGTGGAACAGGGCACCTCTCCATGAGATACCCGTGAGAGAGACGAGTGTGTCTGATGCAAAGATGGGAGAGTAATGTTTCCCAACCTTGGTATCAATGACAAGAGGGCCAAAAACTCAAACTTGGTTTGATAGAATGTAATTTATTATGAGTCACATCAGACCAACGTTGTTGCCAACGGTTGCAGAGGTGAGTAGAGGTTGCAGCAAAATAATCCGAGAATGGAATACCTCCATGTGAAACTGGGAGGTCATGTACTGCAGACTGCGCAGCCGAGTTTCCCTGCTCATCAACAAGACCAGGGACCGAACAGAAAACGATTTTATTTTTGTTAGTAATGCAGTGCAACCAAAGTTATATATGAAGAGCTAGGAGATGAGGTGGAAATAAATGGTATAAAATACCGACACAATGGAAATACAAACACAAGCAGCATAATGTGGTCCTTTATTGACAACGTTTCACCCACACAGTGGGCTTTATCAAGTCACAAACAGATCTACCTGGGTGAAAGGTATGTGAGTATTTATAGGATGGAGTCAGGTGGAGAATGCTAGGGTCAGGTGAAGAATGCTGCATGTGACCATCTTCCGAGTAGGGTGATAGAGTCTAGGACCTTGGGTAGCTTTAAAAAGAGATTGGACGAGTATATGAGTTGACCTTCTGCAGTGTTCCTCCATTCTTATGTTCTTATGTGGGATAGCGATGAAGAAATTTCTTGGCAAGGGGTTCAGCTATATTATAGAAGCCGTTGTTTTGGTCAAAGTTGTTGGATATACAGATAAGTGATGATTCCAGGATTCTTCGGTATTGAGTGTTGTCTTCTCTGGCGATAAGTCTTGCATTTCTCTAGTTGATTAAATGGTTGTGTGAATTTCGGTGTTGAACACAGGCATTCCTTGAATCGTTAGATCTGCCTGCACACTGCCAGTCGAGGTAAGAACATTGTTTTAGTTGGGGACAGCCAGATTAAGTTTATGGATAGGGCTTTTTGTCATAGGGATAGGAATAGGAGGCACAGGGTGTGTTTTCCTGGGGCAGGGATGTTAGCCGTCTGGACATCATGAGAGGTAATGGGAGTAATCCTATTATCTGTCTCAGTGCTGGAGGCAATGATGTTGGCAGACATAGGAGTGAGGACCTGATTAGCAGGTATAGATCAGCAATAGAGATAATTAGGAAGAAGGGTGGGAACCCTGTCATATGTAGTATTTTGCCAAGGAGAGGAGTTGGAAATGAATAGTTGTCCAGGGCAATTGGTGTCAATTGCTGGCTGGACAAATACTGTAAGGAAAATGTGGTAACATTCATTGAAAATCTCCCAACTCCTGCCCCGAACATCTTAGTACTAGGAGATTTCTACTTGAGACACCTAAAATGGAGGAGTATAGCTGCATGGGGCTCAACAACAATAAACCATCTCAACAAAAAGCTGCAGTCAGAATGATAAATTCCCACTACAGGCAGCACACTCCAAAAATATTCAAAACTCTAAACCTACTCACCATTCAGAACATCCATACTTATTACTGCACCTACTACATTCATAGAACACTTAATTCTGATGTAAACCCTCCCCTCAAACGCCTCCTTACCAACCTCAACAGAACACACGACCATAACACAAGGCATAGATCACTCTTTGATGTTCCTCGAGTCCATCTCATGCTATGCAAAAACTCAATGCACATAAAAGGCCCTAAAATCTGGAATTCATTACCTGTGAATATAAAAGAAACACTGTTTATAAATTAAAGTCTCTTCTCAAAAATCACTTACTCACCCACAACTAAATAAATACTGAATAATTGTATCTCATAAATTGTATCTCGTAAATGTTTCTCATTATTGTATCTCATAAATGTCTAACCTGTGACCCAATCAAACTATTTTTTAATTACATTACCTAACAGAATACTCCAATCTACTGAATGCTCAGCAACACAGTAAATGACCATATGACCTGTCTTTGTAATACTCATTTGTGCTAAATTGTTATCTGTTTACAATAATGTTTTTACCACTGAATATATCATTGCTTAGTTAATCTTAAGTTAATTTTAAGCCTGCTCATAATGCTCTGCATACAAGGGGCTTTGGCATGTTGCACTGTAATAACTTTGTACTTTACTGTATCATGTTCAAATAAATAAATAAATAAAAAACAATGTTTTAGCAGAGATCACCCCCGGAGGCAGCTCAAATGAAAATTCACACACACGAACTATTAAATCTCTCCACCAAATTCACCTTAAACCAGCAAATAGTAGAGCCTGCAAGACTAGAAAATATGTTGGACCTCATCTTCACTAACAATGGTGATCTAATACATGATATAACTGCATCAAAGACAATACACTCAGATCACATCATAATAGAGGTATAGACATGTATACACCAGCAAAATGTGAGCAGTCATGAAGGTCTCTTCATGAAATTCAATTTCAATAACAAAAACATACAATGGGATCAAGTATACCATGTTCTAAATGAAACAAGCTGGGAAGATATCCTAAACAACACGGATCCGAACATTTGCCTTGAAAAAATTAATTCTGTGATTCTTGAGATCTGCTCAAGACACATTCCATTAAGAAAAAGAAAGAGAAGATGTAAACTAGAAGGAGACATTCCCTATACAAACGAAGGCGAAGAGTCACAAAGCTGCTGAGTGGGGCCAATATATCTGAAATACGAAGGAAGGTACTAGTCAATGATATTGCAAATATCGAACTTAATTTCTTAGTCCCGTTTAGCTTTTCTTATTCCCTTTTTAACGTCCCTCTTAATGTCAGTATACTGATTCATAAGATGACCCTCACCTCTTTTGATGCACCTATAAATTCCTTTCTTCTGCCCTAAGAGATATTTGAGCCTATTATTCATCCATTTTGGGTCACTTCTATTTGATCTAATTTCTTTATATGGGATAAATGTTCTTTGGGCAGTAAGTATAGTGTTAAGAAAGCTGTCATACTGATAGCTCTCTTTGTTACCCCAGTCCACAGATGATAAGTGTTCTCTAAGCTCATTGTAATCTGCTAAGCGAAAATCTGGGACCATTACTGAGTTATCTTTACTATTATGCTTCCATTCAATGCTAAAGATAATTGATTTGTGGTTGCTTGTGCCGAGTTCCTCTGTAATTTCTAAATTATTAATAAGGGTTTCCTTGTTTGCCAGAACCAAGTCCAGCAGGTTATTTCCCCTTGAAGGTTCTGTCACAAACTGCTTCAAAAAAACAATCCTGAACTGTTTCTAAAAAGTCATTAGATTCTAAATTTCCAGTCAAAAAATTTCAATCAATTTGACTAAAGTTAAAGTCCCCTAGAATTACTATGTTATCGTGCCTTGTGGCCTTAACAATTTCCTCCCAAAGTATTCTCCCTTGGTCCCTATCTTAGTTTGGGGGACGATATATCACGCCTAAAATCAATTTCACATACCCCTCTGAAAATTCTATCCAGACAGACTCTGTATGTGTTATTTCAGACTTTATACCTGCTTTTATGCAACAATTTAAATGATCTCGGACATAGAGTGCCACCTCTCCCCCCTTACCATTACGTCTATCTACCTGAAACAACCCTGAATGTGACATTCAGCAGGCATGTCCCAATTTTTCATATTAAACCACGTCCCAGTTATAGCAAAAACATCACTGTTACCCGCACTTGCAACTAATCTCAATTCGTCCATCTTATATCTTTAGAAAACCTCCCTTCTCTTTTCTCTTTCTGCTGATTTCTGTTCCTCCACTATACCTGTTACTGTCCTTGTCACCTAGTGCCACTGGGATTCCAATATTCACCATTAACTCTACCTCATATAAATCCCAGTAATCTATTTGCCTTATTACGTACGCTTAGGCATTGCTGTCTTGGTTTAAGGTTACTGCTTACCATAACCCCCAAGTCCTTTTCGCAATCTGTATGGTTAAGTTCTACATTATTTAACTTATAAGTGCTAGGGTTATGGACACTCCCGAGTTTCAGAACCTTGCATTTATCTACATTGAACTGCATCTGCCACTTTTCTGACCAAGAGTAGAGTTTGTCTAAATCCTCCTGAAGTTCCCTAACATCTACGTTTGAATCAATTATCCTACCTATCTTCGTGTCATCGGCGAATTTGCTCATATCACTAGTAATGAAGGAATTACTAGTGATATGAGCAAATTCGCCGATGACACGAAGATAGGTAGGATAATTGATTCAAACGTAGATGTTAGGGAACTTCAGGAGGATTTAGACAAACTCTACTCTTGGTCAAAAAGTGGCAGATGCAGTTCAATGTAGATAAATGCAAGGTTCTGAAGCTCGGAGTGTCCATAACCCTAGCACTTATAAGTTAAATAATGTAGAACTTAACCATACAGATTGCGAAAAGGACTTGGGGGTTATGGTAAGCAGTAACCTTAAACCAAGACAGCAATGCCTAAGCATACGTAATAAGGCAAATAGATTACTGGGATTTATATCAAGAAGTGTAAGCAACAGAAGTCCAGAGGTCATACTGCAGCTTTATACATCATTAGTAAGGCCTCACCTAGATTATGCAGTTCAATTCTGGTCTCCATATTACAGAATGGACATAAATTCGTTAGAAAACATTCAGCGTAGGATGACTAAATTAATACATAGCATTAGAAATCTTCCTTATGAAGAAAGATTGAAGACTCTTAAGTTACATTCACTTGTTAGACGAAGAATGAGGGGAGACCTGATCGAAGTGTATAAGTGGAAGATAGGTATTAATAAAGGGGATATTAACAAGGTCTTGAGAATATCTCTCCAAGAGAGAACCCGCAGTAATGGATTTAAATTAGATAAGTTTAGATTTAGAAAGGACATAGGAAAGTATTGGTTTGGAAATAGGGTAGTAGATGAGTGGAACAGTCTACCTAGTTGGGTTATTGAGGCTAGGACTTTGGGTAGTTTCAAATTTAGGTTGGATAAATACATGAGTGGGATGGGTTGGATTTGAGTGGGACTCATTCTGCCTATTACTGGTTTCCCTAAAACTCACACTATTGCTGCACTGAGAATTCACTGATTTTCCACAAAAACCCATACCACTATCTATTTCTAGTTTAAAGACCTAACAGCTGCTTCCACTGCACTGGCCAGTGCTCCCACCACAAACCTAAATAAGTGAACCCCATCCTTGGCATGCATGTCATTTCTACCATAGAAGAGGTCCCAGTTGTCTATGAATGTTACTAAATTTTCCTTACAGTATTTGTTCAGCCAACAATTGACACCAAAAATGCCCTGGACAACCATTCATTGCCAACTCCTCTCCTGGACAAAATGCCACATATCACAGGGTTCCCACCCTTCTTACTAATTATCTCTATTGTTGTCCTATACCTGCTAATAAGATCTTCACTCCTACATCTGCCAACATCGTTGTCTCCCGCACTGAGGCAGATGATAGGATTGTTCCCATTACCTTTCATGATATCGTCTAGATGGCTAACAATACCCTCTGCCCCCTCTAATTTGATTAATGAATCTCAGCATGGGTTCACGAGAGGTCGTTCCTGCCTTACAAATTTAGTGACGTTCTTCAATAAAACATTTGAGGCAGTAGACAGTAATAAAGAATATGATAATGTTTATTTGGATTTCAGTCAAGCCTTCAATAGAGTACCTCACAAGAGACTCTTAAGAAAGGTGGCAGCTCATGGTATAGGGGGAAAAGTTCTAGCATGGATAGAGGCATGGCTTACCAATAGAAAGCAGAGAGTTTTCATTAATGGGGTCAAATCTGAATGGGGATTAGTCACTAGTGGCGTTCCACGAGGATCAGTTTTAGGCCCTCTTTTGTTCGTAATTTACATTAACGACCTTGATGAAGGAATTACAAGTGACATGAGCAAATTTGCTGATAATACAAAAATAAGCCATATGATTCATTCTGAGGAGGATACCAATGAACTCCAGGAAGATTTAGACAAATTAATGAGTTAGTCTGAAAAATGGCAGATGAAGTTCAATGTGGATAAGTGTAAGGTATTAGTCCTTTGTAATGAAAATAACCCTCAAAGTTATAAACTAGGTGAAGTAGAGCTTGATTATACAGTATGTGAAAAAGACTTGGGAGTCGTGGTAGGCAGAAATCTAAAGCCAAGACTGCAGGCTAACAGATTATTGCTATTTATTTCAAGAAGTGTAAGTAACAGAAGTCCAAAAGTTATTTTACAGCTGTATACATCACTAGTAAGATTATGCCGCTCGGTTTTGGTCTCCTTACTACAGGATGGATATAAACTCACTACAGAGCATACAAATAAAAATGACTAAAATGATTTACTGTATAAGGAATCTCCTGTATGAATCTCCACTCTCTGGAGAGACGTAAAATGAAGGAAGATATCATTGAGGTGTGTAAGTGGATGATTGGCATAAACAAAGGTGATGTTAATAAAGTACTGAGTGTGTCGAACCAGGAAAGAACCAGAAATAATGGATTTAAGTTGGATAAATTTAGATTTAGAAAGGACATAGGTAAGTACTGGTTTTCGAACAGAGTGGTGGATGCATGGAATGGTCTTCTGAGTAGGGTGATCGAGGCTAGGACCTTGGGTAGCTTTAAAAAAGAGATTGGACAAATATATGAGTGGGAGGGGCTGGGTGAGATTGGCATCATGGGTATGGGAGTTAATTCTTGGGTAGTTTTGGGTAGAGGTGGTTTTGATAAGGACCTGCCTTGTATGGGCCAGTAGGCTTTCTGCAGTGTTCCTCCATTCTTATGTTCTTAACATCCATTACTATCCTGTATGCAGAAGAGTCGTGAAGGTCATGAGAGCGGACAATACAGCGGAGGCAATGAACATCACGACGATCGTTCAAGGATGGAACATTCGCTTCTGCATAGAGGCTCTCGAAAGGTGAGCAAACAGCACCTAGACATAAATGTAATCCCTGATGATGGATGGGATCAAGTTTAGAAAGAGTTGCAGGAAAGGCTGCAGAATATATCTGGTCACCATAATATAGCTTTGATAAAATCATGGCTGAATGCAGATGAAGGAGAGTTCGATGATCTGCTCCCCATAAAAGATGAGTGAGTTTTAAGGAGGTTCAGCCAGCTATGGCAAGTTGCTTTTGGGAGGGTAATGTGGGGTTTCCAAAACAACCGACGATCAAACAGTAGCCCGAGAAATCTGACCGTATCACGTTCAAGGATACGTGAGCATCAGGGATGATTGAACGTCTGGTGCAAGTAATTTGGTGTGTTTTAGCAGCAGAAAATTTATACCCATGAGTAATGGCCCAATGGGAAATACTGGAGGGTGCTACCAGGCGACAGTCAGCGCCTGCACAAGCTATAGTAAAGTCATCAACATAAGAGTGATGACCAAATATTAGCTGGGAGAACAGATATCAGATCATTTATAGCAAGGAGAAAAAGCGTGGTGATAAGGATACATCCATGAGGGATACCTTCAGTGGAAATATGAACACATATGCAGTATAATGTGATCCTTTATTGACAACTTTTTGCCCACACAGTGGGCTTTTTAAAGTCACAAACAGATCTTTGTAGATGAATGGTTCAGAGAACCGACATGTTGATAAATTAGACACATGTGCAACTCTTGGGTATCTTTATTGAGGAAACGTTTCGCCACACATTGGCTTCATCAGTCCATACATAGGAGAAACTTGAAGAACAGGAGGAGAATGAGGTAATCAGTCCCTCAACCTTGAGTCGATGTGTTCAGTCCATCAATCTTCTACTCAAGATTGATGGACTGAACACATCGACTCAAGGTTGAGGGACTGATTACCTCATTCTCCTCCTGTTCTTCAAGTTTCTCCTATGTATGGACTGATGAAGCCAATGTGTGGCGAAACGTTTCCTCAATAAAGATACCCAAGAGTTGCACATGTGTCTAATTTATCAACAAACAGATCTACCTGGGGTGGAAGGTATGCGAGTATTTATAGTAAGGTTCAGAATGCTGAGGTCAGGTGGAGAATGCTGCATCTGATGATGTACCGAGTGGGATTATAGTCTAAAATCTTGTGTAGCTTGGAAGGGAGATTGGATAAGTTTGTGAGCAGACCTTCTGCAGTGTTCTTCCATTCCTATGCTCTTATGTGGGATAGCGATGAAGAAGTTTCTTGGCAAGTGGTTCAGCTATGTTATAGAAGCCATTATTCTGGTTGAAGTTGTCGGATATAGAGATAAGCGATGATTCCAGGATTCTTCGGTATTGAGTGTTGTCTTCTGTGGCGATAAGTCTTGAGTTTCTGTAGTTTATTAAGTGGTTGTGTGAATTACGGTGTTGTACACAGGCATTCCTTGTATCGTCAGACCTGCTTGCGTATTGGTGTTCTGAAATACGTGTTTGGAGGTCCCTTGATGTTTCACCCACGTATAATTTGCTGCAGTCATTACAAGGGATTATGTATACCCCTGCAGAGGATGGAAGCTTGTCCTGTCTATCACTGGTAATGTCTTTGATGGTCGTGGTCATGGAGGTAGATACTTGGAATGAGGTATTGGAAAAGATGTTGGAAACGTGTGTGGCAATGGAGTTGGTGGGGAAGACTATGTATCTCTTCTCGGCAGTGTCTTCTCTGGGTGTGTTGAAGATGTTCAATGCCCGTCATCTGCAGTCTCTGATGAAGTGACGAGGATAGTGGAGTTTAGAAAATACTTGTTCAATTATAGTGCATTCTTCCTAGAGAAACTCATTGCTGCAGATTCTGAGTGCGCGCAGGAAGAAGCCTATAATTACACCACGTTTAGTTTTGGTGTCGTGGTGAGAGTAGAAGTGGAGAAGATCGTTTTGGTTGGTGGGTTTTTGATAGACTTTAAAACGAAGTTCATGGTCAGCTTTGCAGAGGAGAACATCAAGGAAAGGAAGAGTGTTGTCGACTTCTTCAAGTGTGAACTGGCCTGAAGGCTCGACCTGGTTGAGCTTGTCTTGGAGAGCTTGAACGTTGAAGCATCTAGGAGTTATAAGGAGAATGTCGTCAACATAACGGAGCCAGGTGACAGACGAAAGAATAATGGTGGAGAAACGCTAGGCTTCTAGATGTTCCATGCATAGGTTCGCCAGGACTGCACTGAGTGGCGGACCCATGGGTAGTCCAAAAGTCTGCTGAAAGAGGTGATTTTCGAAAGAGAAACACGTAAAGCCAACACATAGTTCAGCAAGGTCGATGAAATCACTGGCTGGAATAGGAAGATCAAGTGAATCGTCAATTTTCCTGCGTAAGAGATCGATGGCTTGTGTAGTAGGTATGTACTTTGGTGAATAGGGAAGTTACGTCAAGGCTGGAAAGTTTCTTGTTCCTGATGTTGATGTTACGAATGTGATTGAGAAGATCACCCGAGTGTTTGAGATGTGCTGGACTGATAGTGCCCAAGAGTTTAGAGAGGTGTTTTGCGAGAATTCCGGAGACTTGGTGGGGAGCACTGCCTATTCCCGAGGATATGGGCCTCAGTGGGATACCAGGCTTGTGAGTTTTTGGCAGGCCATACATTCTGGTAGGTCTGGGGTTCCTGGGTATGGTGTGCATTCGCAACATCAACATCAGGAACAAGAAACTTTCCACCCCAGGTAGATCTGTTTGTGACTTTAAAAAGCCCACTGTGTGGGCGAAACATTGTCAATAAAGGATCACATTATACTGCATATGTGTTTATATTTCCATTGTGTCGGTATTTTATATCATTTATTTCTATCCAGGGATACCTTCAGCTTGGACAAAGTCCGGGGAAACAAATTATTAACCCAAACACGGAAATGTCTCACAGATTAAAAAGTTTATAAGGAAAAATGGCAGATTGCCTCGAAGGCGTACAGAGTGAGCTTGGGCCAAGATGTTATACCTCCAAGTAGTGTCATCTGCCTTTTCAAGATCAAAAAAGACTTCTATAATGGAGTGGTTACTAGGAAAGGCACTACGAACATACGCATCTAAGAGGAGTAAGGGGGTCAATAGTAGTGCAGCCCTTACAAAAGCCATATTGACGAGGGGGAGAGGTTATTGTCTCTCTCTAAATATCTCATTAAACGTCTATTTATCAGACATTCCATCACCTTGCAAAACTGCACTGGTAAGAGCAATGAGATGATAGTGCAAGGCATCATGTCCCGAAGTACCTGGTTTACGAAAAGGCAGAACAATGGCAGATTTCCACAGCTGGGGAAGAACTCCTTGCAACCAAATAAGATTGAAAAGACATAAGAGAATTGCAAGGGTTGACGGATGCCAATGCCAAAACATACTAATATGAATCCCATCAGGTCCAACTGCTGGTGATTGGCAGGTGGAAAGTGTGGACTCTAGTTCTAAAAGTGTATAAGTCACATTATAAGGCTCTTTGCTGCCAAAAGAAAAGTCTAAGGGCAATAACTCCCTGGCAGGCTTGAAGGAAAGAAACGAGGGGCATAGATGGAGCCTTTTAGAGATATGGACAAGATTTTCGATCTCCGTGGCAACTTCAAGAGGGTTTGCAACACTGACACCAGCATCCTGAAGAAAGGGAGTCGGGTCTGGAGAGTACTTGCCACTCAATTTCCACACTTTTTTCCAAACCGCACTCATAGAAGATGCTGAAGTAATGGTAGAAACATCTTCCTGCCAGCAAGTGTGTTTAGCTTCATGACTGACACGTTGGGCGATCACTCTTGCCTGTTTAAAATCAAGGGGACACTCTGTGGTCCTGTTGTAATGATATCAGCCTCATGCAGCACGTTTCAAACTTATTGCACGAGCACAAGCAGAAGACCACTAAGGCACGCATTTATGAGAATGCCTGCTTGAGGTTTGAGATATACAATGTGAAGCTGTGTGTAGTACATAAGTTTCCACTTTGAGAACTGGGAGATCTTGGAGCTCAAATTGCTCCAGAATATCATCCCATGTCTGGATATCACACTGAACAATAGTGTGAAGCAGAACTTTGGTAACAATGCAAGAATCGAGAGAAATGTGTTTTTGAATTGACAGGAATATTGTCACTAGAGGTAAGAAAGGAAAGATTGTGAGCCTGGCTAGCATTCTGTACAGTAACAATGCATACACCACTCTTAAGAGCATGAAATGAAATATTTTGACCAACATGGCAAGGAGTGCCTTGCTGATACTATGATCTGAAAGACAGTCAGTAAGAGATGTCAGTTGCAGAGTGAAAAACTTTGTCCAGTGTGTACAGGTCTCCCTCAACATTCGCGTTTTCAACTTCCGCGGGCTTCACACATTCACGAAATCCCAGCCTCCAAATCATATTTGAGCTTCCTGCCACCTGTACGTCCCTACTACCCTCCCTCCGACCCCCGCAACTGGCAGCCAGCCCACCCGCCGCTCACTCTATCATTCTCCAGCCTAAATGATGAAGAGTTGTTGGAGATTGTGCAGGCAGAGAATGAGGATGAAGAGGAGAGTGTTGCTGAGGCCAATCAACCTCTAGCCCTCACCCTTGAAAAACTAGGGCAAGTGATGAGAATGACAGCACAGCTCAAGCAATTTATGTACAACATAGACCCATCGATGTTGAGGGCTTTGAAGGTGATGAACAACATTGATAGGAGCATAATTCCCTACCAAACTCTGTAGATATGAAGAGGAAACGGTCTCAGTTGCCCATCACAATGTTCTTCACAAGGAAGCCTGCCACTAACCCTGCCGCCTCACCTGAACGTCAACTCGTCGGCAGTGATGCTGGCAGTGAAGACTTAGTATCCACACACTAGTCACATCATGCAGTTACACTCCATATAATCACTTCCATTCAACTGTAATCAGTAACTGCATGGCTGACTATCATCATCGTCATTGTCATCATCAACACAAGTTATCAGAGTTTGTTGGCCTTACAAGTGGTGAGTGTTTTGTTTGTTCATTATTTATTAAACTACAGTATAAATAATGTCAACCCATTCATGACTACTAATAATAATAACAATGATAGAATTGAAGAAGGAAATTGTACAAAAATACGAGGGTTGAAACAGTGGTGGAGGCAGTGGTTGAAGCATCGTGAGTCAGTGTGGCTTTGTTTATGCAGGAGTGAACATTAGCCTCCGCACTCATCCAAACATTTCACAATTATTCATTGTGTTTTGTGCTTGTTGTCTGAGTGTGACTGCTACATAATTAACCATGGGCCCAAAGAAACTTGCTAGTGCCAGTCCTTTGGTAAAGAAATTGAGAAACACAATAGAATTGAAAGAAATTGTACAAAAATATGAGGCAGTGCACCGCAGTGGTATTTAATAACATACATGTTATTAAACTATAACATGTATGTACGTAGTACAATATTTTACGATGTTTTCGTGTATTTTATAACTGTTCATGGTTCAGCAGGTTAAGGAAGCAGTATTGTATTATATTTCCCTACAATACATTGGGGCACCAAGCATTCGCGAGGTTCTTGATCCCCTAACCCTCGTGAATGTTGAGGGAGACCTGTACTTAGAAACGTTTGTAAGGAGAGTGGGTATCATGCTAGTCTTTTCTAGGAAGAGTGAGAGGTATTTAAAGTACATGTCAGTATTACTACTGAATTAGTATGTATGTTTGTGTAGCACATTGTAGTTCGTACCATCTATATACATTATATATTTAGGCTCCCTGTAGCTAGGCTCAGTGGCTAGCATGTGACATCATGCAGTGCCTCATGTTACGTATGGCGTCTCGACATACATAGGGTCATCAGTTAATGGTCGAGGTCGTTTCGGTGTGGGACTGGAGGTGGACCTGAAATGGGCAGGTGATCCAAAAATTGTTGCACCATAGACGGAAAAGCCAGAAGCATGGTCAAAGATGTACGGAGGTGGGACGTTTCAAAGGAGTCAGGCGAAACTTCAGTACCAGGAGTTGATGAAATGCTACCAGCAGAAGGCACAGGGGCATTAGAATGGTCCAGTGAAAAGGTAGGGTCATAACAGGGTGCAGCAGCAGAAAGGGGCCTGGGAGGAGCAGAGTCATAGATCTGGGACTCCATGGTTATATCACTTTTCTTTTTGTTTTTTAGAAAAAAAAAAGAAAAAATGGGGGAACGTGGAAGGATAGCTTCTAGGAGGAATAAAAGGGCCGTAAATCCCCCTCTGTGCCCAAGAGGGCCTCAGTGCTATCAGTAGTACAGATGTGGCATGGAACCCTACCCTTCATGCCAGTAAACCAGCATTCCAGGATAGCAACCTCACATCTACCGAGCCACCTCGGTGGACAAAAGAGAGGGTGATCGGATACCCGCCACAAAGCATGCCTCCAGACATACACCCGTCACCTGAAGCCTCCCCCAGGGAGACCAGAGAGGGATCAGGACATCCATAGTTGATTTAGATTCCATGGCAAGCTACACCACCACCAAGGACTTCAACGGAATGGGATGGACCATATACCCTTCCCCTACCTAGGAACTAGAATATCTGATGGGAGGACCTGAAAAAAAGAGGGGAGGGGGATAACTGGGTTCGGTCAGAGGAAGAAGACCAGAAGGTCCAATTCCTCAGACCAATAGCCTCTTTACCACAACAAGGCACCCCTCATAAAGAGGATGACCCCCCTAAAGAGTGGGAGGCAGTGTGATGGAGAGGACCGATTTCTTGGATTAAAAGCCCTTCATCACTGCCAAGGCTTTTCCATGAAAAGATACACTTACTGAAAATCATGAGGTTAAAACAAGAAATATATCAGCACCAGCTTTTCTTTATTTCTAGAAAATGTTTGACAATTTTATTTACAAAAATAATACATAATAGTTCGCAGAAAACCAAAACACGAAATGAACATAATTCAAATACTACTGTGTATGTTGACCTACAAAGGATACAGAGAAGAGAGAAAAAATGGGGAATAGTTTATCAACATAGTTTGAGAACCGAGTTTAAGTAAAAGCTACTCATTGCACAACTACTGTATATGCTTTATCAGAAAATGAAAAAAATATATATTGCATATATAGTATATAATTTTTGAAATACAATTCAGTATAGAATACATTAAACATATTAACTAGATTTTTAAGGTACTCAAAAAAGGTGAGAATGCACCAATATCAGTACTGTACCGAGTTCAGTTACTTCCTTCATTTTAAATGTAAACCCACCTATCGATGGGATTTCACAATTCTTTAACACTATCTACATATTGCACATTAATCTCACAATAACAAATTAAATTAAGAGTATATAAAACAAAATGGATGCATGTTCACATCAAATTTGTGAGATTTTAAATTTCACAAGTAGCTTTTGTCCTGAAGTACTATTACAGAAATGTACTTGATAAAATTATTGGTAAATGTCTAACACTAAAATAACTGATCAAACCCTCTCCCCCTTCCCTACCCTCTTTTGTCCCTAAAGAGATGCATGAAATACTGTATAGCATTCTACTGATTTTGTGAAGTACAAAGAACAATGATGGTACTGTGTTACACAAGTAAAGCTCAGCCATTTCATTAGGTTAGTAGAATAAACATAAAAAATAACTCATCTCAATGACAATTAGACTCTCATCGAGTCCATATTTTATAACAAGAATGCTGAGAATTACAGACTTTCCTTAAACATATTATTAGTTACATTAGTTTTATAAAAATAATGTACATGGTTCAGAACACCAAAACTGACATAGGCATTGTCTTAAGCAAGATACAAAGAGCAACACACCTGTGTTAATTAATGCAGCAATAACAAAGAATAAGGTAAGAATTTGGTTTCCTTCACTATCTTATTATACCTTTACAGTACAGCATTTGTACAAATAATACAAATGGCATTTCCTTGTGTTATACTATACTTATGGTATACCTGTACACTATTTCGACCTGAGCCAACATTTTTTAAATTCATCTCATCAATGTAAGTACATGTACCCGTGTATATAAAATGCACATCAGTGGTTGAATGATTGGTCTTTTATTAGGAAACAGCATCTAGGCATGAGTCTCATTGGTTCCTCAAAGGAGTTATTATTGGTGCAAAAGTAGAAGTATTTAACCTTTATGTATGTTAGAGCATTACCTCTCTAGTAACATTCCAATACATTTCAAATATAAGTTGCATCATAGCCCAGCTCCAAGAGATGTTGACACTTTATAACAATATTGTCTATTTTTTGTAATGTCCAAAAATATAAAATTTTACTAAAGTATCAGCAGCAGAAACTTGATATCCCTTCTCATATATATGCATGTACATACATTCAGTATGATAATTTTGCACCTTGGTTTAGTAAAATCCTTCCAACAAGAAATTCTTCTACTATACTGTACATGGTTTGTGGCTACAAGAATACAGCTAAGCTTATGTTGGCTCATTATCTGTATTATCTAAAATTTGCAATAATTCTTACAGTACTGTATATATTTGAGACAAGCCATGGTAATTCCAAAGCATAATAAACCTTCATTATCTTCAGGCTTCCTTTCCAAATTGTTAATAATGAATTTTTCCAGCCACAGCACTGACTTTTATTCCTGATAATGAAATTCAAGACAGCAAGAGATAGTATCAAGTACTGCTACTGAGACATGATTTAGACTCTTACACATAACCAAGACAGAGTACATATGTGAAAAGGACAAATATACAGCTCTTTGGGACAACCTTAACAGGAATGAAAGCTTTTTTGAAGTCATCATGAATCTGAATACTAGGAATAGCAAGGTTGGGAAAAATGTGACACAAAGTGAGAATGGAAGAGAAAGGCAGAGGAAGAAAATACAGTGAAGGGAATGTAAAAAGACGAGGCAGGTAGTCACATCAAGTCCAGTAGCCAGTATGACCAGAAATTAAAAAAAAAAAAATGAGGACAGTATATACCACAATATATTTTCAGCAAGTCATGAGTTGATATAATCACTTGACATCAGAAATCACTAGATACATATATTTTCCCTTAATCTTGCACTTTACAAAAAAAAAAAAAAAAGTGGCAGTGTGATCCTATACATTAGAAATGAACTACAATACATGCAACATAAAAAATGAGGTTCATGACTCCATACATATCAAAATTTGCTGCAATGAGAACAAATTTTTTGTTTTACTCATGGTAGTCCATCATTCTCCTAAAAACAATCTCATGGAAATGACACCCTCTTGTGATGTAATTAAATAATTACTAAAACCTAAGTAATAATAATAATAGTGGGTGGCTAAATAACCCTGATCTTAACTGAAACATTGGGCTGTATCAGGTGATCAAGAAGCTACACACCTGTGTGACTGACAAGAGTTTCTAAATAGACTGTACCAAATAAAATCATGGTGATAACCTTACAGATTTAATACAAGGCAAAGAAAAGCTTTGAAAACTATGACCATAACATTATCAACTTCAAAATGAATGAACATCAAGATTAAACTAAAAATATGACAGTCTCCAATACAGAGCAGCAAAGATGCATCAAGATATATTACCAGAAAAGTTCATCAAGCTGTAAGATACAAACAGTGTAGAGGAAATGAAAGTTTAAAAACAAAATACTAAATATCAAAAGGGATAACATACCAAGAAAGATAAAACAAGACAATGATATTCTAAAGCAGCCAGGATAACAAAACTACAGTAGTATCATACAAGAAATTAAAAAGTGACTAATAACACTGCAGAACATGTTAACTAAAAGTTACAGAGAGAAGGCATGAGCTAAAAAAAAAATGGTATATGAGAATTTTAAGAATACTGAAGCTAACCCTTAAATAATTCTTCAGAGATGTCAGGGGTTAAAAAAAAAAAAAAGGTGAAAGCAAACTAAGACATTTAACTAATGGCAATGGCAAAATGACCAACCACAAAGAAATGGCTTTGATACTTCACACAGCTTTCAGCTCTGCATGTACAACTGAAAATGTTACAAACATACAAAGGCTGAAAAATTTCTTTGTAGTATTTGAAACCAACTCTAAATAATGTTGTTGTTGTTATTATTTAGACAGCATAATGGTTAAGGAAATCACTGTCAGGCTGACCAGTGATTTCCAAATGTGAAATCATCTCAGTCAACAAGCGAGATCAAGGCTACCAGGCATCAGTCATTGCCCCCATAAGTACCATATTGCTTGGAGCACCTCTGGGAACAGATACCAATGACTCATTTCTCAGTAAGAAACTGGATGAGTTGAGGAGGATGGAACAACGAATAGGCAATCTTGACACCTATGATGCCTTGTACCTTCTCACAAAGTGCAGGAATCTGCCCAGGTTAACATATTTCCTAAGATGTGCACCTTCATATGATAACCCTATACTGAATGAATATAACAGTATTCTGAGGCATATTTTTACAAAAGTACTCGACCCTTACTCTAGAAGATGGGAAGCGGGACCAAGTTGCACTTCCAGTCAGACCAGGAAGTATTGGTGTCTGCAAGGTATCACAGATCTGTTCTCCTGTCCTTATGTGTTGAATCCAGTAGACTTGTAGCAACAATTCTTCCTTAACACCTTAGGGATAATGTTGGAATTCATGACCAAAAATTTGTTGGAGCCATGCTCTGGGATAATCTAACAGTCTCTGAAACCAGACCTGCTCTCTCCAACAGCTACAAATAGTCACACTGGGATGGCCCAATAGTGGAAAATCTGGCCTGAACAATGCTTCAAAGTGTCTGTCAGGGAAGGATAGAGCCCATCTCCTAGCAATGAGAGCTCATCATGCTGGGGACTTCCTGTTGGCTGTTCCCAACTCCTTTGGCACACATCTCAGCCTTGTTGCTCCTATTCTCGTTGAACACAGGTGTATTTGCAGCAGTGAATCGGCAGACTGATTTGGATACCATGGTCTTGTTTGCTGTAGATCTGAGGGAAAGATCGCAAGGCATGAAGAGGTTAATAACATCATCAAGAGAAGCCCCACAATAGAAGGATGCTCAGGAATAAGGGAGCCACCACAACTAGGCAGGTCTGATGGTAACCAAAAGCATCCAGATGGTATCACCATTCAAGCCTGGACAGATGGCAAGCAGGTGGTGTGAGACTTCACGTGTGTCCACATTGGCTGATACCTATCTTCAATATACCAGGAAGGAAGGAGGGGCAGCTGCCAGCTTCAGGGAGTCCCAAAAGTCTAGAAAATATGGTGAACTTGCCCTTCATTATCTGTTTGTTCTCAAAGGCTCAGAGACCCTTGGCAATGGGAAAAAGAGTCCATCTAAGTTACTTAAGGAGGTAGGCAAAAGACTCACCAGAGTAGCCAGGGATCCCAGGGCAGCTAGTTTTTGTTTCAGTGACTCAGCACTGTGGTTCACCCTGCCTTGGTTTCCCACTGAGGCAAGGCGACTCAAAAAGAAAGAAAAACCCAAAAAGAAAGAAAACCCTTTCATCATTCAATACTTTTCACCACCATTCATACATAATCACTGTCTTTGCAGAGGCGCTCAGATATGATAGTTTAGATGTCACTCTAAACAGCCATTGTACTTCCCACCTCCAAGACTCAAGTCTGGCTAACTGGTTTCCCTGAATCACTTCACTTCAAAAGCTCATCAGGTCTCAAAAAGCATTTGTCACCATTCACTCCTACATAACATGCTCATGCACGCTTGCTGGAAGTCCAAGCCCCTTGCCCACAAAGCCTCCTTTATCCTCTCCCTCCAACTTTTCCTAGGACAACCCCTACCCCGCCTTCCCCTAAAGATTTATATGCTCTCCAAGTCATTCTACCTCAACAACTGCTCTTCAGCCCTCTGACTAATACAGTGGACCCCCGCACAATGATCACCTCCGAATGCGACCAATTATGTAAGTGTATTTATGTAAATGCGTTTGTACGTGTATGTTTGGGGGTCTGAAATGGACTAATCTACTTCACAATATTCCTTATGGGAACAAATTCGGTCAGTACTGGCACCTGAACATATTTCTGAAGTGAAAAAATATCGTTAACCGGGGGTCCACTGTACTTTTAGTAACTCCACACCTTCTCCTAATTTCCACACTATGAATTCTCTGCATAATATTTACACCACACACTGCCCTTAGACATGACGTCTCCACTGCCTCAGCCTCTTCCTTGCTGCAGCATTTACAACCCTTGCTCCACACCCATATGAGTGTTGGTACCACTATACTCTGGTGCATTCCCTTCTTTGCCTCCATCGATAAAATTTTTTGTCTCCACAAATACCTTAGAGCACCACTCACCTTCTCTCCTTCATCAATTTTATGGTTAACCTCATCCTTCATAAACCCATCTGCTGACATGTAAAAGTTCCTAAAAATATTCCTGCCATCTTCCCAATACCTCCAACTCCCCATCTACTAACTTCTCACCTCAGTTTTTAACTGACAAATCCATTCGTTCCCTAGGCTTTCTTAACCTGTTTATCTTCAAAAAATTTTCTTATTCTCAGCAAAATTGTTGACAGTGCCTCTCCCACTCTTATCATTTGCTTTCATTTTGAATGCCCTCACCACTCTCTTCACCTTTCTTTTACTCTCCATATACTCCATCCTTCTTACATCGTTTCTGCTTTGTAAAAACCTCTGATAAGATACCTTTTTCACTTTTCTTGCACCCTTTGCCTTATAATTCCACCAATCACTCCTCTTTCCTCTTGCACTCACCCTCCTATAGCCACAAACTTCTGCTCTGCATTCTAACATTGCATTTTTAAAACTATCCCAACCCCTCTTCAACTTCCCCACTACCTATACTTACACTAGCCCACCTTTCTGGCAATAGTTGCTTATATCTCACCCTAACTTCCTAATCCCTTAGTTTATAAACTTTTACCTCTTTCTTACTTGCTGTTGCCATTTTCCTTTTGCCCCATCTACCTCTGTAGCTGCAATTAAATAATGATCTGATACATCTGTTGGCCCCCTATAAACATGCACATCCTGAAGCCTACCCATCAACCTTTTATCCACCAATATATAATCTAACAAACTACTTTCATTATGTGCTATATCATATCTTGTATACTTATTTATCCTCTTTTTCATAAAATATGTATTACTTATTACCAAACCCCTTTCTACACACAGTTCAATTAAAGGCTCCCCATTTTCATTTACCCGTGGCACCCCAAATTTACCTACTACTCCTTCCACAATATTTTTACCCACTTTAACATATAAATGCCCAACCACAAGCACTCTCTCACTTGGTTCAAAACAACAAAACTTCACAGTGTACAGCTCTATGGAGGGGTGGGTTGGTGTGTGTGTGTGTACTCCCCTATATGTGGTTGCAGGGGTTGAGTCACAGCTCCTGGCCCTGCCTCTGGTGTGTGTGTGTGTGTGTACTCACCTAATTGTGGTTGCAGGGGTCGAGACTCAGCTCCTGGCCCCGCCTCTTCACTGATTGCTACTAGGTCCTATCTCTCTCTGCTTCCTGAGCTTTATCATACCTCTTCTTAAAACTATGTATTGTTCCTGCCTCCACTACTTCACTTGCTAGGCTATTCCACTTCTTGACGACTCTATGACTGAAGAAATACAGTGGACCCTCAACCAGCGATGGCATCGATTAACGATAAATCTGACTAGCGATTCATTTAAACGCAAAAATTTTGCCTCAACTAGCGCTTAAAAACCCGACCAGCACTTTTCGTTCTGTACCATACGCGTCCACTTTGGCCTGAGCGCGCCTCACTTGTCCCTTTGGTGCCAGTGTTTACAAGCCAGCCAGCCACCGCGGTCACTTCCAAACATACAACTGGAACATTTCATATTATCACAGCCTTTTTAGTGATTGCACCTGCAAAATAAGTCACCATGGGCCCCAAGAAAGCTTCTAGTGCCAACCCTACAGCAAAAAGGGTGAGAATTACTATGGAGATGAAGAAAGAGATCATTGATAAATATGAAAGTGGAGTGCGTATCTCTGAGCTGGTCAGGTTGTATAATAAACCCCAATCTACCATCGCTACTATTGTGGGCAAGAAAACGGCAATCAAGGAAGCTGTTCTTGCCAAAGGTGCAACTATGTTTTTGAAACTGAGATCGCAAGTGATAGAAGATGTTGAGAGACTTTTATTGGTGTGGATAAACGAGAAACAGATAGCAGGAGACAGCATCTCTCAAGCGATCATATGTGAAAAGGCTAGGAAGTTGCATGACGATTTAATTAAAAAAATGCCAGCAACTAGTGATGTGAGTGAATTTAAGGCCAGCAAAGGTTGGTTTGAGAGATTTAAGAAGCGTAGTGGCATTCATAGTGTGATAAGGCATGGCGAGGCTGCCAGTTCGGACCACAAAGCGGCTGAAAAATATGTGCAGGAATTCAAGGAGTACATAGACAGTGAAGAACTGAAACCTGAACAAGTGTTTAATTGTGACACTGACAATGTTGTGAAACACTTTAGGAATGTCATAAAGGAACGGGAGGTACAGGCCTCTATGGACAGATATGTTGTGCGACAGAGGTCCAGTGACTCTCAAGCTGGTCCTAGTGGCATTAAAAGAAGAAGGGAAGTAACCCCGGAAAAGGACTTGACACCTGAAGTCCTAATGGAAGGGGATTCCCCTTCTAAACACTAACACCATCCACAGTCTCCCCTCCTCCCATCCCATCAATCATCACCATATCTTCAATAAAGGTAAGTGTCAAGTAATTGTACATGTCTTCTTCAGTTTGTGTGTATTAAAATTAATATTTCATGTAGTAAAATTTTTTTTTTCAATACTTTCGGGTGTCTTGCACGGATTAATTTGATTTCCATTATTTCTTATGGGGAAAATTAACTCGACTAACGATAATTTCGATTAACGATGAGCTCTCAGGAACGGATTAATATCGTTGGTCGAGGGTCCATTGTATTCCAATTTCAAAACAGGGTCCAGAATAAACAATGCAGGCATTCCTGGCACTAAACTAACATTTCCTCTGTTCATTAGTTACATTTTCAGGCTTTACAAATGAATTCCATTTTGATTTTTTATTCACATAATGAATTTTTATTCAAACCAAAAAATAGAAGATTTACTGTCATGTAATAATTGTATAAATAATATCACCACATTTGTGAATGTATATTAGACCCACCAGCTGTCATGTATTAGACTTGTGAGGTCATTTGTTCACTCTTGAACATCGGCAAAAATTTAACATTTCTGTTACTTTGAGCTCAGTTTCAAGCCATTTCTAGTAATAAACCCAATCAAAATCATCTCTATTTCTGTAGTATATCTTCCATTTTATCAAATGAGACCAAGAAATTGAAAATACAACTATAAAAAACATACGAAAAGACACTGCAAAGTCGCTGTTTTAATCGAAAATTACAGTCTCAGTTTTTTTTCTCTCATAATGCACTGTGTGCTGCAGGATTTGTTTTATGTCATGCACACATACCACATAGATGTATTCTCTCATATCTAGGCCCAAATTTACTGCTCACAGCTTATCAGAGTGAGCTGAGCTCATGGCGTAGATCTGCGGTTTGGACCCTCAACGTAAAGCCGTAGATCTACGGCATGGACCCTAAAAGGGTTAAGTAGGCATTTCTGCCCGAAATGCCTCGGCATGATAGTGGCTTTCTTTGCTCCAATCATATTATGATATGTAAACACATACTGTAACCTTTGCAAAGAAATATACATTTTATTTATTTATTTATTTAAGGAACCCTCCCTTGAGGGGGAAGTTTGCATCCTGAAATTTCTTTCGTATCCTGAAGCAAAAAATCAACCAAACGACGATTCGTATCCTGAAAAATTCGCATGGTGGGGCGTTCGTAACCCAAGGTTCCATTGTAATTCATGTCATTCACTGCTGCTCTTTTTTGTAACTTGTTGGAATATTTTATCAGCTGTAGGCATGATGCCACTGCTGGATATTCTAACATTAGTCCAGGGAATATTATAAACATGCTATCTAGCATTTTCTTGTAAATATAATTTCATGAGAGCACTGCACAAGAACTCAATGTCATTCGTACAGTGTAATATAGATTGCTTCATTATTTATATACATCCGTCGTTTAAATAAATTAAAAACTTTGAGTAGGAGGTTGATACAGCAATTATCTCCCCTAAGGCACGAGGAACATCAGTCTCTTGTTTTTTGACTAAATTCATTTCTCTTCTTTACATAACCATCTGGTGCATGTGTGTTAAGTTCACTTTTTTTTTTTTTTTGATAAACACCAGTCAAGAAATGTGAAATTATCAAAGTCTCAGAGTGAATCCCTGTTTTATAAATTATACAGGTACTCCTCACTTAACCAAGTTGTTCCTAAGAGTGGATTAGTAAGTGAATTAGTCATTAAGCAAGGAGCATACTGTACTAGTAGTGGGTCTGTGTCAACCGTCTTTAGAAATTGTTTTAATGTTACCTTTGCATTATTTAAAACATTTTGAGTATACTGTATCTTTAAATGTTTATACAGTAGTGTACTGTATACTGTAATAAACAGAATAGAGGAAATAAGCTCTAATATACATTACTTTGGTTTGCATGCTGGTTGGAGAGCTGGTTTTAAGTCCGAGCGGTTGTTAAACAGGTAGGTTAAGTGAGGAGTACGTGTATTGTGTTTGCTCTATGAAAATTTGCATAATGTGCAAGGGGCACATAATGCAAATTATGTGCCCATTGTCTCTATTTGCCTTTGATAATAGATAAATCTTACAGACCTCTACTTACATTCAACAAAACTTGCCTTTACTGTCCTGTGCATTTTTATATACTGTACTGTAGTTCTTGTTCCTGAATTGTATCTTTATCCATGATAACAAGAAACTAGTTACCTTTCCATTTGCATAACTGCTTAAAAGAAAAAGGGCAGAAATTTTGGGCTTTCTTGTTTTGGTCACTTTGCCTTAATGGACAATATCTGAGGTTTTAATTATTAAAAAATAAATAAAATTATCAGGAAAATATGATGAATGAAGGATGAGAATAAGAAGAAGCATATGTTACCAACAAAAAAGCATGTTATGAAACTGGATGTTAATAATGCATCAAACAAAACTATGTTCTCAACCAAGCAACCTACAGCCATTTTAGAATTTCTCTCCTGTTAATAGCATAAAAACATCAGGTACATAAACTGACATGTTACCTGGATTAAAAATCTGTAATTCACAATAACAAAGTACCAAATAAAGTGTTATAATAAGCTTATAAATCTAAGAACAATATAGTTTTAAACACTACAGAATTAATGTGATTAACAGATCTATCCTAAGCTACCTACACACATGACATTAGAAACCACATCAAATGTGTATACAGCAAATTTGTAATTAGAAGCAAAGGTATTTTCAGAGTTACAATTAGGTTTCTGCCAGTAAGTATTTATCTGAAAAGTCATAATGAACTAATAACAAAAGCTTGCCATTTAAATTCATCAACCACTTGTGTATATATATCTGTAGATATATATACACAATACATATCTGTAGATAATCACACACATCTACAGATAATCTTACACAGGTCTCAAGTTGATTACAGTTCAGGGTTAGTCTATTACAGTATTAACAAGCAATAATATGATTTCCTCTAGCCCTATAATTACCAATATTTACTAATAAATTTTTCTTAATGCATAAAATTCATAACTGCACAATTGCAATGACTTAAAAACCTGAAGAAAAACAAAACTTGTGCTTCAATAGAATAATATTCACACTGCCCTCAAGGCCAGAGTATCTATATTAGTTATTCAATACTTGAAAGTATTGCAAATAACAGTCTTTTAACTCTTAAGAAAGATGCAATCCTGCTTAACCCATAAACGGTCCAAGCAGATCTAAGTTTTTTTTTACATATTTTCAAATATAACAAAAAAAAAAAGTAGATCAAAGCTTTCTTACACATTTTCAAATGTAGAAAAACAAAAAGAAGATCTACTTTTTTTACATACTTTCAAATGTTGGAAAAACGTATATATACGTTTGGACCGTTTATGGGTTAAGAATCACTGGGAGTTCCATGCAGAATATATCATACTTATTCAGAGTAACTCATTCCCTGCCTATTATAAACCTCTCCTTGTGCAGATATGATCTATCGCATGCTATTGTAATCAGGTCAGCTTCCACTGCTTCAGCTTGCTCTTCATTGCACTATTGTGGGGGTGTGCAGGTGCCAGCTAGGGCTCATGTACCCCATGGAACTCTAGGTAGCAACAAGAAACACCACAGCTAGAGGAATTGGCAGAACCATGAACCCTCCAGAGCCCTTTATACAGAAATGCATCCTCATTAGTTAAAAATGCTATTTTCTACATTTGGACCTCAGGAAGACCCAACCTGAACCATACCATTTAACAGTCAAAAATGATGAAGCAATTATAGAGCAAAGGCAGAAGAAACATCAGTGGATTGAGCCACATAACAGGAGCCCTGAAACATGAGGGATAATTTCACAGGACACATATAACACATATGTTTAAAGTACATAAAGAGATGACACACCAATAAGAAAGCCCATTCACCCATAGAAGTAAGATGTACCAAATACCTGTATTGGTTGATGAACCTGCACTAGTACTAAGACTGATCAAATACAAATGAAAAGATATTCAACCACTCATGTTTATAGACTCAGTCACACCTGCTAGCATGCCCTGGGATGGAGTGAAGTGCAACAGAGAACCTCAGCATTAATATACACTGAAATGATCATATGAAGCTGTGAGACCCTTCTATACATATACACAATAGTCGTCAGCTAATCAGTACCTAAAACTCAAGTGAAAAGAATACCATCAGCCTGTAGGCAGGGTTGATGTTTGTAGAGATATCCTGACAATGACCAGTTACCACAGGAATGCTTAGAGAAGAGGTACTTATTTACAATGACCCTAGCTGGGCTTAAGATGTTCCTTAGGGGTCCCTGAAACTGCATGAACTAAACAATGATAGATGGTTATTAGAGAAATGAGCACCTGCAGCAACTTGCATAAAATCAGTTAATGAGAGACCTTGCCTTAGAATATCCATGAAGGCCAGGGAATGACCTTTCCCAAGTACCAGAGATGTGATTAAATATTTGGTTCTGGAACCATGCCACATATAAACTAAATAATGTAGATCTTAATACTACTGATTGCAAAAAGGATTTAGGAGTTCTGGTTAGCAGTAATCTAAAACCAAGACAATAGTGCATTAGTGTTTGCAATAAAGCTAACAGAATTCTTGGCTTCATATCTAGAAGTATAAATAATAGAAGTCCTCAGGTTGTTCTTCAACTCTATATATCCTTGGTTAGGCCTCACTTAGACAATGCTGCTCAGTTCTGGTCACGTATTACAGAATGGATATAAATGCTCTGGAAAACGTACAGTGGAGGATGACAAAGATGATCCCATGTATCAGAAATCTTCCCTACGAGGATAGACTGAGGGCGCTGAATCTGCACTCTCTCAAAAGGTGTAGAATTAGGGGGGATATGATCGAGGTGTATAAATGGAAAACAGGAATAAATAAAGGGGATGTAAATAGCGCGCTGAAAATTTCCAGCCAAGACAGGACTCGTAACAATGGTTTCAAGTTGGTAAAATTCAGATTCAGGAAGGATATAGGAAAGCACTGGTTTGGTAACAGAGTTGTGGATGAGTGGAACAAACGCCCGCGTACAGTTATTCAGTCTAAAACATTGTGTAGTTTTAAAAATAGGTTAGATAAATACATGAGTGGGTGTGGGTTGGACCTGACTAGCTTGTGCTGCTGGGTCTGGTGCAGTGCTGCATCCTTGAGTGGAGGTGACCAGACTGGGTGAGTCATTGGGCTAATCTTGGAGGGGGGGTTCATTGGTCTAATTGGGGGGGGGGCATGGACCTGCTCTGCATGGGTCAGTAGGCCTGTTGCAGTGTTCCTTCTTTCTTATGACCAACCGGTCGTAAGTCAAAATGGATGCAAGTCGCACCTTAGAAAATTGCCGATATACTGGGTAGGGCATAATGTCGAACCTTCGCTATATAAAGTACCTACATAGTATCGTATGTTTTGCATCAGCCCACCCAGCCCTGCTGCCAGACACACTCGTAAGTACGAGTGGTCATATATCGAACAGGTCGTAAGTCAGATGGTACTAGTATAGGATAAGAGTTAAGTTCATGGTCTCCCACCTTCAATATTTATACTATTATAAAAAAAAATGTTTAAGGTGTGCAGTAGTTGTAGTATTTACCACTTACTACTGTAAAACATTCCAGTGTTCTGTCACTTTACAGAGGGTTCAATAAATACCCAATGGCAATGAATTGCATTCCCTTGAGAATCAGTAGCAAGAAAAACCTGGGTCATCATGGCCAGAGAGCTGGCAATGCTCCTGGTGTTATTGGCACTGACATAAGGTAGATGTTCACTCACATAGACTTTGGAGATTAAGCAATGCATTTATGCCAAGAGCAAACGAGCAATTTTCCATGAGGACTGATTGATGAAGAGACCAGTCTGACAGAAGTCCTTTGGCAAAGCCACCAAAAAAGGACAAACAGTCATGGAGGATTCCCAATGAGCAAAGGATGGAACTACCCAGTATATCCTGGACTGTGACATCAACAGGAGGAGACTGGAAGTTGCTGACTTGCCTGTTCTTGAGAAAGAAACCCACTTGAGAGGGATGGGGAGAGAGGGGCAAGATTGATAATGGGACCATAGTCTCAGAAGTTTGTAAAATACATAGACCTCTGTAATGCATGAAACATGCCAACTAGGTACTACCATCACCACGATTCATAATGAAATGTAAGACATGCTGTAATATAGTGAAGAACCACTTGTAGAAACAACTTTGGGACAGATTTCGGAGGACAAAAACACTGTTCAGTGTGCGTTTGTAGATCTGGATAATATGAAGCAGTGGAGCCATGAGAAACCAGTGTAGGCTCCTCCTCTGAGTATGTGTCTCAGTGCTTAACTCTTTGAGGATCCAGATCCCCAATCTGAAAATTCCCCACAGGATCCAAGAATTTAAAAAAAAAAGTTATTATTTTTCTTATGAGATGGTAGAGAATCTTTTTCTGAAGGAAATAAAACAAAAAGTACAAAATTTGATCAAAAGCTGACAAAATTACGCCCTCGTGAATTTTGCTGTGTCAGTGATATTAATGCATTGGTGATTTTGCCCACTTTGAGTCCTATTTTCGGCCAATTACATTGTTCCATTAGACCAAATTCTTAGCTATTTTGCTAATATGTGTTCCATTTTATCTACTGAGCACAATCAGCTATTTCAACTACCCAATAAAGTGATCAGAAATTGGTAATTTGGCCAATTTCACACAAAGTTCAAAATATTCCAATTTCAAAGTAGGGTCCAGAATAAACAATGCAGGCATTTCTGGCACTAAAATAACATTTCCTCTGTTTATTTGTTACATTTCCAGGCATTTTGATTTTTTATTCACACCAAAAAAAATAGAAATTTACTGTTATGCAATATTGTAATAATTGTATAAATAATATCAGTGCATTCATGAATGCACATCAGACCCACCAGCTGATGTGTACTGGACGCATGATGTGATTTGTTCACTCTTAAGCATCGTCAAAAATCGAACATTTTCGCTACTTTGAGCTCAATTTCAAGCTATTTTCAATACGAAAACCAATCAAAATCATCTCTGTTTCTGTAACATATCTTCCATTTTATCAAATGAGACCAAGAAACCACGAATAAAACTGTAAAAATCATACAAAAATACACTGCAAAGTCGCTGTTTTAATCGAAAAACAGTTTTTCCTCATTATGCACTGTGTGCTGCAGGATTTGTTTTATATGGTGCACACTTACCACATAGATGCATTCTCTCATATCTAGGCCCAAATTTACCGTTCACAGCTTATCTGAGTGAGCTGAGTTCATGACGAAGTACTACGGCTTGGACCCTGGCTTCAAAGCCGTAGAACTAGGGGATGGACCCTCAAAGGGTTAAATACACAAGCATCATGAGGTTTGTTCATCTACATTGCAAGTCCTATAAACAGTTTAGGCAGAATGGACATACCAATTAGGAAGCCATAAAGAAGAAGGGTTATTACAAACCATGGCAATATTTCCAAAACTAATGTAATGTATACCTGGAGGGCATTCTCGCGGAATGCCTCCAGGGCATACATCAAGTCCTGGTTCATGACCAGGCCTTGCAGTGGATCACGGCCTGATTAACCCAGGCTGTTACTGCTGGCCACAGACAGGGAGCCAGTAGAAAAGCTAATCATCAGAGAGTAAAGAAAGTGTTGACACTAAGAAAATAGTTAACTGTAGCAATATACGGTATATAAACTTAGCTTGCCCATGTGCACAACCACAATAGAGCAGTGAAGCATGAGTGAGATTGAACTAAGAGCAGTAGTGCCTGACAGACTGTACTAGGTCTAGGAGAGGTAGGTATTAAATAGGAATTGGAATGGCATGTTTCATAGGGGTTTCCCAAGGATCAACTGCAAAACCAATATTAACAAATTAACAAAATAAAATTAGACAGCTATGAGTCTCAAGCTCTTTATAAAAATAACAAAAACAGGTACTATATAACTCTAAATTCAAGCATATGAGTTTTCACAGGTAAGAATTATACAAACAACATAACATCATTTACCAGACTGTATAAACATCATTTCTATACAGTAAAACCTTGGAAAAAAAAAAACTTTTCCAATGGATTTCATATAAAACGGACAGAAAGTCATGTTAGACAAAGGCTGGGAGAATCTGCTGCAAGAGGGGTCTCCTGTAGAATTATCAATGCAACAGACTAAGTCTGCCACACTGCATGGTTGTCTGGTCCAGTCATACAATGGATGAAATAGACAAAGTCTGCTTCATTGCAGATATATCCAGTCTGGGCTGTGTCTAGGACCTGTCTATTTTCACTGTTCCTGGACTAGCGGAACCAGTATCTAAGCCTGTGTTAGCGTACTCATCTATATGTAATTACAATAGGTAGTCCTAGCTCCTTGCTGTGCCTTTCAACTTGCTACTTGCTAGATTCACTCTCTCTTAGTCTCATGGCTCCATCATACCTCCTCTTAAAGCTAAGTAAGGAGCCAGCCTCCACCACTTCCTCTCCAAGATCATTCTACTTACCAACCATCCTGAGGCTGAAGAAATATTTCCTGTTATCACTGTGGCTCATCTATGTTTCTCTAACTTCCAGTTGCATCCCCAAGATCCCTTTCCTCTCCTGCCCCTGACTACCCTGTCAATTCCCCTGAGTATTTTGTATGTGGTTTATGTCTTACCTGGGTCTCTTGTCCTCCATTGTCATTAGACTCAATTCTGTTAACCTCTCATAGCTCATGTCCCTTAATTAACTCTTAAACAAGCCTCACTGCACACTTCTGCACTTCCTCCAGTTTCTTAACATGCTTCCTCAGGTGTAGGTTCCATTCTGGTGCTGCATACTCCAAGATGGGCCTGACAGTGTGCTACTGTCTACACATACTCACATATTATTTTCATTGGTCTCTAAGTTTCCCTAGATTTACAGAGATAGTACCCTTTACAGTGTTATTAACAATGGCTTCCAAAGCAAAGCAAGTGATGATGCCAAGAAGTGTGCATGAATTTCAGTGTCAAGCAGAAACTTTAAATAATACGGCAGTGTGTGGCATTTCAGTGGCCCAGGTGCATGAGGAGCATGGTGTACCAAAGCAAACACTGTCTCCTTACATCGTCTGTGATATTACTGCTGGAGCTTCACAGCTCCTCTGACTCAGAATAAGTTATTCTGAGTAGACACCAGAAAACACAGGAATCCAACTTTAAGCTCATCTATCCATAAGAAAAGGTAAGGAAAATTAGTGTACTTACTTTTAAAAGCCTCTTATTTTCAGGTATTGTACTGTAATTTACTGTACTGTATTATAACACTGTAATTTATTCTTAGTATGTCTGGTAGTCCACAAAGACAGTAAACTCCACTGCACTGGGTTTCTGTCCATGTCCGATAGCAGACTACGTCTGCTGCACTGATTACTTCCATACAACAGATTTTTGTTAACGCAGACACCCTCTCTTCCCTATTAGTCCGTTACACTGAGGTTTCACTGTATGTGTAAAAGATATTTAAGACTAGAGCAGAAGCATCTGTAAAACAATGACTCTGTATATGACAGCTTTGTCTAAAATATATGCATAGCATAATGACTAAATGAAGAAACACTGGGTCTGCTTTGCACTTACCAACATGAACACAGAAATATTACATCCACAAAAGTTTGACATTTCATTCATTAAAAACAATTACTATATTTCTTAAATCACAAAAACTTGAATTTTTAAGTAATAATCTCCACATTTGTTATAAAATCAAACTATGTAGTTTGTGTTGCTTCCATGCTCATGTGAGCACCTGTGTACCATCACTACTTTGGCACTATGACTTAACCTAAGAATTGGCACTCACTTTCACATAATCACTGTTAGTTTACCCTAAAATTGGCACCTATTGTCACATATGCTAATCATAAAATCTTACCAAGCATCTAGCATACAAAATATATAAGGCTCACAGTAACCTGACTCAAGTACACCTTGATAAAGTGAACTACATAAAAGAGCAGTCTTACAATTACTGTATTTGTAATTTCACACAAAATATATGTCAATATATACTCTCATCTTACACTACAATAACTGTTTTTCATATATACCTTAAGTCAAAAAAAAAAAAAATGTCACATTTTCAAGAGATAAAATTAATTCGGAAAAGGTAGAGATGTAATATGTGAGAATTTAATAATTGTGTACTATTTATGAGCATTCAGTTATTCTTGATTTTAAGTACAATTAACAAAAAATAAAACAATGGCACAAAGCAGAGTTAAACTGGCATACTAAAATGTCAGCAACTCAAAAGATGAGCCGAGTTTTGTTGCTGGAACAATAAATAAGTACTAACATAGCAAAACATTATGAGACTCACTACTCTAATATAATCTAATAAACTAGCACCTGCCACTGCTGTTTCCAAAACTTTGGACACATTTTCCTTCACTAGTTCCTCTTATTACAGTACATTTAATTTCTCTGGAACACATTCACTAGGTATGGTCTGAGCCATTTCTGCATTGACTTGAACACATGACCATGCTATCTTACCACACCTTAAGGCCTAGTCTGGGACCAGGCCATGGGAGCAATGACCCCCCTAGAAACTGACAACAGGTAAACTGAACTGAACCTGCTAATAGGGATGATGCATGCATTTACAACATTAAAAAGTATTCTTTTTAAAATTATCTTTCACTCATTAAAAATTATGAATTATAGTCGTCAGCTTTCATAACTGAAAAATTTATTTATTTTTGCAGAGAAACAACTTATGCAGGTAAATTTTATGATGTCAGCATGCTTCTGGTAAGACAACGATTGAATGAATGTGTTTCTTTTTTGGGTCACCCTGCCTTGGTGGGGCATAGCCATACATGAAAGACAGAGTTAACCACAGAACAAATGAGAGGAAAAAGGTGGGTGGTGTGTTGAGGCATTTGTGGAAAAAAAAAAAAATGGAGCAGAGTATAAATGTACCAGCTCTTTTTTAATGAGTGTGAGGCATGAGTTTTCAATGCTGCTAGAGGCAGTAGAAATGTCATGTTTGAGAGTGAAATGTGTTCTGAATATCATGCAGAGAATTCAATGTGTAGAAATTAAAAGGCAATGTGGAGTTACCAAGGGTATAATTCAGAGGGCTGAGGAGTGGTTGTTGAGGTGATTTAGGCATCAATAGAAGATAGAAAGAGATAGGATAATGAATAGGGTGGGTATATCTGGGGTGGAAGGTAGGAGGGGTAGAGTTTGTCCTAGGAATGGTTGGAGAGAAGAGATAAAGTATGTTAGACAGGAGTTAGTGGAGACGAGTCTTTTTTAATGGACATACTGTTGAAGTGTGACCAAAAAAAAAAAAAAAAAAAAAGTGAAAGTACCATGTGTTTAAACTTTTGGCTACATTATGAAGAAGTTTATTTCACATTTTATGACAATATACATATTGCTAACTTACTTCTTAGAATGTTCACATTACAATAGAATCTAATGTAACCCATTACAGTACTGTATATACATTACTGAAAATCACTTCTGCATGAATTTAATAACTTGAGAAAATAGGGTTATGATTTTGAACCCAGGCTCTCTCACACACAAAAAATTACGAGTTTATACAGAATATTAAGCAATGCCTGATTTATTTTCTATAAAACAAATATCAGAAACAAATGCACAACAGTTAACAGTGGCGAGCAGCCTAGTTATCCAATGTGAGGAGAAAGCAAGTGCAAATTTGGATGGTTTTCAGCCAGTATTAAACCCAAAAATAGTATAAAAGGGGAATGGGAAGTCCCTATAGGAGATGAGAAAACAAATAGACCCAGCAAAAAGATGCTTAAGGCTGGCTACTGACCCCTCTGTGACCAAGGGATTAATATTTCTCAGCACTTCTATATTCACTCAGAAAATAAGAAAACAGCACAAAGCTATTATGTGTAGTGTTACACTACAAGAGGAACTAGACAACACCATGACAATATGTGCAACACCAAGACAATAAAGATACCCAGGTATTGCATGTGTTTCTTACTTATCAGTTTGTCAGTGTTGTATACAATACTTTTTTGATGTAATGTACTAATAAAAATAGTGAAATTCACTGTGCATGTTACCTTGCTTTAGTCCCACATTGAAATACCTGTAAAATATATATTCTGACCCCATACATGATCAGGACACACTAGGTTGCATGAAGTTGAAATGATTTCACACAGGCTGCATTGCATATATTGACTATCTAAATACAAACTATGTTATGGCAAAAATGTGCTTAAAGAGTGTGTGTGTGTTGTGTGTGTGTGTGGTGTGTGTGTGTGTGTGGTGTGTGTGTGATATATATATATATATATATATATTATATATATATATATATATATATATATATATATATATATATATATAATATGAGAGTGTTTGTCATATATATAAGAACAGAGTTTGTTAAATAAGCTCATCTCTGAGAATCAAAAATTGCAAAATGGTAATACTAAATACAGGTTGGCCATCACTAATCCGGCACTAATTTTGGCTAACATAACTTCAAATTTCCAGGGTCTCCACACCAACCTGTTGCTACTGTTTGGTGGCACTACTTGCTGCATAAGTCATTCCAATTTCTTTTTCTCCATTTCTTGTTATAACCTGCTCACTTTTAGCCCAAGCCATGGTTCCAACAAATATTAGAAATGTTTCTCACTGTGTAAAGTACATACACCATACAATGTCCATAAAAGATAAGATGGCTTTGAAGCCACTGTTGGTCGCCATGAGCTCAGCTCATTAGATAGGCTGTGACCGGTAAATTTGGGCCTACATATGAGTAAAAAACTGATCGTGTTTATGGTGTAAATCCAAATTTGCAGTGTATTTTCGTATTGTTTGTATGGTTGAATTCTCGTTTTTTTGGTCTAATTTGATAGAATGGAAGATATATTACAGAAATAGATATAATTTTGATTGGTTTCACACTGGAAAGTACCTTAAAATTGAGCTCAAAGTAGCGGAAATGTTCAATTTTTGCTGATATTCAATGTGTGTCCAACTGGCTGTATAATATGCAGTCACAAATGGGTTGACATTATTTACACAATTACATGTGTATTACAATAATGCAGTAGTCTGCATAATAGTAAATCTTCTATTTTTTTGTGTGCATAAAAACTCAAAATGGTAAGGAAGGGTTATTATAAGAGGGGCCTGGAGATGTGACTAATGAACAGAAAAATTTTAATTTTAGTACCAGAAATGTCTGCATTGTTTATTCTGGATCCTATTTTGAAATTGGCATCTTTTGATATTTCTGTGAAATTGATCAAATTACCAATTTCTGACCACTTTATTGGGTAGTTAAAATAGGTGAATGGGCAGTTTCTTGTACTCAATCGACAGAATAGAAGGAATACTATCAAAAAGCTAAGAGTTTGGTAGACTGGAACAATGGAATTGGCCAACAATAGGGCTTAAATTGGGTGAAATCGCCAATGTGTAAATATCGCCACTAGGTTAAGTGTATTCTAACCTAACAACTCTGCAATCCGGCAAATTCACTAATCCGGCATCCAGTGGCTGGCTGGATGGCGAAACGTCTAAGATAGGGATGCCCGGGTGTTGCGCATGTGTCTTAATTTCATCTTGTCGGTATTATATACCATTCTTGTACTACTACTACCACCACCTCTTCCTGCCTATATATAGCTGTCCTGCTCCACTTCTGGTTAGTGTGACTTTGTAAATGGTCCAAGTCGGACCGAAACGTCGCCGTAAGCTTCTCTCTTTTATGTGCGGGTTATTTGTGTATAGATCCCGATGATGCCAGATTAGTGATGGCTAACCTGTATTATATTTTGCTTCACTTATAAAACTTAATTTTCTTACCAATATAATTCTTCAATCTTATATTTTATCTCAGCCCAAATCAAGTATAATTTTACCACATGTGAAAACAATGAGCTTCCTAAAACATTTCAGCATGAGAAAAATATTTGTCAGTTATATCAAGGAAGTAAATACATACTGTAATACCATGCACATTTTGTATACTATCTTGACTTTTTGTTATATCAAGAGCAGTGAATAAACATAAAAGATGTAACAAACATTTTTCTTAATGTGCAATCCATAAAATTCAAAATATAATTGGTTTCATGTTGCAATGCATCTGTATATGTTTTTTAGTGTGCAAAATCTTGTATAATTTCAACTTCATTAAACTTTTAAACATGCATGTCTAAGGCATTTTTAGCAATATAGAAGACCTGCAATATCTTTCACTCACTGTAAGGTAAGTGAAAGAAATTATATTTTAAAGGTGCTCATGTCCTGAATATTTTTTTGTATAAGAAAACACTGATACCTGAAGACAAAATACATGGGAAAAAGAAAATGACCAGAAGCATAAGCAGATTAAAGTGAGCACCTGACCCCAGCCCTAAAACTTGACTGACCCGGAAAAATGAGAATAAAATATTTTTCAGACAATTCCTCTTTTTACAAAAAATTATAGCTGTCAGGACGTGGCCTATATTTTGCAATTTATTTTGTCCTGTGTCATAAAATAACTAATCACTTCTCTTTTGTTTCAGAAAAAAATGAGAAAATTATAAAGAGGTTCAAAAAAAGGCATAAAATGTGACAAGCAGAAATGACTGAAAGCTGATATGAACTCATCAAAACACTTAAGGTAGACAGTTTTTTCCTCTACCAAAAAAAAAAAGTGCTTCACACTCTCATGCAGGTGAATCAAAAGCTGTATACCTTTTTTATTTACAGTCAACCCACTGTTGCAAAGTGCTCCCTAACACTTTGCTGAATACTCCAGTTGTGAAATGCTCTGCACTACAAGATGGTACGTGCTTGCAGATGCTACAAAAAGCAATCCGCTCTGGTCATTCAGATATCAAAAATATACTGGAAGAACTTGGGAGATGAAACAAAACAAAAGCCAGAATGAAGCCTGGGAGCAAGAGGCCTGATGAATACCAAAGACAATCTGGAAACTGGGATAATAACTTCACCTGGGGCAATGTTCTTCAATGAATTAACACCATGGAAATTAAGTCACTTTGTCTGACTTTTTTGGGTTATCCTAGGTTCTCTACACATATGCAGCTATGTATGATAATCTATGTAACTGTATTTGTGTATACCTGAATAAACTTACTTGTTCCTAGATCCTAAACCTGACCATATCAGTACTTCCATCTCTGATTGCCTCAATGAGTTTACCACATTGTAATGTTTGAGATTCTCATTCTTCGAACAGAGGGAGAAAGGCTGTTTTAAAGACTTCAGATCCTATGAGGAGATGCTGATTCTGTGATTTGTAGGCTGATCCCTCACTTCCTGGTTCCTACTCCAGAGAAGTAGATATATATTGAAGCCACATGTAATTTGATCCCCATTGTTGTCAACGTACTGTCGCCTTATTCAGCAGCCTGAAGTGTATCAAAATTTATTTGCATTCAATTGTGGGGTTGCAACGACATGAACCCTTTTGAATCTCAGCACTAAATACACAATGCTGGACTCTTTGCCAATGGACTGCACTTCAAAAAAGTAATTTTAATAATACTTTGTACAGTATGTACATCCCCCAAGTAGCATAAGAGGAATATGCATCATCCACACAGCATGGAGATGCTTCCACCACTCATGATTTTTTCTTTTGTCTGTCTTACTATCCAGTATACAGCCTCTCTTCACTTAGCAACATACTGTTTACCTAAATAATGTATATTAGAGCTGATTTCCTCTATTCTGTTTATTAAAATATACTGTACACTACTGTATAAACATTTAAAAATATACCAGGAATGTTATAAATGGTGCAAAGGTGACATGAAAACAATATCAAAGATGGCTGATGCAATTATAGTATGCTCCTCACTTACCGACATGGTCTTAGGAATGGAACTCCGTCGTTAAGTGATAAGAGGCTGTATTGCTATACTATTATTCTTAGAAATGAATTCTGTTTGAAATTTTACTTGTGTTCTTTAGATATGATCTGATTCATGACTGCATTTCAGTATATTAATATTATCACAGGTACTACATGATGGGCTAAACCTATGTGTGTTGTTCGATGCATGGAGTGGTGGAGGGTTGATCCTCTTATCTGCTAAATGTGGGACAGACGCCAGACTAAGGGAGGGGTTTGTTCCGAGCTTTATTTTGGTACAGTGGGACCTCGGATGTTGACCGCATTAACCCTTTGACTGTTTCGGTTATATATATACATCTTACGAGCCACCATGTTTGATGTATATATACTCATAAATTCTAGCGGCTTCAAATCAAGCAGGAGAAAGCTGGTAGGCCCACATGTGAAAGATTGGGTCTCTGTGGTCAGTGTGCACCATATAAAAAAATCCTGTAGCACACAGTGCATAATGAGAAAAAAAAAGTCTGATCGTTTTTTTTTTAAATAAAATGCCGACTTTGTGCTCTATTTTTGTATAGTATTTATGGTTGTATTCTCGTTTTCTTGGTCTCATTTGATAGAATGGAAAACATATTATAGAAGTAGAGGTGATTGTGATTGGTTTTACTATGAAAAGAATCTTGAAATAGAGCTCAAAGTAAGGGAAATGTTTGATTTTTGCCAATGTTCAAAAGTAAACAAATTATGTCATTGTCCAATAAATGTTCAACTAGCCATTCTAATATGCAGTCATGAATAGGTTGACATTATTTATACAGTTATTACTATATTGCAGTAGTCTGCATAACAGTAAATCTATTTTTTGTTTGAATAAAAATTCAAAACAGAAAGCAAGAGTAATATCAGAGGGGCCTGGAGACGTGACTGATGAACAAAGAAAATGTTATTTTAGAGCTAGGAATGTGTGCATTGTTCATTCTGGACCCCATTTTGAAATTGTCATATTTTTTAATTTTCGTGAAACTGGCCAAATTGCAAATTTCTGGGTAGTTGAAATCGGTAAATGGGCAATCAATGGAAAAAAATGGAGTTCTAAAGAAATAGCTATGAGTTTGGTCAACTGGAACAATGGAATTAGCCAAAAATAGGGCTCAAAGTGGGCGATATCACCAATTCGTAAATATCGCCGTCGCTAACTTCATGAGAGCGTAATTCCGTCAGTTTTCAACCAAATTTCATTCTCTTGGTGACATTACAATCGGGAAAAGATTCTCTATCATTTCATAAGAAACTTTTTTTTTTTTTTTTTAATTTTGCGACGCCAGGAGACACCTCAGGATTTGGGGTTGCAACAGTCAAGGGGTTAAATTATCAAACAAATTTTTTTTTGAACGAGGAATTCGAGAAAAAATGTCCTGGTTTTCGTACATTATCTTGCTTGTCAACTGACAACACAAACGGCTAGGGTGACGTGCTCACAGAAAGTGCAATGGGCAATGAGTTGACAGAGTGGGTGTGAGTCAAGGCTAGTTGGGGTTCATTTGATAATTTTAAGAAAAAAAGTGGCATTCATAGTGTGGCTAGGCATGGGGAGGCTGCCAGTGCTGACAAAGTGGCTGTTGAAAAGCATGTAACTGAAGTCCAAGAGTACGTAGAGCCTTAAGGGTTTGTCCCCCACAAGTGTTTAATTGTGATAAGACAGGCCTCGTCTGGAAGAAAATGCCCAAGAAGGGACTTGAAATTGAAGCCTTTACTTGTTTATCATTCTGAAAACCCACAAGTTTTTAAGAAGAACAATATTAAGGAAAACAAATTAGCTGTAGGTAATGTGGAGGGCCAACATGAAAGCTTAGTAACAAGACAATTTTTTATTGAGTGGGTTCATGAGATCTTTGCTCCCACTGTCAAAAAGTACCTCATTAAAAACAGCTGCCACTCAGGGCCCTTTTACTTATGGATAATGCTCCTGCTCATCCCCCAACCTTGGAAAACACATTGCTGGAGGAGTTCAGTTTAATAACTGTGAAGTTCTTGCCTCCTAACACCACTCTTCTCATCCAGCCCATAGACCAGCAGGCCATTTCTAACTTCAAGAAACTCTAAATATCTCAGTTTAGACAAGTGTTAAAACGGAGCCTGAAACACACCTCACTGGACAGGTTTTAGCGAGACAAAAAAACAGTGAACCAGAACAAGGTGTCGGTGGTGAAAAAAGACAAGAGAAACAACACCAGGAGGACATTTGCCTGATATATTAATAGAAGGTGATTCTCCTACCAAGCAGTAACATACCCCTTCCTCTCCTCCACCTCCTGCTTCCAGGATGCCATTAGCTCTCCTCTGACATGTAAGAGGCAGTTAAATTTTCATTTACTGTACAGTATTTCAGTTAAAGATTCTTTTAGTATTCATTTTTACAGTTTTATGTAGTAGTACATTTTTAATAAATTATTATACAGTAGGGCCCTGCTGTATGGCGTTCCGCTAATACGGACATTTCAAATTATGACCAAAACTCTCTATATGGCTCCCCCCACCTGACTTTCTAATATGGTCTCTGCACCTCACCCAGTTTGTTTACATTCTCCGTGAGCACGACTCTCCATTATGCCTGGAAACTTTCCAAAATTTCAAGTTGTTTTAAAGTTATTTCATATTTTATATATACTCTGATAATTATACTTATGTGTACCTGTACATAAATAAACTTACACACTGTACTGGCATGCAGGTTCATGTTAAAATCACTAGAGTGTTTTAATAGTCTTGAAGACACCATATCAATAATGATAATAATAATAACACAATAATAATCATTCTGAGGCGCACTGAATGTCGTATATTGTGTTAATATTGACATTTTGATTAATCCACCTGTGATATTTTTTCAAATTATATAATAAACACGCAATGTAACATATAAACATGATAAATACATCCACATTAGAATAAATTAAAATAAATATGTTTTTTCAGTCGTCTTGTCGGAGTGTCGGAAAGAATAACGTTTTCTCCAGTTCAACACTAAAGAAAATGTGTACACAATAGTATTACTGGGGTAACTGTAGAAAATTATTCCTTTTGTATGCCTTCACTCAGAGCGTCATTCCTTCTAAAAATGGTGTGTTGCTTTACATTAATTCTGCTTTACTAATGAGACAATTTGTACATAATGTAAGATGTTTGTATTATGGAATAAGATTCACAGACATGGGAATAAACGTGTATCAACCAAAAGCAGACGCGTTTGTCCGTTTGTTTACATAATCTGCGCCTCTGTCCTCTCTCATTTACTTGCTCTCTCTCTCTCATTTATTCGTTTTTATATTGTTTACTCACCTCTTACCCTACATTAAGACTACAAATATTTTAAGGTAAGTAATGAGTGTACTGTGTATGCATTTTATCGATCTAGAGTGCTTTAAATGTCATAGTAGGTGGGGTAGTCAGGCAGGCTACCATACCTCCCACACCTGACATTCTACAAATAGATACTATTCACCTCTCATCCTACATTAAGACTACAAATATTTTGAGGTAATGAGTGTACTGTGTGTGTATTTTACTTTTTATTGTTTTTTAATGCCTGGTTCTATTCCTAACTTGATGTATATTAGTGTAAACTTGTTATCTGGCATTTATATGCATTTATAAGTGGAAAAAAATGGTGTTCTGCTTTCTGGTGATATCCACTTACCAGCAGTAGCCTGAAACCTAACCTGCCATACAAGTGGGGCCCTACTGTATTGTCATTTGGGGTCTGGAACAGATTAATTCTATTTACATTATTCTTCATGGGAAAAATTGCTTTGGTTATTGCCCATTTTGGTTGTTGAATCAATATCTGGAACGAATTAAATTCAATAACCGAGGCTACTCTGTACATGATTATTTGTGTAGAGGTAATCAGTTAATCCTTAAGCAGTGTTCTACATAAGATAAGATAAGATTTCGTTCGAATTTTTAACCCTGGAGGGTTAGCCACCCAGGATAACCCAAGAAAGTCAGTGCGTCATCGAGGACTGTCTAACTTATTTCCATTGGGGTCCTCAATCTTGTCCCCCAGGATGCGACCCACACCAGTCGACTAACACCCAGGTACCTATTTGCTGCTAGGTGAACAGGACAACAGGTGTAAGGAAACGTGTCGAAATGTTTCCACCCACCGGGAATCGAATCCGGGCCCTCCGTGTGTGAAGCGGGAGCTTTAGCCACCAGGCCAATGCTGTCTGTCTGTGTATCTGACATACTAACAGCTACAATTTTTTGTACCTTCAAATCTACCACCTGCCAATATTTTTGACCTCAGAAGAACTCTTGGGGCCTTCTTCAATCTTTTCATACGTTTGAAAAAACATCCAAGGCCAAGAGGGTTGACACGCTATATCATGGTTAACCACTCGGTCTGATGTACTAGGCCTAACCAGCAGAATTAAACAATGAAACTAGGAGTTGTTGCTCCATCTCCAGTTTCCCTACCAGCAAACTGGGCATGGAAGTTGCACGATGACTTATTCATTCAAATTTATTTCAATTTCATGATACTAACTGGAATTCAGCCACAAAGTACACTAAGTATATTTAACCCATGATACAACAGTAAAGTCAAACAATGTGAATTACTTCCATGTTTTGAGGAGTATTACACTCTGAAACAATTATATATTATCAGTATTCCTTGTAAATAGCCTTAAAAGATAAAAAAAAAAAAATTATACCGTATATTCCAAGTGGAGCAATGTCAGGCTAAGCATTTTCTCATATTTGAAGTGCTAATATAACACCTTTAAACACATCTGATATCATAAGAAACTAGTATACACAGAGTTAAAATTAAAAGTAATTAAAAAACATAAAAATTGTCATATCTTGGTATCAATATACAGTGGACCCCCGCATAACGATGGCATCACATAGCGATTATTTCGCATACCGCTTACTTTAATCGCAAAATTTTTGCCGCGCATACCGATTAAAAACCCGCTCACCGATTTTCGTCCGAGACGCGTCCAATGTGCGCCCTCACCCAGCCTCACATGTGCCGCCCGTGCCATTGTTTACCAGGCAGCCTCCGCGCTAACATCCAAGCATACACTCGGAATATTTCGTATTATTACAGTGTTTTCGGTGGTGTTTCTGGAAAATAAGTGACCATGGGCCCCAAGAAAGCTTCTAGTGCCAACCCTGTGGTAAAAAGGGTGAGAATTAGTATGGAAATTAAGAAAGATTTTGAAGGGTTTGGGGCTAACCCTGAGAAGCCTATGCCAGTTGTGGAATCCATTGTGCCTACTTCAAAGATTAAGGAAATGTGTGCACAGTGGGTTGAACTGCAAACCTTTATGGATGAAAATCACCCTGACACAGCTGTTGCAAGCCGTGCTGGTGACTATTTCAATGACAATGTTGTGGCCCATTTTAGACAAATCGTAAAGGAACGGGAGGTACAGAGCTCTATGGACAGATTTGTTGTGCGACAGAGGTCCAGTGACTCTCAAGCTGGTCCTAGTGGCATTAAAGAAGAAGGGAAGTAACCCCGGAAAAGGACTTGCTACCTCAAGTCCTAATGGAAGGGGATTCCCTTCTAAACAGTAAGAAGATAATGCTCTCCCCTCCTCCCATCCCATCAATCATCACCAGATCTTCAATAAAAGTAAGTGTCATGTAAGTGTGCATGCCTTTTTCAGTTTGTGTGTATTAAAATTAACATTTCATGTGGTAAAAAATTTTTTTTTTCATACTTTTGGGTGTCTTGCACGGATTAATTTTATTTCCATTATTTCTTATGGGGAAAATTCATTCACATAACGATTATTTCGCATAACAATTACCCCTCTTGCACGGATTAAAATCGTTAACCGGGGGTCCACTGTACAGTGGACCCGCGACCAGCGATGGCATAGATTAACGATAAATCAGACTAGCGATACATTTTAACGCAAAAATTTTGCCTCAACTAGCGCTTAAAAACCCGACCAGCGCTATTCATTCCGTACCATACGCGTCCACTTTGGCCTGAGAGCGACTCACTTGTCCCTTGGGTGCCAGTGCTTACAAGCCAGCCAGCCACCGCGGTCGCTTCCAAACATACAACAATTGGAACATTTCATATTATCACAGCCTTTGTAGTGATTGCACCTGCAAAATAAGTCACCATGGGCCCCAAGAAAGCTTCTAGTGCCAACCCTACAGCAAAAAGGGTGAGAATTACTATGGAGATGAAGAAAGACATCATTGCTAAGTATGAAAGTGGAGTGCATGTCTCTGAGCTGGTCAGGTTGTATAATAAACCCAATCAACCATCGCTACTATTGTGGGCAAGAAAACGGCAATCAAGGAAGCTGTTCTTGCCAAAGGTGCAACTATGTTTTCGAAACTGAGATCACAAGTGATAGAAGATGTTGAAAGACTGTTATTGGTGTGGTAAACGAGAAACAGGTAGCAGGAGACAGCATCTCTCAAGCGATCATATGTGAAAAGGCTAGGAAGTTGCATGACGATTTAATTAAAAAAATGCCATCAACTAGTGATGTGAGTGAATTTAAGGCCAGCAAAGGTTGGTTTGAGAGATTTAAGAAGCGTAGTGGCATTCATAGTGTGATAAGGCATGGTGAGGCTGCCAGTTCGGACCACAAAGCGGCTGAAAAATATGTGCAGGAATTCAAGGAGTACATAGTGAAGGACTGAAACCTGAACAAGTGTTTAATTGTGACGAAACAGGCCTGTTTTGGAAGAAAATGCCAAGCAGGACGTACATTACTCAGGAGGAAAAGGCACTCCCAGGACATAAGCCTATGAAAGACAGGCTTACTCTGTTGATGTGTGCCAATGCTAGTGGTGATTGCAAAGTGAAGCCTTTATTGGTGTATCACTCTGAAACTCCCAGAGTGTTCAGGAAAAACAATATCCTCAAGGCTAATTTGTGTGTGCTGTGGAGGGCAAACAGTAAGGCATGGGTCACTAGGGACTTTTTCTATGACTGGTTACACCATGCATTTGCCCCAATGTGAAAAATTACCTAATTGAAAAGAAATTAGACCTTAAGTGCCTCCTGGTATTAGACAATGCTCCTGGTCATCCTTCAGACTTGGCAGAGCGACTTTCTAGGGACATGAGCTTCATTAAGGTGAAGTTTTTGCCTCCTAATACCACTCCTCTCCTGCAGCCCATGGACCAGCAGGTTATTTCCAACTTCAAGAAACTGTACATAAAAGCTATGTTTGAAAGGTGCTTTGTAGTGACCTCAGAAACTCAACTGACTCTAAGAGAGTTTTAGAAAGATCATTTTACCATCCTCAATTGTGTAAACATTATAGGTAAGGCTTGGGAGGAAGTGACTAAGAGGACATTGAACTCTGCTTGGAAAAAACTGTGGCCAGAATGTGTAGACAAAAGGGATTTGGAAGGGTTTGAGGCTAACCCTGAGAATCCTATGCCAGTTGAGGAATCCATTGTGGCATTGGGGAAGTCCTTGGGGTTGGAGGTTAGTGGGGAGGATGTGGAAGAGTTGGTGGTAGAGGACAGTGAAGAACTAACCACTGATGAGCTGCTAGATCATCTTGAACAGCAAGAGGGCAGACCTGAGGAAACTGCTTCGGAGGAGGGAAGAGAGAAATTGAAGAAGTTGCCTACTTCTAAGATAAAGGAAATGTGTGCAAAGTGGCTTGAAGTGCAAACCTTTTTTGATGAAAATCACCCTGACACAGCTACTGCAAGCCGTGTTGGCAACCTGTACACTGACAATGTTGTGAACCACTTTAGGGAAGTCATAAAGGAACGAGAGGTACAGGTATCTATGGACAGATATGTTGTGCGACAGAAGTCCAGTGACTCTGAAGCTGGTCCTAGTGGCATTAAAAGAACAAGGGAAGTAACCCCAGAAAAAGACTTGCTGCCTCAAGTGCTAATGGAAGGGGATTCCCCTTCTAAACACTAACACCTCTCCCCTCCTCCCATCCCATCAATCATCACCAGATCTTCAATAAAGGTAAGTGTCATGTAACTGTGCATGTCTTTTTCAGTTTGTGTGTATTAAAATTAATATTTCATGTGGTAAAAAAATTTTTTTTCAATACTTTTGGGTGTCTTGCACGGATTAATTTGATTTCCATTATTTCTTATGGGGAAAATTAACTTGACTAACAATAATTTTGACTAACGATGAGCTCTCAGGAACGGATTAATATCGCTGGTTGAGGCTCCACTGTACTGTAAAACATAAATATCGCTGGCACATTTATGCCACTGTTGCCGACAAGCGATCATTTTTGTCCAACTTCAACACACCATAAAATTATAAATTTTTATCAGATTCTTCTCATTTTAATCTTATTCGACTCAGAAAAATAAACTCTTTCATTCTATAAGATTTTTTCCTGGGTTACCCATAGTTTAAGGGTTAAGGGTAAGAATAACTACTTCAACTTCAAATCTAAATCAGCAAGATGAAAGATTCTTCACTCAACCTCAGAATGAGTGATTGCTTCATGGGTGGCACTCATTTTGAGACCAGCCCAAATTATTTGCTCCAGGCCCTGGCAAGACATAATCTGGCACTGTCCATAGGTGACTGTTAGCTTTGTTAATACTGAAGCTGCACAGTCCTCATTTATTTTTTACAATCAATACATGATTTCAGTATTTCACTAATTATAAATTAATTTTAAATGTGCATAAAAATACAGAAAATGAATTAATTTGCTATTTAAGTAATTGTTTACATCAAACTTCATCACTAAGATCATTATTGCATATTTCATCAACATTAGCATATGTTATTATAAGAAGCACTAAGAATTAAAGGCACAACACCATGGCTGGAGAAATTCACAAATAACCTCTCAAAAGTTGGTTATTTTTGGAAAAACTTGTGTTTCTTTCCTCACGTATAGTAAATGTATCAGAGTACGTACTAAGTTCCCATAATATGCTGTGATCTCTAGACTATAGTCATGCCAAGGTATCAAATGCACAGCAGTGTGGATACGAAGCCACTCCATTAAAGTGTGTTTTGCTATTAATTTTTTTACCTATTTTCCTACATATGTTGACCAAGGTGAATTTTTCTACATTACTGCATTTTTAATTTTTTTTATTTATATTATCACACTGGCCGATTCCCACCAAGGCAGGGTGGCCCGAAAAAGAAAAACTTTCACCATCATTCACTCCATCACTGTCTTGCCAGAAGGGTGCTTTACACTACAGTTTTTAAACTGCAACATTAACACCCCTCCTTCAGAGTGCAGGCACTGTACTTCCCATCTCCAGGACTCAAGTCCGGCCTGCCGGTTTCCCTGAACCCCTTCATAATTGTTACTTTGCTCACACTCCAACAGCACGTCAAGTATTAAAAACCATTTGTCTCCATTCACTCCTATCAAACACGCTCACGCATGCCCGCTGGAAGTCCAAGCCCCTTGCACAGAAAACCTCCTTTACCCCCTCCCTCCAACCTTTCCTAGGCCGACCCCTACCCCGCCTTCCTTCCACTACAGACTGATACACTCTTGAAGTCATTCTGTTTCCGGTGGCCTGGTGGCTAAAGCTCCCGCTTCACACACGGAGAGCCCGGGTTCGATTCCCGGCGGGTGGAAACATTTCGACACGTTTCCTTACACCGATTGTCCTGTTCACCTAGCAGCAAATAGGTACCTGGGTGTAGTCGACTGGTGTGGTCGCATCCTGGGGGACAAGATTAAGGACCCCAATGGAAATAAGTTGACAGACCCGATGACGCACTGACTTTCTTGGTTATCTGGTGGCTAACCCTCCGGAACGTTCAAAAATCCGAACGACAATCTTATCTTATCTTAAACTTATCTTTTCTACACTTGTGAACCACCTCAACAACCCTTCCATCACCCTCTGGACAACATTTTGGTAATCCCGCACCTCCTCCTAACTTCCAAACTACGAATTCTCTGCATTATATTCACACCACACATTGCCCTCAGACATGACATCTCCACTGCCTCCAGCCTTCTCCTCGCTGCAACATTCATTACCCATGCTTCACACCCATATAAGAGCGTTGGTAAAACTATACTCTCATACATTCCCCTCTTTGCCTCCAAGGACAAAGTTCTTTGTCTCCACAGACTCCTAAGTGCACCACTCACCCTTTTCCCCTCATCAATTCTATGATTCACCTCATCTTTCATAGACCCATCCGCTGACACGTCCACTCCCAAATATCTGAATACATTCACCTCCTCCATACTCTCTCCCTCCAATCTGATATCCAATCTTTCATCACCTAATCTTTTTGTTATCCTCATAACCTTACTCTTTCCTGTATTCACTTTCAATTTTCTTCTTTTGCACACCCTACCATCTGAGGGTAAAATCTGAGACTCCAATAATTATGAAGAATACATACTAACCCAAGCAAGCAGGGTACTAGGCAACTTTACACTTTTAAGATCAATCTGATACTTTCTCAACAACAGTGACTGCAAACCAACACAGTACAAGACACATGTTCACTGTGAACTTGAGCATGCACCATTCACTTGGATGACCTGCCTCATTCCACTGTTAACTTCTGTACAAGGTAAAAAAATACAAAGCAACCCTTTTCAAGTCCTGACCAAGCTTGACTAAACCTGTTTTTTTTTTTTTATTTTAGCAGTCTTTAACCCCAAAGTAATATGACCTACTGTTTTTAAAAGGCAAATGCTCTCAGGTCTCTCATGTAGCCCAATGTTTCAGATAGCTACAGACAACCCTCAGCAGCTTCACCTTACTCAAGGACTCTTCAATCAGCAATCATTCAATCTCTGACTCACAAAGCATACAAGACATCTGAGAAATCAAGTTAACAGACCAAATGAAAGCTCAGGCTCACAGATACCCTTCACCATGTACCTTAACCCTTTGACTGTTTTGGTCGTATATATACGTCTTACGTGCCACTGTTTTGGACATATTAATACACGTAAATTCTAGCGGCTTCAAATCAAGCAGGAGAAAGCTGGTAGGCCCACATGTGAGAGAATGGGTCTGTGTGGTCAGTGTGCACCACATAAAAAAAATCCTGCAGCAAGCAGTGCATAATGAAAAAAAAAAAAAAATGACCGTTTTTTTGGACTAAAACGCCGACTTTGAGATGTGTTTTCATATAGTATTTATCGTTGTACTCTCATTTTCATGGTCTCACTTGATAAAATGGAAAACATATTACAGAAATAGAGATGATTTTGATTAGTTTCACGATGAAAACGACCTTGAAATTGAGCTTAAAGTAGCGGAAATGTTGATTTTTACCAATGTTCAGGAGTAAGTAAATCATACCACACGTCCAATACACGTCAACTGGGGAGTCTAATATTCTTTCACTAGTGCACTGATATTATTTATACCATTTTTACAATAATGCATTAGTCCGCATAACAGTAAATTTTGTATTTTTTGTATGAATTAAAAATCAAAATAGAAAGCAATAGTAATATAAGAGGGACCTAGAGACATGACCAATGAACAGAGGATATGTTATTTTAGTGCCAAGAATGTCTACATTGTTTATTCTGGACCCTAATTTGAAATTGGCATCTTTTTTAATTTGTGTGAAATTGGCCAAATTGCCAATTTCTGACCACTTTATTAGGTAGTTCAAATTGGTAAATGGGCAGTTTCTTGTAGTCAAATGATAGAAAAAACGGAGTTCTAAAGAAATAGCTATGAGTTTGGTCAACTGGAACAACAGAATTAGCCAAAAACAGGGCTCAAAGTCGGCGAAATCGCCGATGCGTATATGTCGCCGAAACCACTAACTTTGCGGGAGCGTAATTCTGTGAGTGTTCGACCAAATTTCGTACTTTTGGTGTCATTACCATCGGGAAAAGATTCTCTATCATTTCACAAGATTTTTTTTTTTTTTTTTTCAAAAATTTTTGTGACACAGCATGACAGTTTCAGAAAGGGGCTTGCGACAATCAAAGGGTTAATATTACAATACAGTGGACCCTCGACCAATGATATTAATCCGTTCCTGAGAGCTCATCATTAGTCGAGTTAATTTTCCCCATAAGAAATAATGGAAATCAAATTAATCCCTTCCTGACACTCCAAAGTATTGAAAAAAAAAAAATTTTACCACATGAAATATTAATTTTAATACACACAAACTGAAGAAGACATGTACAATTACATGACACTTACCTTTATTGAAGATCTGGTGATGATTGATGGAATGGGAGGAGGGGATAGTGTGGATGGTGTTAGTGTTTAGAAGGGGAATCCCTTTCCATTATGACTTGAGGTGTCAAGTTCTTTTCTGGGGTTGCTTCCCTTCTTTTAATGCCACTAGGACCAGCTTGAGAGTCACTGGACCTCTGTAGCACAACATATCTGTCTATAGAGCTCCGTACCTCCTGTTCTTTAAGACTTTCCTAAAATGGTCCATAACATTGTCAGTGTACAGGTTGCCAACATGGCTTGCAGTAGCTGTGTCAGGGTGATTTTCATCAAAAAAGTAATAAGCCACATTGCACACATTTCCTTAATCTTTGAAGTAGGCAACTTCCTCAATTTCTCTATCCCCTCCTCTGGAGCAGTTTCCTCAGGTCTGGTCTCTTGCTGTTGAAGATGATCTTGCAGCTCATCAGTGGTTAGTTCATCATTGTCGTCCTCCACCAACTCTTCCACATCCTCCCCACTAACCTCCAACCCCTTAGCAATGATCTCTTTCTTCATATCCATAGTAATTCTCACCCTTTTTGCTGTAGGGCTGGCACTAGAAGCTTTCTTGGGGCCCATGGTGACTTATTTTGCAGGTGCAATCACTAAAAACGCTGTGATAATATGAAATGTTCCGATTGTATGTTTGGATGGGACCATGGTGGCTGGCTGGCTTGTAAACACTAGCCACAAGTGGACGCGTCTTGAACGAAACGAATCGTGTTGGTCGAGTTTTTTAGCGCTAGTCGAGGCAAAATTTTTGCATTAAAATGTATCGCTAGTTGGATTTAATGTTAGACGATGCCATTGTTGGTCGAGGGTCCACTGTACAGTGGTCCCTCGTTTTTCGTAATTAATCCGTTCCTGGAAGTGTGACTATTATTGAAATTTACGATTTTCGAATCAATTTTCCCCATTAGAGATAATGTAAATACAATTAATCCGTTCCTGACACCCAGAAGTATTAAAACAAAAAAATTTTTTACATGAAATATAGATATAGTACATAAACAATACAATGGGACATGATGATTGAAACATTAACAGCATAACACTTGCCTTTATTGGCAATTCTTCTTAGTGTATGGAAGACTGGAGGAGGAGACAGATTGCATTACTCTTTGGAAGGGGAATCCCCTTCCATCAACACCTCAGGTACCAAGTGCTTTTCTGGGGTTACTTCTCTTCTCTGTTTCTTAATGCCACTAGGACCAGCTTGGGAGTCACTGAGTCCTGTCTCGCAAAAAAACTGTCCAGAGAGCTCTGTTTCTGGCGTCTCTTTAACACTTCCCTAAAATGGGCCAAGACTTTGTCACTGTACATGTTGCCGACATGGCTTGCAACAGCCTCGTCAGGGTGATCTTTCTCCATAAATCTTTCCATCTTACCCCACATTTCAAAATTCTCCTTAATTTCTGAAGAAGGAAACCTTCTTCCATCTCTCTTCCTTCCTCCTCTGCAGCAAAAATTCTGAGCTGCAATCTGTTCCTGTTCCTGCTGAAGCTCTGCAGCTCCTCAGTGGTGAGCTCTTCGTTGTGGTCTTCCACCAACTCTTCCACATCCTCCAAACTCACATCCAACCCCATGGAACTCCCCAGGGGCCACAAAGATTTAACAACTGACATAGGCCCTCATCAGGTCACCCCAAACCCTTCAAAATCCCTCTTGGGACAAAAATCTGCCCACTTTTTTCTCCAAGCAGAGTTCAAAGTCCTGGTAGTCACTCCCTCCCAAGCCTTACCTATAAGGCTTATGCAATGGAGGATACCGAAGTGTTCTTTCCAAAAATCTCTTAGGGTCAAGTAAGTGTCTGAGGTCACATTAAAGCAGCAACGGCTACCAGCAGTGAGGTGCAGCCCAGCACCTGCTACAAGTGGCGAGTAGTTCACAGTAATGGAAGGCGCATCAGAGAAAGGAAAGTTAAGAGTGAAGATCTGAAGGTAGGAAATCGCTTCTCTGTTCTTCAGGATGAATGTACTTCAGTGGCCAGTGAAGGTAAGGGTACTACTGCCCCTGCTAATGGAGGTAAGCGCATTCTTGTGGTTGGTGACTCTCAGGTAAGATACATTGACCGTGCTTTTTGTAATAGGAATAAGAAGATGAGAGATAGAGTGTGCTTCCCTGGAGCTGGTGTTGGGGACATTGTCAACGGGCTGGATAATATCTGTCAGGTAAGGGGAGCAAGCCCATTATCTGTCTCAGTGCTGTTGGAAATGATATTGGGAAGGTAGGAGAGAAGAGCTGCTAGATAAGTACGGGTTTCAGCTATAGATTTCATTAAGTCTAAGGAGGGATCCCAATCATATGTAGCATCTTGCCTAGAAGGGGAGTAGGAAATGAATGGTTGTCTAGGGCAATTGGTGTAAATTGCTGGCTAGACAGATACTGCAAGGAACTTGCAATCCCATTCATTGACAACTGGAACAATTTTAAATGGCAAACATGATATGTATGCAAGGGATGGGGTACATCTCTCTGGGGCGGGGGTGGTACACTTGCAGACCTCGATTGAGAAAGCCATTGGTGAAATGCCTATGATTTTAAACTGATGGAAGATAGAGGTATGGGTGTGTGGTGGGAAACAAGCGGGTTGCAACACTTGGGTTGGAAACAGAAAATGTATAAAAGCATTCAGCATGAAGTTATAAATAAAGACAATAGATCAGGTCAGCAAACAAAGGGGGACAGCAGAGGGAGCAAGGGACTAGCTCCCTTAAGGTTTACTATACTAATACAGGAGGTAAGAAATAAGATAGATGAGCTAAGATTAATTGCAAGTCAGGAGACATAGATATTATTGCTATAACAGAGACCTGGCTCAATCTGAAAGATAGGAGATGCCCTCTGAATGTCACATACAAGCTAAAAAATTTTTCCACACTGACAGGGTCAACAGGAAAGGTGGTGGAGTAGCGATGTATGTCAGAGACAATTTAAATTGTTGTGTTAGACAAGATATTAAATTAGAAGCGTCAGCCACTGAATCTGTTTGGTTTTCAGCTTCTCGAGGGCCGAGAAAAACTAATTTTGGGTGTGATTTACAGGGCCCCAAATCTTGATAGGGGGTGCAGTAAACTTCTATGGGACGAAATTCGTAAGGCATCTACATACGAAAATGTTGTGCTAATGGAGATTTCAACTATAGACAGATTGACTGGGGCAATTTGACAGGAAATTTAGAGCAGGTGACTTTCTTGATACGATCCAGGATTGTTTTTTTAAAACAGTTTGTGACAGAGCCAACTAGGGGAAATAACCTCCTTGACTTGGGTTTTTGCCAGTAGGGAAACACTAATTAATAATCTTGAGGTTAATATGAGCTTGGGGAAAGTGATCACAAATCACTCAGTTTTAATATATCATGGAATTCCCCTAATAATGGCAATCAAGTCTCCGTCCCGACTTCGCTTGGCTGATTTCATAGGACTGAAAAATTACTTAGGTGGGCTTTAACTGGAATGACCTGACAAGGGTCAGGTAGGTGGTGATGGTTGCCGATATGATGCTTTCCAGGGCAAGTTCTAGCTGCTCAGTCAAATTATGTTCCAAAAGGGAAATCAGATCAAACCAAAAATATTCTAAATGGATGAAAAATAGATTAAAATATCTGATTGGTCAAAAAGAGGCATATATAGGCAAATCAAAAGAGGAGAGGGGCAATTGAGAAATCGATATATTCAGTTAAAGAGAGAAATAAAAAAGGGGAAATTTGAAAAAACAAAAAGAGATTTTGAGGTTAAAGTTGGGAAGAGAATCAAGACTAACCAAAAGGATTTTTTCAGGTATACAGAAGTAAGATCAGGGACAAGATAGGGCCCCCTCAAAGTTCCTCGGGTCAGCTCACTGACAGTGATAAGGAAATGTGTAGAATTTTTAACACAAAACTTTCCCTCATTTTTTACACAGGGGGGATACCAGCGATATTCCAGTAATGATAAAATTATGTAGAACAGGGCGATAATAAACTGTGTACTATTAGGGTCACAAGTGACATGGTCCTTAGGCAAATAGATAAATTAAAACCTAACAAATCCCCAGGCCCTGATGAACTGTATGCAAGGGTTCTAAAGGAATGTAAAGAGGAGCTTAGCACACCTTTGGCTAATCTTTTCAACATATCACTACAAACTGGCATGGTGCCAGATAAGTGGAAAATGGCAAATGTGATACCTATTTTTAAAACAGGTGACAGGTCCTTAGCTTCGAACTATAGACCAATAAGCCTAACCTCCATAGTGGGAAAATTTATGGAATCAATAATTGCCGAGGCAGTTCGTAGCCACCTTGAAAAGCATAAATTAATCAACGAATCTCAGCATGGTTTTACAAAGGGGCGTTCCTGCCTTACGAATTTATTAACTTTTTTCACTAAGGTATTTGAGGGGGTAGATCATGGTAATGAATATGATATTGTGTATATGGACTTCAGTAAGGCTTTTGACAGGTCCCCCCATCAGAGACTATTGAGGAAAATTAAAGCACATGGAATAGGAGGAGAAATTTTTTCCTGATAGAGGCATGGTTGACAAATAGGCAGCAGAGAGTTTGCATAAATGGGGAGAAATCAGAGTGGGGAAGTGTCACGAGCGGTGTTCCACAGGGGTCAGTGTTGGGCCCCCTGCTGTTCACAATCTACATAAACGACATAGATGAGGGCATAAAGAGCGACATCGGCAAGTTTGCCGATGACACCAAAATAGCCGTCGAATTCATTCTGACGAGGACATTCGAGCACTCCCAGGAAGATTTGAATAGACTGATGCAGTGGTCGGAAGAAGTGGCAGATGCATGTTTAATATAGACAAATGCAAAGTTCTAAATGTTGGACAGACAATAACCATGCCACATATAAACTAAATAATGTAGATCTTAATATTACGGATTGCGAAAAAGATTTAGGAGTTCTGGTTAGCAGTAATCTGAAACCAAGACAACATGCATAAGTGTTCGCAATAAAGCTAATAGAATCCTTGGCTTCATATCAAGAAGCATAAATAATAGGAGTCCTCAGGTTGTTCTTCAACTCTATACATCCTTGGTTAGGCCTCATTTAGATTATGCTGCACAGTTTTGGTCACCTTATTACAGAATGGATATAAATTCTCTGGAAAATGTACAAAGGAGGATGACAAAGTTGATCCCATGTATCAGAAACCTTCCCTATGAGGATAGACTAAGGGCCCTGAATCTGCACTCTCTAGAAAGACGTAGAATTAGGGGGGATATGATTGAGGTGTATAAATGGAAGACAGGAATAAATAAAGGGGATGTAATAGTGTGCTGAAAATATCTAGCCTAGAGAGGACTCGCAGCAATGGTTTTTAAGTTGGAAAAATTCAGATTCAGGAAGGATATAGGAAAGTACTGGTTTGGTAATAGAGTTGTGGATGAGTGGAACAAACTCCCAAGTACCGTTATAGAGGCCAGAACGTTGTGTAGCTTTAAAAATAGGTTGGATAAATACATGAGTGGATGTGGGTGGGTGTGAGTTAGACCTGATAGCTTGTGCTACCAGGTCGGTTGCCGTGTTCCTCCCTTAAGTCAATGTGACCTGACCTGACTAGGTCGGGTGCATTGGCTTAAGCCGGTAGGAGACTTGGACCTGCCTCGCATGGGCCAGTAGGCCTTCTGCAGTGTTCCTTCGTTCTTATGTTCTTATGTTCTTATGTGTAGAGTTTTTTAAAGTTTAAAATGACCTGCTGGTCCATGGGCTGGAGGAGAGGAATGGTATTCGGGGGCAAGAACTTTACTGTGATGAACCCAAACTCCTCCAAAATTAGGTCATCCAAGTTTGGAGGATGAGCAGGTTCATTGTCCATTACTAGGAGGCACTTGAGATCCAATTTCTTTTCCAGGAGGTAATTCTTCACACTAGGGTCAAACACTTCATTGAACCACTCGATGAAAATTTCCCTCGTGACCCATGCCTTACTATTAGATTTCCAAAACACACAATTTACTCTTCATAACATTGTTTTTCCTGAACACTCTGGGATTTTCAAAATGGTACACTAGTAACGGCTTCACTCTGAAATCCCCACTAGCATTAGCACAGAATATGAGCGTCAGCCTGTCTTTCATAGGCTTGTGTCCTGGGAGTCCCTTTTCCTCCTGAGTAATGTAGGTTCTCTTTGGCATTTTCTTCCAAAAGAGACCTGTTTCGTCACAATTGAACACTTGTTCAGGTTTCAGTCCTTCAGCCTCTATGTACTCCTTGAATTCACTTACAAATTTTGTAGCTGCAATTTTGTCTGAACTGGCAGCCTCACCATGCCTTACCACAGTGTGTATGCCACTACGGTTCTTAAATCTCTCAAACCAACCTTTGCTGGCCTTAAATTCACAAATATCAGTACTCGTTGCAGGCAATTTCTTTACCAGATCGTCGTGCAACTGCCTAGCCTTTTCACAAATAATCGACATCATAAGACTATCTCCTGCTAATTGTTTCTCGTTTATCCACACAAATAATAACTTCTCAACATCTTCGAGTACTGGTGATCTCATTTTTGTCAGCATATTTACCCCCTTTGCAACAACAGCTTCCTTGATTTCCTTTTTCTTGGCCATGATGAAAGCTATGGTTGTATGGGGTTTGTTATACATCCTGGCCAGTTCGGCCACATGTACGCCACTTTCATATTGTTCAACGATGTTTTTCTTAAATTTAATCATATTTCTCACCTTTTTTACCAAAGGCTTGGCACTAGGAGCTTTCTTTGGAACCATGGTAGCTTATTTAGTAGTTGCAAGCACTAAAATGAATGGAATATTATGAAATATTTCGTATGAGCAAGTGAGGGGACTGTCGCTCACTGGTAAAGAATGGCACACTGGCTGGGAATGGCTCAGAGCCGCGCGTACGCGTCCCAGACGAATGACTATTCGCGAGTCAAACTACGATTAGCGAGCCAATGTTTTGACGAAAACGTTACGATTTTCGAAAATTACGACTATCGAGTCTTACGATTATCGAGGGACCACTGTACAGTGGAACCTCTACTTGCGAGCGTGTCCACTTGCGAGTTTTTCCAAATACGAGCAGTCAATGGGTCGATTTTTTGCTTCCATATGTGAGCAGACCTCAAGGCATGTTCCTTGACACTGGCGAGGGGCTCTTGCTCTTGATCTCGGGAATTGTATCTCATTTGTTTGTTGGAGTATCTTATTGAAACTTGGGTAATGTATGATGGAAGGATGCTTCTTAACCTACACCAAAAATTAAAGAAATCTAAGCATAAGTAATGGAGTTCACTTCTCAGCAATTAGCCACCCCTTAGCGGTAATTTCGAATGGTTTTTATGGTTGTATTCTCGTTTTTTTGGTCTCATTTGATAGAATGGAATATATATTACAGAAATAGATATGATTTTGATTGCTTTCACGACGAAAAGTGCCTTGAAATTGAGCTCAATCTAGGAGAAATGGTCCATTGCCTGGCTGTTTCATTCCAATATGCAGTCGTGAATAGGTTGACATTATTTTTAGAATTACTGTATTGCAATAAGGAATAACAGTAAATCATATTTTTTGTGTGAATAAAATTACAAATTATTATTATTGTCTTATACTATTATTATTATATAAATAATAATATAATATGTATAATAATAATACACATATAATAATGTACTACATATAATAATTATAATAATAGATGGCTTCAAAAGGCCGTCACTAGATGGCAGTGTTTACCACAACAAAGAGGGAGCGGCTGTGGCCGCCTCCACCTGTTACATAATGATATATTTTATTCATTCTAGAGTATATATCATGTTTCTATGTTATTTATATTGTTTGTTATGTCATATGAGATGAACTGTGATAGATAAATAAGCCGTATAGATGATATCAGCAAAATTATTCGTGAAGTATTTTGCCCGGTCTCCAGACAAACTCTCGTCCACCGCCGACACCGCCCGTACCACTACATGAATGACATATTTTATTCATTTTAGAGTATATATCAGGTTTCTATGTTATTTATATTGTTTGTTATGTCATATGAAATGAACTGTGATAGATAAATAAGCCGTATAGATGATATTAGCGAAATTATTCATGAAGTATTTTGCCCTGTCTCCAGACAAACTCTCGTCCACCGCCGACACCGCCCGTACCACTACATGAATGACATATTTTATTCATTTTAGAGTATATATCAGGTTTCTATGTTATTTACATTGTTTAATATGTCACATTAGATGAAGTGAGATAGATAAATAAGCCGTAGAGTTGATATTAGCGAAATTATTGAAGTACAGAATTCCGCTGGAATGGATTAATTGCATTTCAATTAATTTAAAAGAAGGAAATTGACTCTGCAAACGAGCAAATCCAGTTGCGAGAAAGGTCATGGAACGGATTAAACTCACAAGTAGAGGTTCTGCTGTATACATGTAAACCCACATATTAATTCAGCAATAAATAATCATGCTAGGGCCAGGTATTGAAATGATCAGAGGTAGGATAACAGATCTTAGCTTGTAAAATAACTAGAATAATAATAGCCTAAAAGCCTAAGTCCTGTAGAACCCTTAACATGAAAAAGAGAAAACAGGAGAGAGAAGATACTGATATGTTTTTTTGTGTGTGTGCATTTACCTAGCTATGTTTCTGAGGCTTGACCTTCAGCTCCCAAGTCTTCCTCAATCTACATTTCATTGGTACAGCTGGCTCCTAGTCCTACTGGTTTTTTCATACTTATCATTACCACCATGCATGGAATCAGCATATATCACCAGTTATCTAAGCATATTTTCCTTTAATACTACCTTGTGTCTATAAGTTTACATAGCCATCAATCCTGGTTGACCAGTAGTTTGAAGCAAGTGGTGATCTTATTTCCTTTTGAAAATGAATATTCTGCATATTCCACAAAGGCACACGCTCTAATCTAAATTTTAACACAATGTTTTGGCAAAGCCACATGTAATTTTGAATCTTATAATGAGAGGAATAAGACTGAGAGATGCAGTGTATAATTTGGTATTTTTAAAAAGTGTGTACATATAAAATTATTGTTTTAAAATAAATAATTTTCTAAACAATGATGGATTAAAATTATTAGTAGAATATTAGTTAATATACATTATAAAAGTTCACAGAAAAAGATCTAAAAATTATAAATCTGAAAGTCTGAGTAAAGATACTGGAAGGTGAAAATCTGAAGAAAAAGAAAACTGATAAGTTGCATTTATGTATGAAGAGCAAGTTTATAATAAGGTGAATTAATTTATCTTCATATTTTCAGGTTTAAGTAGCAGTTATTTGGAGATAGATAAATAAGAGCTTATGATAACCTAGACAATTCCTTTATGATAACTGACCAACATTTTTCTCATAAAATAGTTAACAAAAGTGAAGACTTTGAAAAAAGTGATGAAGACAGCTTGTGTATATGAAAATTGTATATGGTGTTTCAGAAATTTATATTTTTTTCCTGTGCACTGATATATACATAGATGTACAGTGGAATATACATGTATATTTATTATTCAGTGTAGAAAATACCATGTTATGAAATCATTGTGGTTGGGCCAGTTAATAGTATTTTTTTTTTTTAAATTTGATGAAAACTGATCAATGCAAATACAAGATGTACAAACCTATAATTTTCATGTATCATAGCAGTACAAGTTAAAATTTTACTGAATTCAAGCTTCTAGAAAAGAAATACAATAGACCTCTTCAATAATAACCTGTCAAAAGTATTCTTGCTCTTAATGCAGTGGATGTTTCACAACATTTATGGCAGGTAAGAGTTTCAGAGCAACTCACTCCTAAGGAAAGTAATTTCACTTTCACAAAGCCACATTAATTGTCTATGGCATTTAGTTTACTTGTCATGTTCATTTATCTTGTTATCTAGATATCTTTCCTGTGGCCTTGAGAAGCATACTCAGGTTATCCTGTGCACTTTTCAACATTGGATTAAGCCTCAGTGCATGGATGTAGGATTTTTCAGCTTGTTCATACTTACGCCAGCGATGATACAAGACACCGAGATTAGCCCAATAGTTGGCATTGCTTGGATCAAGGTTTGTGGCTTGAAGGAAGTGTGATTCAGATTCTTCATATCGATTGAGCTTTCCCAGGGTGTTGGCTAGGTTGAAGTGAAGTGCTGGCTCATTTGGAAGGTGTCTAAGTTAAAAAAAAAAAAAGTAACACATTAAATTGCTGGAATATGATCAATTTTCTTTCTCATTCTTCATGGAATGCTCAGTAACAAATAAACTACCATAACTTTAATGAGGATTACATTAATAAAAACAGAGAATATGCAATTTGGATAAGTTGGCGACAAGTTATGAAAACAAGACCCACGATACTTCTTCCTTTCATTCACTATTGCAAAAAGACTTCGAACCTAACCCACAAATCAGAGATTCAGTTTTGTTTGAACACTGCTCATAAGTGAATTTGATAACATTTTCTACAGCAAATTATTTGGTAAAATGTGGAAAACCAAAAACATAATACAATCCACAATATTCAACAATTAAAAAAACCCATTAAGTATGGCATACCTTTCCATTTTGAGTGTGTATTTTCTCAGAGATATTAAAAAAAATTGAAGGATGAGCTAAATCAGAAATAATACACGTACTTGTGGAGGTATGATAATGTATTCGTGAAAGGTCTATTATATTACTTTTGTACTCTGACCTAGTGACTCCAACTTCCAGAGCTCTCAAGGATGTCTTTTATATATCTACAGTAGTTAGTAATAAAGTGAAGAGAGAAATTTATGCAGTGAATTCTTCATGAAGCAGACTGCTTAAGAAACTAAATGTCATAATTCAAAATCAAATGGTATTCATATACTGCAGATAAAAAAAATCAATAAAAATCATGAAAAGCAGCCCTTATTGATGAGTCTTTAGAAGATCTACTTGTATTAAAATAAACCTGAGAAATGAACCTTAATGCTTTATCTGCAACTTCAATGGCTGGCTGATATAATCCCTGAGAGTCCAAGAGAATGAGCATGTTTGTCCAGGCCACAGCAAGGGAAGGTTTCAGAGAGGTGGCATTAGTCCAGGTAGCAAGAGCAGCAGTGTGATCACCTTTCTCTAAGTAAAGATTGCCTAAATTATACAGACAGTCTGGGTATACCTGAAACAAAAAAAAAAAATCAGCAATATGTAAATGATTGAATAATAATGATAAATTTCAGATAGACATGTGGTGTACAGTATATCCCAGAATATTTGTAGATTAATTCACTTTCTCAAGTGACCATTATAAGGTAAGCATTCTTATTCCAATTCAATTTGTATAACAATTAAAAATTTTCTGTCAAACATTTGTTTAATTTTTCTATATACAATAGAGTATGTAGGAAAGAGGGAAATTTTTTCCCAGTAAAAGTAGGCCTTAGACAAGGATGTGTGATGTCACCGTGGTTGTTTAATATATTTATAGATGGGGTTGTAAGAGAAGTAAATGCGAGGGTCTTGGCAAGAGGCGTGGAGTTAAAAGATAAAGAATCACACACAAAGTGGGAGTTGTCACAGCTGCTCTTTGCCGATGACACTGTGCTCTTGGGAGATTCTGAAGAGAAGTTGCAGAGATTGGTGGATGAATTTGGTAGGGTGTGCAAAAGAAGAAAATTAAAGGTGAATACAGGAAAGAGTAAGGTTATGAGGATAACAAAAAGATTAGGTGATGAAAGATTGAATATCAGATTGGAGGGAGAGAGTATGGAGGAGGTGAACGTATTCAGATATTTGGGAGTGGACGTGTCAGCGGATGGGTCTATGAAAGATGAGGTGAATCATAGAATTGATGAGGGAAAAAGAGTGAGTGGTGCACTTAGGAGTCTGTGGAGACAAAGAACTTTGTCCTTGGAGGCAAAGAGGGGAATGTATGAGAGTATAGTTTTACCAACGCTCTTATATGGGTGTGAAGCGTGGGTGATGAATGTTGCAGCGAGGAGAAGGCTGGAGGCAGTGGAGATGTCATGTCTGAGGGCAATGTGTGGTGTGAATATAATGCAGAGAATTCGTAGTTGGAAGTTAGGAGGAGGTGCGGGATTACCAAAACTGTTGTCCAGAGGGCTGAGGAAGGGTTGTTGAGGTGGTTCGGACATGTAGAGAGAATGGAGCGAAACAGAATGACTTCAAGAGTGTATCAGTCTGTAGTGGAAGGAAGGCGGGGTAGGGGTCGGCCTAGGAAGGGTTGGAGGGAGGGGGTAAAGGAGGTTTTGTGTGCGAGGGGCTTGGACTTCCAGCAGGCATGCGTGAGCGTGTTTGATAGGAGTGAATGGAGACAAATGGTTTTTAATACTTGACGTGCTGTTGGAGTGTGAGCAAAGTAACATTTATGAAGGGATTCAGGGAAACCGGCAGGCCGGACTTGAGTCCTGGAGATGGGAAGTACAGTGCCTGCACTCTGAAGGAGGGGTGTTAATGTTGCAGTTTAAAAACTGTAGTGTAAAGCACCCTTCTGGCAAGACAGTGATGGAGTGAATGATGGTGAAAGTTTTTCTTTTTCGGGCCACCCTGCCTTGGTGGGAATCGGCCGGTGTGATAATAATAATAAAATAATATACAATAGCATTTTTAACTACAAAGTACAGTACAGTGGACCCCCGCTTTACGATCACCTCCCAATGCGACCAATTATGTAAGTGTATTTATGTAAGCGTGTTTGTACGTGTATGTTTGGGGGTCTGAAGTGGACTAATCTAATTCACAATATTCCTTATGGGAACAAATTCAGTCAGTACTGGCACCTGAACATACTTCTGGAATGAAAAAATATTGTAAACCGGGGGTCCACTGTACTGGTAATACGTGTATTTCATAATTATTATGTAATATATTTAGGTACTAGGTTGGCAGACAGCAACCACTCAGGGAGGTACTACCGTCCTACCAAGTGAGTGTATTTGTTTTACATGATGATAGGATTGCTGGTGCCTTTTTTCTGTCTCAAAACATGCAAGATTTCAGGTATGTCTTGCTACTTCTACTTACACTTAGGTTACACTACACATGCCTGTACACGTTTTTGTATACACACTCATCTGAGTTTTTTGATTTTATCTTAATAGTTCTTGTTCTTACTGCTTTTCCTTTCATATCAATGGAGAAGCAAAATAAGAATCTTTCCTCTGTAAGCCATGCGTGTTGTAAGTCAACTAAAATGCCAGGAACTGCCATATAGCTTACTAAAAATAAAAATAAAACCGTCAAAGTGGGATGTTTGAATGTGCGTGGATGTTGTGCGAATGATAAGAAGCTGGATGTCCTGGCTTTAAGTGAAACAAAGCTGAAGGGGGTGGGAGAGTTTCAGAGGGGAGAAATAAATGGGATTAGGTCAGGGGTTTCAAACAGAGTTAGAGCTAAAGAAGGAGTAGCAATAATGTTGAAGGATAAGTTATGGCAGGAAAAGAGGGAATATAAATGTATTAATTCAAGGATTATGTGGAGTAAAATAAGGGATGTATGTGAAAAGTGGGTTATAGTAAGCATTTATGCACCTGGAGAAGAGAGAAATGTAGAGGAGAGAGAGAGAGATTTTAGGAAACGATGAGTGAGTGCATGGGGAGTTTTGAACCAAGTGTGAGAGTAACTGTGGTTGGGGATTTCAATGCTAAGTGGGTAAAAATGTTGTGGAGGGAGTAGTAGTTAAATTTGGGGTGCCAGGGGTAAATGAAAATAGGAAGAGGTTTGGTAATAAGTGATACATATTTTATGAGAAAGAGGATAAATAAGTGGGCGAGTTTCAGTGGGGAGAAATAAATGGTATTAGGTCAGGGGTTTCAAACAGAGCTAAAGAAGGAGTAGCAATAATGTTGAAGGATAAGTTATGGCAGGAAAAGAGGGAATATAAATGTATAAATTCACGGATTATGTGGAGTAAAATAAGGGTTGGATGTGAAAAGTGGGTCATAGTAAGTGTTTATGCACCTGGAGAAGACAGAAGTGTAGAGGAGAGAGAAAGAGATTTTGGAAAATGTTGAGTGCATGGGGAGTTTTGAACCAAGTAAGAAAGTACTTGCGGTTGGGGATCTCAATGCTAAAGTGGGTAAAAATGTTGTGGAGGGAGTAGTAGGTAAATATGGGGTGCCAGGAGTAAATGAAAGTGGGGAGCCTTAATTGAACTATGTGAAGAAAGAGGTTTGGTAATAAGTAATACATATTTTTTTTTTATTATCACACTGGCCGATTCCCACCAAGGCAGGGTGGCCCGAAAAAGAAAAACTTTCACCATCATTCACTCCATCACTGTCTTGCCAGAAGGGTGCTTTACACTACAGTTTTTAAACTGCAACATTAACACCCCTCCTTCAGAGTGCAGGCACTGTACTTCCCATCTCCAGGACTCAAGTCCGGCCTGCCGGTTTCCCTGAATCCTTTCATAAATGTTACTTTGCTCACACTCCAACAGCACGTCAAGTATTAAAAACCATTTGTCTCCATTCACTCCTATCAAACACGCTCGCGCATGCCTGCTGGAAATCCAAGCCCCTCGCACACAAAACCTCCTTTACCCCCTCCCTCCAACCTTTCCTAGGCCGACCCCTACCCCGCCTTCCTTCCACTACAGACTGATACACTCTTGAAGTCATTCTGTTTCGCTCCATTCTCTCTACATGTCCGAACCACCTCAACAACCCTTCCTCAGCCCTCTGGAGAACAGTTTTGGTAATCCCGCACCTCCTCCTAACTTCCAAACTACGAATTCTCTGCATTATATTCACACCACACATTGCCCTCAGACATGACATCTCCATATTTTATGAAAAAGAGATGGCTTAGCGCTTCTTTTTGATTATAATAATAATAATAATATGAAAAAGAGGATAAATAAGTATACAAGGTATGATATAGCACATAATGAAAGTAGTTTGTCAGATTATGTATTGGTGGATAAAAGGAGGTTGATGTGTAGGCTTCAGGCTGTACATGTCAATAGAGGGGCAACGGATTTATCGGATCATTACGTATTTAGTTGTAGCTACAGTTAGACTAAGGGGTAGATGGGACAAAAGGAAAAGGGCAACAGAAAGTAAGAGAGAGGTAAAAGTTTATAAACTGAGGGAGGAGGAAGTTAAGGCGAGATATAAGCAACTATTGGCAGAAAGGTGGGCTAGTGCAATGGGTAGTGGGGAGTTGAAGAGGGATGGGATAGTTTTAAAAATGCAACATTAAAATGTAGGGCAGAAGTTTGTGGCTATAGGAGGGTGAATGCAATAGGAAAGAGGAGTGATTGGTGGAATGAAGTAAAGGGCGTGATTAAAGAGAAAAAGGTAGCTTATGAGAGGTTTTTACAAAGCAGAAGTAATAAAAGAAGGGCAGAGTGTATGGAGAATAAAAGAAAGGTGAAGAGAGTGGCGAAAGTGCAAAAGGAGAGCAAATGATAGAGTGGGAGAGGCACTGTCAAGAAATTTTGCAGAGAATAAGAAAAAATTCTGAAGCGAGATAAACAAGCTAAGAAAGCTTGGGGAACGAATGGATTTATCAATTAAAAACAGAGTAGGGGAGTTAACAGATGGGGAACTCGAGGCATTGGGTAAATGGCAGGAATATTTTGAGGAACTTTTAAATGTCGATGAAGAAAGGGGGTAGGCAGTAATTTCGTGCACTGGCCAGGGAGGTATAACATCTTTTAGGAGTGAGGTAGAGCAGGATGGGAGTGTGGGGGAGGTGTGTGAGGCATTACATAGAATGAAAGGGGGTAAAGCAGCTGGAACTGATGGGATAATGACAGAAATGTTAAAAGCAGGGGCGGAATAGTGTTGGAGTGATTGGTATTTTTGTTTAATAAATGTATGAAAGAGGTGAAGGTACCTAAGGACTGGCAGACAGCATGCATAGTTTCTTTATATAAAGGGGACAAAAGAGACTGTAAAAGTTATAGGGGAATAAGGTTACTGAGTATACAAGGTACAGTGTCCGGTAAGGTTATTACTGAACGAATTAGAGGTTAGACAGAGAGCAGGATTGCAGATGAGTAAAGGAGGCTTTAGAGTGAATAGGGGATGTAGCTCAAGTATTTACATTGAAGCATATATGTGAACAGTATTTAGATAAAGGTAGGGAAGTTTTCATTGCATTTATGGATTTAGAAAAGGCATATGATAGAGTGGACAGGGGAGCAATGTGGCAGATGTTGCGAGTGTATGGAATAGGTAGTAATTTACTAAACGATTTAAAAAGTTTTTATGAGGATAGCAAGACTCAGGGTTAGGGTGTGTAGGAGAGAGGGAGATAACTTCCTGGTAAAAGTAGGTCTTAGACAGGGATGAACAATGTCACCATGGTTGTTTAATATATTTATAGATGGGTTGTAAAAGAAGTAAATGCTAGGTTGTTGGGGAGAGGGGTGGTATTAAATTGTGGAGAATTAAATACAAAATGAGAGTTGACACAGTTACTTTCTGCTGATGATACTGTGCTTTTGGGAAATTCTAAAGAAAGATTACGAAGGTTAGTGGATGAGTTTGGGAGGGTGTGTAAGGGTAGAAAGTTGAAAGTGAACATAGATAAGAGTAAGGCGATGAGGGTATCAAATGATTTAGATAAAGAAAAATTGGATATCACATTGGAGAGAGGGAGTATGGAAGAAGTGAATGTTTTCAGACATTTGGGAGTTGACCTGTCAGTGCATGGGTTTATGAAAGATGAGGTTAACCATAGAATTGATGAAGGAAAAAAGGTGAGTGGTGTGTTGAGGTATCTGTGGAGACAAAAAACGTTATCTATGGAGGCAAAGAAGGGAATGTACAAGAGTATAGTGGTACCAACACCCTTATATGGGTGTAAAGCTTGGATTGCAAATGCTGCAGCAAGGAGACAGTGGAGATGTCCTAAGGGCAATGTGTGGTGTAAATATTATGCAGAGAATTCATAATGTGGAAATTAGGAGGCAGTGTGGAGTTACTAAAAGTATTAGTCAGAGGGCTGAAGAGGGGTTTTTAAGGTGGTTTGGTCATTTAGAGAGAATGGAACAAAGTAGAATGACTTGGAGAACGTATAAATCTGTAGGGAAAGGAAGGCGGGGTAGGGGTCATCCTCGAAAAGGTTGGAGGGGGGGGGTAAAGAAAGTTCTGTGGGTGTGGGGCTTGGATTTCCAGCAAGCGTGCATGAGCATCTTAGTTCGGAGTGAATGGAGACGAATGGTTTTTGGGACCTGACGAGCTGTTGGAGTGTGAGCAAGGTAACATTTTGTGAAGGGATTTAGGGAAACTGGTTACCCAGACTTGAGTCCTGGAAATGGGAAGTACAATGCCTGCACTTTAAAGGAAGGGTTTGGGATATTGGCAGATTGGAGTAACTATCTAAACTTTCATATATGGGTGCCTCTGCAAAGACAGTGATTATGTATGAGTGATGGTGAAAGTGTTGAATGATAATGAAAGTTTTTTCTTTCTTTTTGGGTTTTTATTTCTTTTGGGTCACCCTGCCATGGTAGGAGACGGCCGACGTGTTAAAAAAAAAAAATTAGGTTCAAGGGAATATCCTGGGTTATATAAACTTAATGTAATTTCTGTGTCTATTATGCCCGTGTGCTTTCAAGACAACTGAAGGCACATACAGTGCTAGTCACGGCATTATGCCGCCCCTCCCCCACACATGTACCAAAACACAAACACATACCATGAAAGATTATAATATATATATTTGCACATCTACTGAGGTTTTAATACTTGGTGCTGTGTCCTTTAATCTTAATAAAGTCCCTCAGCCATGTAGGAAGACTCTCTCACAAAGTCTTGAGGGTTTGGGGAGGTATATTATTCCATGCCTCACGTAGAGCAGCCTCTAGCCATGGGATGGAACTGATATCCTTGCCCAGTAAACTTCATTTCACTATTCACCAGAGGTTCTCAATAGGGTTTAGGCCTGGGGAATTGCCTGGCCAGTCATTAAAGAACCTCACTTCATAGCCCTTAAGTAACAGAACTACAGATTTGGCGGCATAACACGGTGCACTGCCCTGAATAAAAACTGTAGCCCAACACTTGTCAAATGCCTCAGGTAAATTGTCACACAATAACTCCAGGTAATTATAGTGGTTCATATACTGGTTTTTGAGAAGCATAATGAGTTCACCAACACACTGAGCACTGAAACACCTTCAACCATGGGTGAGTCTGGGTATCTGGTGGTCCCACAGGTGTAGCGTGGGTCTAGCGGGTCACTACCTCTGGGCCAGTCAACACGTCCCCCACGGTTACAGGTGATGGTGAAGGTTGCTTCATCACTCCAAAGTACTTCAGACCATTGTTGAGGATTCCAGTGAAGATATTTCTTTGCATAATCCAGTCTGTGTTTCTTCTGTGGTTTGGAGAGGATCGGTTTCTTAACTTAGGGGTGACTACTGTAGCCCAGTTATGACACACGTCTGTTAACAGTTCTTACAGACACCTCTGAGATAAGATGTGGGTTCTTTTCTTTCAATTCTCTAGCAGTTATCTTAGGTGTACTTTCTAACTGCTTCTTTAACACAGAGGCCAGGCTGAACTTTGGCAGACGGTAACTCGACACCGCCACCAGCCTTGAAGTGCTGTACCCAGTTCCTTGCTGAATGCTCACAAACACCAACAATCTCCACTATTTCTTTCGTCTGGTGCCCAACTATGTGAAGCCCTATGAGTTGAGCTATAGTTTCAGGTGTTAAAGACTTCCTTTTATCCATAATCAAACATGTATAGCCCCAAAACCAAAGGGAACACCGGACAAAAGATGGGGCGGACGAGAGACAAAAGTGCAACACTTCCTCTTACCACGACAGCCACGTGAGCACTGAGGAGTCACTGTGGAGTGTGGTGGCAGGCCGTGATGTCATGCTAACGGCTGTTACCTGGCATAATGCACTGACAAAAAAAACAAGACTCCCCTGTATGGTAGGCCTTTGATTTTCGTCAAGGCATTATGCTGTGACTAGCACTGTAGGTATTTCAATGTGTAATACTCATCAAGACAGTTTTACTTTACTGGGTTATCCTAGGTTAAATCTACATAGTGTTTTTCGGCTGAATTCCACTAATAGTAGCATGAAAGGGTAATATATTTGGAATGAATAAGGCATCTTCATGCAAGTTCCACACCCTGTTTGCTGGTAGGGAAGCTGGTGGTAGAACAACAGTTCCTGGTTTCATTGTTTACTTATGCTACTTTTGCAAAGTTACCCATGATGCAATGTTCCATCTTGGCCTAAATATTTTTCAAAGGCATGAAGAGGTCGTAGGAGACCCAAACAGTTGTGATGAGGTCAAAACTACTGGTAGTTGTCATATATGAATGCATGTTAGACACATAGTCATCACCTAGGTACTAGTACACTGGACAGAGTTAAATGGTTAACAGATACATCAATTTGCTCACTTAGTTCTCTCACTTTATTTATCACTCATCAACACATTTTTTATTATTGGAAAAATTTGTTGATAATGCCTCAACCATTCTTTTAATTTCTACTATACATTAATTCACCAGTTATATTACCCTTTCTTTTCCCTCTACTACAATCAACCTTCCTCATATTATTTTAACCCTTTCACTGTCAGTCCTGTAATATTATGGTTTGCAAGCTAGTGTTAGTCCCGTAATGGTACACTAAAATTCTAGTGGCTTCCAATCTTGTGGGAGATAGCTGGGTCTGAGTGGTCAATGTGCACAGTATAAAAAAATTATCATGCAGCAAGCAGTGCATAATGAGAAAAAAAATTGCGACTGTGTTTTTAGTTTAAAACAGCAACTTTGTGGTGTATTTTTGTATGGTATTTATGATTGTATTCTTGTTTTCTTTTGTCTCATTTGATAGAATGGAAGATATATTACAGAAATAGAGATGATTCTGAATGGTTTACAGACTAAATGTACCTTGAAATTGAGCTCAAGGTTATGGAAATGTTCGATTTTTGCCGATATTCAAGAATAAACAAATCACATCATGCATCCAATACACGCCAACTGGTGGATCTAATATGCTTTCACAAATGTGCTGATATTATTTATACCATTTTTACAATAATGCAGTAGTCTGTGTAACAGTAAATCTCCTATTTTTTGTGTGAATAAAAATTCAAATTGGAAAGCAAGTGTAATATAAGAGAAGCCTTGAGATATGACTAATGAACAGAGAAATTGTTATTTCAGTGCTAGAAATGTTTGCACTGTTAATTCTGGACCCTACTTTGAAACTGACCTTCCTTGAATTTTGCATGAAATTGGCCAAATTATCAATTTCTGATCACTTTATTTGGTAGTTGAAATAGGTAAATGGGCAGTTCTTGTACTCAATCGATAGAACAAAAGGAATTCTAGTGAAAGAACTATGAGTTTGCATGACTGGAACAATGAAACTGGCCGAAAATAAGGCGCAAAGTGGGTGAAATCGCCGATGCGTAAATATCACTGAGACAGCTAACTTCACGAGAGTAATTCCGTAAGTTTTCCATTAAATTTCGTACTTCTGGTTTCATTACCATAGGGAAAAGATTCTCTATCATTTCATAAGAAAAAATAATTTCTCTTTTGAAAATTCTTTGAGACTGAGAGCAAGTTTGCAAGTAGGGGTCTCGACAGCAAAAGGGTTAACATCGCAAGACCCTTTCACATGCCAATTTTCTCGCACATAATCACCATTTTTGTTTTATTCCATCAATTATTGCTCTTTACCCTTCAACCTATCCTCCTAAAACTACAAACCTCCATAACACATGGGCACTGCCCTCCTAAATTAGCCCTACATCTTTCTTTCAATATCATCACAGTCATCATGTTTCTTCCAACAACTGCTTCAATCTTCTTACTCATAATAATTTTTTTCAGTGTACTATGGAAAAAGAACAGAGATTGATGGGACCTTAGTTCAACCTGTAACTCACAAGCTAACAAATTAACATGTAAATGAAGGGTCAAGTGCAAAAGTTGGAAAAAACATTAAAATTGATGTGAGGGAAAAGTTCAATAGATAGGAGTAGCGAGGGAGTGTATAGTAACAATAGTTTCACTGCCGGCTACTTGTTAAGGTAGGGTAAGTCCAGCTCCCGCTATTCCCCCTCCCCCCTTTTTCCCCCTTCCCGAAAGTGATAGTTTGATTGCCGGCTGCTTGTTAAGGTAGGGTCAGTCTAGCTCCCGCTATCCCTTCCCCTCCCTCTCCCCCCCCCCCAAAGGTGACATGTGGGGCTCCGGTCAAACAGTAAATCACTCGACTCACAGCTCCCAACACTACTGTAAGTACACGCCTGATCATATTTTGGTGGACTTATTGGTTGAAAGCTTCACTTTTGACCAATAATTAACTTAGTCCTTTCATTCTTTATCTGTTAAATGTTTTAATAATCACCACATCTTTTAGGTATTCTACTTATCATGGAGAGTGATTTCTTAAGCAGTGGGTAATCTCTCTCTACAGCTTGGAATGACAGAGAGGGTCACCTGCCAACCAACGAGAAGAATAGAAGGAGACGGACTAACGTCCTGAGACGTCCCATGTTTAGTCTACTTACCTGTTATGTAAGCCAACACAGGACCTAACCCCTCATCATAGCAGTGGTAACGAGCCTGTTTTCCTGTCATCTGAAGTAATTACACATGGCTATACTTAGTGAAGAACGAGCCAGTGGTGGTCACCAACACCTGCTACCCCCCCCATCAGCAACGGCTACGATTTCAACAACACTCAGTGTCACCAACACCTGACATCCCATTACCACAATATACCTATATTAGCGTTGAGTTAAAATGTAATTTTTTTCATTTCATTTTTCTTTCAATTAGGATACCCATTCATATTTTATTGTTTTACATTTTCTGTTTCTAAATAATAAAGTGTTTATCACTGTCTGTTATTATTTCTTTTTCTATTCATTAATTTTCCTGAGGAGGAGCCAGCCTTGGTAATACAGTGGACCCCCGGTTAACGATATTTTTTCATTTCAGAAGTATGTTCAGGTGCCAGTACTGACCGAATTTGTTCCCATAAGGAATATTGTGAAGTAGATTAGTCCGTTTCAGACCCCCAAACATACACGTACAAACGCACTTACATAAATACACTTACATAATTGGTCGCATTGGGAGGTGATCGTTAAGCGGGGGTCCACTGTACTGACTGAAGTTGTTACAGGGCTGAGTAAGCCTTCACAATTGATAATGTGGAAATTATTTGAACCCTTTTAGATGTAGATATGGATTATGATGAATAACAGGATGCAATGGGGGTAATATGTTATCAAACAAAGAGCACGTTCTTGTTAATGTGATGTAATCGCTACCAAAAAAAGGGCTAATCTAGATTTATACCTCTTGATGTGTCCTATACAAAACTGAACAATTTTAAAAGTGAAAAAATAAATGAAATACATTAGTGCTACATACAGATCTGTGAGTCAGAGCAGTGAGGTAACTATTCTCAGCTGATGCATGGTCGCCCAATGATGCTTGAACAATGCCTAAGTTCATCCATGCTGCAGCAAAATCTGGTCTTAAGGTGGTGGCTTGCTGAAGAAAGTGCAATGCCTCATCAAGATGACCTTGATCCTGCAAAAAAAAAAAAAAAATTAATTGAAATATCAAAAATGTATTTTAAACATCACAGCGAGGAGGCGGCTTAAGGTAACAGAGTTGTTGTCTTTGAGAGCGGTGTGAGGTGCGAAAATTCTGCAAAGAATTTTGAGCTTGGAGATAAGAAAAAGGTGTGGGGGGAATTACCAAGAGTATAATTCAGAAGACTGATGAGGGATTACTGGTGTATTCTGGACATTCAGAGAGGATGGAATAAAATAGGATGACTAGGGCATACAAATCAGGAATGGAGGGAAGGATGGGTAGGGATCATCTTAGGAAAGGTTGGAGGGAGGGGAATAGAAGAGGTTGTTGACTGCTTGGGGCTTGAACATCCAACAGGTTTGTGTAGGCACAATAGAGGCAAGTAATTTTCACTGCTTGATGTACTGTTAGCATAAGGAATGTTTTGTTTATGAAGGGATTCAGGGAAAACCAGTTAGTCAGACTTGAGCCCTGGAGGTGGGAAGTATAGTGCCTTCACTCAATAAAGGGGATGGGGTGAAGACGTTGAAATCTGGCAGGGTCATCAGAACTATGATGTCAGCATCTCTCTGGCAAGTCAGCAACTGAATAAATGACACTAAAAGTTTTTTTTCAATTAAACATTATCAATTAACTGCCACTGGAATATCAAACATTATAGGGAAACAAATTTACTGACCTAGGTAGTAGGTTGGCAGACCGCAACCACCCAAGAAGGTACTGCCGTCCTGCCAAGTGAATGTGAAAAGGAAACCCGTAATTGTTTTACATGATGGCAAGATTGCTGGTGTCTTTATTCTGTTTCATAAACACACTGGATAACAGGTACATCTTGCTACTTCTATTTACACTTAAGTCACACTACACGTGCATCTAAATGCATAATATACAGTAGGGCCCTACTTATATGGCAGGTTAGGTTGCAGGCTACTGCCGGAAAGCAGACATCGCCGGAAAGCAGGACGCCATTTTTTCCACTTATAAATGCAAATAAATGCCAGATAACAAGTTTACACTAACATATATTAAGTTAGCAATAGAACTAGGCATTAAAAACAATAAAATGTAAAATACACAAACAATACACCCATTACTTACTTTAAAATATTTGTAGTCTTCGTGTAGGGTGAGAGGTGAGTTTTATTTGTAGGAAGTCAGGCAGCCAGCCAAGGCAGCTCTCCCCACCCCACCCCACCCATATATAATGTAAACAAAGCAGGCGAACACGTCTGGTTTTTGTTCATACACATATGTATTATACCATAATACAAACACTTTACATTGTGTACAAGTTGTTCCACGTTGATACAGTAGAATAAACAAACAGAAACACTCCCATTCTCATGTAACACAATTTTTAGAAGAAATGACACTCTGAGTGAAGGCATATGAGAGGAATAATTTTATAGTTACTCCCAGTAATACTATTGTGTACACATTTTCTCTGATGCAGGGAAGTGTCCTTGGTCCCCTGCTCTTCCTCATATACATCAATGATCTTCCAAACGTATCTCAACACCTGAACCCCATTCTCTTTGCTGACGACACGACTTATGTCATCTCTCACCCTAATCTTGCCACCCTCAATACCATTGTTAATGAGGAGCTGATCAAAATATCGACTTGGATGACAGCCAATAAACTTACGCTTAACGCTGACAAAACCTACTACATTATGTTTGGTAGCAGAGCAGGAGATGCGCAAATTAACATTAGGATTGACAACACTCTAATTGCCAGGCATAATCAGAGCAAATTCCTAGGCCTATACCTTGACAACAACCTGAACTTCAGCACCCATATCCAACACATAACCAAAAAAGTATCCAAAACGGTTGGGATCCTCTCCAAGATACGATACTATATGCCGCAAACTGCCCTTCTCACACTATACCATTCACTTATATATCCATATCTCACCTATGCTATCTGTGCTTGGGGCTCAACTGCAGCAACACACCTAAAGCAAATAATAACCCAACAAAAAGCTGCAGTAAGAATAATCACTAAATCCATCCCTGGCAACACACCCCCCCACTCTTCATAGATCTAAACTTACTCCCTGTTCAGTACATCCACACTTACTACTGTGCAATCTACATCTACAGGACCTTAAATTCCAATATTAACTTTGACCTAAAACGCTTTCTTGATAGTTGTGACAGAACCCATAGGCACAACACCAGACACAAACATCTCTATGACATTCCCCATGTCCGACTAAACCTTTACAAAAATTCAATGTATGTCAAAGGCCCTAAAATCTGGAACACCCTACCTGAAAATTCTAAAACTGCAGACACATTCATCACCTTCAAAACTACAATCAGAAAACATCTTATCTCCCTGATACACCCTGTCAACTAATTATACGAATACCACCTGGTGGTTCACACTTACACTCACCATAAACAGAAATATCAATCTCAATCTCAAAATAATGAATCTTAACTAGTCATAAGTTGGCCTGTGATACTCCAATACTGAAACTATGTATAGTGCCAAAACAAAAGCATTCACATTGCTAAACTCACAAACTAGTATTTAGTCACTTAGCCATAATACCAACTTACCTCATAATTTTGTAATATTTTAAACTTAAGATTTAATCTAAGTCTGCCCGAAATGCCTAGCCATGCTAGGTGTTCTAGTGGTACACTCTGTAATTATTATTTTACTACATGTAAACCACACAATAACCAAATTCTGTAAACTCACCATTGTAATCCTTATAGAGAATAAACTTTGAATTGAATTGAATTGATGCTGGAATACAAGTCGCCTGACTACCACAAGTCCTACAAGTTGCCGGGCTATCATATTTCATATTTGTGTTAATTTATTCTACTGTGGGGTGTATTTATCATGTTTATATGTTACGAAGTGTGTTTATTATATAATTTTGAAAAAATATCATAGATGGATTAATGGAAATGTCTATATTAACATAATACATACGACATTTAATGTGCCCATGAGATTACGTATTATAATTAATATGGCTTCAAGAGTAGAGAGACTCTTAGTGATTTTATTGTGTACCTGCACGCCAGCACAATGTGTAAGTATATTTAGGTATAGGTACACTTAAGTATAATTATCAGAGTACATATAAAATATGCAATAACTTTAAAACACTTGAAATTTTGAAAAGTTTCCAGACATAACAGAGAGATGTGCTTACAGAGAATGTAAACAAACCTTGTGGGGCACCCCGTATTAGAAAAACCGGGAGCCATATAGCAAGTTTTGATTGCCATATTAGCAGAATGCCATTAGGCGAATCGCTGTAAAACAGGGCCCTACTGTATATACACACTCATCTGGGTTTACTTCTATTTTTTTAATAGGTCTTGTTCTTCTTTATTTCCTCTTTTCTCCATGGGCAAGTGGATAAGAATTCTTCCTCTGTAACCCAAGTGTGTCATAAGAGGTGACTAAAATGCCGGGAGCAGGGGGCTACCCCTTCTGTAGAAATTACTAAATTTAAAAAGAAAAACTTTTGTTTTTCTTTTTAGGTCGCCCTTCCTCAGTGGGATGCGGCAAGTTTTTTGTTGAAAAAAAAAAAGTTTACTGAGTATACCAGGTAAAGTGTATGGTAGGGTTACTATTGGAAGAATTAGAGGTAAGACAGAGAGTCAGATCATAGATGAACAAGGAGGCATTTACATTGAAGCATATAAGTGAACAATATTTAGATAGAGGGAGGGAGGTTTTTGTTGCATTTATGGATTTAGAAAGGTCATATGTAGGGTGAATAGGGAGCAATGTGGCAGATGTTGCAAGTGTATGAAAGAGATAGTAAGTTACTAAATGCTGTAAAGAGTTTTTATGAGGATAGTGAGGCTCAGGTTAGGGTGTGCAGGAGAGAGGGAGATCACTTTCCAGTAAAAGTAGGCCATAGACAGGGATGTGTAATGTCACCATGATTGTTTAACATATTTATAGATGGGGCTGTAAAAGAAGTAAATGCTAGGGTGTTGGGGAGAGGAGAGGGATTAAATTGTGGGAAATCAAATATGAAATGGGAGTTGACACAGTTGCTTTCTGCTGATGACACTGTTGGTTGCAAAGGTCAGTGGATGGGTATGGGAGGTGAGTAAAGAAAGTTCAAAATGAACATAGATAAGTGTAAGGTGATAAGAGTATCAAATGAGTTAGGTAAAGAAAAATTGGATATCACACTGGAGGGAGGTAGTATGGAAGAAGTGAATGTGTTCAGATATTTGCAAGTTGACTTGTCAGTGGATGTGTTTATGAAGGATGAGGTATACCATAGAAATGATGTAGAAAAAAGGGTGGGTAGTGCATTGAGGTATCTGTGGAGACAAAGAATGTTATCCATAGAGCATAGGGGTAAAAACACTCTTACATGGGTGTGAAGCACAAGTTGTATATGCTGCAGCAAGAAGGCTGGAGGCAATAGAGACGTCATGTCTAAGGGCAAAGTGTGGTGTAAATATTATGCAGAAAATTCAAAGTGTGGAAATTAGGAGGAAGTGTGGAGTTACTAAAAGTATTATTCAGAGGGCTGAGGAAGGGGTGTTGAGGTGGGTTGGTCATTTAGAGAGGATGGAACAAAGTAGGATAACTTGGAGGGTGTCTAAATCTATAGTGAAGGGGAGGAGGGGTAGGGGTCATCCTAGGAGAGGAGGGAGGGAGAGAGTAAAAGAGGTTTTGTGTGCAAGGGGGCTGGACATACAGAATGCATGTGTGAGCGTGTTAGATAGGAGTTAATGGAGACGAATGGTTTTTGGGACTTGGCGAGCTATTGGAGTAGGAGTAGAGTAATATTCTGTGAAGGGATTCAGGGAAACTGGTTAGCAGGACATGAGTCCTGGAGGTGGGAAGTACAGTGCCTGCACTTTAACCCTTTCAGGGTTTCGGCCGTACTAGTACGGCTTACGCACCAGTGTCCATGACGTACTAGTATGCCTAAATTCTAGCGCCCTCAAATCTAGTGAGAGAAAGCTGGTAGGCCTACATATGAAAGAATGGGTCTATGTGGTTAGTGTGCGCAGTATAAAAAAATCCTGCAGCACACAGTGCGTAATGAGAAAAAAAAACTTTTACCGTGTTTTTGGATTAAAACAGCGACTTTGCACTGTATTTTCGTATGGTATTTATTATTGTATTCTAGTTTTCCTGGTCTCATTTTATAGAATGGAAGAAATATTACAGAAATTGAGATGATTTTGACTGGTTTTACAATGAAAAGTACCTTGAAATTGAGCTCAAAGTAGCAGAAATGTTCGATTTTTACCAAAGTTCAAAAGTAAACAAATCATGCTATGCATCCAATACACGTCAACTGGTGAGTCTAATATTCTTTCACAAGTGCGCAGATATTATTTATACCATTTCTACACTAATGCAGTAGTCTGCATAACAGTAAATCTTCTATTTTTTTGTGAGAATAAAAATTCAAAGTGAAAAGCAAAAGAATATAAGACGGGCGTGGGGATGTGACTAATGAACAATGGAAATGTTATTTTAGTGCCAGGAATGTCTTTCTTGTTTATTCTGGACCCTATTCGGAAATTGGCATCTTTTGAAATTTGTGTGAGATTGGCAAAATTGCTAAATTTTGACCACTGTAGTGGATAGTTGAAATCGGTATATGGGTGGTTTCTTGTACTCATTCAATAGTAAAAATGGAGTTCTAGCGAAATAGTTATGATTTTTGTCGACTAGTACACTGGAATTGGCCGAAAATAGGGCTCAAAGTGGGCAAAATTGCCGATGTGTAAACATCATCGAGACCGCTAACTTCGTGAGAGCATAATTCCGTAAGTTTTCCATCAAATTTCATACTTTTGGTGTCATTATGATCGGGAAAAGATTCTCTATCTTTTCATAAGAGAAAATAATTTTTTTTTTTGAAATTTGGGGGACCCTGAGAGCAAGTCTTGGAGAGGGCCTGTGGACCCTGAAAGGGTTAAAGGTGGGGTATGGGATATTTACTGTTTGGAGTGACATCTGAACCATCATATCTGAGTGCCTTTGCAAAGACAGTGATTATGTGTGAATGATGGTGAAGTGTTTCCTTTTTGGGTCACCCTGCCTCAGTGGGAGATGCCCTATGTGTTAAAAAAAAATGAATAGAATACAAGAGGATGTTGTCATTTTGTAATGGCAAGTGGATTTTATACACTTAGATTATACCTGATACGTGAATATACTTTGGTAACATGTACCAAAAAGTGAGTGCAACAAATTTTTCAGCAGGTAGGTGAGCAGTACAGTTGTCAAGCAAAATCATAACTGTACAGTATGGTCTGCAGGTAACTAACTTTTCTACAATGAGCCTTTACATTTGAGATAATATGGTTGTCAAGCCAGTCGCTGCTAGTTTTGTGAAACTTGGTCACACTTATTAGCCCGGCAATAAACTGGGTAATGGAGCAAGAGCAAATTCATTAACAAGCACTAACACGTGGAACCTTGACTTATGAATGTCCCAACGTACAAGTTTTTTGAGATATGAGCCGCCCCCTGGGTCAATTTTTTGCTCTGAGTTACGAGCCAGCTACCCCCGCTTCCCCTTCAACCCAAAACCTGGACATCTCACTTGTTTATCTATGATTTCATGCTTTAATTCCATGGAAATCATTCTCTTTTTCTTCTCAGCATTGTCTGTTACACTCACTTTCTTAGAACCCATGCTTAGAAAAATGAAATTTGGCCAAATGACTGTCAAAAATGTAAGCAAACCATGAGAGAACTGCTCCCACAGCAAGATAAACAGTGCACTGAGTTGGCGGCATTCGTTATAATAATAATAATAATAATAATAATAATAATAATAATAATAATAATAATAATAATAATAATAATCCTAGGTAGTAGGTTGGTAAACAGCAACCACCCAGGGAGGTACTACCATCTTGCCAAGTGAGTGTACAATGAAAACCTGTAATTGTTTTACATGATGGTAGGGTTGCTGGCGTCTTTTGTCTGTCTCATAAACATGCAAGATTTCAGGTATGTCTTGCTACTTCCACTTGCACTTAGGTCACTACACATACATGTACCAGCATATATATACACACCCCTCTGGGTATGCTTCTATTTTCTTTCTAGTTCTTCTTCTTCTTTATTTCCTCTTATCTCCATGGGGAAGTGGAACAGAATTCTTCCTCCGTAAGCCATGTGTGTTGTAAGAGGCGACTAAAATGCCGGGAGCAAGGGGCTAGTAACCCCTTCTCCCATATAAATTACTAAATTTAAAAGAGAAACTTTCGTTTTTCTTTTTTGGGCCACCCTGCCTTGGTGGGATACGGCCGGTGTGTTGAAAGAAAGAATAATAATAATACATGTAGTATTGTGCCTTTTTGTTATTTATTAATACATGTAGTAGTAGTAGTATTAGTAGTATTAGTAGTAGTAGTAGTAGTAGTAGTAGTAGTAGTAGTAGTAGTAGTAGTAGTAGTAGTAGTAGTAGTAGTAGTATTAGTAGTATTAGTAGTATTAGTAGTATTAGTATTAGTAGTATTAGTAGTATTAGTAGTATTAGTATTAGTAGTATTAGTATTAGTAGTAGTAGTAGTATTAGTAGTAGTATTAGTAGCAGTATTAGTATATTATTATTAATTTAGGTAACTAGAGCACAGATCCAATTCCTTAGATCAAGAGCACCTCACCAGCATCAAGGCTCCTTGATGCTGGTGAGGGGCTCTTGATCTAGGAAATTGGATCTGTGCTCCAGTTCCCTAAATTAATAATAATAATAATAATATTATTATTATTATTATTATTATTATTATTATAATAACAACAGCTTCAGTTCCTTAACCCTTAAACGGTCCAAACGTATATATACGTTTTTTTCAACATCTGAAAGTAAGTAAAAAAATGTAGATCTTCTTTTTTGTTTTACATTTGAAAATGTGTAAAAAACTTTTATCTACATTTTTTTTTGTTATATTTGAAAATATGTAAAAAAAAGTAGACCTACTTTTGGAGCACTACGAATTTGAACGTCGATCTGTCTGGACCATTTAAGGGTTAAATTAATAATAATAATAATTAATAATAATAATAATATTATTATAATAATAATTTTGCATTTCATTGTTCAAGGTTCAACGCAGATAAAAAATAAATCTCAATAAAAATATGGTTGACACATATCTATGTATCCACACAAAATATAAATGAAAACACCCAGAAAAAAGCAAGCATTTAAATAAATAGGAAGAGTGGTATCTAGGTAGTGGTATTTTATGGGAAGTACAATACCTGCACTTTAAAGGAGGGGTTTGGGATATTGGCAGTTTGGAGGGATATTGTATATCTTTATACATACAGTATATGCTTCTAAACTGTTGTGTTCTGGGCACCTCTACAAAAACAGTGATTATGTATGAGTGAGGTGAAAGTGTTGAATGATGATGAAAGTATTTTCTTTTTGGGGATTTTCTTTCTTTTTGGGTCACCCTGCCTTGGTGGGAGATGGGCAACTTGTTGAAAAAAAAAATAATGATAGAGCTTCAGTTCCTTAAATTAATAATAATAACAATAATAATAATAATAATAATAATAATAATAATAATAATAATAATAATAATAATAATAGAGCTTCAGTTCCCTAAATGAATAATAATAATACATAATACGTACATAATAATAATTCAGAATGCTGCTGCTAGTTAGCACAGCTGATGCCAAAACATCCGGTAAGCAGTACACATGTTTACATCACTGTGGGAGTTCTTTCGTGCTTGCTTGCATTTTTTTTTACAGTCATTTTGCCAAATTTCTTTTTTTTAACCATGGGTCCTAAGAAAGTAAGTGCAAAGGACAGTGCTGAGAAGAAAAAGATGATGATTTCCATGGACTTAGCCAGGCAATACTAGCTTAGTACATCTACAATATGTAGATACTAAAGCTGTATCAGTTAAGTTCAGTGATTAAACAAAACAATGTTGTTACTGGAGGTTTACAGGGCCACTGACATCATATGCCCCACCCTTAACCTCCCTCACCATCTCTGCTCCAAGTGTGTAAGTACATATACACTTTATATAAAAAGTTTAATATTTCTTTACATTCTGTAGTGTATTATGATTTATTATGTTTTTATATACGATATTTCTTATTAATAAATACATTGTTTCAGTGTTTTCCTTAGAAAACTAGTGATCTACTGCAGTTAGCCTCAAAAATACTCCGTTTCCTCTTACAATAAGAGCATGGGAAGATACTATAGGCAGCGGCGGATGCTTCCACTGCTGCCTCGGCCTCTGCCCCCATATTATGGCCTATTTTATTCATTCTAAAGTATATATCATGTTTCTGTGTTACTTATATTGTTATTATGTCATATTAGATGAATTGTGATAGATAAATAAGCCGTACAGTTGATAATAGCGTCAGGAACAGATTAATGGCTATTCAATTAATTTAAATGAGGAAAATTGATTTGATATACGAGCAAATTGAGTTACAAGCTAGGTCACGGAACGGATTAAACTTGTAAGTCAAGGTTCCACTGTACATTTTTTCAGGAAGTCCAGCTGATAGAGTTATCGTGGGTAGCTCCCCACATAGCTACCTGCCAAAGCCAGGTATTTTTAATTTAAAAAACCTGGCCCTGACTTGGCACCTTAACTCAAAAGCTATTACGTACTCACCTAATTGTGGTTGCAGGGGTTGAGACTCAGCTCCTGGCCCCACCTCTTCACTGATCACTACTGGGTCTCCCCTCTCCCTGCTCCATGAGCTTTATCATACCTCGTCTTAAAACTATGTATGGTTCCTGCCTCCACTACATCGCTTGCCAGACTATTCCACTTCCTAACAACTCTGTGGCTGAAGAAATACTTCCTAACATCCATTTGACTCATCTGAGTCTTCAGCTTCCAACTGTGACCCCTTGTTTCTGTGTCCCATCTCTGTCTACCTTGTCTATTCCATGTAGTATTTTGTATGTAGTTATGTCTTCCCTGACCCTCCCCTGTCCTCCCTTAACCTTTCTTCATAGGACATTCCCCTTAGCTCTGGAACCAGCCTTGTTTGACCAGGTGTGGGTTCCAAACTGGTGCTGTGTCCTCCAGTATGGGCCTGACATACAGTGTATAAAGTCTAACGATTCCTTACTGAGGTACCAGAACGCTATTCTCAGGTTTGCCAGGCGCATATATGCCACAGCAGTTATCTTGTTAACCCTTTCAGGGTTGACAGGCCCTCTCCCAGACTTGTTGTCAGGGACAAAAAATATTCAAAAAAAAAAAAAAATTTCTTATGAAAAGATAGTTCTTTTTTCTAAATTTAAAAAGGCTAAAAAAAAGTTTTTTTTTTTTTTTGCCATCAATACTTACCGACATAAGGATGCGGAAGTTGACAAAAACTGAACAGCATACGGCAGCATCACCGACTGCCAGTCACCCAGTAATCATTTATTTTGTTTTTTCAACTTTTTTCTATTATTTTTACATATTTTTTCTTTTCAAGTAACTTCTATGGCCTGTGAGACCAATATGAGCATTATTTTGTAAATATTTGCTCTTTCTATAGTACACAATAACTGCTCAAACACTGTTGTCATTATATTGTTTACAAAATTGTTTACACCAACGAACAATATAAAATGTTGTTTATTACTATTTTTCCTTATTTTATATACACATATACAGTCACAGGACATGCTTCTAGAAGTTCTGCAGCCTGTGGAAGTCTTTGAAACATGGTGTCATGCACAGTGGCGTTTTACACTCCTCACACATAAAACAAGTCTCTGCATTGTTGTGGGCGTTTTTTTGCATGTGCGCAGACGTAACACCTCTTCTGAGCCTTTTTCTTGAAAGCAGAAGCAGGAAGTTTCATTAGGAAGTGATCACCAGCCCTCAGACGAGAAAGTAGTTGTTGATAATTTAGTGGGCGGTTTTCTAATGCAGGTGTTGTTCCTTGGTACTTGAATATTATTTGTCTGATGACAGACAAACAAAATTCGCCATATGGTGGTTTGTTTCTGGTCCTCATCTTATACATATTATAAGCATTGAGCATGGAAATGTCCAGAATATGGAAAAAGAGTTTTATGTACCACTTACAACTCTTGCGAACACAATCAGCAAACCCAATCTGCATGTCCATCACAGCTGCAGGTTTTAGAATGGGTTCACTGGTCTCTCTATTCTGCCTGCCAGTGTTTGTCATTTCGTTAGGGTGAACTGATGACAACAGTGTGACATCTCGTTTGTCATGCCACTGAAATGCCATGATGTCATTGGCAGCAAATGCCTGCACCTCACCTCTATGAGTGCCAGCGTCAAACCTGGGCATATGCTTATGATTTCCACGCACCGTGCCACACACATCTGTCATGTTCACTCGCAAAAAATCACTGAGTGAGGGGCTTGTGTACCAGTTATCATTATACAGTGGACCCCCGGTTTACGACATTATTTCATTCCAGAAGTATGTTCAGGTGCCATTACTGAACGAATTTGTTCCCATAAGGAATATTGTGAATTAGATTAGTCCATTTCAGACCCCCAAACATACACGTACAAACGCACTTACATAAATACACTTACATAATTGGTCGCATTGGGAGCTGATCGTAAACCGGGGTTCCACTGTATATGCCCCTTACCAAGATATGGTTCCATCATTGTTCTTACCACATCACCAGAGATGCCCAATAACTTCCTGGTATTTTGCAATGTACACCTACCATCCGACTTACGATTGAGTTCGGTTCCGAGAAACCGGTCGTAAGTCGAAATGGACGTAAGTCGAACTTTACTACTGAATATCAACATAACATTTTTGTAATGACTTTATTTTATTGTTTTATTTTGGTATTTCATGTTTTACTTTACTTTTTATGCTGTTAGTACTGTATTTTATACTGTAAGGTTTAGGATAAACACTGTGTACAACACAATACAAGACCACTGTAGCAGTCAGTCACAAAGCACAAAAAACTTTATACCACAAGTGTTTCCTCTTGCTTGGTATGTACTGCTTGAATGACAGTCTTCCTTTGAACAGAATCAAAGACTCATCCATAACAGGCTTCCTGAAGGGATAAAAATACATATTGAATTTCTGTTTCAGATACACAAATACATTCCAAATCTTACATAACCTGTCGTTTCTGTCAGGCCTGGTTTTGTCTGAGAAGTGAAGCATACGTAATAGCACAAATCGATTCACTCATATTATATCACTGAAACCTGGGGTTGCATTTCACACTGTGCTTATACACATGTGGCATAAGCATTATTGTGGCAAAGAAAAGATACAGCTCAGCCACAGTTGTCTCCTTCCACTGGTGTAGGCGTGATTTTGGTGAAAGTATTGTGTTTGCCATGGTGTAATCGAAGTATGTGCTGCTTTCCCTGACAATAATTTCCATTCAGGGTTCGTCAAAGAATAACTTGAAATATTCTAGTTCAGTGGCATTGCTCTCAAGTGTACAAGATGGCCGTATTCCACTTTGACTTTTATCAAAGTGATGGGGATTGGGAACAAAATTGGCAGCTTCCTGTCAATCCCAAGTGCGGTCTGCTGGTGGGTACTGGATATTGACATGTGGTTGTGGAGGTTGTGATTGTGAAGGCTGGTGTGGTGGGTGGGTGGGTGGGGGATGGTGGCCTTTGTTGTAGCTCAGCTGAGTCAGCGGCGTGGGTGGCAGCATGGCCCACTGCTGGTGCCTCATGGCTGGCACCACCACTACCACCACCACCAGATGCATGCACATTTTCCATCATCTTCATTTTCACTATCTGTTCCTGTTGTACAGCCACGGGGTGTATTCCGAGATGTATTCCTTCCCCTTGGAATAGCATATGACACACTACCAGAGCGCATATAGCGTTGTATATACTGACGCTTCACTGGAGAATATTCTACTTCACTCTCACTACTGGAACTGTTTTCAAGAGCTTGTAGTTCATATTCACTATCACTATCATCACCACTGCTCACATCTGAGTCCTGGATATGGGAAAATACGAGTTTCCTCTTTTGTTCTGGTACAACTGAACGTGAACAAGACGGCCCAGCACCAGCGGTGGAAGGTTGAGGGTCAAATGGATTTTCCTCACTATTACCGGTATTATGGTCATTAGTTTCGGTCACAACCTCATCAAAACCTTGAAACTCATCTTCACTGACACTTCCATCTGTATTAGAACTGTCACTGGGGAAGAAAAGTGTCCCAATTCACCGAGGAGTGAGGAGTTTCTTACCGCAAGGCATGGTGAACAAGGTGTACTAAAATGGCGTTCCCACAATGCAGCACTGGGTCCCCAAATTTTTTCCTACCGTGCACACTGACCACGCAGACCCACTCTCTCACATCTTGGCCTACCAGCCTTTTCCCGCTTGATCTGAAGGCGCTAGAATTTATGCGTACTAATACATCAATAACCCTGGTGAGTAAGCCGTACTAGTACAGTAGACCCCCGACATTCGCTATTAATCTGTTCCTGAGAGCTCATTGAATGTCGAAAATACCGAAAGTCGAATTAATTTTCCCCATAAGAAATAATGGAAATCAAATTAATCCGTGCAAGACACCCAAAAGTATGAAAAAAAAAATTTACCACATGAAATATTAAGTTTAATGCAATAGAATAATTACAATAACAACAATAACAATAGAGTAATAACAATAGAATAATTGACACTTACCTTTAATGAAGATCTGGTGATGATTGATGGGATGGGAGGAGGGGAGAGTGTGGATGGTGTTAGTGTTTAGAAGGGGAATCCCCTTCCATTAGGACTTGAGGTATCAAGTCTTTTTCCGGGGTTACTTCCCTTTTCTTTTAATGCCACTAGGACCAGCTTGAGAGTCACTGGACTTCTGTCGCACAACATATCTGCTCGTAGAGGCCTGTACCTCTCGTTCCTTTATGATGGTTGATTGGGGTTTACTATACAACCTGGCCAGCTCCGACACACGCACTCCACTTTCGTACTACTTTGCAATTATCTCTTTCTTCATTTCAATAGTCACTAGCACCTTTTTTCTCGAAGGGTTGGCACTAAAAGCTTTCTTGGGACTCATGGTTACTTATTTTGCAGAAACAAGCACCAAAAACAGTGATAATATGGAAAATATTGAATGTACCGAATGTATCCTTAGATGTGCGCACACTAGCTGGCTTGTAAACATTGGCACACACGGGGCAGTTCATGCCACACGTGGACACGTCTCATACGAATCGTATCGAATAGCGGGTTTTCGATTGAATGTCGAGGTGAAATATTTGCGTTAAAATGCATCGAATGTCGAATTTATCGAATGTCGGGGGTCCACTGTACGTTGGAAACCCTGAAAGGATTAATGTGTGCTTCCAGCGACGTACTCGGTATTATACTCATCTCTAGATCTTTCTCCTTGAGCGAGGTTTGCAATCATTGGCCACCTAGCCTATACTCTGTCTGCAGTCTTCTTTGCCCTTCTCTGATCTTCATGACTTTGCATTTGTAAAGTATAAGGACACAAGTGCAACTAATGTGACATTTTTATTGTGGCAACGTTTTGCTCTCTAGGAGCTCTGTCAAGCCGTTACAAACAGTACATGGACATAGAGGGTATATATAGGCTCAGAGTGAGGTGCAATACTAGTGGTGGTAGTAGTAGTAGTAATACAATATGTTAGAACAATTAACTCGCACATGAGTAAAAGGATATAAAAGCTATTACTTGGGTAACATAAAAATAGGTTAGACAAATATTTGGAGGCTGGATAGAGAAGGCCTGTTTCAATGTTCATTATTTGTAATGTGCTTTGTGTAGTATAACAGGAGAGACTATGTGATGGCAGGGTTTACTGTTTTCAGGAGGATTCTTGCTAAGACTTCAGAGATGGTGAAGCTGCCTTTTTGTTTTGTTTAATTGTATTAGAAACAGCTATTAGTGTAGATTCAAGGCACTTGCGTCTGCGGAAATTAGTTTCTTTGATCACTAATTGGGCGTCCCTGAATTTCATGAGATGATTGGTGGAATTTCAGTGTTGTACACAGGCGTTGTTCAAGTTATCGTTCTTACATGGGTAAATGTGTTCATTGTGGCAGGTGTCAAAGTTTCTTGCTGTTTCACCTACACTAATAGCTGTTTCTAATACAATTAAACAAAACAAAAAGGCAGCTTCACCATCTCTGATGTCCTAGCAAGAATCCTCCTGAAAACAGTAAATCCTGCCATCACATAGTCTCTCCTGTTATACTACACAAAGCACATTACAAATAATGAACATTGAAACAGGCCTTCGCTATCCAGCCTCCAAATATTTGTCTAACCTACTACTACTACCACTAGTACTGCACCTCACTCTGAGCCTATATATACCCTTTGTGTCCATGTACTGTTTGTAACGGCTTGACAAAGCTCCTGGAGAGCAAAATGTTGCCAAAATAAAAATGTCACATTAGTTGCACTTGTGTCCTTTTACTTTACATATTGTCGGTAATTCCACCAACTTCATTACAGACTTTGCATTTGGCGGGGTTAAATTCTTGGAGCCAGTTGTTGGGCCACACATCTAGTGAAGTCTTATGACTTTCATACAAGGAGTTATAATAATTACTGTATATGTACATTAATAACGTGAAGCATAATTCCAATTTAAGTAAATCATTAATGGAATGTAGATCAATGGTAGGCATAAGACATTCTGGCAAGCTACAGGTGTAACAATTTCTTTATTGATTTAGTAGTTTTGTGCACAAATCTGTCTATTTTCTCTACCAACAAAAATAAGGCAGTGGATTCAACAAAACAATAAGATAAAGAACCTGCACTTTTCTTGAACTTCAATGGTGATGAAGGTGGGCTTTTAGAGGTCCCTGACACTCTGGTTTTAATTATTTATTATTATTATTATTATTAACACATTGGCCTAGTCTCACCAAAGCAGGGTGGCCCCAAAAAAAACTTTCATCATCATTCATTCCATCACTGTCTTGCCAGAGGGGTGCTTTACACTAGTTTATAAAACTGCAACATTAACACCCCTCCCTCAGAGTGCAGACACTGTACTTCCTGTCTCCAGGACTCAAGTCTGACCTGCCCGTTTCCCTGAATCCCTTCGTAAATGTTACTTTGCTCACACTCCAAAAGCATGTCAAGTATTAAAAACCATTTGTCTCCATTCACTCCTATCAAATACGATCATGCATGCTTGCCCCTAGCACACAAAATCTCCTTTACCCCCTCCCTCCAACCTTTCCTAGGCCGACCCTTATGCTGCCTTCCTTCCACTACAGATTTATACACTCTCGAAGTCATTCTGTTTCGTTCCATAATTTTTTCTTTTTTTTTTTTACAAGTCGGCTGTCTCCCACTGAGGCAGGGTGACCCAGAAAGAAAGAAAATCCCCAAAAAGAAAATACTTTCATCATCATTCAACACTTTCACCTCACTCACACATAATCACTGTTTTTGCAGAGGTGCTCAGAATACAACAGTTTAGAAGCATATACGTATAAAGATACACAACATATCCCTCCAAACTGCCAATGTCCCAAACCCTAGTTTTAAATTACAGGCATTGTACTTTCCATATCCAGGACTCAAGTCCAGCTATATAAAAATAACCGGCTTTCCTGAATCCCTTCACTAAATATTATCCTGCTCACACTCCAACAGCTCGTCAGGTCCCAAATGCCATTCATCTCCATCCACTGTTATCTAACACGCTCATGCATACTTGCAGGAAGTCCAAGCCTCTCGCCCCACAAAACCTCCTTTACCCCCTCCCTTCAACCTTTTTGAGGACGACCCCTACCCCGCCTTCCTTCCCTTACAGATTTATACGCTCTCCATGTCATTCTACTTTGATCCATTCTCTCTAAATGACCAAACCACCTCAACAACCCCTCTTCAGCCCTCTAATACTTTTAATAACTCCACACTTTCCCCTAATTTCCACACTCCAAATTTTCTGCATAATATTTGCACCACACACTGCCCTTAGACAAGACATCTCCACTGCCTCCAACCGTCTCCTTGCTGCAGCATTTACAACCCAGGCTTCACACCCATATAAGAGTGTTGGTACCACTATACTTTGATACATTCCCTTCTTTGCCTCCATAGATAACGTTTTTTTGTCTCCACATATACCTCAATGCACCACTCACCTTTTTTTCTTTAGCAATTCTATTATTAACCTCATCCTTCATAAATCCATCCACTGACATGTCAACTCCCAAATATCTGAACACATTCACTTCTTCCATACTCCTCTCCAATTTGATATCCAATTTTTCTGTATCTAAATCACTTGATACCCTCATCACCTTACTCTTTTCTATGTTCACTTTTAACTTTCTACCTTTACACACACTCCCAAACTCTTCCACTAACTCTTGCAATTTTTCTTTAGAATCTCCCACAAGCACAATATCATCAGCAAAAAGTAACTGTGTCAATTCCCATTTTCTATTTGATTCCCCATAATTTAATCCCACCCCTCTTCCAAACACCCTAGCATTTACTTCTTTTACAACCCCATCTATAAATATATTAAACAACCATGGTGACATTACACATCCCTGTCTAAGACCTACTTAACTTAATTTTCTTCTTATTCTTTTTAGTAATTATTAGAGGAAAATGGGTTACTAGCCCATTGTTCCCGGCATTTTAGCTGACTTTTACAACATGCATTAAAACCAGTTCCATTCTGGTTCTGGTTCTAATGGTTATACTTATATCATTTGCATCCTCCTCAAGGAGCTGATTATCTGAGTAGGTTTTCTTCTCCAATTCATCTAATTTTTTCAGTCTTTCAATTTATGAGCTAATTTTTTCACCACAATGTCTGCACTTCTGTTTATTTCCCTGGCCATCTTTTGTTTCCTCAAACCTGTTTCAGTCTATAGCTTTATGCATACCATTACTTGTCATCATAATGCTGTGTTGACACCTTCATTGCCAAAAACAGATTTCCTAACTGTTCCCTCCTGAATGGAATATTTCTTCTTCTTTCAACAAACTCGCTGCATCCCACTGAGGCAGTGTCCCAAAAGGAAAAACGAAAGTTTCTCCTTTTAACCCTTTGACTGTTTCCGTCACATATACACGTATACGTCTTACACGCCACTGTTTCGGACGTATTTATGCGCGTAAATTCTAGCGGCTTCAAATCAAGCGAGAGAAAGCTGATAGGCCTACATGAGAGAGAATGGGTCTCACTGCTGGGTGTGCACCCTATGAAAAAAATCTGGGACTCAGTGGTGCATTGTGGGAATGCCATCTTGGTAGTCCATTTTCACCATGCCTCGTGGTAAGAAGTACCTCACTCCTCGGCGTACTGGAGGTCTAATGTTCCCAAGTGATAGTTCTAACAGTGATGGAAGTGCAAGTGAAAGTGAATTTCATGCTTTTGGAGAGGGTGTGACCGAAAGCAGTGCCCAGGATCACGTAATTAGTGATGAAAACCCCAATGACCCACAACCGTCCACCTCTGGTGCTGGCACATCTCATTCACGTTCACCTGTACCAGGACGAAAAAGGAAACTATTTCCCCGTTTACAGGACTCAGATCTGAGCAGTGAAAGTGATAATGATAGTAATTTCAAAGTTATTGACAGCAGCTTGAGTAGCGACAGTGAGGGGGGAATATTCACCAGTGAAACAGCAGTACGTTCGACGCAGCATGCATTCTGGTAGTGTGCCTTATGCCCTTCCAAGGCAAATGAGTAAATCTGGGAGTACATCCCATGGCCTTACACCACGACCTGACAGTGAAGATGACAATATTGTTACAATAGGGATGTGTAATGTGCGTGGGGAAGAAGGTGATGGTGGTGGTGATGTTGGCAGTGGCATGAGTCATGTGGCACCAGCAGCGGGCCACGCCACTACCGACGCTGCTGACTCTGCACAACTACAACCAGCCTCACCCAACCCCACACTCCCATAACAACAACCACAACCACAACCTGCACAACCACAACCACGTTTCAATATCCAGAGCCCACCAGCAGACCGCATCTGGGATTGGCAGCAAGGCGACGATTTTATTCCCAATCCCCATGACTTTGATGAAACACAAAGTGGAATACGGCCATCATGTACACTTGGGAACAATGCCACTGAACTAAATGCTTTCAGTTATTCTTTGATGAACCCCTGATGGACATTATTGTCAGGGGAAACCAACACATACTATGAGTACACCATGGCAAATACAATTCTTTCACCAAGATCACGGCTACACCAGTGGAAGGACACAACTGTGGCAGAGATGTATGTGCTCTTTGCCACAATAATGATTATGCCACATGTGTATAAGCATACTGTCACCACATACTGGTCAACAGAACGCCTGATTTCAACCCCAGGTTTTAGTGACATTATAGGGGTAAATCGTTTTTTGATACTGTTACGTATGTTACACTTTTCAGACAAAACAAGGCCTGACAGAACCGACAGGTTATATAAGATCAGAAATGTGTTTATGTACCTGAAACAAAAGTGTTGCATGTATTTTTATCCCTTCAGGAAGCTTGTTATTGACGAGTCTTTGATTTTATTCAAAGGAAGACTCTCATTCAAGCAGTACATACCAAGCAAGAAGAAACGCTTTGGTATAAAGTTATTTGTACTGTGTGATTGCAAAAAGCGGTCTCATTTGGATATCACTGTGTACACTGGCAGTAATACATTGAGAGATACCAGGAAGTTATTGGATATCTCTGGTGATGTGGCTCGAACAATGATGGAATCATATCTTGGTAAGGGGCATATATTATATAATGAGAATTGGTACACAATCCCCATACTCAGTGATTTCTTGCGAGAGAACCTGACAGACGTGTGTGGCACAGGGCATGATAATCGTAAGCATATGCCAAGGTTCGACGCTAGCACTCGCAGAGGTGAGGTGCAGGCCTTCGCTGCCAATGATATCATGGCATTTCGGTGGCATGACAAACGTGATGTCACATTCTTGACATCAGTTCACCGAAATGAAATGGCACACAGTGGCAGGTACAATAGAGAGACCAATGAACCCATTCTAAAACCTGCAGCTGTCATGGATTACAACCTCAATATGTGCTTAGTGGACAAATGTGACATGCAGATTGGGTTTGCTGATTGTGTACGCAAGAGTTATAAGTGGTATATAAAACTTTTTTCCATCTTCTTGATATTTTCATGCTAAATGCTTATAACATATACAAGTTGAGGACCAACAACAAACCAAAATATGGTGAATTTTGTTTGTCAGTCATCAGACAAATAATCGTCAAGTACCAAGGAGCAACACCTGCAATAGACCAGTGCCCACAAAATTACCAACACATGCCATCTTGTTTGAGGCCTGGTGATCACTACCCCATACAACTGCCTCCTACTGCTTTCAAGAAAAGTGATCAGAAGAGGTGTTTTCTATGTGGACATACCACAAAATGCCCACAAACACGCAGAGACACTTGTTTTATGTGTGAGGAGTGTCAAGTACCACTGTGCATATACCCATGTTTCAAAGAGTTCCACAAGCTGCAGCAGTTCTAGGAAAGTGTTCAGTGACTGTACATATGTATATATATTATGGAACAATAGTAATAAACAATGTTTTGTATTGCTTGTTTGTGTAAACAAGTTTTATACATAATCTAATAGTAATAATGTTTGTTCAGTTATTGTTTTGTAAACAATGAGTGTATATTTGAACAATGCACCTTACCTTGGTCTCACAGGCCACATAAGTTACTTAGAAGAGAATAATATTGGAAAATACAAGAAACCTTTGAATTGGAATAAATAAAAGAATACCGGGTGGGCAGCATTCGCCGCTGTTGCCATACGCCGCTCATTTTCTGCCAACTTTGCGCCTCCATATCTCGGTAAGTACTGATGGCAAAAAATGTTTTTAGGCTTAAAACACTGAGTAAAATAATCCTAACATTTTGGTAAGAAATTTTTTTTTTTTTCAAATATTTTGCGACATAGAATGACATTTTGAGAAAGGGGCCTGCAACAGTCAAAGGGTTAAACAAAGTAATGTATACAGGAGAAGGGGTTACTAGCCCCTTGCTCCTGGCATTTAATCGCCTCTTGTGACACGTATGGCTTATGGAGGAAGAATTCTGTTCCACTTCCCCATGGAGATAAGCAGAAATAAACAAATATAAGAACTAGTAAGAAAATAGAAGAAAACCCAGAGGGGTGTGTATATATATGCTTGTACATGCATGTGTGTAGTGTGACCTAATTTTAAGTAGAAGTAGCAAGACGTACCTGAAATCTTGTATGTTTATGAGACAGAAAAAAGACCAGCAATCCTACCATCATATAAAACAATTACAGGCTTCCATTTTACACCCACTTGGCAGGATGGTTGCTGTCTACCAACCTATTACCTAGGAATGGAGTATTTATCCTTTATTAATTTAACAAGTCTCAACATAAATGCTTTCACTCTGGATTTCATCATCTTTTGTTTATTATGTCTCAACATGCAATATGTGCACTGTATAATGGGGTTATTGTCAGAACAAGTTTCAATGTACAGTAGACCGTTATTTAACCCTTAAACTGTCCAAACGTAGATCTACGTTTTTTCAACATTTGAAAGTATTTAAAAAATGTAGATCTTTTTTCTTTTACATTTGAAAACGTGCAAAAAACTTTCATCTACTTCTTTTTTGTTATATTTGAAAATATGTAAATAAATGTAGATCTACTTTTGGAGCACTACGCATGTGAACGTAAATCTGTTTGGGTAGTTTAAGGGTTAACACGGTAGTTACGTTCCTGAAAACACTGTGTTAGGTAAAACCGTGTAAGAGGAACTGAAGAACTTATGGGAAAAATAGGGTTACATTCCTGAGAGCCCCCAAAAAGCCAAACATTTTTTTATGCCTTCACATCTTATAAAAATAAAAGTAAATATGTAATTGTAGTTCATTGTTGTGATGTATTATGTTGTTTTTACCGCTTAAGACTACAAATGTAACAGAAATAGTAGTATTTCTTACCTTAAATTGTGGGTGCTGGTGTTTGTGGATGACTGTGAAGAGAGTGGAGAGTTATGCTGTGGCTCTACTGGGCTGAGATGGATGGCAGAGGTTCTGGTACTGAAGTTGATGGTTGTACTGGAGTGTTTAACTTTAAGTCATTCAATCAAGTCATACAGTAAGTCAAGTTGTTCAGTAAGTCAGTCAAGTCACTCAGTAAGTCAGTCATTCAGTAAGTCACACAAACTTATGTTTACCTCTTTTTTTTTATATGTACAAAGTAACACTTCATTATGGCCACATGATGTCTTGTCTAATATCTTTGTTTCCTTCCTTAATTCTAAGACTTAACCCTTTGAGGGTCGACAGGCCCTCTCCAAGACTCGTTCTCAGGGTCGGCCAAATTTAAAAAAAAAATAATTTTTTCTTATGAAAAGATAGAGAATCTTTTCCTGATAATAATGACACCAAAAGTATGAAATTTGATGGAAAACTTAAGGAATTATGCTCTTGTGAAGTTAGCGGTCTCAGCGATGTTTACGCATCGACGATTTTGCCCACTTTGAGCCCCATTTTCGGCCAATTCCACTGTACTAGTCGACAAAAAACATGAATATTTCGCTAGAACTCCATTTTTTTCTATCGAATGGGTGCAAGAAACCACCCATTTACCAATTTCAACTATCCAGTACAGTGGTCAGAATTTAGCAATTTTGCCAATTTCACACAAATTTCAAAAGATGCCAATTTCCGAATAGGGTCCAGAATAAACAAGTAAGACATTCCTGGCACTAAAATGACATTTCCTCTGTTCATTAGTCACGTCTCAAGGCCCCTCTTACATTCTTTTGCTTTCAACTTTGAATTTTTATTCTCACAAAAAACAGAAGATTTACTGTTATGCAGACTACTGCATTAGTGTAAAAAATGGTATAAATAATATTGGCGCACTTGCGAAAGAATATTAGACTCACCAATTGACGTGTATTGCATGCTTGGCATGATTTGTTTACTTTTGAACTTGGGTAAAAATCGAACATTTCTGCTACTTTGAGCTCAATTTCAAGGTATTTTTCATTGTAAAACCAGTCAAAATACAACAACAAATACCATATGAAAATACAGTGCAAAGTCGCTGTTTTATTCCAAAAAAATGGTCAAAGTTTTTTTTTCTCATTATGCACTGTGTGCTGCAGGATTTTTTTTATACTGTGCACACTGACCACATAGATACATTCTTTCATATGTAGGCCTACCAGCTTTCTCCCACTAGATTTGAGGGCGCCAGAATTTAGGCGTACTAGAAGTTGCAGAGATTGGTGGATGAATTTGGTAGTGTGTGCAAAAGAAGAAAATTAAAGGTGAATACAGGAAAGAGTAAGGTTATGAGGATAACAAAAAGATTAGGTGATGAAAGATTGAATATCAGATTGGAGGGAGAGGTATGGAGGAGGTGAATGTATTCAGATATTTGGGAGTGGACGTGTCAGCGGATGGGTCTATGAAAGATGAGGTGAATCATAGAATTGATGAGGGGAAAAGAGTGAGTGGTGCACTTAGGAGTCTGTGGAGACAAAGAACTTTGTCCTTGGAGGCAAAGAGGGGAATGTATGAGAGTATAGTTTTACCAACGCTCTTATATGGGTGTGAAGCATGGGTGATGAATGTTGCAGCGAGGAGAAGGCTGGAGGCAGTGGAGATGTCATGTCTGAGGGCAATGTGTGGTGTGAATATAATGCAGAGAATTCGTAGTTTGGAAGTTAGGAGGAGGTTGCGGGATTACCAAAACTGTTGTCCAGTAGGGCTGAGGAAGGGTTGTTGAGGTGGTTCGGACATGTAGAGAGAATGGAGCGAAACAGAATGACTTCAAGAGTGTATCAGTCTGTAGTGGAAGGAAGGCGGGGTAGGGGTCGGCCTAGGAAAGGTTGGAGAGAGGGGGTAAAGGAGGTTTTGTGTGCAAGGGGCTTGGACTTCCAGCAGGCATGCGTGAGCGTGTTTGATAGGAGTGAATGGAGACAAATGGTTTTTAATACTTGACGTGCTGTTGGAGTGTGAGCAAAGTAACATTTATGAAGGGGTTCAGGGAAACCGGCAGGCCGGACTTGAGTCCTGGAGATGGGAAGTACAGTGCCTGCACTCTGAAGGAGGGGTGTTAATGTTGCAGTTTAAAAACTGTAGTGTAAAGCACCCTTCTGGCAAGACAGTGATGGAGTGAATGATGGTGAAAGTTTTTCTTTTTCGGGCCACCCTGCCTTGGTGGGAATCGGCCAGTGTGATAATAAAAAAATAATAATAATAGTACGTCAAAAACCCTGGGTCGTAAGCCATATTAGTATGGCCGAAACCCTCAAAGGGTTAAATGCTTACACATTTTCTTGCCACTTTGAGCAACACTGGTATGCCTACTGGGTGTCAAGATTGCTTGGCAGATACAAAATATAGCAAATAAAAGATCAAAATACAATTCACAATCACAAGCTTGTAGCAGAGAAGTTGGACTGGACACGTATGAAGCACAAATGCTGGGATGATGGGGTGGTGTTGGGGGTGGCTGGGGATGGCAGGAGGTCTCCCTGGCTGATCCACAACAAGGTGGCTGCTTGACGAAAAGGGAAGTTTTTTTTTTTTCCTTCCTGCAAACTGAACTGTGTTAGATTCATCTTACGACGTGTTACGTAAAATTGTGCCGCAATTCTTCAATCGTGCTTTACCCAGATCGTGCCAAATAAACTCGTGCTAAATGACGGTCTACTGTATATAAATTCCCTTGTTCCAGCTGCTTTACCCCCCTTTCATTCTAGATACCTACTGCCTCACACACTTTTCTCACATCCACCTAAGGCTGCTCCTCATCTCTATATGATGTTATCCGTCCCTGCCCAATTCATGAAATCACTGCTTTACATCACCAACATTCAACAACTCATCAAAATATCTTCTCCCCATTTAACATCCTCCTTCTTTCACTGGAAACTGCAAAGTCCATTTGCTCCAAAATCCTAAAAAATTACATAGGATGCTATAAATTTAGCTGAGCTCCAACCCAAAATAATGCATAAAATGCAAATGCCCTAAAAAAGTTGTCATGAGGAAAAACAGACACACATGAAGTATAATGCAATTTATTATTCACAATGTTTTGCCCATACAATGGGTTTTATCAAGTCAGATGCAGATCAGTTTGTAACTTAATAAAGCACACTGCAAGGGCAAATCATCATCAATAAATGGTAGCATTACAGTGCATCTATTTTTTCCCCATCACTCTAATATTTTATACCATTTCTCTCCAGAGTTGTGGCATGCCTTACCTTACCTTGTGGCATAGCACTTACCTTAAGAATATTGGCGAGGTTGTTCATGGCTTGGTCATAATCTGGATTTAGTCGTAGAGCTTCCCGGTAACGTCTTACAGCTTCTACTACATCACCTGTGTCAGCTGCAACTTTACCCATGTTGTAGTGAACCTAGAAATATAACAGTAATGGACGAACACAAACTCTGATATCTTGTCCAATAACAATTAGTATCTTTAATTACTAATTATGCATGCAGTCTAGAGCACTACACTATAACAACAATACAAATAAAGTACCATGGCAGATCTAAAGGAAATTACAATACAATCATTGCCATTTTGAGAAGCAAATGCAACCTGACTTTGAACAATAATATATGATAATTACTGCATGATGATACTGTGCTTATGGGAGATTCTAAAGAAAAATTGCAAAGGTTAGTGGACGAATTTTGGAGTGTGTGTAAAGGTAGAAAGTTGAAAGTGAACATGGAAAAAAGTAAGGTGATGAGGGTATCAAATGATTTAGATAAAGAAAAATTGGATATCAAACTGGGGAGGAGGAGTATGGAAGAAGTGAATGTTTTCAGATACTTGGGAGTTGATGTGTCGGCGGATGGATTTATGAAGGATGAGGTTAATCATAGAATTGATGAGGGAAAAAAGGCGAGTGGTGCGTTGAGGTATATGTGGAGACAAAAAAACGTTATCTATGGAGGCAAAGAAAGGAATGTATGAAAGTATTGCATAGTTCATAGTTCATATTGCATAGTTCCTTTGTATAAAGGCAAAGGGGATAAAAGAGAGTGCAAAAATTATAGGGGGATAAGTCTGCTGAGTATACCTGGTAAAGTGTATGGTAGAGTTATTATTGAAAGAATTAAGAGTAAGACGGAGAATAGGATAGCAGATGAACAAGGAGGCTTTAGGAAAGGTAGGGGGTGTGTGGACCAGGTGTTTACAGTGAAACATATAAGTGAACAGTATTTAGATAAGGCTAAAGAGGTCTTTGTGGCATTTATGGATTTGGAAAAGGCGTATGACAGGGTGGATAGGGGGGCAATGTGGCAGATGTTGCAAGTGTATGGTGTAGGAGGTAGGTTACTGAAAGCAGTGAAGAGTTTTTACGAGGATAGTGAGGCTCAAGTTAAGAGTATGTAGGAAAGAGGGGAAATTTTTCCCGTAAAAGTAGGCCTTAGACAAGGATGTGTGATGTCACCGTGGTTGTTTAATATATTTATAGATGGGGTTGTAAGAGAAGTAAATGCGAGGGTCTTGGCAAGAGGCGTGGAGTTTAAAAGATAAAGAGTCACACACAAAGTGGGAGTTGTCACAGCTGCTCTTTGCTGATGACACTGTGCTCTTGGGAGATCTGAAGAGAAGTTGCAGAGATTGGTGGATGAATTTGGTAGGGTGTGCAAAAGAAGAAAATTGAAGGTGAATACAGGAAAGAGTAAGGTTATGAGGATAACAAAAAGATTAGGTGATGAAAGATTGAATATCAGATTGGAGGGAGAGGTATGGAGGAGGTGAATGTATTCAGATATTTGGGAGTGGACGTGTCAGCGGATGGGTCTATGAAAGATGAGGTGAATCTAGAATGATGAGGGGAAAAGAGTGAGTGGTGCACTTAGGAGTCTGTGGAGACAAAGAACTTTGTCCTTGGAGGCAAAGAGGGGAATGTATGAGAGTATAGTTTTACCAACGCGCTTATGTGGGTGTGAAGCATGGGTGATGAATGTTGCAGCGAGGAGAAGGCTGGAGGCAGTGGAGATATCATGTCTGAGGGCAATGTGTGGTGTGAATATAATGCAGAGAATTCGTAGTTTGGAAGTTAGGAGGATGTGCGGGATTGCCAAAGCTATTGTCCAGTGGGCTGAGGAAGGGTTGTTGAGGTGGTTCGGACATGTAGAGAGAATGGAGCAAAACAGAATGACTTCAAGAGTGTATCAGTCTGTAGTGGAAGGAAGGCGGGGTAGGGGTCGGCCTAGGAAAGGATGGAGGGAGGGGGTAAAGGAGGTTTTGTGTGCAAGGGGCTTGGACTTCCAGCGGGCATGCGTGAGCGTGTTTGATAGGAGTGAATGGAGACAAATGGTTTTTAATACTTGACGTGCTGTTGGAGTGTGAGCAAAGTAACGTTTATGGAAGGGATTCAGGGAAACCGGCAGGCCGGACTCGAGTCCTGGAGATGAGAAGTACAGTGCCTGCACTCTGAAGGAGGGGTGTTAATGTTGCAGTTTAAAAACTGTAGTGTAAAGCACCCTTCTGGCAGGACAGTGATGGAGTGAATGATGGTGAAAGTTTTTCTTTTTCGGGCCACCCTGCCTTGGTAGGAATCGGCCAGTGTGTTAATAATAAAAATAATAATAAAAAATTTATCCATTAGCACAATTCATTGTAATACTGACCTTAGCATTTAGAGGACAAACATCAAGACCAGAGCTAAAAAGCTGCTTCTCTGTCAGCCAGTCACGACTCCTCTGCTGGCATCGCAGTATGAACACCACCACCAACAACACATACCCAAACTGAAGCACTCTCTGTAAAGAGAAAAGTCTGTAAATAAAGGAAGCAAACAACAGCAACAAACTCACAAACGTGACGAAGAACAAGAGGATAACAATAATACAGTCATTATCTTCTGCTGAACCACCGAGTATAAAACAACTTCATGAGGTATTACATAATTGACTTGCACACACTCCAGCCAGTTACAGCAGCATTTCAAAGGCCTCACAGCTGAACTCAAAGAGGCCAATATGTACTATCCTTGGAAAAACACACAAATGCAGTATAACGTGATCCTTTATTGACAACATTTTGCCCACACAATGCACTCTATGAAGTCACAAACAAATCTGTATTTTATACCAAGGAAAGTATGGTAAGAAAAGTAGTGAATGTACATGCCACTGTGCACTGGCTTGCAATAAACAGAAAAAGAAAAGCCTGTTAATGAGTGATGGAGAGGAAGAACTAGATTCCCTTCTCTATAGCTGTGATATCTGGACAATGACTTTGCTTTTTGGCCACATGGCTCTAGTTTCTTCCAACCATTTCTTGATGCTCTTAACAATCTTGCTCCTTCCATCAAGTCCAAACATGAATGGGAATCTAACTCTTTGCTTCCTTTCCCTGATGCGCATGTCCACTGTTTGGCTACAGGCTTTTCTTTTTCTGTTCATTGCAAGCCAATACACAGTGGCATGCACTTTCACTACTTTTCTTACCATGCTCCCTCTGTCAAGAAGTGTTTTTGTGTCTCACTTTTTCCATGTCCTCAGTAACTGTCACCCTCAATCTCTTGACTCGGAAATTTCCAATCATCGCAGCTTGTTCTCTAGCCTTGGCAACCCTTATTTCATAAACTCACATGTTCACATGCTAAACAGATTTTCTTATCTTCTAAACTCTCTTCTCCTGTGAACTCTACTGCTCTCTATTCTTTTGACATCAAACTGAGTCTTTACCAAACAAATATCCTTTGTAGTAATCCAGTTCATATCTCTCCTCCTGCCAATGATACTTCCAGTATCTATTCCATTTCCTGCTCCTCTTGTCCACTCCAATACTTTGGAGAAACTAGCTGCTCTGTGACAGACTTAGCACGAAAGTGCTAGCCTTGTTGACACTAATGCTCTCTTCTGTCATGTTAGAGATGATAATCATACAAGAAACTGGTCCTTTTTCATAACTGTCTACTCTTCTAGCCTTCACAGGTTCCATCTTTTTGAAGACTCCCTTATACACAACATTCCTAATATGAATCTTAGTACTGGCTTCATGTCTGTCAATGCCTTCCTTTCTCATTACATTGTCAAATGCTCTAAATTAAAGAGCATTCATGATGGCCTGACCTTTGTCTCTTCTCCTTACTGCTTCACCTTTCCTATATTTTCACTAACATTCCTACCTAGGTGGTTTTGTCCTATGAGGGTTTTGTCCTGCAGGGCATTTTGTCGTACCCCCTATGGGCCTACAGCTCTCCTGCAGAACTCCTATGTTCTTTTGTTATTAAAGACTACCTCTATTATTATTATTATTACTACTATTTCTTAGCTAATACTACAGTTTGTCACTTTTTAACTACTACTACTACTACCCTCTTATTTCTATCTCTAGCACCACCACCACCACGGTAAAACTTTTCATTAACAGATTTCTGCAATTCTGAATAAAAAAATGGCAGGACAAAATGGACAAAAGCCCAAATGATTAAAAAAAATGATGATTAACAGCAACAAGTATGTAAACAGATACATATTCAAATTCAAATTTTTATTTCCATGCATAGTTTACAATGTGTAATTACAATACTGATTTGCTAAGTGCAAAGAAACCCACTATTATACCATGGCATTTCGAGCAGACTACTTTATACAAGACATAGTTGATTCAAGTTGAACATTGTTTTTTATATATCAACAGAGGTGGTAGTGGTTTCAGAGCAATTAAATTAACAAATACAGTGGACCCCTGGTTTGCGATGGCATCGGTATCTGATAAATTTGGTATTCGATACATTTTAATGCAAAAATTTTGCCTCAGTTCCCGTTAAAAAACCCGGTATACGTGAATCGTCCGAGACGTGTCCACGTGTTGCCTGAACTGCTCAGTATGTGCCAGTGTTTACAAGCCAGTCAGTGTGCTCGCATCTAAGGATACATTCGGTACATTCCATATTATCAGTGCTTGTTTCTGCAAAATAAGTCACCATGGGCCCCAAGAGAGCTTCTAGTGCCAACCCTTCGAGAAAAAAGGGTGCTAATGACTATTGAAATGAAGAAAGAGATAATTGCAAAGTATGAAATGGAGTGTGTGTGTGTCGGAGCTGGCCAGGCTGTATACAAAACCCCAATCAACCATCGCTACTATAGTGACCTCTATGGACAGATATGTTGTGCGACAGAAGTCTAGTGACTCTCAAGCTGGTCCTAGTGACATTAAAAGAAGGACTTGCTACCTCAAGTCCTAAAGGAAGGGGATTCCTCTTCTAAACAATAACTTCCACACACTCCCCTCCTCCCATCCCATCAATTATCACCAGATCTTCATTAAAGGTAAGTGTTATGTATTCTATTGTTAGTAGAGTACTACAAACTGTGCATGTTTTCTTCAGTTTGTGTGCATTAAACTTAATATTTCATGTGGTAAAATTTTTTTTTTCATACTTTTGGGTGTCTTGCACAGATTAATTTGATTCCCATTATTTCTTATGGGGAAAATTGATTTGCTTTTCGATAATTTTGGTTTACGATGAGCTCTCTGGAACGGATTAATATCGCAAACCGGGGGTCCACTGTAGTTAAATAACAAGTTGCAGAATTATATTTTAGCATATTATACATAATGAGATTGAGACAATTTTAGTTTTGAAATACTCTTATAAAATGTGGATTTTATGACATTTATGTCTTACATATAGATAATGAATCATATTACCATAAAGTGGTAGGAATTACTGGGTAAAAAGTAGATTTTATGTATCAATTAGGGCCTACGACAATCAGTTGGTAACAGCACAATTGGTAGAGTGGTCAATTCACATTTAAGTGATCCTAAAACCAGTAACTTGCAGAAATGTTCTGTTATTTTCAAACTTCTTTACTCACATCAAATAAATTATCGTATTTGGAACATTTAAAAAAAAGTCTCACCTTACTGACATGGTTAGTTGCACCAAGTTCCCTCATACCCGTCACTACCAGGATACAGAACCCAGCAGCAGGTAGGTACAACACACGCTCAGCTATCACAAATCCCACACGAAAGAAGATATTTGTAGCTGGTAAAAATGGCACTATTCCCATAGCCAAAGCCATAAGCACACATCTGAAAATATTCAAAACCATTATACAAAATACAGAATTTTAAGACAAATTTAATCTAATATAAAGTTCTTAGATCTTCCTAATTAAAATAAGCTATGATTTTTATTTGCATAAAATAACTTCTAGTACTTTTTACACATCAAATAATCAGATTTTAGTACTCTAACAATATCAGTCATGCTCAGTTTACATATTCTTATCACACTGTGATCAGAATATTTTCAAAACATTCATTTAACTAACATCCTATCTAGCAAAAGCCAATGTACATCAGCAATGTGTAGTTCCCAAGGAATAATGTGAGTATTATTATAATTATTATACTTTTACTTATCTGAGGAGGGGTAGGGGTTTTACCAGGAATGGTTTAAGGGGGGGTGGTAAAAGAGGCTGTGAGAGTGAGGGACGTAACCCTTCAGGGTCCGTGCCATAGTTCTACGGCTTTGAGTTTTGGGTCCAAACTGTAGTTCTACGCCATGAGCTCAGCTCACTCAGGTAAGCTGTGACTGGTAAATTTGGGCCTTGATATGAGAGAATACATCTATGTGGTAAGTGTGCACCACATAAAACAAATCTGCAGCACAGTGCATAATGAGAGAGAAAAACAGAGACAGTAATTTTGGATTAAAACAGCGACTTTGCGGTGTTTTTCGTACTTTTTTTTATAGTTGTATTTGCAATTTCTTGGTCTCATTTGATAGAATGGAAGATATATAATAGAAATAGAGATGATTTTTATTGGTTTTAGTACTGAAAATGGCTTGAAACTGAGCTCAAAGTAGCCAAAATGTTAAATTTTTGCCAATGTTCAAGAGTAAACAAATGACGTCACGTGTCTAATACGCGTCAGCTGGTGGGTCTAATATACTTTCATAAATGTGTTGATATTATTTATACAATTATTTCAATATTGCATAACAGCAAATCTTCCATTTTTTGGTTTGAATAAAAATTCATTATGTGAATAAAAAATCAAAATGGAATTCACTTGTAAAGCCTAATGAACAGAGGAAGTGTTAGTTTAGTGCCATGAATGCCTGCATTGCTTATTCTGGACCCTATTCTGAAATTGGAATATTTTGAACTTTGGTAATTTGGCCAATTTAACACAATTTCCCATCACTTTACTGGGTAGTTGAAACAGTTGACTTGGTGATTTCTTGTGCTCAGTCGATAAAATAGAAGTAATACTAGTGAAATGACTAAGAATTTGGTCGACTGGAATAACGTAATTGGCCTAAAATGGGAGTCAAAGTTGGCAAAATCGCCGATGCGTAAATATTGCTGATGCATCAAAATTCGAGAGAGCATAATTTCATAAATTTTCCATCAAATTTCATACTTTTTGTTTTATTACCTTCAGAAAAAGATTCTCTACCATTTCATAAGAATAAATAACAAAATTTTTAATGGAAATTCTTGAACCCTGTGGACAAGTCTCAGACTTTGGGTCAGGACCCTGAAAGGGTTAAGCATCAAGCAGCTTGTCTGAGTGTGTTAGATAAGAGTGAATGGGGACAAGTGGTTTTTAGTGAAGGGATTCAGGGGAAACTGGTTAGACAGACTTGAGTTCTGGAGGTAGGAGGGGCAGTGCCAACATTCTGAAGGAGTGGGGATGCTGCAGTTGGAGGGTACTCTGATTGTGATCTCAGCACACTTCTGAGAAGATAGCGATTGAATTAATGATGGTGATTGTGTTTTCTTTGGGTCACCCTGCCTTAATGGGAGATGGCCATCGAGTTAAAAAAATTACATGAAGCAACTACACCCATGTGGATCATTCAGGATTATGGAGTAATGAAGACTCGACCCTCTGTACAAAATGAAAAATATGTGTACTACCTATTTACCACTCCTATCCCAGTGGATAGAAGTAGCAATGGCACTGGGAGTATCACTATTAACTAATACAGACACTGTCAATGATTCAAGTGAAAAATATCTTTAATGAACAATATCTTTCATGAAGTACAGTACTCAACTCGAAGATCAAGCTATATTTCATGCCTCTTTTAAATTAGGAATCAGCACAACTAATAGTTTTGATCAAGTGTTCCTCCCTTTCCCAATGTGGTGGCAAAATGATGCTCTATTAGTTGGTAAGGCCAAACACATTCAATGTACATTTCAGGCTAATTCATTAACAGAAGCATGCAAATATACAGGAATAAAAAATTTAGAGAGAATGGATCAAAGTAGAATGACATGGAAAGCATATAAATCTATAGTGGAAGGAAGGCGGGGTAGGGGTCGTCCTCGAAAGGGTTGGAGAGAGGGGGTAAAGGAGGTTTTGTGGGTAAGGGGCTTGGACTTCCAGCAAGCGTGCGTGAGCGTGTTAGATAGGAGTGAATGGAGACGAATGGTACTTGGACCTGACGATCTGTTGGAGTGTGAGCAGGGTAATATTTAGTGAAGGGATTCAGGGAAACCGGTTATTTTCATATAGTCGGACTTGAGTCCTGGAAATGGGAAGTACAATGCCTGCACTTTAAAGGAGGGGTTTGGGATATTGGCAGTTTGGAGGGATATGTTGTGTATCTTTATATGTGTATGCTTCTAGACTGTTGTATTCTGAGCACCTCTGCAAAAACAGTGATAATGTGCGAGTGTGGTGAAAGTGTTGAATGATGATGAAAGTATTTTCTTTTTGGGGATTTTCTTTCTTTTTTGGGTCACCCTGCCTCGGTGGGAGACGGCCGACTTGTTGAGAAAAAAAAAAAAAAAAAAAAAAAAATCTTAAATACCAACAAGGATAATCTGTCACTTATCAGCATGAGTATCTGACTATGCAGCTGCACAAGGTATCTTATACTATCACTTATCATCATAAAGCATAACCAGTGGTCTATGTAACTACATAAGACACATTGTATTGAATATCATTTATCAAGATAAAGCATAAATATAGGCCTATGTAGCTATGTGAGACATATTTTATCATGTATTACATATCATAATAAAGAGTGATTTAAGTAGCTGTGCAAGATATTTTATTAATAATGCTTATCTTAACAGAGTAGATAGATCATCAGAAAGCACAGAAAGAATTAGCTATTTTGTCATTTAAGCTGTGGTTATCAATTCATACATGTGACCAATTTCAAGAGTTTTACTACCCTTGCAGCCTGACCTGGGGCTGGGCTTGTCAACTGTCTGTTCAACTAGACTGGACCATATATCCATCATCCTGGCTGACCTGACACTGGGCAGAGGTAGTGATCTAGTTTTCCTTTGAAAACTATATTTATTCTGGCAATATTTCTGGTATCTGCTAATAGTAGGCTAAATAGTCTTGGACCATAGATGTTGGAACAGTGTTCTATTATTGTGCTCATGACATTTCTGCATTTTATTAAGTCTATTTTATGATTTCTACCATCTCTCTTACTCTAGTATGTTATGGTGGTCTGTGGATTTGGAATTAGGCCATCAAGTATCTTCTATGTATACACTGTCATGTATCTCTCTTTAGTTCAAACAGTACATTCCCAGTACAATGAGGTATTCCAAATATTTAAAATGTTTTACTGGTTCTAGGCGGGCAGTAAGCGATCTCTGTATCTTTTCCAGTTCAGATCTCTCTCCTGCTTAGAATGGAGCTATCAACACTGAACAATTTTCTGAACAAGGTGAAAGTGATGTGAATAGTGTGTTACCACTAGCATCATTTCTCTTGTTTTTAAAGTTCTCATTAACCACCCTGTCAATTTTTGGGCCCCTTTCCAATTTTTCCCTTATTTTTTTCCCTAAAATGCAGGTCATCAAATATAATTACATCCAAGTCAAAAACCCTTAAAGGGTTTCCAACGTATTATACGTTTTTTAAAAAGGGTAGACTTCTTTTTTTTTTTACATTTGAAAAGGGTGAAAAAATTTTTAATCTAATTTTTTTTTTTTTTTTGAAAATATGTAAAAAAAAAAAAAAATTTAGATCTACTTTTTTAGCACAAGGGAATTTTTAAACCGTCGATTGTTTGGACCTTTTAAAGGGTTTAAAATACCACATTCCAGTCATTCTTTTGGGGTTTCTCCCGTGTTTTATTTTGGTATTCCTTTTGATTTTTCCCCATTCTTTCCAGGGTCAAAAAAATTTAAAATTTTTTTATCATTTGAACGTGTTATTTTTTTTGGGAAACGGGAAAGGGACTATTCTTTATCGTTTCCCAAATTTTTGGGTTTTACCATAGAACTCCTATGCTTTTTTGGTACCCATTAAAAAAGGGATAATAGAGCTGTGGCTAGTCTTTTATTTTATGCCTCCCTTGAGGATAAGAAAAGAAAAGGAAACAGGTTTGTCCCTTGGGTTTTAATGCCCTTTTAAAAACTAGATTTTCATTTTTTTAATAAAAACTTATCATGTTTTTTTAAAGTTTTGGGAAACTGAATTTCTTTTTCCCTCTTTTACTGCTAAAAAAATTTGGTTTCTATGAACTTTTTTTTCACAATCTCATTTGTACAAGTCCCTTACCAATTTTTCCCGTTATTTTGTCTTAGTAATTTAAAGTTTGTAAAAAGGAATGATCTCTCTCTCTCTTAAATTCACAATTTTTTTGGTAGCCGGGAAAGGGCTTTTCGAGGGCCCTTTGCCCCTGTGGGGCTAGCCCCCACTTTTCCCATAAAATTTGTAAATTGGGGTCTCTCCCCCCTACCCGACTTTTACATTGTGGGGATGTTATGCTTTACGCCCCCTTTCCCATGCTGAGGACCCTAATTTTTTTCCCATTTTTTTCCCCTTTTGGTCTTGTGTCCACATTTAAAGCTTTTTTCCCCAAAGGGAATCCCCCAATTTGCTATGCTAGTGGCATTCTCTTTTAAACCCCATTTGATTTCTTTTTTGGGACTTTTTTCGCAAAAACATTTTATAAAAAGGACATTGTCTGTTCCCATTTTAGTTTTTTCCGCGGGAGGGTTAATTTAAATATCCCTCGGGGGAAATTTCCCAAAAAAATGTCTGGATAGTTTTTTTTTGTTTGCCAAAATAAATTTTTCTTTTTTTCTGAGGTTAAATATGTTGATTTTCCCTTTTCCCAGGGGGGGCAAATTTTTTTGGGTTCTCTATCCCATGATTCTATGTTGCTTTTTTCTTTTTTCAATAAAGGTTTTTTTGGAGTATATTTATTTGAAAATTTGCTGGGGCCCTTTTAAGGGGTTAGCAAAAATAAATTTCCAATGTATACTCATTTCTAGTAGGCCCTTTTTTTCCTTTTTTTACATCCCAAACTTTTCACGGGATGGCCCAACAGCTTTTTTGGTAATGCTGTTGGGCAAAAAATGTTCCCAAAGGTATTTATTTTGGATCAATGTGATTTTTTCCCAATTCCTTTTAAATATTTTAAAAAAGCGGGAAATTTTCCCAAGGAGAATATTTGGTATGGTTTTCAAGGCTTTCAGGGAAAGGACATTTTTTCCATATTTTTTCCATGAATTTTGCTGTGTGACGGGGTTTAAAATTCAAAAGGAAAATAAAGGTTCTTTTTCCCCAATTTTTAATATCTAGTACTTAAAGTGTGTTATTTTAAAGTTTTAAGAGTTTTGTAAAAAAAATTTTAGTCTTGTATAGGCCCCTGTCCCCCTTGGGTGATTTTTTACTTTTTTCCATATGTATGCATTGTATTTCTGCACCTATTTCTCCCTGTTTAAAAACCCCCCTTGAATGTGTCTCTGTAAACCCCCAAAAACCCACCTTTTGTTTTGGGGGAGGAATCTTTTATATTTTAAAATTTTGATTTTTTTTTTAAAAAACCATGTTTGATAGAAAAAAAGGAAGTTGCCTTTAAAGTTTGTATTCTCCCCCCAGGGCCCGGGCTCTTCACAATAAAAAATTTTTTTCCCCACTGGAACCTCAATTGCAAATGTAAAAGGGAAAGGGGGGTTTTACCTTTTTGCTAGTTTTGGTTTTGCTAGTACCTAAAAATACTGTACCCTTATTTTAAAAATTTTACTTTTTTGTTTTTCATTTAAAACCCCGTTTCTCCAGTATGGTTGTACCGTGGCTGTTGTAGATTTGACCTGGAAAGTTTGAAAAAAAATTTCAAATTTTTGGTTTCCCCTGCCCAAATATCTCTGTGTCCCTCTTGTCTCCCGTCTTTTTATTTTCCTTTATATCATCCCTCTCTTCCTAAAAAATTTTCTGTAGTTACCATACATTTAAAATTTTTTGATATATCATTTTGTAACATGAGAACTTTGGCAGCTTAGATTATAATTTTCTGGTTCCCGTAGTGAAAATTGCTCATCTCAGGGTGAAGACCTACAAAAACTGTATAAAAAGGGCACCTGGTGTGTGGGTATTTAGTAAATTTTCATCTTTTTAAACCATATTTCCCTAATTTTCCCCCGGCACAGTTCAGTACTTTTCAAAATTTTCAATTTCTCATTTCTTTTTTGTTGCCCGTTTTGTTAAAGGGGGGATTTTTCTTTGTTTTCCTGTTTTCCAATAAATTTTTGGGTCACCTTTTTTGTCTCAACTCTGCCCAATCTGCAGTGTTTATACCATTTCACTAGCAATTTAATGCCCCTTTTTTTCCTATTCCCCCTTTTTTATTTTTTTTTTTTTTCAACAAAGTCGGCCGTCTCCCACCGAGGGGGGGACCCCAAAAAAAAAAAAAAAAATCCCCAAAAAAAAAAATAATTTCATCATCATTTTACACTTTAAACCCCAAATGCACATTTTCACTGTTTTTTTCGAGGTGCTCAGAATACAACAGTCTTTGAAGCATACACATATAAAGGGTACCCAAAAAAAATCCCCCCAAACGCCCCAAAACCCAAACCCCTCCCTTTTAAAATGCAGGCATTTTACTTCCCTTTTTCCCGGACTCAAATCCGACTATATGAAAATAAAAGGTTTCCCTGAATCCCTTCACTAAATATTACCCTGCTCACACTCCAACAGATCGTCAGGTCCCAAGTACCATTCGTCTCCACTCACTCCTATCTAACACGCTCACGCACGCTTGCTGGAAGTCCAAGCCCCTTACCCACAAAACCTCCTTTACCCCCTCTCTCCAACCCTTTCGAGGACGACCCCTACCCCGCCTTCCTTCCCTATAGATTTATATGCTTTCCATGTCATTCTACTTTGATCCATTCTCTCTAAATGACCAAACCACCTCAACAACCCTCTTCTGCCCTCTGACTAATACTTTTATTAACTCCACACCTTCTCCTAATTTCCACACTCCGAATTTTCTGCATAATATTTACACCACACATTGCCCTTAAACAGGACATCTCCACTGCCTCCAACCGTCTCCTCGCTGCTGCATTTACCACCCAAGCTTCACACCCATATAAGAGTGTTGGTACTACTATACTTTCATACATTCCCTTCTTTGCCTCCATAGATAACGTTTTTTGACTCCACATATACCTCAACGCACCACTCACCTTTTTTCCCTCATCAATTCTATGATTAACCTCATCCTTCATAAATCCATCCGCCGACACGTCAACTCCCAAGTATCTGAAAACATTCACTTCTTCCATACTCCTCCTCCCCAATTTGATATCCAATTTTTTCTTTATCTAAATCATTTGACACCCTCATCACCTTACTCTTTTCTATGTTCACTTTCAACTTTCAACCTTTACACACATTCCCAAACTCATCCACTAACCTTTGCAATTTTTCTTTAGAATCTCCCATAAGCACAGTATCATCAGCAAAAAGTAACTGTGTCAATTCCCATTTTGAATTTGATACCCCATAATTTAATCCCACCCCTCTCCCAAACACCCTAGCATTTACTTCCTTTACAACCCCATCTATAAATATATTAAACAACCATGGTGACATTACACATCCCTGTCTAAGACCTACTTTTACCGGGAAGTAGTCTCCCTCTCTTCTACACACCCTAACCTGAGCCTCACTATCCTCATAAAAACTCTTTACAGCATTTAATAACTTTCCACCTATTCCATATACTTGCAACATCTGCCACATTGCTCCTCTATCCACTCTATCATATGCCTTTTCTAAATCCATAAATGCAATAAAAACTTCCCTATCTTTATCTAAATACTGTTCACATATATGCTTCAATGTAAACACCTGATCTACACATCCCCTACCCACTCTAAAACCTCCTTGCTCATCCGCAATCCTACATTCTGTCTTACCTCTAATTCTTTCAATTATAACCCTACCGTACACTTTTCCTGGTATACTCAGTAAGCTTATTCCTCTATAATTTTTACAGTCTCTTTTGTCCCTTTCCCTTTATATAAAGGGACTATACATGCTCTCTGCCAATCCCTAGGTACCTTCCCTCTTTCATACATTTATTAAACAAAAGTACCAACCACTCCAACACTATTACCCCCTGCTTTTAACATTTCTGTCATGATCCCATCAGTTCCAGCTGTTTTACCCCTTTCATTTTACGTAATGCCTCACGTACCTCACCCACACTTACATTCTGCTCTTCTTCACTCCTAAAAGATGGTATACCTCCCTGACCAGTGCATGAAATTACTGCCTCTGTTTCTTCCTTAACATTTTAAAAGTTCCTCAAAATATTCTCGCCATCTACCCAATACCTCCATCTCCCCATCTACTAACTCCCTACTCTGTTTTTAACTGACAAATCCATATTTTCCTAGGCTTTCTTAACTTGTTTAGCTCACTCCAAAATTTTTTCTTATTTTCATTAAAATTTCTTGACAGTGCCTCTCCCACTCTATCATCTGCTCTCCTTTTGCACTCTCTCACCACTCTCTTTACCTTTCTTTTACTCTCCATATACTTGCTCTTCTTATAACACTTCTGCTTTGTAAAAACCTCTCATAAGCTACCTTTTTCTCTTTTATCCACCCTTTACTTCATCATTCCACCAATCACTCCTCTTTCCTCCTGCCCCCACCCTCCTATACCCCACAAACTTCTGCCCCAATTCTAATACTGCATTTTTAAAACTATTCCAACCCTCTTCACCCCCCCACTACTCATCTTTGCACTAGCCCACCTTTCTGCCAATAGTCGCTTATATCTCACCCGAACTTCCTCCTCCCTTAGTTTATACACTTTCACTCCCTCTTACTTGTTGTTGCCACCTTCCTCTTTTCCCATCTACCTTTACTCTAACTGTAGCTACAATTTAAATAATGATCCGATTATATCAGTTGCCCTCTATAAACATGTACATCCTGGAGCCTACCCATCAACCTTTTATCCACCAATACATAATCAAATAAACTACTTTCATACGTGCTACATCATACCTTGTATATTTATTTATCCTCTTTTTCATAAAATATGTATTACTTATTACCAAATTTCTTTTACACATAGCTCAATTAAAGGCTCCCCATTTACATTTACCCCTGGCACCCCAAAATTTACCTACTACTCCTTCCATAACATTTTTACCACTTTTGCATTGAAATCCCCAACCACCATTACTCTCACACTTGATTCAAAACTCCCCACGCATTCACTCAACATTTCCCAAATCTCTCTCTCTCCTCTACACTTCTCTCTTCTCCAGGTGCATACACGCTTATTATAACCCACTTTTCACATCCAATCTTTATTTTACCCCACATAATCCTTGAATTAATACATTTATAGTCCCTCTTTTCCTGCCATAGCTTATCCTTCAACATTATTGCTACTCCTTCTTTAGCTCAAAACTCTATTTTGAACCCCTGACCTAATCCCATTTATTCCTCTCCACTGAAACTCTCCCACCCCCTTCAGCTTTGTTTCACTTAAAGCCAGGACATCCAGCTTCTTCTCATACATAACATCCACAATCATCTCTTTCTTATCATCTGTACAACATCCACGCACATTCAGACTTCCCACTTCGACAATTTTCTTCTTCTTATTCTTTTTAGTAATCTTTACAGGAAAAGGGGTTACTAGCCCATTGTTCCCGGCATTTTAGTTGACTTTTACAACGCGCATGGCTTACGGAGGAAAGATTCTTATTCCACTTCCCCATGGATATAAAAGGAAAATTAATAAGACCAAGAACTATTAAGATAAAATCAAAGAAAACTCAGATGAGTGTGTATAAATAAATGTGTACATGTATTTGTAGTGTGACCTAAGTGTAAGTAGAAGTAGCAAGACATGCCTGTAATCTTGCATATTTATGAGACAGACAAAAGACATCAGCAATCCTACCATCATGTAAAACAATCACAGGCTTCGTTTTACACTCACTTGGCAGGATGGTAGTACCTCCCTGGGTGGTTGCTGTCTACCAACCTACTACCTACTACTTTTTATATATCAGACAGAAAAACATTTCTGTGATTAATGATATAGTTCAATACATATACAGTGAACCCCCCCTTTTTGTCGATCTCTGTTATCGCCGATTTCCGTTTTCCCCAACTTTTTTCGTCAAAATATTGGTTCCGTTTTCATCGATTTCCTCTGTGTTCGTCGATGGTTTGGAACCTGTCCACTGCCCAGAGTCCATACAAAGCCACCTCCCACATGCATTCTCAGGCAGTGTCGTGTTGTTTCTTGGTGAGTGAACATATCCTGCAAGGTCATATGAAACATTTCGTAATAATCCATTGCTTTTGGCACTTGTTTATTGTGTGTGACTGCTAAATAAGCCACCATGGGCCCAAAGAAAGCTTCTAGTGCCAGCCCTTTGGTAAAGAATGTAAGAAACATGATAGAATTCAAGAAAAAGTTTGTAGAAAAATACAGAAGTGGTGGTGGTAGAGGGTGGTAGTGATGGTGGTAGAGAGAGACAGTGATGGTGGTAGAGTGGTAGTGATGGTGGAAGAGGGCAGTAGTGGTTGTGATGGTGGTAGAAGGTGGTGGTAGAGGGTGCCTTCTTCAGTGCTTCTACTAACTCCTCCAATGTTGTTGGAGTTATACAGGGCTACAGAGAACACCACTGCCTCAGCTGCTGCCTTCACTACCATTATGTACGGCTTATGCTCTCAGTGGCCCTTATACATCCAACAACAACAACAGAACACCTCTCGTGACATACATAATGACTTATTTTATTCATTCTAGAGTATATGTCATGTTTCTATTATTAATATTGTTTATTATGTGATATTAGTTGAACTGTGTTAGATAAATAAGCCGTAGAGTTGATATTAGTGTCATATTCTCCAACAGTAACTCGCCTCCCTCTCTCGTCTGCCATACAACAAGAGTCTTCAATAAAGGTAAGTGTGATGTTAAATGTTCATTTATACATTCTATTAGTGCTTTATATTTGTCATTCTTTTCTGCATGTAAATCTATATTTAAGCTAGGGAAGTGACCCCTGATAAGGACTTGGTACCTAGAGTCCTTATGGAGGGGGATTTCCCTTCCAAACAATAACATCTCTTCCCTCTCCCCTCCTCCCTGTCTTCCATCCATCAACCATAGCCTTCAGTAAAGGAAAGTGTCATGTTGAGTGTTCATTCTTTTATGCATGTAAATCTATCTTTAAGGTAAAAAAAAAAAAATTTTTGTTAATACTTCTGGGTGTCTGGAATGGATTAATTGGATTTACATTATTTCTTATGGGGAAAATGGTTTCCATTTTCGCCAATTTCTGTTTCTGCCAATCACTCTGGAATGGATTAAACACAAAAACCGAGGGTCCACTGTATTAAACTTACCCAAAGGTCTCTCCCTTTCCTACAAATCCAATAACAGTTACTGCGCTCAATCTCATCGCTAGCAATGGAATTTATACCAGCTACATGAGGCTTGTTTTTTCACATCACACATTTAAAGCACACAATAAATGCACCCATCAATAAATCATACAAATTTATATTCGATATTACTTGCTCTATATGTTAAAACTAACTAAAGTCCCATTCATAGAAATTAAAAATTATTTTGTAACCCTTTTCTGATTTTATAGATAAGGTATTATTTATTAAGATTTCCAAAATGCTACACTAATAGCAAAAATGAAAGACCTCATACCTAGACGTCTGACTCCCTTTGCCCTGGGTCATTCCCCGCCTCAGCAACATAATGAATGAAACCCACAGAACTGGGAGAGTCAGCAGTCTTGGGTCGCTGAAGCTTACAATGACTGGAACACAGCCCATAGACCAGTCAAAACACAACCAAATTGGCAGAACCAGGAGAAGAGCATTCATGCTGTAGGTATACTGATAATTCAAACTCTGTGGAGAAAATATAGCATTTTCAGTTCATTCAGAAATATAAAATGCACATCTAGTAAATCATCTGCAAATACAATATACAGTAGTCAGCTTTCTTATAAAGCTCCTCTACACAGTGCAAATTTAAAAAAAATGCAACTGAAAAAAGTGCATCAAAAATTAAAAAGTATGTATTATGAAAGCCTCTCTGGAACTATTCAATTTTGGATATACTTTTTCATAGCATTTATAAACAAATTGCACAACAGAAAGGAGCTTCATAAGAGGGTTGACTGTTTATAAGGAAAGGAAATGCATTATGCAACATGCAAGTTCAAGATGCAAATTCAAAGTGAAGACTAACTAATGCACCAAATCATAACTTACAAAATACATATTTAAATAAATATCACTTAGCCTTTGAAAAAATGTATAATGTCTAGAAAAAGGGTTATAAAAGTTAAGCATTTATTATGACATTTTGCCATAATCCTACAGGTTGCCAGTTCACACTGACCTGTAAGTGGCACTCTAACCTTCCTCTCAAACAAATCCTAAAATTTATGATACCTGATACTTATTGTGCTATAGGATGTCAAAATGCATGTGATGAATCATCTGGCTTATCATTTTATCAGACATTACATAACAACAGCTGCAATAACTCTCAACTCATGCCACCCTACAAGCATCAATCAAGTTCTTAGTTCAAGTATGCCATGTAGCATCACTGCAACCAATAATTTGGGAAGCTTTTAAAATAGGTTATGACATATATATGGGTGAGAATGATTGGGTATGAGAAACTGCTTAGCACAGGCCATTAGGTCTACTGCAGTACCTAATATTCTTACATTCTCATACAATAATACCCAATACATGTTACACATAAGAGCATCAAAGTGTGCATGAAAGCTACCTGACAGACCATAAGATGATAATTCAAATAAAGCAGTTATCTCTCAACATTTATGACACCAACACCATATGTTTAAAGTTTAAAATAAATGATCATGGCACAAAATATTAAACACAAAATCCTATCAACAGCAATCTGCCAAAAGTATCCCACTAAATCTTCTATCCAAAGACTTGCATTAACAGAATTCCACCAACAGTCATCTACCAAGAGAATCCTGTCAACAATAATCTACCAACAATATCTACAATCATCTATCAAAGCCTTCTAGAGTCAGAAATTCACCAAACACCTACCAACAGTCTTCTATGAAAATTCCTTTGCTAACAGAATCACACGATCAGACATTCACTAACAGAATCTACCAAGGGAATCCAACCAGAAGCTGGTTATCAACATATTTCAACCAGCAATCATCTATGAACATAATTCAATCAGTAGTCATTTTCCAGCTTATACCAACCTCCTTTACAGCACCTATGAGTAGCAGCTAACTCTGCTCACTGAAATGAGTGAAGCAGAGAGAGAGAAAGTGACAGTGCATAAGACAGCACAAGCAAGGGAATCAGAATGAATGAGCAAAAGGAGTGTATGTGAGAGAGTGAAAAAGAGTGAGAGCAGGGCAAAACTGCAAGCACTAGGAGTCGTTGGCTCTGCACTATGCCTCCTTAATGATTACCTTCAAGGTAGATCTCTAAGAGTAGTTCTCAAAGGGACAGTGTCAACATGACATTATATGTACCAGTGTTCCAATGGGAAGCGTGCTTGGGCCATTTTTATGGAATGTCTACTTCAATGACCTTCTTTAACTCACCCCAGAATCCCATTCATATGCCTTTGACTGTGCTCTGACATTTACTTTTCTAAGAGAGGAAATGCCAGCTGCTCCAGTTACATCACCATCTTACAGCTGTATCAATCTGAGAAAAATAATGGCAGGTCACATTTGCTTCTGAAAAAATACAAATGATGATGGTATCTAAGCACCATGATGATAATGCTGGAGCAGTGGTAAGAATGAATGGGAGAGTGTTAGAACCAGGGAATGAGGTTGAAATCCTTGAGGCAAAATTTGATTCCTAACTGACTATGAAGAACCACATAGTAAATCTTGTAAACAAAGCTGCCAGGAAGCTTACAACACTTACATGTATCTAGCATCTGTCTGACAATAGAGGTTGCAAGATTTTACGCGAGTCATAAGTGTGTTCACGTCTTGAGTGTGCTCCACTTTCTCAAGCCTGCCTGCCTCCCCGTCTCATCTACAACATCTTGACAGAACAGAGAACAGAGCAAGATGATTCATCTTTCATTTGGACCCTACCTGGACAGATCTGTCATTTCAGCAGAGCCTTCAACACCAGAGGGATCTGGGTAGCCTTACTGTGATGTATAAGGTCAATATTGTCAAGGTACCACACTAGATTCCCCTTCATGGATAATGAGAAGAGAGCTTCTACACAACAAGGCAGGCAGCAAACAGAAACTACACTCTGACTGTACCCTTCTCAAGAACATCACTTCAACTGAGATCATTCACTCCTAGAATGACTCGAGTCTCGAACATTTTTACACAGCATAATGACATCAATGAAATCACTGGCCCACAGATGGTTCCAACTTCATCCTATTCCCTATTTGTACATCACATAAAAATAAAAAGGCTTTCAAATGAGCTGAGGTAGGTAACAGCTCTTAGCTTGTAAATAAAGGTTGTTAATCATAACCTAACTCTCTAAAAATCTTGTGTAAAAAACAAAAAAAAAAAAAAAAAGAAGAGGAGGAGGAGGAGAAGAGGAAGAGAGAGAGAAAGAGAAAGAAGAGGAAAAGAGAGAGAGAAGAGAGAGAGAAAGAGAGAGAGAGAAAGAGAGAAAAGAGAGAGAGAGAGAAAGAGAGGAGAAAGAGAGAGAAAGAGAAAGAGAGAGAGAAAGAGAGAGAAGAGAGAAGAGTAGAGAGAGAAGAGAGAGAGAAGATAGAGAAGAGAGAGAGTAGAGAGAAGAGTAAGAGAGAGAGAGTAGAAGAGAGAAGAGAGAAGAGAGAAGTTAGAGAGAAAGTAGAGAGAAGAGAAAAGATAGAGAGAGAGAAGAGAAGAATACAAGTGAGAAAATGAGAGAGTAGAAAGAGTTAGAGAGAAGAAAGTATGAGACAAGAGGTAGAGAAGAGCACATGAAATTAGAGAAAAATAAGTGAAAAAGAGGAGCTAGGTAAAGAGTGCAAAGAAGAGAAAAAATAAAAGACAGAGGTGGAAAATTTGAGGCATTTGAATTGCAAGATAAAAATGAATAATAATTAAGTGACCAAGGAAAACAATGACAACAATGTAAGGACAAAACTATAATGCATTATAAAAAAAATTTAGCATATTGAATTTGTCCTACAAATTTTGAGCTTTGATGATTACCAAACTGTAAGTTACCAATGCACTATGATAAGGCGCTAGTGAAAAAAAAATAGAAAAATTGTACATTTTCCCACAAATTTAGCTGGTTTGTATTCACAAAAGTCATTACCCTGTTTTCGAGGCCAGCCATGAAGAAACTGATTGTCCAAAGTTTCTGACGATGGGTTCCACTCCCAAATCTTGAGTGGTTTTTAATTCACATTAAAGTCAATATTAACCCTTTCAGGGTCCATGCCATAGATCTACGGCTTTATGTTGAGGGTCCAAACCGTAGATCTACGCCATGAGCTCAGCTCACTCTGATAAGCTGTGAGTGGTAAATTTGGGCCTAGATATGACAGAATACATCTATGTGGTATGTGTGCACCACATAAAATAAATCCTGCAGCACACAGTGCATAATGAGAAAAAAACTGAGACCGTAATTTTCGATTAAAACAGCAAGTTTGCAGTGTTTTTTGTATGTTTTTTATAGTTGTATTTGTGATTTCTTGGTCTCATTTGATAGAATGGAAGATATATTACAGAAACAGAGATGATTTTGATTGGTTTTAGTATTGAAAATGGCTTGAAACTGAGCTCAAAGTACTGGAAATGTTAAATTTTTGCGATGTTCAAGAGTAAACAAATGACCTCACACATCTAATACACACCAGCTAGTGGGTCTAATATATGTTCACAAATGTGCTGATATTATTTATACAATTATTACAATATTGCATGACAGTAAATCTTCTATTTTTTTATTTGAATAAAAATTCATTAGGTGAATTAAAAGTCAAAATGGAATTCATGTGTAAAGCCTGAAAATGTAACTAATGAACAGAGGAAATGTTAGTTTAGTGCCAGGAATGCCTGCATTGTTTATTCTGGACCCTATTTTGAAATTGGAATATTTTGAACTTTGCACTAAATTGGCCAAATTACCAATTTCCAATCACTTTATTTTATAGTTGAAACAGGTGGTTGGCGATTTCTTGTGCTCAATCAATAGAATAGAAGTAATACTACTGAAATAGCTAAGAATTTGATTGACTGGGATAAGGTAATTGGCCTAAAATGGGAGTCAAAGTCAGCAAAATCGCTGATGTGTAAATATCGCTGGCACATCAAAATTCGCGAGAGCATATTTTTGTCAATTTTCCATCAAATTTCGTACTTTTTGTTTTATTACCTTCAGTAAAAGATTCTCTACCATTTCACAAGAAAAAATAAAATTATTTTTTGAAAAATCTTGGACACTGGTGCAAACTTTGAAATTTGGCCTCTGGACCCTGAAAGGGTTAACGAGAATAGACCGACATATTAGAGATGTGGTCTCTGAAGCACAAAATAAATAAAAATCAGAAACAAGATTTGTTGGGTAGACATAATTTTGTATTATCTGCCCATTTTTAGCCTCATGGGACCCCTAGGAATGTACACAGCCCCAGCAAATTTGTTGAGACAACTGCATAGAGCAAAATAACTCGTGGGTAAACTAAGTACAGCAACACATGTGAATAAATGGTAAATAAACTTCTCACTGTACCTTGGAAGTCATACTTGTACATCAAGTAACCAGAATGTATACATTAACAGAATGTATACATAAGTGGAAATTAACAATTTAGTTTAATTTTAGATAAAGTAACTTACCCAAACATTTAATTTTTATATTCTAAAGAGTGTATTAAGAGAGAATTAATTTTTGTATATTTTGAGTTTCACTTCTTTTAGAGATAAAACAAAAATTATAAAATTGAAAATTCTGATACATAATAACTATTTCTACAAGCTTAAAAGATAACTAAATACAATGTCATGTAATAGCACAAATGAACTGATATTAAATACTCACTCTAAAGAAAATACTATCTAAAAATGAAGCGGGATTGTCCACTTTCATGAACTTTGGCACAGTAGAGCCCATAACAACCCAACGAGCCACCAGCAGTGCTATACCTGTTACTGCTAGCAACACATGACGCCATATAAGACCACGAACTACACCATCTGAAAAAAAAAAAAATAAAATTATTATTCTAAAAAACCTCCACCTTGACTATCTCGCATTATTAAGATTAGATAAAACTGTAAAACAGTTAACAACTACTGTCTTGTCTAGTTTTAAGTAGCTACTATGTACTATTATCTGTCTAGTTTTAAGTAGCTATGTACTATTATCTGTCTAGTTTTAAGTAGTTACTATCTTTTAGGATTAGTTTGCCCGAAATGCCCCAGCACGACAGTGGCTTTCTTTGTACTTAGTAAACCAAAATTGTAATTACGCATTGTAACCTTTACAAAGAAATAAACCTTTATCTTTAAAAAATTAACGGAGACTAAATACTGCCATCTCTCTCATTTTCATAAATGAAACTACAGTATTTGGGATGTACTGAATATTTACATTTAAATAATATAAACTTTGCATTTTATACTTCATACAGAACAATGTATAAGCAGCAAAGTCTTTTCCTCCAATGATGGAAAATCCAAGTTAAGATTTTCAGAGTGAAACTAGTCCTTCACATAAATTGGACTGACTTTAATGATGTACTGGAAAATGTCTCCTATTAACCCCTTAACTGTCCAAAGGTAAATCTATGTTCTCTCGCCCAGTGCTCCAAATATTTTTGAAAAAAAAAAAAAATTATTAACCCTTCAACTGTCCAAATGTAGATCTACATTCGCTCGTGTAGCACTCTGAACGTAGATCTACATTTTTTTTTTACATTCTTTATGGGGAAAATCAAGGTCGGAGCGCTACACGTGCAAACGTAGATCTATGTTTGGACAGTTTAAGGGCTAAAATAAAGAGGGCATTTTTCTACATGTTGCCAATTTAGCTTTTTTATTCTTTTTTTTTTTAATTTATATAATTTTTATGTTCTGATAATTACAATTTGTAGTAGGTCTTGTGATTTCATAGCCAATCTTTGTTCTGACACTAATATTAGGTACTGAAATAGAACTCAAATAATCAAACATATTGACAGGTGAACATTTTCATCTACCTTGGTCACATACTATTGTCTATATAGTATTTACACGTCCCAGCAATGCTTTAGACACGCTGGAGTATACATGAAACTCCTTGAAGCATGGCGTAAGGTGAGTGTTATTCCACTGCTGACAGTGCAGCAATGGTGTGATATTTGATCATGCACTGTCTTGGCTTTATTTGTTTTCACTGTTACACATAAACATGTCTGTCTGTCTGGCTCTCTCTGCTTATCTGTCTTTCTGTCTCTTTGCTTGTCTTTCTGTCTCTGCTTTCTGTCTCAGAGAGAGCCACTCATGAACCAACAGATATTACACACGATGCAGTCATCACGTCTGATTCCTGAACAAGTGAAAATGCGTATTACTTGCCAGTCATGCTTATTATGCATTATATCTACAGGTAGTAGGTTGGTAGACAGCAACCACCCAGGGAGGTACTACCGTTCTGCCAAGTGAGTGTAAAACGAAAGCCTGTAATTGTTTTACATGATGGTAGGATTGCTGGTGTCTTTTGTCTGTCTCATAATTATGCAAGTTTACAGGTAAGTCTTGCTACTTCTACTTACACTTAGGTCACACTAAACATACATGTACATGTTTATTTATATACACTCATCTGAGTTTTCTTTGATTTTATCTTCGTTCTTGTTCTAATTACTTTTCCTTTTATATCAATGGGGAAGTCGAATAAGAATCTTTCCTCCGTAAGCCATGTGTGTTGTAAAAGTCAACTAAAATACCGGGAACAATGGGCTAGTAACCCCTTTTCCTGTAAAAATTACTAAAAAGAATAATAATAAGAAAATTGTCAAAGTGGGAAGTTTGAATGTGCGTGGATGTTGTGTGAATGATAAGAAAGAGATGATTGTGGATGTTATGAATGAGAAGAAGCTGGATATCCTGGCTTTAAGTGAAACAAAGCTGAAGGGGGTGGGTGAGTTTCATTGGAGAGGAATAAATGGGATTAGGTCAGGGGTTTCTAATAGCATTAGAGCTAAAGAAGGAGTAGCAATAATGTTGAAGGATAAGCTATGGCAGGAAAAGAGGGACTATAAATGTATTAATTCAAGGATTATGTGGAGTAAAATAAAGGTTGGATGTGAGAAGTAGGTTATAGTAAGCCTTTATGCACCTGGGGAAGAGAGAAGTATAGAGGAGAGAGAGAGATTTTGGGAAATATTGAGTAATTGCATGGGGAATTTTGAACCAAGTGTGAGAGTACTTGTGGCTGGGGATTTTAATGCTAAAGTGGGAAAAAATGTTGTGGAGGGAGTAGTAGGTAAATTTGGGGTGCCAGGGGTAAGTGAAAATGGAGAGCCTTTAATTGAGCTATGTGTAGAAAGAGGTTTGGTAATAAGTAATACATATTTTATGAAAAAGAGGATAAATAAATATACAAGGTATGATGTAGCACGTAATGAAAGTAGTTTGTTAGATTATGTATTGGTGGATAAAAGGTTGATGGGTAGACTCCGGGATGTACACGTTTATAGAGGGGCAACTGATATATAGGATCATTATCTAGTTGTAGCTACAGTTAGAGTAAGAGGTAGATGGGATAAGAGGAAAATGGCAACAAGAAGTAAGAGGGAGGTGAAAGTGTATAAACTAAGGGAGGAGGAAGTTCGGGTGAAATATATGCAACTATTGGCAGAAAGGCGGGCTGGTGCAGGTATGAGTAGTGGGGGGGGTTGAAGAGGGTTGGAATAGCTTTAAAAATGGATTATTAGAATGTGGGGCAGAAGTTTGTGGTTATAGGAGGGTGGGTGCAGGAGGAAAGAGGAGTGATTGGTGGAATGATGAAGTAAAGGATGTGATAAAAGAGAAAAAGGTAGCTTATGAGAGGTATTTACAAAGCAGAAGTGTTATAAGAAGAGTAGAGTATATGGAGAGTAAAAGAAAGGTGAAGAGAGTGGTGAGAGAGTGCAAAAGGAGAGCGGATGATAGAGTGGGAGAGGTACTGTCAAGGAATTTTAATGAAAATAAGAAAAAATTTTGGAGTTAAACAAGTTAAGAAAGCCTAGGGAACAAATGGATTTATCAGTTAAAAACAGAGAAGGGTAGTTAGTAGATGGGGAGATGGAGGTTTTGGGTAGATGGCAAGAATGTTTTGAGGAACTTTTAAATGTCGACGAAGAAAGGGAGGCAGTAACTTCATGCGCTGGCCAGAGAGGTATATCATCTTTTAGGAGTGAAGAAGAACAGGATGTGAGTGTGGGGGAGGCGCGTGAGGCATTACGTAGAATGAAAGGGGGTAAAGCAGCTGGAACTGACAGGATCATGACAGAAATGTTAAAAGCAGGGGGGGAGGGGGGACATAGTGTTGTTGGAGTGGTTGGTATTTTTGTTTAATAAATGTATGAAAGAGAGGAAGGTACCTAGGGATTGGCGGAGAGCGTGTATAGTCCCTTTATATAAAGGGAAGGGGGACAAAAGAGATTGTAAAAATTATAGAGGAATAAGTTTACTGAGTATACTAGGAAAAGTGTACAGTAGGGTTATTACTGAAAGAATTAGAGGTAAGACAGAATGTAGAATTGCGGATGAGCAAGGAGGTTTTAAAGTGGGTGGGGGATGTGTAGATCAAGTGTTTACATTGAAGCATATATGTGAGCAGTACAGTGGACCCCCGCATACCGTTGGCATCACATAACGTTAAATCCGCATACCGATACATTTTATCGCTAAGATTTTGCCTCGCATACCGCTAAAAAACCCGCTCAACGCTATTCGTCCGAGACGCGTCTAATGTGCGGCCTGAGCCAGCCTCACATGTTCCGCCGGTGGCATTGTTTACCAGCCAGCCTCCGCGGTAACATCCAAGCATACAATCGGAACATTTCGTATTACAGTGTTTTGGTGATTTTATCTGCAAAATAAGTGACCATGGGCCCCAAGAAAGCTTCTAGTGCCAACCCTACAGGAATAAGGGTGAGAATTACTATAGAGATGAAGAAAGAGATCATTGCTAAGTATGAAAGTGGAGTGCGTGTCTCCGAGCTGGCCAGGTTGTATAGTAAACCCCAATCAACCATCGCTACTATTGTGTCCAACAAGAAGGCAATCAAGGAAGCTGTTCTTGCCAAAGGTTCAACTGTGTTTTTGAAACAGAGATCGCAAGTGATGGAATATGTTAAGAGACTCTTATTGGTGTGGATAAATGAAAAACAGATAGCAGGAGATAGCATCTCTCAAGTGATCACAAGTGAAAAGGCTAGGAGCTGAAAAATATGTGCAGGAATTCAAGGAGTACATAGACAGTGAAGGACTGAAACCTGAACAAGTGTTTAATTGTGATGAAACAGGCCTGTTTTGGAAGAAAATGCCAAGCAGGACCTACATTACTCAGGAGGAAAAGGCACTCCCAGGACATAAGCCTATGAAAGACAGGCTTACTCTGTTGATGTGTTCCAATGTTAGTGGTGATTGCAAAGTGAAGCCTTTATTAGTGTATCACTCAGAAACTCCCAGAGCGTTCAGGCAAAAGAATATCCTCAAGGCTAATTTGTGTGTGCTGTGGAGGGCAAACAGTAAGGCATGGGTTGCTAGGGACTTTTTCTATGACTGGTTACACCAAGCATTTGCCCCCAATGTGAAAGATTACCTAACTGAAAAGAAATTAGACCTTAAGTGCCTCCTGGTGTTAGACAATGCCCCTGGTCATCCTACAGACGTGGCAGAGCAACTTTATGGGGACATGAGCTTCATTAAGGTGAAGTTTTTGCCTCCTAATACCACTCCTCTCCTGCAGCCCATGGACCAGCAGGTTATTGTAAACTTCAAAAAACTGTACACAAAAGCTCTGTTTGAAAGGTGCTTTGTAGTGACCTCAGAAACTCAATTGACTCTAAGAGAGTTTTGGAGAGAGCACTTTAATATCCTCAATTGTGTAAACCTTATAGGTAAGGCTTGGGAGGGAGTGACTAAGAGGACCTTGAACTCTGCTTGGAAGAAACTGTGGCCAGAATGTGTAGACCAAAGGGATTTTGAAGGGTTTGAGGCTAACCCTGGGAATCCTATGCCAGTTGAGGAATCCATTGTGGCATTGGGAAAGTCCTTGGGGTTGGAGGTTAGTGGGGATGATGTGGAAGAGTTGGTGGAGGAGGACAACGAAGAACTAACCACTAATGAGCTGCTAGATCATCTTGAACAGCAAGAGGGCAGACCTGAGGAAACTGCTTCGGAGGAGGGGAGAGAGAAATTGAAGAAGTTGCCTACTTCAAAGATTAAGGAAATGTGTGGAATGTGGCTTAAAATGCAAACCTTTTTTGATGACAATCACCCTAACACAGCTATTGCAAGCCGTGCTGGTGACTATTACACTGACAATGTTGTGAACCACTTTAGGAAAGTCATAAAGGAACGGGAGGTACAGGCCTCTATGGACAGATATGTTGTGCGACAGAAGTCCAGTGACTGAAGCTGGTCCTAGTGGCATTAAAAGAAGAAGGGAAGTAACCCCGGAAAAGGACTTGACACCTCAAGTCTTAATGGAAGGGGATTCCCCTTCTAAACACTAAGACTCTCTCCTCCTCCCATCCCATCAATCATCACCAGATCTTCAATAAAGGTAAGTGTCATGTAACTGTGCATGTCTTTTTCAGTTTGTGTGTATTAAAATTAATATTTCATGTGGTAAAATTTTTTTTTTCATACTTTGGGGTGTCTTGCACGGATTAATTTGATTTCCATTATTTCTTATGGGGAAAATTCATTCGCATAACGATAATTTCGCATAACAATGAGCTCTCAGGAACGGATTAATATCGTTATGTGGGGGTCCACTGTATTTAGATAAAGGTAGGGAAGTTTTTATTGCATTTATGGATTTAGAAAAGGCATATGATAGAGTGGATAGGGGAGCAATGTGGCAGATGTTGCAAGTGTATGGAATAGGTGGTAAGTTACTAAATGCTGTAAAGAGTTTTTATGAGGATAGTGAGGCTCAGGTTAGGGTGTGTAGAAGAGAGGGAGACTACTTCCCGGTAAAAGTAGGTCATAGACAGGAATGTGTAATGTCACCATGGTTGTTTAATATATTTACAGATGGGGTTGTAAAAGAAGTAAATGCTAGGGTGTTCAGGAGAGGGGTGGAATTAAATTATGGGGAATCAAATACAAAATGGGAATTGACACAGTTACTTTTTGCTGATAATACTGTGCTTATGGGAGATTCTAAAGAAAAATTGCAAAGGTTAGTGGACGAATTTGGGAATGTGTGTAAAGGTAGAAAGTTGAAAGTGAACATAGAAAAGAGTAAGGTGATGAGAGTATCAAATGATTTAGATAAAGAAAAATTGGATATCAAATTGGGGAGGAGGAGTATGGAAGAAGTGAATGTTTTCAGATATTTGGGAGTTGATGTGTCAGCGGATGGATTTATGAAGGATGAGGTTAATCATAGAATTGATGAAGGAATAAAGGTGAGTGGTGCATTGAGGTATATGTGGAGGCAAAAAAACGTTATCTATGGAGGCAAAGAAGGGAATGTATGAAAGTATAGTAGTACCAACACTCTTATATGGGTGTGAAGCTTGGGTTGTAAATGCTGCAGCAAGGAGGCGGTTGGAGGCAGTGGAGATGTCCTGTCTAAGAGCTATGTGTGGTGTAAATATTATGCAGAAAATTTGGAGTGTGGAAATTAGGAGAAGGTGTGGAGTTAATAAAAGTATTAGCCAGAGGGCTGAAGAGGGTTTGTTGAGGTGGTTTGGTCATTTAGAGAGAATGGATCAAAGTAGAACAACATGGAAAGCGTATAAATCTGTAGGGGAAGGAAGGCGGGGTAGGGGTCGTCTTTGAAAAGGTTGGAGGGAGGGCGTTAAGGAGGTGTTGTGGGTGAGGGGTTGGACTTCCAGCAAGCGTGCGTGAGTGTGTAGATCTATGTTTGGACAGTTTCAGCGTTAATACGATACGACATCAGTGAATCCCTGGTGTTTGCCACGCTGCTTGCTCTAGCTGCCGCTCGATTGAACTGGTGCTCCCGCAAGGTACTAAGTGGTCCCAGATTTTTTAATACTGCGCACACCAAGTGTTAATACTCATTCTATACTGACCAGGCATCTCAGGCCAATTGTGCCAAATTTGGAGGTAGGAAAAATAAAATGCTGATCTATGCTTTGAGTGTTAGCGGTAACAACATAGATCTACGTTTGGACAGTTAAGGGGTTATATCACGAGTGTTAATGGATATACTATATATTTTGGGAACATCACAAGAAACACAAAGAAGTGCAGTAGTTTTGTAAAAGATTTTATTGATTAACTCCTTCGATTTTGGTCCTGTAATATTATGGCTTTGAAGTCAGTGTCAGTCCTATAATACTATGCCAAAATTCTAGCGGCTTCAAATCTTGCGGGAGAAAGCTGGTAGGCATACATACGAGAGAATGGGTCTGTGTGGTCAGTGTACACAGTATAAAAAAAATCCTGCAGCACGCAGTGCACAAAGAGAAAAAAAACTGCGACTGTGTTTTTGGTTTAAAACAGCAACTTTGTGGTGTATTTTCGTATGGCATTTATGGTTGTATTCTTGTTTCCTTGGTCTCACTGATAGAATGGAAGATATATTACATAAACGGAGGTGATTTTGAATGGTTTACTGACTAAAAGGAGCTTGAAATTGAGCTCAAAGTAGCAGAAATGTTAGATTTTTGATAATGTTTAAGAGTAAACAACACACGTCAAGCATCCAATACACATCAACTTGTGGGTCTAATATGTATTCACAAATGCATTATATTATTTACACAATTATTACAATTATGCAGTAGTCTGAATAACAGTAAATCATCTATTTTTTTTACGTGAATAAAAATTCAAAATGAAAAGCAAGCGTAATATAAGAGGGGCCTGGAGACATGACTAATGAACAGAGAAATATTATTTTAGTGCCATGAATGTCTGCATTGTTTATTCTGGACCTTATTTTGAACTTGGCCTTTCTAGAATTGTGTGAAACTGACCAAATTAGTAATTTCTGATCACTTTTTTGTGTAGCTGAAATAGGTAAATGAACAATTTCTTGTACTCAATTGATAGAATAAAAGGAGTTCTAGCAAAAGTGCTATAGGTTTGGTCAAGTGGAACAAAGGAATTGGCCCAAAATAGGGCTCAAAATGGGCAAAATCGCCAATGCATAAACATGGCAGAGACCTCTAACTTCACGAGAGCATAATTCCATAAGTTTTCAATCAAATTTTGAACTTTTGGTTTCATTACCTTCAGAAAGAAATTATCATTTCAAAGGATTTTTTTTTTTAAATACTTCGACACTATGAGCAAGTTTGACACTCAAAGGGTTAAGATTATAAAAGGGCTGTCATAAATAAACAGATGAAAACTAAGGTAATACCTGGAAGATTTCTCCAAAGAGATAATGCCCGATGATTGTGACCAATGGTAAGTGAAATAAGGGTGCGGCCTATCAAGCCCCCATGAGCTAGTAAAACATCATATGCACTGCAGACTCCCTGAAAACAAAAAAATAAGGGTGAGAAAACATAATAGTGTATTGGTAAATGTCAGGGTGTCTATTTCTCTCTAGCTCCATTCCAAGAAGTAAAGTGGTCAATGACCATCTCAAACTTACTTCTTATTCAGGCTGAGGAAATGATCACATCGTATCAACACCACATTTTCTGTCTCCTTTGTATTTTGATTGAAAAAGACTGCTGAACAGGTGGAATATCTCCTCAATAATTACACCAGACTGTTGCACATCCCCGTTACTCATCTACCTGCCAATACAGTGGACCCCCGGTTAACGATATTTTTTCATTCCAGAAGTATGTTCAGGTGCCAGTACTAACCGAATTTGTTCCCATAAGGAATATTGTGAAGTAGATTAGTCCATTTCAGACCCCCAAATATACACATGCAAACGCACTTACATAAATACACTTACATACTTGGTCGCATTGGGAGGTGATCGTTAAGTGGGGGTCCACTGTACTGTATACCAGTCATGAAATGAAGCTCAGATTAACAACCTATGTATATCTAGGTAGTAGGTTGGTAGACAGCAACTGCCCAGGGAGGTACTTACCATACTGCCAAGTGAGTGTAAAACGAAAGCCAGTAATTGTTTTACATGATGGTAGGATTGCTGGTGTCCTTTTTTGTCTCATAAACATGCAAGATTTCAGGTATATCTTGCTACTTCTACTTACACTTTGGTCACACTACACATACATATACAAGCATATACAGTGGACCCCCGAGTTTTGTGATTAATCCGTTCCAGAGAGCCTGCCGAAAGTCGAAATTGCCGAATGGAGAAACCATTTTCCCCATAAGAAATAATGGAAATAAAATTAATCCATTCCAGACACCCAAAAATATTAAAATAAAATTTTTTTTTTCAAATTAAATAAAGATTTACATACTGAAAACAATGAGAAATCAAGTACATGCATATAAAAATAATAACAACATTACGTAGGTAGTAGGTTGGTAGACAGCAACCACCCAGGGAAGTACTACCGTCCTGCCAGATGACTGTGAAACAAAAACCTGTAACTGTTTTGCATGATGGTAGGATTGCTGGTTTCTTTTTTCTGTCTCATAAACACGCTAGATAACAGAGATATCTTGCTACTCCTACTTACACTTTGGTCACACTTCACAGACACGCACATGCATATATACATACATCTAGGTTTTTCTCCGTTTTCTAAATAGCTCTTGTTCTTCTTTATTTCTTCTATTGTCCATGGGGAAGTGGAAAAGAATCTTTCCTCCGTAAGCCATGCGTGTCGTATGAGGCGACTAAAATGCCGGGAGCAATGGGCTAGTAACCCCTTCTAGTGTAGACATTTACTAAAAAAGAGAAGAAGAAAAACTTTATAAAACTGGGATGCTTAAATGTGCGTGGATGTAGTGCGGATGACAAGAAACAGATGATTGCTGATGTTATGAATGAAAAGAAGTTGGATGTCCTGGCCCTAAGCGAAACAAAGCTGAAGGGGGTAGAAGAGTTTCAGTGGGGGGAAATAAATGGGATTAAATCTGGAGTATCTGAGAGAGTTAGAGCAAAGGAAGGGGTAGCAGTAATGTTAAATGATCAGTTATGGAAGGAGAAAAGAGAATATGAATGTGTAAATTCAAGAATTATGTGGATTAAAGTAAAGGTTGGATGTGAGAAGTGGGTCATAATAAGCGTGTATGCACCCGGAGAAGAGAGGAATGCAGAGGAGAGAGAGAGATTTTGGGAGATGTTAAGTGAATGTATAGGAGCCTTTGAACCAAGTGAGAGAGTAATTGTGGTAGGGGACCTGAATGCTAAAGTAGGAAAAAACTTTTAGAGAGGGTGTGGTAGGTAAGTTTGGGGTGCCAGGTGTAAATGATAATGGGAGCCCTTTGATTGAACTTTGTATAGAAAGGGGTTTAGTTATAGGTAATACATTTTTTAAAGAAAAAGAGGATAAATAAGTATACAAGATATGATGTAGGGCGAAATGACAGTAGTTTGTTGGATTATGTATTGGTAGATAAAAGGACTGTTGAGTAGACTTCAGGATGTACATGTTTATAGAGGGGCCACAGATATATCAGATCACTTTCTAGTTGTAGCTACACTGAGAGTAAAAGGTAGATGGGATACAAGGAGAATAGAAGCATCAGGGAAGAGAGAGGTGAAGGTTTATAAACTAAAAGAGGAGGCAGTTAGAGTAAGATATAAACAGCTATTGGAGGATAGATGGGCTAATGAGAGCATAGGCAATGGGGTCAAAGAGGTATGGGGTAGGTTTAAAAATGTAGTGTTAGAGTGTTCAGCAGAAGTTTGTGGTTACAGGAAAGTGGGTGCATGAGGGAAGAGGAGTGATTGGTGGAATGATGATGTAAAGAGAGTAGTAAGGGAGAAAAAGTTAGCATATGAGAAGTTTTTACAAAGTAGAAGAGATGCAAGGAGGGAAGAGTATATGGAGAAAAAGAGAGGTTAAGAGTGTGGTGAAGCAATGTAAAAAGAGAGCAAATGAGAGAGTGGGTGAGATGTTATCAACAAATTTTGTTGAAAATAAGAAAAAGTTTTGAAGTGAGATTAACAAGTTAAGAAAGCCTAGAGAACAAATGGATTTGTCAGTTAAAAATAGGAGAGGAGAGTTATTAAATGGAGAGTTAGAGGTATTGGGAAGATGGAGGGAATATTTTGAGGAATTGTTAAATGTTAATGAAGATAGGGAAGCTGTGATTTCGTGTATAGGGCAAGGAGGAATAACATCTTGTAGGAGTGAGGAAGAGCCAGTTGTGAGTGTGGAGGAAGATCGTGAGGCAGTAGGTAAAATGAAAGGGGGTAAGGCAGCCGGGATTGATGGGATAAAGATAGAAATGTTAAAAGCAGGTGGGGATATAGTTTTGGAGTGGTTGGTGCAATTATTTAATAAATGTATAGAAGAGGGTAAGGTACCTAGGGATTGGCAGACAGCATGCATAGTTCCTTTGTATAAAGGCAAAGGGGATAAAAGAGAGTGCAAAAATTATAGGGGATTAAGTTGTTGAGTAAAGGTAAAGTGTATGTAGCTTGAATTGAAAGCATTAAGAGTAGGGAGAATAGGATGCAGATGAAGTAGTTTTAGAAGTAGGGGTGTGTGAAGGGTACAGTGAGAAATATAAGTGAAGTTCAGAGGAAAGGCTGGAGGCAGTGGAGGATGTCATGTCTGAGGGCAATGTGTGGTGTTGAATATAGTGAGAGTAGATTCGAAGTAGTTGGAGTTTAGGGAGGAGGTCGTGAGATTACAAAAACTTTGTCCAAGGGCTTGAGGAAGGTTGTTGAGGTGGTTCGGACATGTAGAGAGAATGGGAGCTAAACAGAATGACTTCAAGAGTGTATCAGTCTGTAGTGGAAGGAAGGCGGTAGGGGTGTCGCCTAGGGAAGGGTTGGAGGGAGGGGGTAAAGGAGGTTTTGTGGCGAGGGCTTGGATTCCAGCAGGCATGCGTGAGCGTGTTTGATAGGAGTGAATGGAGACAAATGGTTTTTAATACTTGACGTTGCTGTTGGAGTGTGAGCAAAGTAACATTTATGAAGGGATTCAGGGAAAACCGGCAGGCCGGACTTGAGTCCTGGAGATGGGAATACAGTGCCTGCACTCTGAAAGAGGGTGGTTTGAATGTTGCAGTTTAAAAAACTGTAGTGTAAGACACCTTCTGGCAAGACAGTGATGAGTGAATGATGGTGAAAGTTTTCTTTTTCGGGCCACCCTGCCTTGGTGGGAATCGCCGGTGTGATAATAAAAAAAATAATTAAAATAAGTCGTTGAGTATACCTGGTAAAGTGTATGGTAGAGTTATAATTGAAAGAATTAAGAGTAAGACGGAGAATAGGATAGCAGATGAACAAGGAGGCTTTAGGAAAGGTAGGGGGTGTGTGGACCAGGTGTTTACAGTGAAACATATAAGTGAACAGTATTCAGATAAGGCTAAAGAGGTCTTTGTGGCATTTATGGATTTGGAAAAGGCGTATGACAGGGTGGATAGGGGGGCAATGTGGCAGATGTTGCAAGTGTATGGTGTAGGAGGTAGGTTACTGAAAGCAGTGAAGAGTTTTTACGAGGATAGTGAGGCTCAAGTTAGAGTATGTAGGAAAGAGGGAAATTTTTTCCCAGTAAAAGTAGGCCTTAGACAAGGATGTGTGATGTCACCGTGGTTGTTTAATATATTTATAGATGGGGTTGTAAGAGAAGTAAATGCGAGGGTCTTGGCAAGAGGCGTGGAGTTAAAAGATAAAGAATCACACACAAAGTGGGAGTTGTCACAGCTGCTCTTTGCTGATGACACTGTGCTCTTGGGAGATTCTGAAGAGAAGTTGCAGAGATTGGTGGATGAATTTGGTAGGGTGTGCAAAATAAGAAAATTAAAGGTGAATACAGGAAAGAGTAAGGTTATGAGGATAACAAAAAGATTAGGTGATGAAAGATTGGATATCAGATTGGAGGGAGAGAGTATGGAGGAGGTGAACGTATTCAGATATTTGGGAGTGGACGTGTCAGCGGATGGGTCTATGAAAGATGAGGTGAATCATAGAATCGATGAGGGAAAAAGAGTGAGTGGTGCACTTAGGAGTCTGTGGAGACAAAGAACTTTGTCCTTGGAGGCAAAGAGGGGAATGTATGAGAGTATAGTTTTACCAACGCTCTTATGTGGGTGATGAATGTTGCAGCGAGGAGAAGGCTGGAGGCAGTGGAGATGTCATGTCTGAGGGCAATGTGTGGTGTGAATATAATGCAGAGAATTCGTAGTTTGGAAGTTAGGAGGAGGTGCGGGATTACCAAAACTGTTGTCCAGAGGGCTGAGGAAGGGTTGTTGAGGTGGTTCGGACATGTAGAGAGAATGGAGCAAAACAGAATGACTTCAAGAGTGTATCAGTCTGTAGTGGAAGGAAGGCGGGGTAGGGGTCGGCCTAGGAAAGGTTTGAGGGAGGGGGTAAAGGAGGTTTTGTGTGCGAGGGGCTTGGACTTCCAGCAGGCATGCGTGAGCGTGTTTGATAGGAGTGAATGGAGACAAATGGTTTTTAATACTTGACGTGCTGTTGGAGTGTGAGCAAAGTAACATTTATGAAGGGATTCAGGGAAACCGGCAGGCCGGACTTGAGTCCTGGAGATGGGAAGTACAGTGCCTGCACTCTGAAGGAGGGGTGTTAATGTTGCAGTTTAAAAACTGTAGTGTAAAGCACCCTTCTGGCAAGACAGTGATGGAGTGAATGATGGTGAAAGTTTTTCTTTTTCGGGCCACCCTGCCTTGGTGGGAATCGGCCAGTGTGATAATAAAATAAAATAAAATTATTAAATTTTAATTTCTTTAGTTAGTAGCCTACCAGTTGTAATCCTGAAGCACTATTGAATCTTACTGAATTCTAATGGATAATTGGACCAGGATACTGACTACTTGTAACATCTGTATATACAGTGGACCCCCGGTTAACGAACTTTTTTCATTCCAGTAGTATGTTCAGGTGCCAGTACTGACCGAATTTTTTCCCATAAGGAATATTGTGAAGTAGATTAGTCCATTTCAGACCCCCAAACATACACGTACAAACGCACTTACATAAATACACTTACATAATTGGTCGCATTTGGAGGTGATCGTTAAGCGGGGGTCCACTGTATTACATCTGCATTCTTTTTGTCTTCTAGTGCATCTAGGACCTTGTCGTAGTGATCTAATAGTTGAAACAGACAGGAGTGACCTGCTCTAAACCCATGTTGCCCTGGGTTGTGTAATTGATGGGCTTCTAGATGGGTGGTGATCTTGTTTATTTCCTCTTATCTCCATGGGGAAGTGGAACAGAATTCTTCCTCCATAAGCCATGCGTGTCGTAAGAGGCGACTAGAATGCCAGGAGCTAGTAACCCCTTCTCCTGTATATAGTACTAAATGTAAGAGAAGAAACTTTCATTTTTCCTTTTGGTCCACTCTGCTTCAGTGGAATATGGCTGGTGCGTTGAAAGAAGAAGTATACCCTATCACTGTACAGAACTTTAAATAAAACTAGCATGCTAACCAACATTCATATTCAACTAATTTAAAACAAAAATCCTTTAAACCATTTGAATTATATTGACCACTTCACCTAAACCTACCTTAACTAATTATTTCAGTTCTGTTCTGACATTATTCCAGATTAACATACTGGAAGAAAGGCATGATAAATGAGATACAGTGGACCCTCGGGTAATGGTATCATTGGCTAATGCCAAAATCGGACAGCGCCATATTTTTGCATCAAAATATTGGTTCGGCTAATGCCCAAGAACTCGGTTAAGGACATTTGTCCCGAACGTGTCCGCACGGCCTGAGCCCATGTACAGCTAGTGTGCCAGTGTTTATAAGCCAGTGAGGACAAAATATATCGCATGTGTACATGCGATATATTTTGTATTATTCCATTGTTTTTAGTGGTTGTAACTGCTAAATAAGCCACCATGGGCCCAAAGAAAGCTTCTAGTGCCAGCCCTGTGGTAAAGAAGGAAAGAAACACAATAGAGTTCAAGAAAAAACTTGTAGCAAAGTACCAAAGTGGAGGAGGAAGAGAGAGGGGAGAATGTGCCTTCTGCAGTGATTCAGCAATTCTACGATATGTACGATACTAAAGCAGCAGGTATCGATAAAGGCTATAGTGCCAGCCAGCAATAAAGTGTAGAATTAACAGTGTAGCAAGTAAGTTAAGCGAGTAAGCGATAGAAAAATGACATGAAAGTAACTCTCCAATGTTGTTGGATGTGTATAGGGCCAATGAACATATGCTGCCCTGCTATCTTCCACCACCCTAAACCTCTGCCAGCATCTCCTCCATCAAACTAACTAATTAAACTAACATCTCCTCCAAGGTAAGTGTAAATATAAAAGTGTAAGTATAAAAGTTATAGATAGGTTGGTAGACAGCAACCGCCCAAGGAGGTACTACCATCCTGCCAAGTGAGTGTAAAATGAAAGCCTGTAATTGTTTTACATGATGGTAGGATTGCTGGTGTCCTTTTTTCTGTTTCATAAACATGCAAGATTTCAGGTATGTCTTGCTACTTCTACTTACACTTAGGTCACACTGCACATACATGTACAAGCATATATATACACACACCCCTCTGGGTTTTCTTCTATTTTCTTTCTAGTTCTTGTTCTTGTCTATTTCCTCTTATCTTCATGTGGAAATGGAACAGAATTCTTCCTCCGTAAGCAATGCGTGTCGTAAGAGGCGGCTAAAATGCCGGGAGCAAGGGGCTAGTAACCCCTTCTCCTGTATATATTACTAAATTTAAAAGGCGAAACTTTTGTTTTTCCTTTTGGGCCACCCCACCTCAGTGGGATATGGCTGATACGTTGAAAGAAGAAGAGGTATAAAAGTAAATATAAGAGTAACTATAAAAGGACCCCAATGGAAATAAGTCACCCTGACTTTTTGGGTTATCCTAGGTACTTTACACATATGCTGCTATGTATGATAATGTATGTATGTAACTGTATTTGTGTATACCTGAATAGACTTACTTATTTATAAATTAAAATGTAAATATTTCTTATTTATAAATTAAATGTAAATATTTCTTATTTATAAATTACATACACTGTTTAAGTGTGAATAGTGTTAGTGGCGTCTGCTGCCGCCTCACACCAATAATATGTATGGCTTCTCTCAGTGGTCCTTGTAAACCCAACAACAACACTTCAACCACTTACTCACATACATTATGACATATTTTATTCATATTAGAGTATATATATCATGTTTCTATGTTATTAATATTGTTTATTATGTCATATTAGATGAATTGTGATAGATAAATAAGCCGTAGAGATATTAGCATCACGTTGAAGCATAATAAACTTGCCTTCTTCTCGCCTCCTACCTGTCTTCCATACACCAACAAGAGTCAATAAAGGTAAGTGTGATGTTAAATGTTCATTTATCCATTTTATTAGTGCTTTATATTTATTTGTCATTATTGTCTGTATGTATATCTATATTTAATCTTTAAAAAAAATATTTTTTGTTAATACTTTTGGGTGTCTGAAACGAATTAATTGGATTTCCATTATTTCTCATGGGGAAAATTAATTTGGCTAACGCCAAAATCGGTTAAAGGCAAGCTGTCTGGAATGGATTAATGCCATTACCCGAGGGTCCACTGTATTAGTTATGCACTTACCTAGCTTTATTTATATTCAAAGAATTTCAAACAACTATATAACATGCATACCAAAAAAATAAATAAACAGCTTTCAGTTTAGTTGCTCTTGTACATTCAAAGAAGCAACCACCTAAAATAATATGAAGAAAAAAGGAATATCTGGTCTTTAAAATAATCTGAGAGGAGATGCATATATTGGTATACAGTATATAAGAACATTCTAGGAAAAGGAGGGAGGGAGAGGGGTACAGGAGGTCTTGTGTGCAAGGTGCCTGGATATACAGCATTCATGTGTGAGCATGTTAGATAGGAGTGAGTGGAGACAAATGGTTTTTGAGACCTGATGAGCTGTTGGAGTGAGAGCAGGTTAATATTGTGTGAATGGATTCAAGGAAACCGGTTAACTGGACTTGAGTACTGCACTCTAAAGGAGGGGTTTGGGACATTTGCTGTTTGGAGGGACATCTGAGCTGTCGTATCTAAGTGCCTCTACCAAGACAGTGATAGTGTGAATGATAGTGAGTGTTTCTTTTTCGGGTTACCCTGCCTCAATGAGAGATGGCCAGCATGTTAAAAAAAAACTGCAATAGTGTGAGGGAAAAGTTCAATAGATAGGAATAGAGAGGGAGTATATAGTAACAATAGTTTCACTGCCGGCTACTTGTTAAGGTAGGGTAAGTCAAGCTCCCGCTATTCCCGCCTTTTTTCCCCCTCCCCGAAAGTGATAGTTTCATTGCCGGCTACTTGTTAAGGTAGGGTAAGTCAAGCTCCCGCCTTTTCTCCCCCACCCCTAAAGTGATAGTTTGATTGCCGGCTGCTTATTAACGTAGGGTCAGTCTTGCTCCCACTATCCCTTCCCCTCCCTCTTCCCCCCTCCCCCGAAAGGTGACGTGTGGGGCTCTGGTCAAACAGTAAATCACTCGACTCACAGCTCCCAACACTACTGTAAGTACATGCCTGCCTTGTATTCTAGTGGATTTATTGGTTGAAAGCTTTACTTTTGACCAATAATAAACTTAGTCCTTTCAGTCTTGCTCTAGGTTGACTGTTGTAATAATCACCACATCTTTTGGGTATTGTACTTGCCATGGAGAGTGATTTTTAAGCAGTGGGTAACCTGTCTATCTTTTCAGCTTGGATGACAGAGAGGGTCACCTGTCAATCAACGAGAAAAACAGGAGACAGACTAACGTCCTGGATACGTCCCATTTTGGATTTAATTACCTGTGCACCTGTATGAAATTGCAGGACATAACCCCACATCATTGCAGCGGTAAAGAACCTGCTTTCCTGTCATCGGGATACTACTCACGGCGATACTCTGCGAAGAACTAGCCAGTGGTGGTCACCAACACCTGCGACTCCCCCCCCCATCAGCAACGGCTACAATTTCAACAACAGTGTCACCAACACCAGACACCCCTATATATATATTAGCGTTGAATTCAGTTATCATTTATATTTTTCATTTTTCATTTTCTTTAATGTAGGATTAATATTTCATATTTAAGTGTTTTATATTTTATATTTTCTATATAATAAAGTGTTTATGTTTGTCTGTTATTATTTCTTTTTCTATTCACTAATTTTCCTGAGGAGGAGCCAGCCTTGGTAATACTGTCTGAAGTTGTTACAGGGCTGAGTAAGCCTTCACAAATGGTTTTTTCTTAGTCTGTCCTCTTATTAACAAACATCATTTTACTGTTGCAAAGACAGTCAAATGGAAGACTGAGAAAAGCACTTTAAACAGTGAAAATCTGGCATAGTTATATCTGTAGCTCTCAGTGACTGTTCATGCAGCAAAACTTCTATCACCTTTACATTTTTTCCAATGTGGTATGTTATAAATGATTACTTTTTATAGATAAAGGACAACCTAACCTAAACTAGTTAATGGTCTAAGCTGGTCCAAAACATTGTAATAAGTTTCATTCTCCTATGTATTCTAAGCTGCCCTAACTGGGAAATTTGCTGGAAGCTATATGTGAGAGAATGCATTGTTAATTATAACAGAACAACTTACCAATGCAGTGATGCCAACCTCCTTACACAGCATGGCTGTGGCAGAAGATGCAGCAGTCAGAAGCAGGTACAGCATACTATGCCCACACTTATCACCCTTGCTGAAGCACAAGAATAATTTTTTACAGTATTGAATATCTTTGAGAAAGCTAAAATTTTATACTTTCTCCTACTAAAAGCAAGGTTATATAATAAAATCTTTAATACACTCTGCAAAGTACAATCTATTAACTAAATCCATATTTCTCTATACTGTACAAATTAAGCCAGTCATGATAAAAGTATTACAGCTAGAAGCATTAAATTCCAAACACAGTGGAAGAGCAAAATATAAAAGATAGATATAAAAATCCTAGGTAGTCGGTCGGTAGACAGCGACTGCCCAGGGAGGTACTACTGTCCTGCCAAGTGAGTGTAAAATGAAAGCCTGTAATTGTTTTACACGATGGTAGGATTGCTGGTGTCCTTTATTCTGTCTCATGAACATGCAAGATTTCAGGTACGTCTTGCTACTTCTACTTACACTTAGGTCACACTACACATACATGTACAAGCACATATATACACACCCCTCTGGGTTTTCTTCTATTTTCTTTCTAGTTCTTATTCTTGTTTATTTCCTTTTATCTCCATGGCCCCACATAGCCATCACAGCCTGGTTGATCTGGCACCTGGTAAAGATACTTGTCTAGCTTCCTCTTGAAGGCTTCAACACTTGTTCCAGCAGTGTTTCTGATATCTTCTGGTAAGATGTTGAAAAGCCTGGGACCCCGGATGTTGATACAGTGTTCCCTTATTGTCCCCACCGCACCCCTGCTCCTCACTGGGTTTATTTTACACTTCCTCCCATATCTCTCACTCCAGGATGTTGTTATGGCAGTGTGCAGATTTGGGACCAAGCCCTTGAGTACCTTCCAGGTATATATTATCATGTACCTCTCTCTCCTCCACTCCAATGAGTACATGTTCAAGACATGCAGGCATTTCCAGCAGTTTAGGTGCTTTACTGGCTCAATGTGAGCCGTAAACGATCTCTGTATTTGTTCCAGCTCCGATATTTCTCCTGCCCTGAATGGGGCCGTCAGCACTGAGTAATATTCTAAGTGAGAGAGCACTAGCGATTTGAAGAGTGTCACCATTGGCATTGCTTCCCTTGTTTTGAAAGTTCTCAATACCCACCCAGCCTCAAAGCCTTCAAAATCTCTGCCTAACATACAGTCTGGCCACAATTTCTTTCAGGCAGAGTTCACTGTCCTGAAAAAAATTTTCTCTCAGGCTTTGTCAATTATCCATAAAAAGTGGAGGATATTAAAATTGTTTTTCAAAAATTCCCTAAGGGTATATATAATAAGGTCTGTTTCAGAGGTCACTTCGAAGCATCTTTTAAGCAGTGCTTTTGTGTAAAGGATCTTAAAATTGAAAATTACCTGCTGGTCTATGGGTTGGATATGAGGAGTAGTGTTAGGGGACAAGAACTTCACTTTGTTCATTCACCAATTTTTCCTCCAAGCCTAGAAGGTGAGCAGGAGCATTGTCCATTGCCAGAAGTGCCCTTAATGTAAGTTTTTTCCACAATGTACTGCTTCATACTTGAGTCAAACACTTCATGTATCCACTCATCAGTGAAGAACTGCAATGTTAGTCCTCCATATTACACTGAGTTTACTTTTTATCGTAATGTTTTTCTTAAACACCCTTGAATTTTCAGAGTGGTAGACTAGCAACGGTTGAATTTTGCAGTCCTCACTAGCATTACCAGCATTTTTTTTCGCTTTAATTGTTGTTCTCACTGCTTTCCTTTCAGGCTTGTCTGGATCCCTACTCTGTTTGGGGCCATGATTACTTATTTTCAAGGAAAATATTTAAAAAACACCACAGAATAACAATGAAATACCAAAAAGTTTCAAGGAACTTGTACAAACAATGTTTAATGAATGAAAGCTGATGAGAAACTGAGCATGTGATACTTTGTTTTCGTCGGACTTTGTCCAGAGGGACAGTTTTGTTTAAGTAGAATACCAGGGCAACGTCCAAATACCAATTCAAAATTTTCTCAAAAATGTTGGGTGAACATCGAGTTGTATGAATATTAAGGTTCCACTGTACAGTGGGCCCTTGGCTAACGAAGGCATCGTCTAACGATAAATTTGCCCAACGAAGTATTCGAGTGTAAAAAATTTTGGCCCGGCCAACAATGAAAAACTCGACTAACACGATTCATCCCGAACCTGTCCGTCCAGCCTGAGCACCTCAGCTGCCCTGCTGTCATTGTTTACAAGCCAGGGTGGCTGGTTCCATGCATATATTCGATACATTTTGTATTATTCCATCATTTTTAGTGCTTGTAACTGCTAAATAAGCAACCATGGGCCCAAAGAAAGCTTCTGGTGCCAACCCTGTGGTAAAAAGGGTGAGAAATGCTATCAAAATACTATCGTACCACAGTCAGCTGCTGCTGCACCACCATCAGCTGTTGCTGCACCGTCAGATGTACTACTCGAAGATGTGGGGAGACTGTTGTTGGTGTGGCTTAACGAGAAACAATTACCAAGAAACAATTAACCCAGGATAACCCAAGAAAGTCAGTGTGTCATTGAGGACTGTCTAACTTATTTCCACTGGAGTCCTTAAGTTCGTCTCCCAGGATGCGACCCACACCAGTCGACTAACACCCAGGTGAACAGGAAAAAATGCCTGGAACTAGTGCTCATATTGGTGAATTTAAGGCCAGCAAAGGTTGGTTTGAGAGATTTAAGAATCGTAGTGGCATACACAGTGTGATAAGGCATGGCGAAGCTGAAAAATTCCAACCCCAACAAGTGTTCAACTGTGACGAAACAGGCCTGTTCTGGAAGAAAATGCCAAACAGGACCTACATTACTCAGGAGGAAAAGGTACTCCCAGGACACAAGCCTATGAAAGACAGGCTAACTTTCTAGTTTTGTTGTAATGCTAGTGGGGATTGCAAAGTGAAGCCTTTACTCATGTATCACTCTGATAATCCCAGAGTGTTCAAGAAAAATAGTGTCTCATCACTCATCAATACTCTTCAATAATTTATATAGTTATTGTGAATGTCTCATTGTGTTCTCTGTAGGGAAAAGTATATTTCATGAAAAAAAAAAAAATTTTAATACTTTTGGCTGTCTGGAATGGATTAATTGGATTTCCATTATTTCTTATGAGGAAAATTAATTCGGGTAATGATAATTTTGTCTAACGATGAGCTCTCTGGAACGGATTAATATCGTTAGCCGAGGGTCCACTGTACTATGATTATGGCTAACAGTAAATTTATGCTTTTTAATCACACAATGAGAAGTGCATAGTGAACATAGATAAGAGTAAGGTGATGAGGGTATCAAACAATTTAGATAAAGAAAAATTGAATATCACATTGGAGGGAGGGAGTATTGAAGAAGTGAATACAGTGGACCCCTGACATTCGATGGCATCGACATTCGATAAATCCGACATTCGATGCATTTTAACGCAGAAATTTCACCTCGACATTCGATGGAAAACCCGACATTCGATACGATTCGTACGAGACATGTCCACGTGTGGCCTGAACTGCCCCATGTGTGCCAGTGTTTACAAGCCAGCTAGTGTGCACGCATCTAAGGATACATTCAGTACATTCCATATTATCCATATTGTCACTGTTTTTGGTTCTTGTTTCTGCAAATTAAGTAACCATGGGCCCCAAGAAAGCTTCTAGTGCCAACTGTTATGGGGCTATAGGACCCAACATGTATTTATAAGTAACAGTTACTCTGGAATACCTAATTATATTGAATTGATGGGGACTTTGCTCTAAATGTCAGAAGGACTGATCAACCTTATGACTGAGAGGCAGCTGGGTCAAGCCTATTTTTCTCAATATAATAGGTTATACTATAGACACATAAACACACAATTTAAATAAGTAGTTTATAAAGTTGTATTTCTTTTTGTAAAAGTAAAATTAAGGTGTGGTAGAATTGTGGTAACTGGAGAATTGTGCTTGGCAACAGTCTTTTGTTTTGGTGGGAGGAGCTTAGCCAGGCTCTCTCTCTCTCTCCCTCTCACTGACTCCCTCTCTCTGTGGCTGACCTTCAACCTGGCAGGATCTCTGGGTCCTTCTTCTATCTTTTGGGGCATTATGTGTGCTCCAGAGGTGAGTTTTTATAATTTAAGTTGTGGCCACCATACCCAGGGTGACTAAAGTGTGTCAAAACACTGGTTAGCCAGAGTTATGTCAAGAGAGAAGGACAAAAGTTAATAAGGTACACCATGTGGGAGAACAGGCATGGAGTGTGTAGATTTTGTTTTGAAAATGGAGGCTGTGATTGTATATTCTGTACATATCTATTGAGAATACAGTTATATTTTTATAGTAGTAGTTTACATAACCTGTGAAGAGGGCTGGTGAAAGGGTATCAGAGACACTCAAGATGATCAGCCATGATGTAAGTATTACCCCTAGACAAATAAGGCCATTAAGTAAAAGCTACCCCACACTAGAACATGTAGTGAGAACCTTACCATCCAAGAAATAAGACATACCAACGTAACATGGGGGCCTGTCCGGGAGAGTTATTTGACTGCTAAAATAACTCAAAACATTCTTTGAACTATATGTGCTGGTATGGGGTAATAGCAGTTGCATGTTTCTGGTAGAAGATTTACCAAGGTGGGTCAGTGGAAGTGTTGTTTTCATATATTAGTTTACAGGTTGTTTTTCTCCTAAGGTGGGAGAAAGGTTGAGTAACACATTTTTTGTTGTGGTTATGGTAAGTGCTATGTGCATAGTTTACATTCAATTTGTGTTATTTTATGTGCCTGTGGGAAAACTTTGTCCACTGATACTGTAAGAGGGAAGCAAGTGTTTAAAGATAAAACTATGTCAGAAGATGAGTCTTCAGATTTTTTAGGCTTCAGGGAAGAAGGTAATAATTCATCAGTAAACATGCCTGTTAACAGTGAACATGAGGGATCACCTACTCCAGGTGATATGGAAATGGAGAGAATGAGACTTAAATTAGCAGTACTAGAGGCTGAAATGAAATTAATGAAAGCTAAGGAGGAAGAACGTCAAAGATTAGGAGGTTCTGAACAAGAGCCTGAGCAGTACTTTAACATAACTAAAGCTGCAGATTTTGTCCCTAAGTTTACAGAGAGTGACCCAGATAGATATTTTTCTTTTTTTTGAGAAGACTGCTTTGGAGCAAGGATGGCCCAAACAGAAGTGGGCTACCCTAGTTCGCACACAACTTGTGGGTAAAGGATTCCAGAGAGTAGAGACTCTGGAGGGGCAAGATTTTTCTGATTATGATAAGATTAAAGAGGAAGTATTGCTTGCATACCAAATGATACCTGAGAAATATAGACAAAAGTTCAGGAATCAAAAATTTCAGGATGGGCGGGAACCCCTTAATGATTTTTGGGAATAAAAAACTTTTCCCTTTTTTAAGAAATGGGGTTTGTTCAAAAGGATTAAATAAAAACTATAAAAAATTTATTTAGATCGTTTTTTTCCCTGAGAATTTTTTAAAAATACAACCCCTGTTGACCTCAGAAAATTTTTGGGAGGAAAAAAACCCCAGATAATCTTTCAAAAAGCACGGGATCTGGGTGCCCCCCGATTTTGGCTCGCGGGGAAATTGGGTAAGTAAAAACAGCATGTGCTTCTGAAAATTTCCCCACTCATTCAAAAACCTATTCCAAGTTTTTATGGTCAAAAAGGTAAGGGGGGACAAAAATTTTTCGGGAAACCAAATGAAGGGTAAAGGTCCCCCTATAAAATAAAAGGAAAAGGGGAATTCAGCTGGAGTTCAAATTTCCCTGGGACAATAAAGATAATGTTTCAGGTCCTCGGGGGTAAACAGAAACCAGCCCCCTAAAACCAAAGGGTAAAAAATACCTTTAAGGGGTTTTTGCCTGTTACAAACTGTAACAAAACTGGACACCCTCAAAAGTTTTGCTGGCCCAAAGGGGCGGCGGGGAAAGGGGAAAAGGGGGGAAAACCCCCCAGGGGACTCTAATTGCAGGGGGATAACCATTCCCTTTCATTAGGTTTCAAGGAAAGGTGAGGAGGAATTTTTGGGATCTTGACCCCGGAATTTTATATTTTCTAGTAGGCCCGCATTTTGGGTTTGCAAAAGGATGTAGGCAATTTTGAAACATACTGCCCCTTGAAGATGGTGTAGAAACCTACTTTTTTGCTACTTTTGGTGGGGAGTGCTGCCAGTGTCTAAGGTTTTACCTAAAACTGGGGTAAAAATTATTGTTGAAGGGTATTACGGGTTCAAACCAAAAGGGGGACACCTGTACAAAAAATTATGGGAAAGAATCTGAAAATCCCAAGTTGGCTATCTCCCTGTAGGTATTCAGATGAAATTCCCTTTCGGGGGGTCGCCCTCTTATTAGGGAAAAATGTTTGGGTCTGTTAACAGTGGGGAAACAATATTTTGGGGGGAAACCAAGCCCGAAATTTTTGGGAGGAAAATTGGCTGGGAAAAACCCCTCCAACCTTCTCCCGGGAGGTTTTCCACCATGAGAAGTATGGCTCATAAACAGGGCTCCCAAAACAGTTTTCATGATTTTCTCTGAGGAGGTTGGGGGCTTAAGTTTGGAAACCCTTTTTGGCTTTCTGATGTTGAACGAGCCCGGGCCCCAAAGGGAAATTTCCAGCCAAGCTGAGCAAAATTGGAAAATTTGGATCATTTAAAATATTTTGGAGAGAGGCGCACCTCCCTGGGTTTGAAATTTAAAATTTCTGTGCGGGGGAAAATGTGGGCTTTTTGCTGGGAAAGATTTTACAGTTAAATAAGGTTTTCATTTCAGGGGGGGGGGAAACTTTTATAAAGAATTCACCTCTGTTTGCATACCCAAAGGAAGGAAAAAAAGGGGCTTTGCCCCCCTTGGTGTTTGCCCGGGGTTTCCACATTTTTCTGGTCTCACTGGGGAGGACTGTCGGAGCTTTTTTTGAACCTATCACCCCCTTTCAAATTATGGGGGGAAACCGGTCGAAGTTTTAAAACCTTTTCCCCCTTTCAGCCGATTTCACCCCAGGTAAAACCCTTCAGCAAGCGGTAGGGGATGTCTTTGGGCCCCCCCCCAAGGGAAACCAGAATGGGAAAAAATTATTTACTAAAAATTAATTTGCTCCCACACCAGGTACCTGGAAGAAAGTCCCCTGCAAAAGAAAAACGCTCATGTAGTTTTAAAGGGTTTTGTGAAAGTTCTTTTGTCATTTTGGGTTTTTCTTCAAGCAGCACAAAAAATCAAGGATCAAAACTTTACCCAAAGTCTTTTTAGAAAAATTTTTAAGGGACACGGCTAGCTTTTGTGAGACTTCGTCTGGAGGTGGGGGGTTTTGGGTATAAGGGCCCCCAAAAATGTATTTTTTTAAGTTAAAAGTTTTTCTCGGAATACCTTAAATTATATTGAAATTGGGTGGGGACTTTGCTCTAAATGGGCAGAAGGGCTGTTTAACCTTTGCCCGAGAGGCAGCTGGGGCAAGCCATTTTTCCCAAAATTTTAAAGGGTTTTACTATAGACACATAAAAACACAATTTAAATAATAGTTTTTTAAAGTTGTATTTCTTTTTGTAAAAAATAAAATTAAGGTGTGGTAGAATTGTGGGGAAAATGGAGGGAAATTTTGCTTGGCCCAAAAGTCCTTTTGGGGGGGGGGGAGGAGTTTGCCAGGGTCTTCCCCCTCTCTCCCTTTTCCTGACTCCCCCTTCTGTGGGTGACCTTAACCCCGGCAGGAAAATTTTGGGTCCTTCTTTTTATTTTTTGGGGCATTATGTGTGCTCCAGAGGGATTTTTTTTAATTTAAGTTGTTTGGGCCCCCATACCCAGGGGACTTTAAAATGTGTTTAAAACACGGGTTTTGCCAGAGTTAAGTCAAGAGAAGGACAAAAATTTAAAAAGGTACACCCTGGGGGAAAAAGGCATGGAGTTGTAGATTTTGTTTTTGGGAAAAGGGGGGCTGTGATTTTTATATTCTGTAATATCTATTGAGAAAACAGTTATATTTTTATAGTAGTAGTTTACATAAAACCCGTGAAGAGGGGTGGTTTAAAGGGTTTTCAAGGGCACTCAAGATGATCAAAGGGCCCTGATGTAAGTTTTACCCCCAGACAAATAAGGCCCTTTAAATAAAAGCTACCCCCCACTAGAACATGTAGTGAGGGAAACCTTTTCCAAAAATAAAAATACCAACGTAAAAAACCCAACCCCCTTTTGAGAAAAAAAAGGGGCTAAAAGGGCTATTGAAATGAAGAAAGAGATAATTTTCCCAAAAAACAAAGGGATTTCCGTGTCGGAGTTTCTGAAAGATTTGGTTTAAAAAAATTTTCCTGCAACTAGTGGTGATGTGGGGAATTTTCGGCCAAACCAAAGATTGGTTTTTAAAAATTTAAGATTGTAGTGGCATTAAAACAGTGTGGTAAAGGATGGTGAACTTTCCGTTCAAAATCCCAATTTGGGAAGGGGGTTTTCCCCCTTTTAAAAAAATAACACCATCCAAAACTCCCCCCCTCCCCCATTTTCAATCACGCCGAAACTTTTAAAGGTAAGTGTCAATTTTTTCTATTTTTATTAACCCATTTTTATTGTAATTTTTTTCTTTTGCATTAAACTTAATATTTCATTGGAAAATTTTTTTTTTTCCCTACTTTTGGGTGTCTTGCACGGATTAATTTGATTTCCCTTAATTTTTTTATGGGGAAAAAAAAATTTAAATTTGACTTTTGATATTTTTTGGCATTCAATGGCTTTTTTCAGGGAAAGGATTTAAAAATCGAATGTTGGGGGGCCACTGTAAGTTCAAATATTTGGGGGTGATTGACGCAGATAGGGGGTTTTTGAAAAACGAGGTAAACCCCTTTAACTGTTAAGGAAAAAAAGGGGAGTTGTGGGTTTGAAAGGGAAACTTGGAACAAAAAGCGTTATCCAAAGGAGGGAACGGGAAAGGGAAAGTACGAGGTAAGTGGTAACAACAACTTATATTTGGGGTAAGCATGGGTTTTAAATGTTGTAACAAGGAGGATGTGGAAAGGGGGGGAGTGGAGGGTTTTGTGTTTTAAGGGGGAATGTTGGTGTAAATAAAAATGTAAGAATTCGTAGTGTGGAAAATTTGGAGGGAAATGTGGATTTTTAAAAGCATTATTCAGAGGGCTGAGGAAGGGGTTTTTTAAGGTGGGGGGTTTGGGCATTTAGAGAGGATAGAACCCAAAATAGGGTGACTTGGGGGGGTGTCTAAATTTTGTAGTGGAGGGGAGGGGGGGGAGGGGGATTTTTCCTAGGGAAAAGGGGGGAGGGGGGGGGTTTTAAAAGGTTTTTTGTGCAAGGGGATTGGGCATACCGAATGCATGTGGGGACATGTTTGATAGAAATGAATGGAGACGAAAGGTTTTTGGGAAATTGGGAAGGGTGTTGGAGTATTAAACAAGTAATAAATTTTGTGAAGGGGTTCAGGGAAACTGGGGTTTTTCTGGACGAGTCCCGGAGGTGGAAAATAAAAATTTCCTGTACCTCAATGGAGGGGTTTGGGAATTGGGTTTTTTGGGGAAATGACATCCCAAATGTTGTATTGATTTCCCCCGCAAAAACAGGATTATGTATGAAAGAAAAGGGAAAAAATGTTGAATGATAAAGTTTTTTTTTTCTTTTTTGGGTTTTTTTTTTCTTTTTTGGTCACCCTGCTCAGGGGAGAAACTTCTGACAAGTTTTAAAAAATTTTAAAATTTTGTATATATTTATTTTAATTTTTTAAACCCCAAAGGCCCCCCTCCCCTTGGGAAAAAGGGGTGACCCAAAAAAAAAAAACAATTTTACCCCCTCATTCAAAAACATAATCAAATTTCTTTTCAAGGCACTCAAATACGACAGGTTTAGATGCACTCCAAACAGCCAATTCCCAAAAACCCCTTTTCCCTTTAAAAATGCAAGCTTGTATTCCCCCCCCAGGGGGCTCAAGGGCCCGCTAACCAATTTTTTTCTAACCCTTCCAAAAAAATATTACCCCCGCCCCCACTCCAACCCCTTTTCAAGTTTCCCAAAAAAAAACCCTTCATCTCCTAATTTAAATCCAAAATTTAAAATGCCCCAAAAAAGCCTGCGTATGTCCCAAAACCCCTTTCACATAAAACTTTTTTTTACCCCCTCCCTTTCCCCCCCTTTTTTAGGAGGCCCCTACCCCTCCTCCCTTTCCCCCCTACAAATTTTATACACCCCCTTAAAATCATTCTATTTTGTTTTAACCTCTCTAAATGATCAAACCACCTAAATTTACCTCTCCTCAGCCCTCTGAATAATACTTTTAGTAACTCCACACCTCCTAATTTTCCACACTATGAATCTCTGCATAACATTTACACCACACACTGTCTTTAGACATGACATCTGCACTGCCTCCAGCCTCTTTCTAAAGGTATTATTTTGTTACTAAAGTTCTAAAGGTATTATTTTATTATCTTATGAGGGAAGTGCTTCTGGTATATTTTCTCCTTTCTTCTCTTTATCTACTCTGCATTGATATGTCGGGTTTAAAGGGTTTTTACATTTTTTCTAATAGCGCATTCTCCTTCTTTCAACAAACTAGCCATTACCCACCGAGGCAGGATGGCCCAAAAGAAAAACTTAAAGTTTCTTTTTTTAAAACTTTAGTAATGTATACAGGGGGAAGGGGTTACTAGACCCTTGCCCCCGGGCATTTTAGCCGCCTCTTATGACATTCATGGCTTCAGAGGAAGAATTCTGCTCCACTTCCCCTTGGATTTTAAGAGGAAACAAACAAGAGCAAGAAAAACCCAACAAGAAAATAGAAAGAAAACCCAGAGAGGTGTGTATCTATTTATGTTTGTACATTGCCAAATTTTTTCTAGGTTGTAAGGATGGTAGAAAAGCAACACCCAGGGAGGTACTACCGTCTTGCCAAGTGAGTGTAAAACGGAAACCCGGGAATTGTTTTTACATGATGGTAGGATTGTGGTGTCTTTTTTCTGTCTCATAAACATGCAAGATTTCAGGTACATCTTGCTACTTCTACTTACACTTAGGTTTACACTAAACATACATGTACAAGCATATATATACATACCCCCCTGGGTTTTCTTTTATTTTCTTTCTAGTTCTTGTTCTTGTTTATTTCCTCTTATCTTCATGGGAAGTGGAACAGAATTCTTCCTCCCTAAGCCATGGGTGTTGTTTAAAAGGCGACTAAAATGCTGTAAGCAAGGGCTAGTAATCCTTTCTCCGTATAAATTACTAAATTTAAAAAGAAAAACTTTCGTTTTTTCTTTTTGGGCCACCCTGCCTTGGTGGGATATGGCAGGTTTTTTGAAAAAAAAAAAAAAAAAAAAGCATTTGTAGTGTGACCTAAGTGAAAGCAGAAGTGGCAAGATGTACCTGAAATTTTGCATGTTTATGAGACAGAAAAAAAGACACCAGCAATCCTACCATCATGCAAAACAATTACAGGTTTCTGTTTTGCACTCACTTGGCAGAACGATAGTACCTCCCTGGGTGGTTTCTGTCTACTAACCGACTAGCTAGGTAATAGCACATTACCTCCCTCATATTTACTAAAAACTTTAACCCTGTGAGGGTCAACCAGTACTACACAGCAAAAAAAAAAATAATAAATATAAAGCACAAAAGGCAATAATATAAAAAGAATTATTCTATTCATATGAAGCACAAGCAGTGGAAGTGGCTTGATCAACTATCTGCAAGCCAGACATACAGTACCACTCTCACATGTTTGTGTTACTTCAGGTAAGTCTCAGTCTTTGTTCACAGCTGCATTTCTCTATACAGTACAGATAAATGACTGTTTTATTTGTGCAACAGCCATACCAGAAAGTGGAATTCTTTGGCAGCTGAAAGTGAGATACAGAGCCTACCATAAATAATATTTTACAATAGGGTATCTCCCTCCTCCCTCAAAAGGAGATCTTCAAGACAACAGAGCATCAAAAACTTTAAGAGATATTAACCAGTAAACGGTCCAAACATATACAGTGGACCCCCGACATTCGATATTAATCCGTTCCTGAGAGCTTATCGAATGTCGAAAATATCGAAAGTTGAATTCATTTTCCCCATAAGAAATAATGGAAATCAAATTAATCCATGCAAGACACCCAAAAGTATGAAAAAAAAAAAATTTACCACATGAAATATTAAGTTTAATGCAATAGAATAATTACAATAACAACAATAGCAATAGATTAATAACAATAGAATAATTGACACTTACCTTTAATGAAGATCTGGTGATGACTGATGGGGTGGGAGGAGGGGATGTGTGTGGATGGTGTTAGTGTTTAGAAGGGGAATCCCCTTCCATTAGGACTTGAGTATCAAGTCTTTTTCTGGGGTTACTTCCCTTCTTCTTTAAATGCCACTAGGACCAGCTTGAGAGTCACTGGACTTCTGTCGCACAACATATCTGTCCATAGAGCTCTGTACCTCCCATTCCTTTTAAAATTTGTCTAAAATGGGCCACAACATTGTCATTGCAATAGTCACCAGCACGGCTTGCAATAGCTGTGTTAGGGTGATTTCATCCATGAACGTTTGCAGTTCAACATACTTTGGCACAAATTTCCTTAATTTTTGAAGTAACACAATGGTTTTCTAAAACTGGCATGGGCCCCTCGGGGTTACCCCAAAACCCTTCAAAATCTTTTTTAAATTTTCCAAACAAAATTCTCACCCTTTTTACTACGGGGTTTGGCACTAAAGCTTTTTTGGGGCCCATGGTGACTTATTTTGCAGAAATAACCCCCCACCAAAAACAGTGATAATATGGAATGCCCAAAAGAAATCCTTAGAAGCGTGCACACAAGGCTGGTTTGGGAAAAAACTGGCAAAACACGGGGCAGTTCAGGCCAAAACGGGGGACACGTCTCGTACAAATGTATTAAAAGGGGGTTTTTCGATCGAAGGGTCGAGGGGGAAATTTTTGCTTTAAACCCTTTCGGGTCCGCCCCGTAGATCTCCCGGCTTTACGGTGAGTGCCAAACCGTAGATCTACGCCATGAGCTCAGCTCACCCCTGAAAAAACTGTGGGGGGGTACTTTTGGGCCCCTAATATGAGAGAATACATCTATGTGGTATGTGTGCCCCCAAAATAAAACAGACCCTGCAGCAACTGGGTTATAAGGGAGAAAAAAAAAAACTGAAATATGAATTTTTCTTTTTTAAAACAGCAATTTTGCAGTTTTTTTTTCGTATTTTTTTTTAATGGGTGTATTTGCGATTTCTTGGTCTCATTTGTTTAGAATGGAAGAAAATTTTTACAGAAATAGGATGTTTTTGTTTTGGTTTTGGGGGCACGGAAAAAGGCTTGAAACTGACCCCCCAAAGTAGGGGAAATTTTAAATTTTTGCCGATTTTTCAAGAAAAAACAAAGGGACCTCACACGTCTAATACACTTCTGCTGGTGGCCCAAATAAAACTTTTCACAAATAGGGTTGATGATATTTATCCCAAATTATTCAATATTGCATAAACAGTAAACCCTTCAAATTTTTTGGTGTGAAAAAAAATTCTTTATGTGAATAAAAAATCAAAAAGGGGAATTTTATTTGTAAAGCCTAAAAAACATAACAAATTTTAAAGGGGGGGAAATTGTTAGTTTAGTCCCAGGAATGCCTACATTGTTTATTCGGGACCCTATTTTAAAATTTGGGGAAAAATTTTGAATTTGTTTTAAAATTGGGCCCAAAATTAAAAATTTTCCAAATCATTTTTTTTTGGTATTGAAACAGTTGACTTGGCGATTTCGGGTACTCAATCAAATAGAATAGAAGAAAATACAAGTGAAAATTAGCTAAAAAATTTGGTTGATTTAAATAATGTAATTGGCCTTTAAAGGGAGCCCCAAATTTCAGCAAAATCCCCCGTTTCCCAAAAATTTAATCGCTGACAAAAACCCAAAATTCGCGAGAGCAAAAACCCGAAAATTTTTTCCCCCAAATTTCGTACTTTTTGTTTTTTTAAATTACCCCCCAAAAAAGATTCTCTCCCGATTTTCACTAAGAAAAAATAAAAAATTTTTTTTTTTAAAAAATTTTTGGGGACATTTGGTTTGCGGGGACTCCAGATTTTGGGCCTTGGACCCTAAAAGGGGTTAAAATCATCGAATGTGGGGTTTACGAAATGGGGGGGGTCCACTGTTTTAACGTTCAAACCCAATTTCCCTGAATTTTTGAAAAAAAAAAAAAAATTTTTTTTTTTTTTTTTAAAAAAAAATAAAGAGAAACTTTTTCTTTTGTATAAAAAAAAAAATGGGGTTCATTTCTTACAGAGAAATGGGGCCGGGGAATTTTGGCACTGGTTTGCTCACTTGACAGAAACATCGATCCTGCTTTTTTCCCGAAGTGTTCCCAAAATAGATCTTTTTTTTTTTTTTTTCTTTTTTTTTAATATAATTTTTATGTTCTGATTTTACAATTTATAGTAGTTCTTGTCTTTTTCAAAAACCAATCTTTGTTCTGACACTAGTATTAGGTACTGAAATTAAAACCAAAAAATTGTTAAAAAACACTTTACAGGTGGATTTTTAACCCCCTCCCCCTTGGAAAATTTCTATTGCTTGGAATATATACAAATTTTTTTTATGGTCCCAAAAAATTGTTTTGGGATATGTGGAAGTATAAAAATTAATAATAAATAAAATAAAAATAATAATAAAATAAGAAGAAGAAGAAGAAAGAAAAAGAAAAAGAAGAAAAAGAAAAAGGGGAAAAAAAGAAGAAAAAGAAGAAGAAAAAAAAAAAGGGAAAAAGTAAAAAAAGAAAGTAAAAAAAAAAGGAAAAAGAAAAAGAAGAAAGAAGAAAAAAAGAAGAAAAAAGAAAAAAAGAAGAAAAAAGAAATAAAAGAAGAAAAAAAAAAAAAAAAAAAAGAAGAAAAGAAAGAAAAGAAGAAAAGGGAAAAAAGAAGAAATGAAAGAAAAAAGAAAAAAGAAAAAAAAAGAAGAAAAAAGAAGAAAAAAATATGGGGAAAACCCTCTTTTTTTTGCGGGGGTTTTCAAAAGTCGTAATCTTGGGAACTCATAACTTTTTATCGCCAAAAATTTTGGGACTCGCAAATAACGTTCGTCTGGGGACTCGACTCAGGGCCCAAAAACCCGCCTCACACTCCCATTCCCAGGCAGTGTGGCATTTTTTTACTAGAGAGGGGCCACCCCCCTTTTTTAAAAAAAAACTTTTTTCTTTTAACGAAATTTTTAATTTCCAAAAAAAATAATTCCCAAAATTCATTTTAAAAAAATTGCTTGGGGCAAACCTCCCTAAAAAAAAAAAGTTTACCAAAAAAATGGGTTTTTCCAAAAGGGGGAAAAGCTCCTTAGGGGGGCCAAAAAGGGCCTTTGGTAAAAAGGTGAAGTTTTGAGAAATTTCTTTTTTTTGGAAAATTCAAGAAAAACATTCATTTGGAAAAAAAATATGAAATTTTTTTTGGCCCAATCCCCCCGGGGGGTTTGGGAAGGAAAAAATTTTTTGGCCGGGATTTTAAAAGGGGAAAAACCCATCAAAACCCCTTTTAGCTTCCCAAAAAAAAAAAATTTGGGGTGGCCAAGGGGGAAGAAAAAAAAAATTCAAAAGGAAAAAAAGTTTTGGAGTTCCCAAAAAAGGGGGGGTAAATTATGGGGGGAAAAAAAGGGTTATTTTTGGGGTTTGGGAAAAGAAAAAAGGGGGCAAAACCACCGGGGAAAAAAAAGTTTTAAACTTAAACCCGTTTTCCCATTTTGCACAGAATGCGGGTTTTGAAACCCAGAAAAACCTGTAACTGTTTTTCCAGGGTTGGAAAAAAAAAGGGGAATTCCCTTGGGGTTTTCTTTTTTCGGGTTCAAAAAATAAAAAAACCCGCTTAAAAAATTTAAAAAGAAAATTATTCTTTTCTTTTTTTCCTTAAATTAAAAAAAATTTTGGTTTTTTCCCAACTCCCCCCAGAAAACCGAAAAAACTTGGGAAAAATTTTATATAAAAAATTACATTCCACCCCTTTAGGGTTTTTTTTTTCATTTTTTTTTTAATTTTAAGCTCCTTTGGGTTTTCTCTTTTTACCCTTTCCAAAAATTGCACATTGGGGGAATTTTTGGAAAAGATTTTTTTCCTGTAAAGGGGCCAAAAAGGGGGAAAAAAATTGGTTGAAAAAAATTTAAAAAAGGGGAACAAAATGCCGGGAAAGGCCAATGGGGCTAGTAACCCCTTCTCCTTTGTAAAGCCCAAAAAAAATTTAAAAAAAAAAAAAACTAAAAAAAGGGGAAAGGAAAAAAAAAAAAAAAAAAAACCTTTAAAAAAAAAAAAAAAAAAAATGGGAAAAAAAAAAGGGGGGGGGGGGGGGTTAAAAAAAAAAAAAAATTGAGGGTGGAAAAAAAGGGGGGGGGTGGGGGGTGGGGGGGGTTAAAAAAAAAAAAAAAAAAACAAAAAAAAAAAAACAAGGAGGGGGGGGGGGGGAAAAAAAAAAAAAAGGGGCTAAAAATTTGTTTTTTTTTTTTGGGAAAATTTAAAAAAATTAAAAAGGGAGGTTGGATTTTTTTTCCCCTTTTGGCCCAAGCAATAAAGTAAAAAAAGGGGGTTTTAGGGGGGGGCCCAGGGGGGGGGCCCAAAATAATGGGTTTTTTAAACTTGGTTAAAACCCCTTTGGAATTTAGGGGAAAAATTTTTTTTTTGGCAAAAATAGTAATTTAAATTTATAAAAAAAAAATTTTTTTTTTAAATTTTGGGGAAAAATGAAGTTTTAAGGGGGTAAAAGTAAAGGGGTTAAAAAAATTTGGATGCGAGAAGGGGGTTTCATAATAAGCAGGGATGCCCCAGGAGAAGAGGGGAAGCAGGGGAAAGAGAAAAAGAGATTTTGGGGAAGGGTGTTTAAATGAATGTATAGGAGCCTTTGAACCAAATGAAAAAAAAGTAATTGTGGGAGGGGGCCTGAAAAGCTAAAGTATGAGAAACTTTTAGGGGAGGGTTTTGGTAGGTTTAAAATTCGGGGTGCCCGGGGGTAAATTTATAATGGGAGCCCTTAGATTTAAAAATTTTTATAGAAAGGGGTTTAGTTATAGGGAATTTCTATTTTAAAAAAAAAGGGAAAAATTTGGGATACAAATATTATTTTAGGGGGAAATGACAGTAGTTTTTTTGGGTTTTGTATTGGTAGATAAAAAGAAATGTTGAGGGACCTTTTTGGAAGTACTGGTTTTTTTAAGGGGCCACGAAATATCAGATCACTTTTTTAGTTTTAGCTACATGAGAAATAAAAGGTAGGGTGGGATACAAGGAAATAGAAGCCCTCAGGGGGGGAGGAGAGTGAAAAGGGTTTAAAAAATAAAAGAGGAGGCAGTTAGGGGGAAGTTTAAAAAGCTTTTTGGAGGAAAAGATGGGCTAATGAGAGCAAAGGGAATGGGGGGTTTGAAGAGGTTGGGGGGAGGTTTTTAAAAAAGTAGTTTTTAGAGTTTGAAGGATGCAAGGAGGGGAAAAGTAATTTGGGAAAAAAAAGAGAGGTTAAGAGAGTTGGGGAAGCAATGTAAAAAAAAGCAAAAAGAAGAGTGGGTGAGGGTGGGTTTTCAACCAAAATTTTTTTTTGAAAAAAAAGAAAAAGTTTTGAAAAGGGGAAATTTAAAAAAATTTTGAAAAACCTAGAGAACAAATGGATTTGTCAGTTAAAAAATAGGGCGAGGGGGTTATTAAATGGAGAGTTAAGGGATTGGGGAAAATGGAGGGAAAAATTTTTAGGGAAATTTTTAAATGTTGATGAAGATAGGGAAGCTGTTTATTTCGTGTTTTAGGGGGAAGGAGGAAAAACATCTTGGGAGGGGGAGGAAGGCCAGTTGTGAGTGTGGGGGAAGTTCTTGGGGGCAGTAGGTAAAATGAAAAGGGGGAAGGCAGCCGGGATTGAAGGGGTAAAGATAGAAATGTTAAAAAAAACAGGTTGGGGGTGTAGTTTTTGGGGGGTTGGTGCAATTTTTTTAATAAATGTATGGAAGAGGAAGGTACCTAGTGATTTTGGGAGGGGAGCATGCATAGTTCCCCTTTTTATAAAGGCAAAGGGGGGAAAAAAAAAATGCAAAAAAAATAAGGGGGGTAAGTCTGTTGAGTATACCTGGGAAAAATGAAAGGTTAAATTATTACTGAAAAAAATTAAGAGTAAAAACGGGGGAATTTGGATAGGCCCGAGAACAAGGAGGCTTTAGGAAAGGTAGGGGGGTGTGGGCCAGGTTTTTTTTAAGTGAAACATAAAAAGGATAAGTGAAAAATAAATTTTTGGGTAAAGGGTAAAAAAAGGTCTTTTTTGCATTTTTGGATTTTGGGAAAAAGGGGGTTTGACAGGGTGGATAGGGGGGCAATGGTTTTGATGTTGCAAAGGGGTAAGGGTAGGGGGTTTGGTTTTCTGAAAGCAGTGAAGAGTTTTTACGAGGATAGTGGGCTCAAATTTAAAATATGTGGAAAGGGGGAAATTATTTCCCCCTTAAAAAGTAGGCCCAAACAAGGAAAGTTTTTGATGTAAAAGTGGTTGTTTTTAAAATTTTTTTATAAAATTTTGGTTGTAAGAGAAGTTAAAAAGTGAGGGGTTTTTTGGCAAGACGTGGATTAAAAGAAAATGAATTTACACATAAAGTGGGGGGGTTGTCCCCCCCCCTCAGTTGTCCTTTGCTGATGACACTTTTGCTCTTGGGGAAATTTTGAAAAAAGAAGCGCAAGATTGGTGGATGAAATTTGGGAGGGTGTGCCAAAAAAAAAAAAATTTAAAGTGAATACAGGAAAGAGTAAGAAATTTTGAGGATAAAAAAAGATTAGGTGATGAAAGTTGGAAAAACAGATTGGAGGGGGGAGGGAAAGGAGGAGGGGGAATGATTCAAATATTTGGGGGGGGTGGAAATTTTTCAGGGAAAGGGGTTTTAAAGATTAAGGGGGCAATCCAAAAATTGGGTGAGGGGGGGAAAAAGGGGGAGTGGTGCCCCTTAGGAGTCTTTGGGGACAAAGAACTTTTCCTTTGAGGCAAAGAGGGGAAGTAAAGAAATTATAATTTTTCCCAAAGTCTTATATGGGTGTGGGAAACATGGGGGATTTAATGTTGCAGCGAGGAGAAGGGTGGGGCAGTGGAGATGTCCTTTCTGAGAGCAATGGGGTGGGTGAATATAAGCAGAGAATTTTGAAAATTTTGGGAAATTTGGGGGGGAGGGGGGGAAAAAATTTCCAAAAATGTTGTCCAGAGGGCGAGGGAAGGGTTTTTTGGGGGTGGTTGGACATGTGGAGGGGAATTGGGGCGAAAAAGGGAAAAAATTCAAGAGTGGGATCAGTCTGTTGTGGAAGGAAGGCGGGGTAGGGGTCGGGCCCAGGGAAAAGGTTGGAGGGAGGGGGGGTAAAGGGGGTTTTGTGTGCGAGGGGCCCGGAAATTCCCCGCAGGCATGGCCGTGAGGTGTTTTTAAAAGGGGGAATTTGGGGACCAAAAAGGGTTTTTAAAACTTGAACCCTGCTGTTGGGGGGTGAGCAAAGTAACATTTTTGAAGGGGGTTAGGGGAAACCCCGGGAGGGGCCCGACTTGAGCCTGGGGATGGGGAAGTACAGTTTCCTCACTCTGAAGGGGGGTGTTCATGTTGCGTTTTAAAAAATGTTTTTTGTTTAAAACACCCTTCTTGGGAAGGGCAATTTTATGGGGTGAATGGGTGGGGAAATTTTTTTTTTTCGGGCCACCCTGGCCAGGGGGGGGGAAAGGCCATTTTATTTAAAAAAAAAAAAATAAAAAAAAATGAGAAACAAACCGTACTCGAAGATGTTGAGAAAATTAATTTTTGGGGGTGGATCAATGGAAAAAAAACAAAATTTTCAGGAAAATGGTCTTATGCAGTCGCTTATTTGTGGAAAAAAGGGTAAGCCAAAAATTTTCACGACATCTCATAAAGAAAATTTCCCACAACAAGTATGTATTTTTGGAAATTTTAAGGGCAGCAAGGCGATTTGGGGATTTTTAAAAACCTAGTGGCATAACAAAGTTATAAGGAAAAGGGGGCTGCCCGCTGAAAAAATTTCAGCAAAAAAATTCCTAAATGAAAAAAAGGAGAACCCAAAAAGACTGAACAATTAAAAACCCCCCAAAAAGTGTTCCGTTGTTTATGAAAAAAGGCCTCTTTTTGGAAGAAAAAGCCAAAGAGGACCTTCAATTTCTTTTAGGGGGGAAAAGGGAACCCCCCAGGGCAAAAACCTTTTGAAAGACAGGTGGGCTCTCATGTTTTTTTTTCGTAAAGCTTTGTGGGGTTTCAAAGTGAAACCGTTACTAGTTTAACCCTTCTGAAAATCCCCAAGGGGTGTTCAAAAAAAAAACAAGGTCCTGAAGAGTTAAAAATTTTGTGTTAAATTTGGGAAAACTAATAATAAAGGGTTTGGGTCATGAGGGAAATTTTCCTCCAAAAGGGGGTTTAAAGAAGTGTTTGGCCCCAGTGTGAAAAATTTCCTCCTGGATAATAAATTGGATCTCAAGTGCCTCCTGCTAATGGACAATGCACCTGCTCATCCTCCAAACTTGGATGACCTAATTCTGGAGCAGTTTGGGCTTATCACAGTGAAGTTCTTGCCCCTAATACCATTCCTCTCCTCCAGCCCATGGACCAGCAGATTATTTCAAACTTTAAAAAAATCTACACCAAAGCAATGTTTCAAAGGTGCTTTAATGTAACCTCAGACACTCACTTGACCCTAAGAGAGTTTTGGAAAGATCACTTCAGTATCTTCCATTTCATAAGCCTTATAGGTAAGTCATGGGAGGGAGTGACTTCCAGGACTCTGAACTCTGCTTGGAGAAAATTGTGGCCAGACTGTGTCCACAAGAGGGATTTTGAAGGGTTTGGAGCTGACCCTGACAAGCCTATGGCAGTTGTGGAATCTATTGTGGCATTGGGGAGTTCCACAGGGTTGGATGTGAGTTTGGAGGATGTGGAAGAGTTGGTGGATGACCACAATGAAGAGCTAACCACTGACGAGCTGCAAGAGCTTCAGTTGGAACAGCAACAGACTGCAGCTCAGAATATTGCTTCAGAGGAGGAGGAGGAAGAGAGATGGAAGAAGTTGCCTTCTTCAGAAATGTCGGCAACATGTACAGTGACAAAGTCTTGGCTCATTTTAGGGAAGTTTTAAAGAGACACCAGAAACAGAGCTCTCTGGACAAGTATTTAGTGCCACAGGTGTACAATGACTCTCAAGCTGGTCCTAGTGGCATTAAAAAACAAAGAAGAGAAGTAACCCCAGAAAAGCACATGGTACCCGAAGTCTTTATGGAAGGGATTCCCCTTCCAAACAGTAAATAATCCAATCTCTCCCCTCCTCCAGTCTTCCATACACTAAGAAGAATTGCCAATAAAGGTAAGTGTTTATGCTGTTTATGTTTCATTCATCATGTCCCATTTTTTGTGTATGTACTTCTATATTTCATGCAAAAAAATTTTTGTTTTAATATCTCTGGGTGTCTTGAATGGATTAATTGTATTTACATTATTTCTTATGAGAAAATGGTTTCAAAAATCGTCAATTTCGATAATAGTCACACTTTCTGGAATTTATTAATAATGAAAAACGAGGGTCCACTGTAAAAATAATAATAATAATAATAATATTTTTATACATATATACTTCTAAACTGTTGTATTCTGGGCACCTCTGCAAAAATAGTCATTATGTGTGAGTGAGGTGAAAGTGTTGAATGATGATGAATGTATTTTCTTTTTGGGGATTTTCTTTCTTTTTGGGTCACCCTGCCTTGGTGGGAGATGGCCGACTTGTTAAAAAAAAAAAGAATAACAACAACATGTAATAATAAGTTCCCTTGAAGCATGAAAAACAAGCCTCAGTCACCCCTGACAGTGACGTGATAAGATAACATTAGATAAGAGCTGACATTTGATGAGCATATGCGAGGGTGCGGTGATAAGACTTGATAAGATTAGAGATGACATTTGATGAGCATCGGCCCTCACTTTGTTTTCGCTGGTACACAAACATGTCTGTCTGTCTGCCAAGCTCCCTGTCTATCTGTATCCGTCTAGCTCTGTCTCAGAGAGAGCCACAAGACTGCATCATCACGTTTACTCATATCTTCAAGCAGAGTATAGCACTTTGTCTGGATTTTTTGGGTTATCCTAGGTAATTTACGCAATGTATAGTTGTATTTATGTGTACCTGTGAGACAGAGATAGACAGAGACAGATAGAAGGAGACAGACAGAGACAGATAGAAAAAAATAGAGACAGAGATAGACATAGACACAGACAAACAAACGGAGCCAGGCCGCCAGCAGCCACGCAGCTGGCCAGCCAGCCAATCAGCCAGTCAGCCAGCTTGCTGAACAAGTATTACATTCCAGAATTGTTTCTCTTTACTTAGGGCATGGGTTATAAGACATTCTGAAAGGGTGTTGCACATATGTTGCACATGGGTTATTATCAAGGTTTTTTGATATTTCCTCGACCACTTATGGCCACATCCACCTCAAAGCCACTAAACTCGGGGTCAGCACCACTTTCCTCTTAAAATGGGAGAGTTAATACTACATGACATCAATGAATCCCAGGTGTTTGCTGCGCTGTTTGCTGTAGCTGGTGCTCATTTGAACTGGTGCTCCCACAAGGTACTAAGTGGTCCCAGATTTTTTTAATACAGTGCACACTGAGTGTTATGACTCATTTTATGCTGACAAGGCATCTCAGGCCAATCATGCCATATTTGAAGACAGGAAAAATAAAACGTTTATATACATTTATGAAGGGGTTCAGGGAAACCGGCAGGCCGGACTTGAGTCCCGGAGATGGGAAGTACAGTGCCTGCACTCTGAAGGAGGGGTGTTAATGTTGCAGTTTAAAAACTGTAGTGTAAAGCACCCTTCTGGCAAGACAGTGATGGAGTGAATGATGGTGAAAGTTTTTCTTTTTCGGGCCACCCTGCCTTGGTGGGAATCGGCCAGTGTGATAATAAAAAAAATAAATAATAAAAATACATTTAGGGCACTAGCACTAAGAACATATACAGTGGACCCCGGTTAACGATTTTAATCCGTGCAAGAGGGGTAATTGTTATGCGAAATAATCGTTATGTGAATGAATTTTCCCCATAAGAAATAATGGAAATAAAATTAATCCGTGCAAGACACCCAAAAGTATGAAAAAAAAATTTTTTTACCACATGAAATGTTAATTTTAATACACACAAACTGAAAAAGGCATGCACACTTACATGACACTTACTTTTATTGAAGATCTGGTGATGATTGATGGGATGGGAGGAGGGGAGAGCATTATCTTCTTACTGTTTAGAAGGGGAATCCCCTTCCATTAGGACTTGAGGTAGCAAGTCCTTTTCTGGGGTTACTTCCCTTCTTCTTTTAATGCCACTAGGGCCAGCTTCAGAGTCACTGGACTTCTTTCGCACAAGATATCTGTCCATAGTGGCCTGTACCTCTCGTTCCTTTATCACTTCCCTAAAGTGTTTCACAACATTGTCAGTGTACAGGTTGCCAACACGGCTTGCAATAGCTGTGTGAGGGTGATTTTCATCCATGAAGGTTTGCACTTCAAGCCACTTTGCACAGATTTCCTTTATCTTTGTAGTAGGCAACTTCTTCAATTTCTCTCTCCCCTCCTCTGAACCAGTTTCCCCAGGTCTGGCCTCTTGCTCTTGAAGTTGATCTATCAGCTCATCAGTGGTTAGTTCTTCATTGTCCTCCCCCACCAACTCTTCCACATCCTCCCCACTAACCTCCAACCCCAAGGACTTTCCCAATGCCACAATGGATTCCTCAACTGGCATAATCCCTCAGGGTTAGCCTCAAACCCTTCAAAATCCCTTTTGTCTACACATTCTGGCCACAGTTTCTTCCAAGCAGAGTTCAAGGTCCTCTTAGTCACTTCCTCCCAAGCCTTACCTATAAGGTTTACACAATTGAGGATATTAAAGTGATCTCTCCAAAACTCTCTTAGAGTCAGTTGAGTTTCTGAGGTCATTACAAAGCACCTTTCAAACAGAGCTTTTGTGTACAGTTTCTTGAAGTTGGAAATAACCTGCTGGTCCATGGGCTGCAGGAGAGGAGTGGTATTAGGAGGCAAAAACTTCACCTTAATGAAGCTCATGTCCCCATAAGTCGCTCTGCCACGTCTGTAGGATGACCAGGGGCATTGTCTAACACCAGGAGGCACTTAAGTTCTAATTTCTTTTCAGTTAGGTAATCTTTCACATTGGGGCAAATGCATGGTGTAACCAGTTATAGAAAAATTCCCTAGTGACCCATGCCTTACTGTTTGCCCTCCACAGCACACACAAATTATCCTGAGGACATTCTTTTGCCTGAACGCTCTGGGAGTTTCAGAGTGATACACTAATAAAGGCTTCACTTTGCAATCACCAGTAGCATTGGCACACATGAGAAGAGTAAGCCTGTCTTTCATAGGCTTATGTCTGGGAGTGCCTTTTCCTCCTGAGTAATGTAGGTCCTGCTTGGCATTTTCTTCCAGAACAGGCCTGTTTCATCACAATTAAACACTTGTTCAGGTTTCAGTCCTTCAGTTTCTATGTACTCCTTGAATTCCTGCACATATTTTTCAGCCGCTTTGTGGTCCGAACTGGCAGCCTCACCATGCCTTATCACACTATGGATGCCACTACGCTTCTTAAATCTCTCAAACCAACCTTTGCTGGCCTTAAATTCACTCACATCATCACTAGTTGCAGGCATTTTTTTAATTAAATCCTCATGCAACTTCCTAGCCTTTTCACATATGATCGCTTGAGAGACGCTATCTCCTGCTAGCTGTTTTTCATTTATCCACACCAATAAGAGTCTCTCAACATCTTCCATCACTTGCGATCTTTGTTTCGAAAACACAGTTAAACCTTTGGCAAGAACAGCTTCCTTGATTGTCTTTTTGGTGCCCACAATAGTAGCGATGGTTGATTGGGGTTTCTTGTACAACTTGACTAGGTCGGCGATACGCACTCCACTTTCATACTTATCAATGATTTCTTTCTTCATTTCAATGGGAATTCTCACCCTTATTGGTGTACGGTTGGCACTAGAAGCTTTCTTGGGGCCCATGGTCACTTATTTTCCAGAAACAGCACCGAAAACACTGTAATAATATGAAATATTCCGAGTGTATGCTTGGATGTTACCGCGGAGGCTGGCTGGTAAACAATGGCACGGGCGGCACATGTGAGGCTGGCTGAGGGCGCACATTGGACGCGTCTCGGACGAAAATCGGTGAGCGGTTTTTAATCGGTATGCGCGGCAAAAATTTTGCGATTAAAGTAAGCGGTATGCGAAATAATCGCTATGTGATGCCATCGTTATGCGGGGGTCCACTGTATATACATTTGGACCATTTATGGGTTAATGCAAATAAAACAAAAAAGTCCTAGGTAATAGGTTGGTAGACAGCAACCACCCAGAGAGGTACTACAGTCCTGCCAAGTGGGTGTAAAACGAAAGCCTGTAATTGTTTTACATGATGGTAGGATTGCTGGTGTCTTTTTCCTGTCTCATAAACATGCAAGATTTCAGGTAGGTCTTGCTATTTCTACTTACATTAAGGTCACACTACACATGCATGTACAAGCATATATATACAGACCCTTCTGGGTTTTCTTCTATTATTCTTACTAATTCTTGTTCTTGTTTATTTCCACTTATCTCCATGGGGAAGTGAAACAGAATTCTTTCTCCATAAGCCATGTGTCGTAAGAATCGACTTAAATGCCGGGAACAAGGGGCTAGTAACCCCTTCTCCTATATACATTACTAAATGTAAAAGGAGAAACTTTCGTTTTTCTTTTTGGGCCACCCTGCCTCGGTGGGATATGGCTGGTGTGTTAAAAGAAAGAAAGATAAAAAAGTGACCTGTTAAGGTAAAAACAAACAGAAGAAATGCAAACAGTTTGGCTTAGGGATGATAATAAAGCAAGATGACAAAATCATAAGCATATACATGTTCATGAGAGCAATATCTATGGTGTATACAGTAGGACATTATGAAACTACAGGAAAACTTCAATTTAACAGACCAATAGGAGGATATGATGTCTAATAATGCTGACTGTTAGGGAAATCCTGATGTTAAAAAACAGCCAACTAGCTGCAGGTAGACCAAGGGCATTAAGCATCCATGAATAAAATGTGAAATGCACTTTTCCTTCAGTCTGTTTACAATAGGGATCACTGCAGAGTTGCCAGATTAACCACTGTTTCCATCCTCCAGGCTAAACATTATTTTATTTATCTTTTCAATTTATTAATATGAGATGCAAATATTTGGTTATATAATACAGTAAGCCAGATTAAAGAGAAAACACAGAGGGTGTCACCTGCCTATCCCACAATCTTTTCCCTAGCTCTATTTGAGATGAATAACTGTTCTGAGAAACAAAACTCAGCAAATAATAAATCTACATTTCTTATCAATTTCTACTAAACAAACATGTGTTGGATCTACTTGTGTGTGAGGATGCATGGCCTGCCTAGCATGAGCCTGTAGACACACAGCAGTGCTCATTGAGTTTCCCTGACACTGCAGTGCTCCTTCATTCTTATGTAACGGTTGTGAGTAGGAACTGCCTAAAAAGGGCCATCAGGCCTAATGCAATATTCCCCCTCTTCTGTAATAGGGGGGGATGTGGGTGGGATCTACCTCGCATGGGCTAGTAGGCCTACTGCATTGCAGTCTATTTTTATACAATGGTTGGGTGTGATCAAGCCCTGCCTGGCCATCTGCAGACTCCCCTATTCTGTAAAGGTTGGGTATTGGTAGGATCTGTTTAGTTTGGTCTAGTAGACCTACTGCAGTGCTCCATTTGTATGTTTTTATGTAATGGTTGGGTGACAGAAGGTACAGTTTAGAAAGGGCCAGCATGCCTACAACAGTGCTCTTCCTTTTGTAAAGGCTGGGTCTGAGTAGAATATGTTTAGTATGGGCCAGTAAGCTTACTGCAGTGGTCTATTTGTATCTTCTTATGTAATGGTTGAGTGTGAGTAGGACCTGCCTAGAAGGCACCAATAAGTTTACTGTATAAAAGACCTGCAGACATTTGAGACATCAATGTAAATGATGAGAGCATCAACCTCATCCCTGACAACTGATATTTTTGGTTTCTTCCTCTTAAAACCAGCACCTGCTTCAGATGCCAAGGTTAATCCAAGTGTACTTTAAAACAAAGATGAACACAGTAAATCAAATGAAAACAGATTGAATAACAACTCTTTATGTTGTTGTTGTTATTTGCTGTTGCTGATAGTTTTGTTGCTATTATTATTATTATTATTATTATTAGTTTTACAGGAGAAAGCTAAATCTGCAAGGGGCTATACACCAACTGGGAAATGAGAAGTACTCAATATTTGGCAATAACAGCATCATACTATTAAACTAAACTAATTTATTACTCAATTTTTTTTGCAACTAAACATCAATTAACACATCACAATATTTTTACAAAAACATTATTTCATATAATAAAAGGTAACTGAATTTCTAAATATATTTTTATTTAGTATTTTTACATACAAGACAGATGAGAATCATTTGTTAAGGTGTTTACAGTATCCCAGCCTCCTCAACATTTTAAGGGAAAAGGTCTTATGCTGAGTCAAGCCAGGAATTTCTTAACAGTTCACTACGGCTCACCTTTCACAAAATCTGCATTAAATACTAAATTACTGGTATACTCATTAGCCACAGCTCTGCTGCTCTCTACATAACAATCAATAATTAAAAAAGCTGTTTTTGCATAGAGAGCACATAACACAATACATACCGAAAGCAGTTCTGTGCCTTATTGGAAATATCTTCAGACATTCCCTTCACAGCTCTAACATAACTCAGAAGAGCTACAAATACGAAGAGGGCACAAAGCAGGTCTGCTCTCCCTACGATCCCAGATACCTAAACAAGAAGAAACATCAATTAATGATTTTTGCTCTCTTTCTATTATTTTTTAACACCTGGGCTGTCTCCCATCAAGGTAGGGTGACCCAAAATCAAGTGAACACATTCACTTTCATTCATTCAAAAGCTGTTTTTCCAGAATTACACAGGCAACACAGTTCAAATGACCTGAGCTACAACATCTCCATCCCTCCTTCAGCAGGCAGTCACTATAGTTTTCACCTCTAGGAATCAAGTCTAGGTAACTGGTTTCCTTGAATTCCCTCATAAATGTTACACTGTTCACACTCCAATGCAGGTAAAATCATGAAAACCACTTCCCTCCCCACTCCAAGCAAACACATTCACACAAATCTGCTGGATGCTCAAGCCCAAAGCACTCAAAACTTCTTTACCCCCTCCCACAACCATTCCTGGATGAAGCAAAAAAAAAGAAAAGTGGGTGGTTCATTGAGGCATTTGTGGAGACAAAGAACTTTATCCATGGAGGCAAAAATGGGAATGTACCAGAGTATAAAGTTGCCAAAACAGTATATGGGGAAAGTATGGGTTGTAAATGTTGCAGTGAGGAGGAGGTTGAAGGCAGTAGGGATGTCGTGTTTGACGGCAATGTGTGGTGTGAATTTTTTTACAGAGATTTAGGAGTGTGGAGATTAGATAATGAGGGATTACCAAAATTCAGAGGCCTGATGAGGGGTTGTTAAGGTAGTTTATGCATTTAGGGAGGATGGAGAACAGAATGACTAAAAGAGCAGGTGTCCTTTCCTTTATGCGTGTTCCAGGCCCTCGGCAGAAATATTAAGTTCATTCAGGCCATAAACACTTAATCCCTTGAAGGTCTAGACTCCAGTCTGAAAATTCCCCACAGGGTCCTGGAATTTTCAAAACTTTTTTTTATTTTTTTCTCATGAAATGGTAGATAATCTTTTTCTGAAAGTAATGAAACAAAAAGTACAAAATTTGATAAAAAAGTGATGAAATTAGGCTGTGCCAACGATATTTATTCATCAGCAATTTTGCCCACTTTGAGTCCTATTTTTGGCCAATCACATTGTTCCATTAGACCAAATTCTTAGATATTTAGCTAGTACGTGTTCCATTTTATTGACTGAGCACAAGAAATCACCTAATCAACTATTTCAACTACCCAATAAAGTGATCAGAAATTGGTAATTTTACCAATTTCACACAAATTTCAATATATGCCAATTTCAATTTTTTTTTTTTAACAAGTCGGCCGTCTCCCACCGAGGCAGGATGACCCAAAAAGAAAGAAAATCCCCAACACTTTCACCTCACTCACACATAATCACTGTTTTTGCAGAGGTGCTCAGAATACAACAGTTTAGAAGCATATATGTATAAGATACACAACATATCCCTCCAAACTGTTAATATCCCAAACCCCTCCTTTAAAGTGCAGGCATTGTACTTCCCATTTCCAGGACTCAAGTCCAGCTATATAAAAATAACCGGTTTCCCTGAATCCCTTCACTAAATATTACCTTGCTCACACTCCAGAATAAACAAAGTAGGCATTCCTGGCACTAAAATGACATTTCCTTTGTTCATTAGTTATGTTTTCAGGCTTTACACATGAATTCCATTTTGATTTTTTATTCACACAAAAAATAGAAGAGTTACTGTTATGCACTATTGTAAAATTGTATAAATAATATCAGCACATTTGTGAATGCATATCAAACCCACCAGTTGATGTGTACTGGACATGTGAAGTACAGTGGTACCTCGTGACACAAACTTAATTCGTTCCAGAAGGCTGTTTGAGTGCCGATACCGAACGAATTTGTTACCATAATGAATAATGTAAATTAGATTAATCCGTTTCAGGCCCCCAAAAATACACTTACAAAAGCACTTACATAAATACACTTACATAATTGCTCGAGTTTTAAGCTGTTTGCATCTCGAGGTACCACTGTAACTTGTTTACTCTTAAACATCGGCAAAAAAATTAATGTTTTCGCTACTTTGAGCTCAATTTTAAGCTGTTTTCATCCTAAAACTCATCAAAATCTTGTCTATTTCTGCAATATATCTTCCATTATATCAAATGAGACTAAGAACCAAGAATACAACCACAAAAACCATATGAAAATACGTACACCACAAAGTTGTCCTTTTAAACCAAATACACGGCTGCAGTTTTTTCTCATTATGCACTGCATGCTGAAGGATTTGTTTTATATGGTGCACACTTACTGCATAGACCCATTCTCTCATATCTAGGCCCAAGTTTACCGCTAACAGTTTATCTGAGTGAGCTGAGCTTATCATGTAGAACTACAGCATGGACCCTCAAAGGGTTAATTAGGCATAATAAGCATAGTCATGATGCTTCATGAACCTTACTGATCACATACAACAAATATCCATACAGTGGTACCTCGGGATACGAATTTATTTCGTTCCAGAAGGCTGTTCGAGTCCTGATACTGAACGAATTTGTTCCCATAAGGAATAATGTAAATTAGATTAATCTGTTTCAGACCCCCAAAAACACACTTACAAAAGCACTTACATAATTGTTTGAGTTTTGGGCTGTTTGTATCCCGAGGTATACCACTGCATATTGCCTTTACAGAATTACCAATAAAAATAGGGCATAGCATAACTACAAATTCTCATAAACCAAATCTGCATTAACCCTCTGACTATTTTGGTTGTATATATACTCTTACGACCCACCATTTTTGACGTATATATACTCATAAATTCTAGCGACTTCAAATCAAGCAGGAGAAAGCTGGTAGGCCCACATGTGAGAGAATGGGTCTGTGTTGTCAGTGTGCACCATATAAAAAAAATCCTGCAGCACGCAATGCATATTGAGAAAAAAAAAAACTCGGACTGTTTTTTTAAATTAAAATGCCGATTTTGTGGTCTATTTTTGTATAGTATTTATGGTTGTATTCTCGTTTTCTTGGTTTCATTTGATAGAATGGAAAACATATTATAGAAATACAGGTGATTTTGATTGGTTTTACTATGAAAACAACCTTGAAATGGAGATCCAAGTAGGGGAAATGTTTGATTTTTGCCGATGTTCAAAAGTAAACAAATGATGTCATTTTCCAATAAATGTCCAAGTAGCCATTTTAATATGCAGTCATGAATGGGTTGACATTATTTATACAATTATTACAATATTGTAGTAGTCTGCACAACAGTAAATCTTCTATTTGTTGTTTGAATAAAAATTCAAAATAGAAAGCAAAAGTAATATCAGAGGGGCCTGGAGATGTGATTGATGAACAAAAGAAAATGTTATTTTAGAGCCAGGAATGTCTGCATTGTTCATTCTGGACCCTATTTTGAAATTTTCATATTTTTTAATTTTCGTGAAATTGGCCAAATTGCAAATTTCTGACCACGTTATTGGATAATTGAAATCGGTAAATGGGAAGTTCCTTGTACTCAATCGATAGAAAAAATGGAGTTCTAAAGAAACAGCTATGAGTGTGGTCGACTGGAACAATGGAATTAGCCGAAAACAGGGCTCAGAGTGGGCGAAATCACCGATTTGCAAATATCGCCGAGGTCACTAACTTCGCGAGAGCGTAATTCCGTCAGTTTTCCATCAAATTTCGTTCTTTTGTCATTACAATCAGGAAAAGATTATCATTTCTTAAGAAAAAATAATTTTTGGGGGGAAATTTTGTGACACCAGGAGACACCTCAGGATTTGGGGTTGTGACAGTCAAGGGGTTAAGCAAGGAAGATCTGTGTAAATCTGGGGAGGAGGGAAGGAGGAGTAGGGATTGTTCTAGGAAGGGTTGGAGGGTGAGGGTAAAATAAGTTTTGAGAGCTAAGGGTTTGAACATCCAACAGGCTTGTATGAACACATTAGAGTAAAAGGAGATAAATGGTTTTTATGGCTTGATATACAGTTGAAGAGTAAGATAACACTTATGAAGGGATTCCAAGAATGGGCTGGGTGGATTTAAATCCTAGAGGTGGGAAGAACAGTGCCTATACTTTTCTAAAGGGGTGATGATGTTGCAGTTCAGAGGGTCATCTGAAATGTAATGTCAGAATAGTTCTGGCAAGACAGTAATTTAGTAAATGACAGTGAATGTGTTTCCATATTTTTTTTTTTAAATCACCCTGCCTTGGGAGAGACAGCTGACATGTTAAAAAAATTTAGTGATGTCAAACATCCATATCTAAGGACATACAATACTGATACTGGAACACTGTCTCATCTCCTACATATCCTAACCTGAGCCTTACTCTCCAAATAAAAACTCTTTACAACATTTGATAACTTACCACCTATTACATACATTTACAATATCTGCCACATTGGTTCCCCATGTAAAAAATTTAAGAAAATGGAGGCTACTTAACCCTTAAAAGGTCCAAACGTATACATGTTTATATGTTCTCTTGCACAGTGTCCCGAATATTTTGAAAAATAAAAAATATCAATTTGTAATGAAAATAAAGAGCACATTTTTCTAAGTGTTATAGGATAAAGAAAAAAAATTAGGGTCAGTACTTGCAGACATATGAGGCTGAGAAGTTGGTACTGGATGCTCACATGACAGCAACATCGAGTCCTGCCGCTTGCAGAAGTGTTGCCGATATACTTTTTTTCTATTTTTCATATTTTTATGTTCTGATAATTACAGTTTATAGTAGTTCTTGTCATTTCATAACCAATCTTTGTTCTGACACTAGTATTAGGTACTGAAATTGTCACAAACACACTGACAGGTGGCCATTTTACTACTGTCTTAGAATAAACACAAAGTATTTATAGGTTCCAGCAATAATAATGTTGTTGTTGTGGAAGAAGAAGACGAAGAAGACGATGAAGACGAAGACGACGACATAATAATAATAGGCAATAAGAAGTTCCCTTGAAGCATGAAAAACAACGTCCACCCCTGACAGTGACATGATAAGATGAGATAACATTTCATAAGAGCTGACGTTTCATAAGCATATGGGAGGGTGCAGTGATAACACTTGATTAGAAAAGATTAGAGGTGACATTTGATGAGAATCGGCCCTGCTTTGTTTTCGCTGGCCCACAAACACGTCTTTCTGTCTATTTGTCTGTCAAGCTCCCTGCCTATCTGTCTAGCTCTCTGTCTCAGAGAGAGCCACAAGACTGCGTCATCACGTTTACTCAAATCTTCAAGCAGAGTATAGCACTGTGTCTGGATTTTTTGGGTTACCCTAGGTAATTTACACTATGTATACTTGCATTTATGTGTACCTGTGAAACAGAGATAGAGAACAGACAGGCAGAGATAGACATCACTTTCCTCTTAAAAGGGGAGTGTTAATGACATTACATCAGTGAATCCTTGGTGTTTGTCGCACTGTTTGCTCCAGCTGGCGCTCTGTTTAACTGGCGTTCCCACAAGGTACTAAGTGGTCCAATATTTTTTTAATATGGTGCACACCGAGTGTTAACCAGGCATCTCAGGGCAATAGTGCCAAATTTGGAGGTAGGAAAATTACAACGTATATATATGTTTGGGGCGCTACACGTAAGAACGTATATATATATATATATACATTGGACCGTTTAGGGGTTAAACTCCCTTTTTTGGTCTACTTACAGCTTCTGTATGTATTGGATGTGTAGCAAACAAGATAGCTGAGAGGAGTGCTGCACGGGGTGCACCAGTACCAAACACCACATAGAAGACCCGAAGACTCATGATGCTCACAAGACAATGTAGCACAATATTAACAGCATGGTAACTGAATGGGTCCAGTGCACCCCAGGAATAATTTAATCTGTGGAGAAAATTACATAAATAACATTACTGAATTTTATGGAGAAATACAAAACAGAAAACACTAAAAATCAATAAAATGTTTGAAGGTCTACTAATCCTAAGTACTAGAATAAACTGCTTATAAAAGGAGTAATAGATAGTAGGTTGGCAGACAGTAAGCACCTAGGGAGGTGCTACCATCCTGTCATATGAGTGTGAAACCAAAACCTGTTGATTGTTAAACACCTGCAGGATTGCTGGGCTATCTCATAAACACATGACAAGTATGTCTTACTAATACATATAGGTGTAAACAGATTTGTCTGAGTTTCCTACTAATTTCTTAATAGTTCTTGCCATTGCTAGACTTCGCATTAGTAGAAAAAATGGTGATGTGTACATATCTGAATGTTAATGTTTTAACCCTTTGACTGTTTTGGCCATATATATACGTCTTACGAGCCAGTGTTTTGGATGTATTAATACGCATAAATTCTAGTGGCTTCAAATCAAGCAGGAGAAAGCTGGTAGGCCCACATGTGAGAGAATGGGTCTGTGTGGTCAGTGTGCACCACATAAAAAAAATCTTGCAGCACACAGTGCGTAATGAGAAAAAAAAACTGACTCTTTTTTTTTTTTGGGATTAAAATGCCGACTTTGAGGTGTATTTTCGTATAGTATTTATTGTTGTATTCTCGTTTTCATGGTCTCACGTGACAAAATGGAAAACATATTACAGAAATAGAGATGATTTTGATTAGTTTCACGATGAAAACGACCTTGAAATTGAGCTTAAAGTAGCGGAAATGTTCGATTTTTACCAATGTTCAGGAGTAAGCAAATTATACCACATGTCCAATACACGTCAACTGGGGAGTCTAATATTCTTTCACTAGTGCACTGATATTATTTATACCATTTTTACAATAATGCAGTAGTCTGCATAACAGTAAATTTTGTATTTTTTGTATGAATAAAATATCAAAATAGAAAGCAATAGTAATATAAGAGGGGCCTAGAGAAGTGACTAATGAACAGAGATACGTTATTTTAGTGCCAAGAATGTCTACATTGTTTATTATTTTATTATTATTATCACACTGGCCGATTCCCACCAAGGCAGGGTGGCCCGAAAAAGAAAAACTTTCACCATCATTCACTCCATCACTGTCTTGCCAGAAGGGTGCTTTACACTACAGTTTTTAAACTGCAACATTAACACCCCTCCTTCAGAGTGCAGGCACTGTACTTCCCATCTCCAGGACTCGAGTCCGGCCTGCCGGTTTCCCTGAATCCCTTCATTAATGTTACTTTGCTCACACTCCAACAGCACGTCAAGTATTAAAAACCATTTGTCTCCATTCACTCCTATCAAACACGCTCACGCATGCCTGCTGGAAGTCCAAGCCCCTCGCACACAAAACCTCCTTTACCCCCTCCCTCCAACCCTTCCTAGGCCGACCCCTACCCCCCTTCCTTCCACTACAGACTGATACACTCTTGAAGTCATTCTGTTTCGCTCCATTCTCTCTACATGTCCGAACCACCTCAACAACCCTTCCTCAGCCCTCTGGACAACAGTTTTGGTAATCCCGCACCTCCTCCTAACTTCCAAACTACGAATTCTCTGCATTATATTCACACCACACATTGCCCTCAGACATGACATCTCCACTGCCTCCAGCCTTCTCCTCGCTGCAACATTCATCACCCACGCTTCACACCCATATAAGAGCGTTGGTAAAACTATACTCTCATACATTCCCCTCTTTGCCTCCAAGGACAAAGTTCTTTGTCTCCACAGAATCCTAAGTGCACCACTCACTCTTTTTCCCTCATCAATTCTATGATTCACCTCATCTTTCATAGACCCATCCGCTGACACGTCCACTCCCAAATATCTGAATACGTTCACCTCCTCCATACTCTCTCCCTCCAATCTGATATTCAATCTTTCATCACCTAATCTTTTTGTTATCCTCATAACCTTACTCTTTCCTGTATTCACCTTTAATTTTCTTCTTTTGCACACCCTACCAAATTCATCCACCAATCTCTGCAACTTCTCTTCAGAATCTCCCAAGAGCACAGTGTCATCAGCAAAGAGCAGCTGTGACAACTCCCATTTTGTGTGTGATTCTTTATCTTTTAACTCCACGCCTCTTGCCAAGACCCTCGCATTTACTTCTCTTACAACCCCATCTATAAATATATTAAACAACCACGGTGACATCACACATCCTTGTCTAAGGCCTACCTTTACTGGGAAAAAATTTCCCTCTTTCCTACATACTCTAACTTGAGCCTCACTATCCTCGTAAAAACTCTTCACTGCTTTCAGTAACCTACCTCCTACACCATACACTTGCAACATCTGCCACATTGCCCCCCTATCCACCCTGTCATACGCCTTTTCCAAATCCATAAATGCCACAAAGACCTCTTTAGCCTTATCTAAATACTGTTCACTTATATGTTTCACTGTAAACACCTGGTCCACACACCCCCTACCTTTCCTAAAGCCTCCTTGTTCATCTGCTATCCTATTCTCCGTCTTACTCTTAATTCTTTCAATTATAACTCTACCATACACCTTACCAGGTACACTCAACAGACTTATCCCCTATAATTTTTGCACTCTCTTTTATCCCCTTTGCCTTTATACAAAGGAACTATGCATGCTCTCTGCCAATCCCTAGGTACCTTACCCTCTTCCATACATTTATTAAATAATTGCACCAACCACTCCAAAACTATATCCCCACCTGCTTTTAACATTTCTATCTTTATCCCATCAATCCCGGCTGCCTTACCCCTTTCATTTTACCTACTGCCTCACGAACTTCCCCCACACTCACAACTGGCTCTTCCTCACTCCTACAAGATGTTATTCCTCCTTGCCCTATACACGAAATCACAGCTTCCCTATCTTCATCAACATTTAACAATTCCTCAAAATATTCCCTCCATCTTCCCAATACCTCTAACTCTCCATTTAATAACTCTCCTCTCCTATTTTTAACTGACAAATCCATTTGTTCTCTAGGCTTTCTTAACTTGTTAATCTCACTCCAAAACTTTTTCTTATTTTCAACAAAATTTGTTGATAACATCTCACCCACTCTTTCATTTGCTCTCTTTTTACATTGCTTCACCACTCTCTTAACTTCTCTCTTTTTCTCCATATACTCCTCCCTCCTTGCATCACTTCTACTTTGTAAAAACTTCTCATATGTTTATTCTCATTGTTTATTCTGGACCCTATTTTGAAATTGGCATCTTTTTTAATTTGCATGAAATTGGCCAAATTGCCAATTTCTGACCACTTTATTGGATAGTTCAGATCGGTAAATGGGTGGTTTCTTGTACTCAACTGATAGAAAAAATGGTGTTCTAAAGAAATAGCTATGAGTTTGGTCAACTGGAACAATGGAATTGGCCAAAAACAGGGCTCAAAGTCGGCAAAATCGCCGATGCGTATGAAAGGTTTTTACAATGATATTTGGATGGAGGGGAGATTAAAAGAGTGGTGAGGGACTAAAAAAAAAAAAGTGAGAGAATGAGTGAAGCTCTGTCGGAAAATTCTGATGATAACATTAAAAGAGATTAATAAGTTGAGAAAGCCTGCAGAACAAATGGACTTGGCAGTTAATTAAGAAAGGCAGATGTTAAATGGGAAAGTAGAAGAATGGGAAAAGTGGAGAAAACATTTTGAAATGATGTTAAAACCAAAAAGAGGCAGTGATTTTATGCACTGGGCAGGGAGGGATAACATCTTACAGAAGCACAAAAGATGGAATTAACCCTTTCAGGGTCAGCAGGCCCTCTCCTAAATTTGTTCTCAGGGTCGAAAAAAAAAATAAATATATATTCTCATGAAATGATAGAAAATCTTTTTCCGATCATAATGACACCAAAAGTATGAAATTTGATGGAAAACTTACGGAATTATGCTCTTGCGAAGTTAGCGGTCTTGGCGGTTTACGCATCAGCGATTTCGTCCACTTTGAGCCCTATTTTTGTCCAATTCAGTCGACAAAAATCATAACTATTTTGCTAGAACTCCATTTTTTTCTATCGAATGAGTACAAGAAACCACCCATTTACCGATTTCAACTATCCAATCAAGTGGTCAGAAATTGGCAATTTCGCCAATTTCACTCAAATTTCAAAAGATGCCAATTTCCAAATAGGGTCCAGAATCAACAAGACAGACATTCCTGGCACTAAAATAACATTTCCTCTGTTCATTAGTCATGTCCCCAGGCCTCTGTTACATTTCTTTTGCTTTCCACTTTCAATTTTTACTCACACAAAAAATAGAAGATTTACTGTTATGCAGACAACTGCATTAGTGTAGAAATGGTATAAATAATATCAGCACACTTAGAAAGAATATTAGATTCATCAGTTGATGTGTATTGGACACGTGGCATGATTTGTTTACTTTTGAACTTTGGCAAAAATCGAACATTTCTGCTACTTTGAGCCCAATTTGAAGGTACATGTACTTTTCATTGTGAAACCAATCAAAATCATCTCAATTTCTGTTATATGTCTTCCATTCTATAAAATGAGACCAGGAAATCTAGAATACAACCATAAATACCATACGAAAATACACTGCAAAGTCGCTGTTTTAAACTAAAAACACAATCAAGAGTTTTTTTCTCATTATGCACTGTGTGCTGCACTGCGCACACTGACCACATTGGCCCATTCTTTCACATGTAGGCCTACCAGCTTTCTCTCGCTAGATTTGAAGGCGCTAGAATTTATGTGTACTAGTACGGCACCAACCCTGGCATGCAAGCCGTACTAGCATGGCACCAACCCTGAAAAGGTTAAGAGAAAGAGAGAATGTTAAAAGCAGGTGGGGATAGTGTTTTGGAGTGGTAGGTGTATTTGTTCAATATATGAATGATAGAAGGGAAGGTATCTAAGGAAGGCAAAAAGTATACACAGTTCCTTTGAATAAGGAAAAAGGGAACAAGAGCAAGTATAGGGTAATAAGTCTGTTGAGTACACTAGGTAAAGTGTATAATAAATTATTATTGAGAGCTGGGTTACAACAGAAAAAGGAGGTTTCAGAGGAACAAGGAGGATTAGGAAAGATATGGAATGTGTTGATCAAGTGTTTACACTGAAGGACATACTGTAAGTGAGCAGTATTTAGACAAAGGTAAGGAAATTTTTGTCACATTGATGGATTTAGAAAAGGCATATGATAAGGTGGATAAGACAACAATATGGCAAATGTTGCAAGAATATGATAAAGTATAATTAAAAGCAGTGAAGTATTTTTGTGTACAGTGAAGCTCAGGTTAGAGTATGCAGGACTGAAGGGAATTATTTTAAAGTAAAAGTAGGCCTGAGACAGAAATGGGCAATGTCACTATGGGTGTAAGCAAACACTTCAGGGAACTTGTTAATGTATGTACAACTCCTTCATCCAATCTGTGTTCATTGTTAATTTTTTCCCAGTGTACCAATTACAGTGGTACAGGTATCTTGTTGTGGAGTCCCACTTGCATAACTTGGAGTATAACCGGAGGATATTCTGAGGGCCAATGCCCCGGTGGCCCAGTCCATGACCAGGCTTCACGGTGAATCAGGGCCTGATCAACCAAGCTGTTACTGCTGGCCACATACGAACCGATGCATGAACAATGGCCTGGCTGGTCTACTGGTAATCCCCCTTTATGTATGCAGGGAGGCAGCTGAACACTCTTGGGCCCTTGATACTTATTGTGTTGTCTCTTAGCATTTGCCTTGAGAAAATTAATTCTGTAGTTCTTGAGAACTGCTCAAGACACATTCCATTAAGAAAAAGAAAGAGAAGATGTAAACTAGAAAGAGAGAGATGCTGCTGAGTGGAGCCAATATATCTGAAATATGAAGGTAGACACTAGTCAATGAAATTGCAAATATTGAACTTAAGCTGAAGGAATCTTACAGGAGACAAGAATCACAGGAAGAACTAAAAGCCATAAAGGAAATTGAATAAAACCCAAAATACTTCTTCTCTTATGCCAAATCTAAGAGAGAAACAACATCCAGTATTGGGCCTCTGCTTAGGTGAGATGGGACATACACAGATGACAGCCAAGAAATGAGCGAGATACTAAAGTCCCAATATGACTCAGTGTTCAGCGAGCCACTGCCCAGACTAAGGGTCGACAATCCAAATGAATTATTTATGAACGAAATCCAGAATGTGGTCATCTCAAAAATCTCAGATATTATCCTAACTCCATAAGACTTTGAAGTGGCAATAAATGACATGCCCATGCATTCTGCCCCAGGCCCAGACTCATGGAGCTCCATGTTCATCAAGAATTGCAAGAAGCCCCTATCGCGCGACTTCAGCATTTTAAGGAGAGGGAGCATGGACACAGCGGTCATCACACACACACTAAAAACAACAGACATAGCTCCACTCCACAAAGGTGGCAGTAAAGCAATTGCAAAAAACTACAGACCAATAGCACTAACATCCCATATCATAAGAATCTTTGAGAGGGTTCTAAGAAGCAAGATCACCAACCATCAGTTACACATACCCATCAGTTACACAACCCAGGGCAACACGGGTTTAGAGCAGGTCGCTCCTGCCTGTCCCAGCTACTGAACCACTATGACAAGGTCCTGGATGCTGTAGAGGATAAACAAAATACAGATGTAGTATACACAGACTTTGCAAAAGCTTTCGACAAGTGTGACCACGGTGTAATAGCACACAAAATGCGTGATAAAGGACTAACAGGAAAAGCTGGTAGATGGATCTATAACTTCCTGACAAATAGAACACAAAGAATAATAGTAAACAGAGTAAAGTCCCAGGCAGCCACGGTAAAAAGCTCTGTTCTACAAGGCACAGTACTCGCTCTCATTCTATTCCTCATCCTCATTTCTGACATAGACAGAGATGTAAGCCATAGCTCCATGTCTACCTTTGCAGATGACACCCGGATTACCATGGCAGTGACCTCCATCGAAGACACCGCGAGACTCCAAGTGGACATCAACCATATCTTCGAATGGGCCACTCAAAACAATATGAAGTTCAACGAGGAGAAATTTCAACTATGTATACTCAGATATGGGAAACTTGAGGAAATTAAAAATGTATCAGGGTATACGACAAATTCTAACCACACAATAGAGCGGAAAAATAATGAGAAGGACCTAGGAGTGATAATGTCAGAGGATCTCACCTTCAAAAACCACAACACTGTATCTACCTTATCTGCTAGGAAAAAGATAGGATGGATAATGAAAACCTTCAAAACTAGGGATGCCAAGCCCATGATGATTCTCTTCAAATCACTTGTGCTCTCTAGGCTGGAATACTGCTGTACACTAACAGCCCCCTTCAAGGCTGGTGACATTGCAGACCTGGAGAGTGTACAAAGAACTTTCACGGCACACCTAAGTACGATAAGGCTCCTAAATTACTGGGAATGGCTGAAGGTCCTTGATTGTATTCCCTCAGACGCAGGCGAGAGAGATACATGATAATGTACACTTGGAAGGTCCTGGAAGGATTGGTACCAAACCTGCACACAAAAATCACTCCCTATGAAAGCAAAAAACTCGGCAGGAGATGCAACATTCCCTCGATGAAAAGCAGGGGTGCCATGAGTACATTGAGAGATAACACAATAAGCATCAGGGGCCCAAGACTGCTCAACTGCCTCCCAGCATACATAAGGGGGATTACCAATAGACCCCTGGCTGTCTTTAAGGCACTGGACAGGCACCTAAAGTCAGTACCTGACCAACCGGGCTGTGGTTTGTACGTCAGCTTGCATGCGGCCAGCAGTAACAGCCTGGTAGATCAGACCCTCATCTGTAAATTCTACTGAGGATGTTAAAATGACAGTTCTGAATATTGGACACAACTGGTGCCATTTATGATTAATTTCAATACATGAGAAGGCAATGAAATAATCAGAAAGAAAACTGAATAATTAACATTAGCTTGGGAAAGATTTAAGATACTGGGACATACGAGTTTAATGCCTTCAAAGGATTAATGATCAAAATCAGAGCTTCAACAAATATCCAATAAGTAATGTGCTCTACAAAAATGTATATTAAATTAGAAACCTACCTGAATGAAAGCACTGTCAGCGGCCTATATGATTTGTGACTTGATGGATGAGTAAGACGAGTTCCCCAGAAATCATTGTGAAAAAGGTTCCCAAGGGGAGTCTCGCCTCGAATATCATTGTTATTGACAATGGCTTCAGAGTCATCAAATACAAATTCTCCAGAGAGGGAGTTCACAAAACAGATACAAGCACATACGCCCACAAGAAAGGCTGCAGCAGGGTATGGAAGATCTGCAATATATTAAAAACACATGTAATAATCATTATCAGGCATAAAAATAGCATAGCTGTAAATATAAAATTAACAGCAATAATGCAACCCAACATGGCTGAACAAGCTCCTTTTGATAAAATCTGTTAAATTAATTTTTAAACCATTAATTCTTTACTGTCCAAACATTGATCTATGTTCTTACCGCTGCCGCACCAAACGTAGATCGACCTTTTATTTTTCCTGCCTTCAATTTGGCACGATAGGCCTGAGAGGCCACCTAGACATGAGAGAATGGGTCTGCGCACTCAGTGTGCACAGTATGAAAAAATCGGGGACCCTGCAGTACCACGTGGTAGCATTAGTTACAGCACCAGCTTGGGTTATCATCATGGTAAACCCTCAGGATTCACTCATGCTCCATTGTATTAATGCCCTCTTATTTGAGGAAAGTGATATAGAATCTGAGTTTAGTGGATCTGAGATGGATGTGGTCACAAATGATCGAGAAATTAGTACAAATATTGATGATAACCCAGATGACCCACATCCCATCACCTCTGGGGTGGCCAGCATTACTACTCAAGAAGCAACCAGGCAAACGGAAATTATCAATTGACAATAGTGACAATAGTGAAAATGATGTAAGTAACGATGAGATTGATTTTATGCCCATAGAGGATTCTTCAAGTGACAGTGATATACGTTATTCCCCAGTGAAGCGTACCTTTAGGCATCATCGCTTACATTCAGGCAGTGTGCCATATGCAGATCCCAAGGGTAGTGGGAAGTCATGATAGTGATACCGAACATGAAAGGGAATATGCGGGAATAGAGAAGGGGGGTGGCATAGTGCCTGGGTCACATGGTGCAGTGGGCGGGCAGACAAAGGACCGCCTGGCACCCCCTCAACCGTGTGCTGCCTCCACTCCCACTCCTCCTCCTGCTTCCCCATGCCAATGCCACAGGTCCACCTTGCACAATCAGCCTATGAATAGAACTGGACAGAAAGTACAATATTCATGCCACATCCTTTCAATTTTGATGCCAGTGGAAATGGTATCCTCCCAGAATGCCCCCATCATGAATGAGTCTATAGAGTATTTTCAACAATACTTTGACGAACCCATAATGAATCTGATCATCACCCAGACGAACAACACTACTGCTATATAATGGACAACACAGAGACTGCAGAACTGTCATGGCTGCACAGGTGGAAGGATACAACTGTGGCTGAAATGTACTTATTCCTTGGTGCACACATGTGCGATAAGGCGCCTAAACTACTGGGAACGGTTGAAGGTCCTTGATCTGCATTCCCTCTAACGCAGGAGAGAGACATACATGATAATATACACTTGGAAGGTCCTGGAGGGATTGGTACCAAACCTGCACAAGAAAATCACTCCACATGAAAGCAAAAGACTCGGCAGGAAATGCAACATTCCCCTGATGAAAAGCAGGGATGCCACAAGTATACTGAGAGACAGCACAATAAGTGTCTGGGGCCCAAGACTGTTCAATTGCCTCTCAGCATACAAAAGGAGGATTACCAGGAGACCCCTGGCTGTCTTCAAGAAGGCACTGGACAGGCACCTAAAGTCAGTACATACCTGACCAACTGGGCTGTGGTTCGTACATCAGCTTGCGTGCAGCCAGCAGTAACAGCCTGGTTGATCAGACCCTGATCCACCATGAGGTCTGGTCTCAAACCGGGCCACGGGAGCGTTGACCCCTGAAACCCTCTCCAGGTAAATTCCAGGTATACTGTCATGCTTATGCCTCGTATGTATAAGCACACTACAGTACATATTGGTCCACAGACTAATTCCTCAGTACTCCTGTCTTCCGTGACCTCCTCCCCTGCAACAGATTCACAGTTGCTATGAATGTTGCACTTCTGTTCAAGGCACAACTGTCATTCAAACAATATATACTGAGCAAACATAATTGCTCTGGTATAAAACTTTTTGTTACGTGTGACTGTGAGAATGGCACAGTGTTGAATGTCATTGTCTATACCAGGAAAAACACACTCGATGATACCAGGAGGATGTTGGGCATTTCTGGTAATGTTCGCAAGATGGTGGGGCCATACCTTGGCAAGGATCATACACTGTTCACAGACAACTGGTATACAAGCCCTTTGCTCACTGATTTCCTCCATGTCAACAATACCGATATACAGTGGAACCTTGGTTTTTGTTTGCCCTGGTTTTTGCTGAATTTGGTTTTTGAGGACTTTTTTCATCAAAATTTTGTCCCAGTTTTCGTTCATCACTTCAGTTTTCGTAGAGCTGACAGTGGTCTGCCATACTGAACGTGTCCGTCTGCACCTGCACAAAGCATCCCACGTATTCTGACTCAGTCTGGCTTTGTTTCTCGTTGGTGGTGGGTGGTGGTGGGTGGTGGTGATGGTGGTAGAGGGTGGAAGTGATGGTGGTAGAGGGTGGCAGTGATGGTGGTAGAGGGTGATAGTGATGGTGGTAGAGGGTGATAGTGATGGTGGTAGAGGATGGTAGTGATGGTGGTAGAGGATGGTAGTGATGGTGGTAGAGGATGGTAGTGATGGTGGTAGAGATAACCTCTCCTTCCTCTCCCTTCCTCGCTGTCTTCCAAATGCCAACAAGAGTCTTCAATAAAGGTAAAAGTGATGTTAAATGTTCATTTATCCATTTCATTAGCCCTTTATATTTATTTCTCATTGTTTTCTGTATGTAAAACTTTAGTTATTCTCTATAAAATGTATTTTTTGTTAATACTTTTGGGTGTCTGGAATGGATTAATTGGATTTACATTATTTCTTAAGGGAAATATTGCTTCAGTTTTCACTGAATTTGGTTTTTGTCAGACTTTCTGGAATGAATTAATGACGAAAACCGAGGTTCCACTGTATGTGGAACAGTGAGAAGAAACAGAAAATATATGCCAAGGTTCACTGGAGGCAGTGTTGAAGGTGCAGTACAAGCATTTCATACTAATGACATCATGGCAATGACATGTCATGACAAACAGGACATGACATTGCTGTCAACCATTCACAGAAACAAGATGATACAAAGTGAACAGGGACATCAATGAATGCACTGTAAAGGCAGCTGTTGTCGTCAACTATACGAACAATAAGCAACTAGTAGACAAGCATGACATGATGATAGGGTTCGTTGATTGTGTTCATAGGAGTCGCAGGTGGTACATGTGTTTTTCCACCTTGCAGACATTGCAGTGCTCAATGCCTTCAATATATACAAAATAAAGACTGGAAAACGACTTCATTATGCAGAATTCACCCTCAATGTCACAAAGCAGATAGTATAAATGTATAGTACCACACCTGTATCTGCCGCTCAACAGTGACCTGTCCCCCAATCACAACCAGTGGGGGAAGTGCCAGAGCGAATCCTCACTAACTGTCACTGCCCGATACAGATACCGTCTACCCCAAAAGAGAAATACAGTAGACAGTTTTCTCCATTGCACTATTGCGGCATATTTTCAACTAACACTTTAAAATTCAACTAACACGGTGCCACTTTTGGGGGAAAAACTTGGAGCACTGAGAGGTGGACCGCAGGATTTCAAATCTATGTTGGTGATAAACTTTGTTGATTCCTGCATACTAATCAGTACATGCAGTGTTTACATATGCTGCTATGATGTGTTCAGCTTGCTGGCTGGCTGGTTGGTTCGTTGGCTGACTGGCTGGCTGACTGGTTGGCTCATTGGCTGACAAGTCCCTCTGTCTAAGAGAGAGCCGGAAGTCAGAGAAAGTCCTCAACCCTCGTACCTAGTCTATGTTTATTAATCATTTCTGGCTTTAATTCCACGAAAATCATCCTCTCTTTCTTTTCGGCACTGTCCTTTGCACTTGCTTCCATAGGACCCATGGTTAGAAGAAAGAAATCTGGCGAATTAACTGCACGAAACATAAGGAAATCACAATAATTCCTTGCACAGCAAGGGTAGCTCCGTAAGCACATGTGCACTGGTGAGCATTATGGTGCTTGACTGATACCTATCTCCAATACACCAAGGAGGAAGGAGGGGCAGCCGCCAGCTTCAGGGAGTCCCAAAAGTCTAGAAAATATGGAGAACTTGCCCATCATTATGTTTGTTCCAATAGGCTCAGAGACCCTTGGCTCATGGGGAAAGAGTGCATCTAAGTTCCTTAAGAAGCTAGGCAAAAGACTCATTAGGGTAACAAGGGATCCCAGGGCAGCTAGTTTTCTGTTCCAGTGACTCAGCGAGGAAATGCCTGCTGTATTTTGGGCACACGCCCCACTTCTGAAGAGCTGGATGAGATTTTTGCATTATAATCAGCGACAAACACGTAACAATATGTACTAGACATGTATCTCTCACATCTCATGTACTTATTATATTATTATGTATTATTATCATAATTATAATAATATGTAAGAACTAATAATTATTATTATTATTATTAATTTAGGGACCTGGAGCACAGATCCAATTCTCTAGATCAAGAGCCCCTCACCATGTAGTAGTAGTAGTAGTACTAGTAGTAGTACTAGTAGTACTACTACTAGTACTACTACTAGTACTACTATAGTACTACTATACTACTACTACTAACCACCACCACTACTACTACTACCACTACTACTAATAATAATAATAATAATTATTATTATTATTATAATAATAATAATACAATATGTTAGTAATAATAATAATAATAACAGTAAGGAGAAACTTCAAAAGGCTGCCAGTAGCTGACACCACCATCAGCAAAACATTGGTAACCACTACTAGTACACTTTTCACCTGTCTAGTAGTCTATTAGTATTAGGTTAAGTCTGCCCGAAATGCCTCAGCATGATAGTGGCTTTTTTTGCTCCAATCATATTATGATATGTAAACACATACTGTAACCTTTGCAAAGAAATAAATATTTTATTAACTTATTTAAGGAACCTCCCTTGAGGGGCAAGTTCGCATCCTGAAATTTCCTTCGTATCCAGAAGCAAAAAATCGATCGAACGACGGTTCGTATCCTGAAAAATTCGCATGGTAGGGCGTTCATAAGCCGAGGTTCCACTGTACTATATAACAAGTTCACACTAACATATACTATTAAGTTAGCAATAGAATTAGGCATTAAAAAACAATAAACAAAAATACACATACAGTACACTCATTACTTACCTTAAAATATTTGTACAGTCTTAATCTAGGGTGAGATGAGTAGTATTTATTGTAAGAAATCAACTGTGGTATGTATGGTAGCCAGCCAGGCTTGTGATGTAGTTCAGCTGGGCTTGTGAGGTCTCTGGGGAGACCTAATTTAACCAATTATCTGGTCACACCTTGCCTTGGCAAATGTCTGACAGAGCCACTCCTTTTCGGCTTAAGACTGAGGTCTTTTGTTCTGGATGGCGTCAAACCTCGACGTCAGATCACCACCACGTGTGCACACCTCATTGTGGGGGGTGCTCTCGGGACAATATAAGCCCAAGGAACAGCTGAGCAGACAGATTCGGGCAGAGCTCTGGCCTGGGAGCAGAGCTGAGCTGGAGAGTCTAGGGAGAAGAGACTGTTGGAGACATTGGGCAGAGTACTGGCTTGGAGCAGTACTCGTGCTGTGTAGGTCTTGGGACCTGTGGCTTAGTTCCTGTAGTGAACTGTCCTCTGTACTATATTGTAAGTTATATTCATTTTCGTCAAGTTGATTGTGTTCCCTGTCTCACTGCTTATATGTACCACCCCATTTGTCTAAACCACAATAATGTTCTCCTGTTCCCAAATATATTATTGTACAAAGACTTAATAATAAACTGTGTTTGAGTAGAATAGTAATATTCACTGTCCCTGTTATTTACTCATTTCTCCATTTATTTATGTTTAGTTAAAGTAGTGAGAGGGTGAGTAGTGTGGTGGGTAGAGTAATAAGAGGTGATGATGTAGTCACAAGTGACCTCACATTACCTACCTACCTCCGCACTCATCCCTCCTACTGCCTCGCCTGTCCCCTACCTACTAACTCCCTCCTCTTACTCCCATAAACCCCAATTATCGGTACATTCCAAGCCCCCCCTACATGACAGTCTACCATAACAGGTTGCTCCGATCAAACAATATTTTATGACATTTAAGTGTCCCAGAGCGATAAAATGCATATACAGTTCACTCATTACTCACCTTAAAATATTTATAGTCTTAACCCTTAAATGGTTCAAACGTATATATACATTCTCTTGCGTAGCGCCCCAAACGTATATATACGTTTCATTTTTCATTCATTCAACATTGGCACGATAGGCCTGAATCGCCTAGACATGAGAGAATGGGTGTGCACACTTATTGTGCACCGTATGAAAAAAATTGGGGGCGCCTGGGTACCACATGCTTTTTTTTTTCTATAAAAAAAATTCTCAAAATATTCGGGGCGCTGCGCAGGTGAACGTATATATATGTTTGGACCATTTAAGGGTGAACTATTCGTATGAACATATGCTCTGTTGTTTACCGTTGGATTTCCTCCAGTTTTGGTGGACAAGACAAAGTGTTTTCACTCTTTCCCGAAAATATTTATCAAAAATATACCTCAAACAACAACTGAAAAATGACTGATTTACTGAAGATGCCATTTGCCCCCGAATCATTTCTATATGGGACAACGTAAGGTTGTTTGGACACTTGGTGCTGAGAGAACAATGCTAATACGAATTTCTAATGTTCTAATATCCTCTAAATGTCTTATATTTATTTCACAAAAAAATAAAGTTTGTTAGTACTTGGAATGTTGCAAAAAAGTCTGCCCTTTACTCCCACATAACTCCCAAAGTATTTGGAATATTTCCAAAGTTATTTCATTAGAAAATAGAGAAATAATTATTCTACAATTTCTGTGAATATTATTCCATTTAATTAAGTAATAACATCGGAAAATGTTGGCATAAATGAATAAGTTACTTCCGAGATATTAGCCTGGAGCGCCAGCCGGCCCGCCGTCTCGAAAAAAAAAAATCGCTGGAATCGCATTTGTTTGGGTGTATTTCTTAGTAAACTGGTGTTCTAGTGCAGTTATCCTCTTCAACACACCATTTTCTATCATTGAAGACCAAGTCATACAACAAGAAGTCGAGGGGTAACAATTTTATATCAAAGATTACTGGTGGATTCTCGCCATATTACGGCCTATTTTATTCAGTCTTGAGTATATAACATGTTTGTATGTTACTTATAGTGTTTATTATATCATATTAGATCAATTTTGATAGATAAATAAGCTGTAGAGTTGATATATAAGCTGATATAAACGTAATAATGAAGTGATTTCTCCTGGCACTCTCTGGAGCCGAGCATTCCCATATGGTGCCTGGTTGGCTCTAAGTCTACAGATAAGCTCCGCCTACTTTTTTATGATGCCAAATAGTCAGTTATTATACTAGAAAGAACAATGCAAGAAAAAGCGATAAAAAACAAGGAAAAAATTCCAAAAAATATATGGACCGTGAGCAGACGTGCCACCCATACTGCCGTTACCTTACCTGATATAAATGACTAATTTCTTGTAGAAACGTCGTAGAACATTGATTCTTGTACCATTGTGTTGC
>NC_069406.1:15145512-15214236 GCF_026875155.1 Cherax quadricarinatus
GGGGGAAAAAGGGAACGGGGGGGGTGGGGTTTATAAAGTGAAAAAGGGGGGGGCAGTCCATGTTGGGAAAAGGGGGAGGGCCCCAAAGTGTGGAAGGCCCCAAAAAGGGGGGCCCAAGGGGGGAGGCAGGATGGGCTCTCACATTGGGAAAGGGGGAAGGGGGAGTCCATTTGGGGGGGGGATGGGGGTTTAATTTGGAAGGCAGGTGGGCGTCACACATGTGGTGGAAAAGGGGAAAAGGAGGTACCAGTTAAAAGGAGGGGAGTTTTTAGTTGGAAGGGGGGATCAGTCACATGTATGGAAGGGAGGAGGGGCGTCACAATTTTAAAGGAAGGCCCTGGGGCCCGGGTGGGGAAGAGGATGGACCACCTTTTGGAAAAGGGGGGGAGCGAGTCAAGTATGAAGGGGTGGTCAAAGGGGCCGAGGACCAAAATTTTTGGAACAGGAGGGGGGGGTCCTTTACTTTTTAAAAGGGGGGGAGGCCCCCACATGTGGGAAAGGGAGGGTGGAGGCAGTCACATGTAGGGGGCGGGTGAGGTAAAGAAAGGGGTTGGGGAACATTTTTAAAGGCAGTGAACGTCAAACCCCGTTTGGAAGGGGTCGCCCCCTTTTGGAAAGGGGGAGGGCCCAGTCACTGATGGGAAGGGGGAAAATTACGTTAAAACAATGGGGGGGTAGTGAAGGGGGGGAGGTCCATCAATGTTGAAGGCATGGGCCTTTTGAACAGGGAAACCCCCTGGGGGGAAAAAAACCCGGTTTTAGGAATACTTAAAAAAGGGGGGAGGGGGCGTCAAATGGAAAAGGGGGCCCAATTTGGAAGGGAGGATGGAGCGTCAGCACTTTGGAAGGGGGGAGCCACTTTAAGGGGGTGGGGCTCGCAAAAGTGTGGGAAAGGGAGGATGGGCGTCAGTCAATTTGGAAAAAAGGATGGAAAAGGGGGCTTTTAAGGGGGGCGGAAAATGGGGGGGACAATTTAAAAGGAGGGTGGAGGCAGCACATTTGGAAACAGGATGGGCGAGTCACATGTTAAGGGGGTGGGGTGTCCCTGTTGGAAGGGGAATGGGGGGTCAATGGGGGGAAGGGGGAGGTCATCACATGTGGGGGCAGGAGGAGCAGTCATTTTTGGGGAAAAGGGGTGGGCCCAAAAAGGGAAGGGAGGTGGGGGCAGTCAAAGGGGGAAAGGGGGAGGGCCCCGGTAAGGTGGAGGGGCACCCTTTGGAAAGGGGGATTGAATTATGGAAGGGGAGGGGTCATACAGGGGGGGCCCGGATGGGAAATTTGTAAACTTTGGAGCCATTGGGGAACCCGTTGGGGGAAAAAACGTAGTCCATGTTGGGGGGCAGGGTGGACGGAAAAATTTTGGGAAAAATGGGGCGTCAGGTTAAGGGAGGGTGGAGGCCCCTTTTGGAGGGGAAAAGGGGGAAAGGGGGGAAGGGCCAGCACATGTATGGAAGGCAGGATGGAGCGTCATCACATGTTAGGAAGGCAGGGTGGGGCGTCAGTCACATGTGTGGGAAGGGAGGGTGGAGGCGCAAGTATGAGGAAGGCAGAAGGAGCGTCGTCACATGTATGGAGGCAGGATGGAGCGTCATACTGTGTGGAAGGCAAGGTGGAGCGTCAGTCACATGTAGGAGGAGATGGACGTCAGTCACTGTATAACAGGGGAGCGTCATCACATGTGTGGAGGGGTGAGCGTCAGCACATGTATGGAGGAGATGGGCTCGTCACATGTTGGAGCAGGATGGGCGTCGCACATGTGGAAGGCAGGGGGCGTCAGTACATGTTGGAAGGCAGGATGGCGTCTCACATGTGGAAGGCAGAGGGCGTCAGTCCATGTGGAAGAGGGGACGTCGTCACAGGTTTTAAAATGACTCAACTTATGGGCAGGAGGAGCGTCACACATGTTGGAAGCAGGATGGAGCGTCATCCCTGAGAGCAGTGGAGCGTCATCACTGTTGGAGACAGGATGAGCTCATCACATGTTGGAAGCAGGATGGAGCGGTCAATGTATGGAGCAGGATGGAGGCGTACAGTATGAGAGGAGGAGCGTATCACATGTGGAAAGAGGAGGTAGAGTATAGGGAGGAGGACCCCCCCCGGAAGGGATGGCGTCATACATGTTGGAGGAGGATGGGGGCGCATCCTGTTGGAGCGGAGGGGCGTCGTCACATGTATGGAAGGCAGATGAGGTCATCAATGTGTGAAGCGAGGAGGCACGAGGAGCATACATTGTATGGAGGCGGTGGAGCTCAGTCACATGTATGGAAAGGGGTGAGCGTCAGTACATGTATGGAAGGCGATGACGTGTCAATGTGGAGCAGATGGAGCGTCAGTCAATGTTGGAGCGGATGAGCAGTCAATTTTTAGGAGGCGGGGGGCGTCAGTCACAGTATGAGGGAGGATGAGCGTCAGTCACATGTTGAAGGAGGAGGAGGTCTCAATGTATGGAAGGCAGGATGGAGCGTCAGTCACAGTAGAAGCAGATGGGCGTCTCAATGTGGGAAGGCAGATGGCGTCAGTCAATGTATGAGGGGGAGCGTCATCACATTATGGAAGGCAGGATGGACGTTCATGTATGGAAGGCAGATGGAGCGTCAGTCACATGTTGGAAGGGGAGGGCGTCTCAATTATGGAAGCAGGATGAGCGTCAGTCACATGTGTGGAAGCAGGATGGGGTCAGTCCAGTATGGAAGGCAGGAGGGCGCAGTACAGTTGGGAAAACAGTGGGGCGTCAGTACTGTATGGAAGGCAGGAAGGAGGTCAGTCATGTTGGAAGGCAGGATGGGGCGTCACTGTGTGGAAGGAGGGGTCGTCAATGTTGGAAGGGGGATGGAGTCAGTCAAGTGGAGAGGAGGAGCGTAGTCAATGTTGGAAGCAGGGACGTCATCACAATTGGAAGGCGGTTGGAGCGTCAGTCACATGTGGGGGAGACGAGTCCTGTGGAGGGTGAGGAGTCCAAGTAGGGAGGAGGGGAGTCACATGTGAAGGGGGAGGATGGAGCGTCAGTCACATGTTGGAGCAGAGGAGCGTCAGTCAATGTATAAGGCAGATGGCGTCTCACATGTGTGGAAGGCAGGATGGAGCGCGTCACATGTTGAGGCAGATGGCGTCATACATGTGGAGGCAGATGGAGCGTCTCACAGTTAACAAAGGGGGTTGAGGGCAGGAGGAGGTCAGTCACATGTTGGAGCAGGATGGGCGTCATCATGTTGGAAGCAGGATGGACGTCATCAGTTGGAAGGCGGATGGGGCGCAGTCACATGTTGGAACAGGATGGGCGTCCACTGTGGGAAGGCAGGATGAGCCAGCACATTAGGAGGAGGGCGTCATCACTTGTGGAAGCATGGAGCGCATCACAGTTGGGCAGGATGGAGCGTCAGTCAATTGGGAAGGAGAGGGTCAGTCAATGTTGAAGGCAGGAGGAGCGTCAGTCATGTTGGAGGCAGGATGGAGTCACACATGTATGGGGGGGGGGGGGGGGGGGGGGGGGGGGGGGGGGGGGGGGGGGGGGGGGGGGGGGGGGGGGGGGGGGGGGGGGGGGGGGGGGGGGGGGGGGGGGGGGGGGGGGGGGGGGGGGGGGGGGGGGGGGGGGGGGGGGGGGGGGGGGGGGGGGGGGGGGGGGGGGGGGGGGGGGGGGGGGGGGGGGGGGGGGGGGGGGGGGGGGGGGGGGGGGGGGGGGGGGGGGGGGGGGGGGGGGGGGGGGGGGGGGGGGGGGGGGGGGGGGGGGGGGGGGGGGGGGGGGGGGGGGGGGGGGGGGGGGGGGGGGGGGGGGGGGGGGGGGGGGGGGGGGGGGGGGGGGGGGGGGGGGGGGGGGGGGGGGGGGGGGGGGGGGGGGGGGGGGGGCAGGATGGAGCGTCAGTCACATGTGTGAAGCAGGTGGAGCGTCAGTCACATGTTGAAGGCAGGATGGAGCGTCAGTCACATGTATGAAGCAGGATGGAGCGTCATCACATGTATGGAAGGAGGATGGAGCGTCAGTCACATGTTGGAAGGCAGGATGGAGCGTCGTCACATGTATGGAAGGCCAGGATGGAGCGTCAGTCACATTATGGAAGGCAGGATGGAGCGTCATCCATGTATGGAAGGCAGGATGGAGCGTCAGTCACATGTATGGAAGGCAGGATGGAGCGTCAGTCACATGTGTGGAAGGAGGATGGAGCGTCAGTCACATGTAGGAAGCAGGATGGAGCGTCAGTCCATGTATGGAAGGCAGGATGGGCGTAGTCACATGTTAGGCAGATGGCGCGTCCAGTATGAAGGCAGGATGGAGCGTAGTCACATGATGGAAGGCAGATGGAGCGTCAGTACAGTGTGGAGGCAGGATGGAGCGTCAGTCACATGTGTGGAAGGCAGGATGGAGCGTCAGTCACATGTATGAAGGCAGGATGGAGCGTCAGTCACATGTATGGAAGGCAGGATGGAGCGTCAGTCACATGTATGGAAGGCAGGATGGAGCGTCAGTCACATGTATGGAAGGCAGGATGGAGCGTCAGTCACATGTGTGGAAGGCAGGATGGAACGTCAGTAACATGTGTGGAAGGCAGGATGGAGCGTCAGTCACATGTGTGGAAGGCAGGATGGGCGTCAGTCAATGTATGGAAGGCAGGATGGAGCGTCAGTCACATGTTGGAAGCAGAGGAGCGTCAGTCACATGTATGGAGGCAGGATGGAGCGTCAGTCACATGTGTGGAAGGAGATGAGCGTCAGTCACATGTAGGAAGGCAGGATGGAGCGTCAGTCACATGTGTGAACAGGATGGAGCGTCAGTCACATGTATGGAAGGCAGGAGGCGTCAGTCACAGTATGGAAGCAGGATGGAGCGTCAGTCACATGTGTGGAAGGCAGGATGGAGCGCGTCACATGTGTGGAAGCAGGATGGAGCGTCAGTACATGTATGGAAGCAGGATGGAGCGTCGTCCATGTTGAGGCAGTTGAGCGTCAGTCACATGTGGGAAGAAGGGGAGGTCAGTCACATGTATGGAGGCAGGATGGAGCGTCAGTCAATGTGTGGAAGGCAGGATGGAGCGTCAGTCACATGTATGGATAGGCAGATGGAGCGTCAGTCACATGTGTGGAAGGCAGGATGAGCGTCAGTCACATGTTGGAAGCAGGATGGAGTATGTGCAGAGGAGCTCAGCCATGTGAAGGCAGGGTGAGCTCAGTCACATGTTGAAGGCAGAGGAGCGTCAGTCACTGTATAGGAGAGGGCGCAGTCAATGTGTGGAAGCAGGATGGAGCGTAGTCACATGTGAAGGCAATGGACGCGTACATGTTGGAGGCAGGATGGAGCCGTCACTGTGTGGAAAGCAGGCTGGAGGTCGCACATGTTGAAAGGCAGGATGGAGCGCATCACATGTATGAAGGCAGGTGAGCGTCAGTCACATGTGGAAGGCGGATGAGCGCAGTCACATGTTGGAAGCGATGGACTATCATGTGTGGAAGGCAGATGACGCAGTCAAGAGGAAGCAGGATGGACGTCAGTCACATGTGGGAAGGCAGGATGGAGGGAGTCATGTTGGAAGGCAGATGGACGCATCACATGTTGGAGCAGGATGGAGGTCACACAGTTGAAGGCGAGAGCGCAGTCCATGATGGAAGCAGGATGGGTCAGTCACATGTATGGAAGGCAGGATGGAGCGTCAGTCACATCCGTGGAAGGCAGGATGGAGCGTCAGTCACATGTGTGGAAGGCAGGATGGAGCGTCAGTCACATGTGTGGAAGGCAGGATGGAGCGTCAGTCACATGTATAGAAGGCAGGATGGAGCGTCAGTCACATGTGTGGAAGGCAGGATGGAGCGTCAGTCACATGTATTGAAGGCAGGATGGAGCGTCAGTCACATGTGTGGAAGGCAGGATGGAGCGTCAGTCACATGTATGGAAGGCAGGATGGAGCGTCAGTCACGTGTATGGAAGGCAGGATGGAGCGTCAATCACATGTGTGGAAGGCAGGATGCAGCGTCAGTCACATGTATGGAAGGCAGGATGGAGCGTCAGTCACATGTATGGAAGGCAGGATGGAGCGTCAGTCACATGTATGGAAGGCAGGATGGAGCGTCAGTCACATGTATGGAAGGCAGGATGGAGCGTCAGTCACATGTATGGAAGGCAGGATGGAGCGTCAGTCACATGTATGGAAGGCAGGATGGAGCGTCAGTCACATGTATGTAGGCAGGATGGAGCGTCAGTCACATGTATGGAAGGCAGGATGGAGCGTCAGTCACATGTATGGAAGGCAGGATGGAGCGTCAGTCACATGTATGGAAGACAGGATGGAGCGTCAATCACATGTGTGGAAGGCAGGATGCAGCGTCAGTCACATGTATGGAAGGCAGGATGGAGCGTCAGTCACATGTATGGAAGGCAGGATGGAGCGTCAGTCACATGTATGGAAGGCAGGATGGAGCGTCAGTCACATGTATGAAGGCAGGATGGAGCGTCAGTCACATGTGTGGAAGCCAGGATGGAGCGTCAGTCACATGTATGGAAGGCAGGATGGAGCGTCAGTCACATGTATGGAAGGCAGGATGGAGCGTCAGTCACATGTATGGAAGGCAGGATGGAGCGTAGACATGTATGGAGCAGGATGAGCGTCATCACATGTGGGAAGCAGGATGGAGCGTCAGTCACATGTATGAAGCAGGATGGAGCGTCAGTCACAGTGTGGAGGGAGGATGAGCGTCAGTCACATGTTGGAAGGCAGGATGGAGCGTCAGTCACATGTATGGAAGGCAGATGAGCGTCAGTCACATGTATGGAAGGCAGGATGGAGCGTCAGTCACATGTGTGGAAGGCAGGATGGAGCGAGTCACATGTATGGAAGGCAGGATGGAGCGTCAGTCACATGTATGGAAGGCAGGATGGGGCGTCAGTCACATGTGTGGAAGGCAGGATGGAGCGTCAGTCACATGTATGAGAAGGCTCAGATTGGATGGAGCGTCAGTCACATGTATGGAAGGCAGGTGAGCGTCAGTCACATGTGTGGAAGGCAGGATGGAGCGTCAGTCACATGTATGGAAGGCAGGATGGAGCGTCAGTCACATGTATGGAAGGCAGGATGGAGCGTCAGTCACATGTATGGAAGGCAGGATGGAGCGTCAGTCACATGTGTGGAAGGCAGGATGGAGCGTCAGTCACATGTATGGAAGGCAGGATGGAGCGTCAGTCACATGTATGGAAGGCAGGATGGAGCGTCAGTCACATGTGTGGAAGGCAGGATGGAGCGTCAGTCACATGTATGGAAGGCAGGATGGAGCGTCAGTCACATGTATGGAAGGCAGGATGGAGCGTCAGTCACATGTATTGGCAGGATGGAGCGTCAGTCACATGTGTGGAAGGCAGGATGGAGCGTCAGTCACATGTGTGGAAGGCAGGATGGAGCGTCAGTCACATGTATGGAAGGCAGGATGGAGCGTCAGTCACATGTATGGAAGGCAGGATGGAGCGTCAGTCACATGTATGGAAGGCAGGATGGAGCGTCAGTCACATGTATGGAAGGCAGGATGGAGCGTCAGTCACATGTGTGGAAGGCAGGATGGAGCGTCAGTCACATGTATGGAAGGCAGGATGGAGCGTCAGTCACATGTATGGAAGGCAGGATGGAGCGTCAGTCACATGTATGAAGGCAGGATGGGCTCAGACATTATGAAGAGGATGGAGCGTCAGTCACATGTATGAAGGCAGGATGGAGCGTCAGTCACATTATGAAGGCAGGATGGAGCGTCAGTCAATGTATGGAAGGCAGGATGGAGCTCAGTCACATGTTTGGAAGCAGGTGGAGCGTCATCACATTTGGAGGAGGATGGCGTCAGTCACATTTGGAAGCGTGAGTCACAGTGTGGAAGGCAGGGAGTAACATGTTGGAAGGCAGGATGGAGCGTCAGTCACATTGTGGAAGCAGGATGGAGCGTCAGTCACATGTATGGAAGGCAGGATGGAGCGTCAGTCACATGTATGGAAGGCAGGATGGAGCGTCAGTCACATGTGTGGAAGGCAGGATGGGGTCAGTCACATTTGGAAGGAGATGGAGCGTCAGTCACATTATGAAGGCAGGATGGAGCGTCAGTCACATGTATGGAAGGCAGGTGAGCGTCAGTCACATGTTGGAGGCGGATGGGCGTCAGTCACATGTATGGAAGCAGGATGGAGCGTCAGTCACATGTATGGAAGGCAGGATGGAGCGTCAGTCACATGTATGGAAGGCAGGATGGAGCGTCAGTCAAATGTATGGAAGGCAGATGGAGCGTCAGTCACTGATGGAAGGCAGGATGGAGCGTCAGTCACATGTGTGGAAGGCAGGATGGAGCGTCAGTCACATGTGTGGAAGGCAGGATGGAGCGTCAGTCACATGTATGGAAGGCAGGATGGAGCGTCAGTCACATGTATGGAAGGCAGGATGGAGCGTCAGTACATGTATGGAAGCAGGATGGGCGTCAGTCACTATGGGAAGCAGGATGGAGCGTCAGTCACATGTGCGTGGAGGCAGGATGGGGATGAGCGTCAGTCACATGTTGGAGGCAGGATGGAGCGTCAGTCACATGTATGGAAGGCAGGATGGAGCGTCAGTCACATGTATGGAAGGCAGGATGGAGCGTCAGTCACATGTGTGGAAGGCAGGATGGAGCGTCAGTCACATGTATGGAAGGCAGGTGGGCGTCAGTACATGTTGGAAGGCAGGATGGAGGTCATCCATGTGTGGAAGGCAGGATGGAGCGTCAGTCACTGTTGGAAGGCAGGATGGAGCGTCAGTCACATGTATGGAAGGCAGGATGGAGCGTCAGTCACATGTGTGGAAGGCAGGATGGAGCGTCAGTCACATGTATGGAAGGCAGGATGGAGCGTCAGTCACATGTATGGAAGGCAGGATGGAGCGTCAGTCACATTTGGAAGGCAGGTGAGCGCAGTAAGTTGGAGGCAGGATGGAGCGTCAGTCACATGTATGGAAGGCAGGATGGAGCGTCAGTCACATGTATGGAAGGCAGGATGGAGCGTCAGTCACATGTATGTAAGGCAGGATGGAGCGTCAGTCACATGTATGGAAGGCAGGTGGAGCGTCAAGTTCACAATGTATGGAGCAGGATGGAGCGTCATCACATTGTGGAGCAGATGAGCGTCATCACATGTATGGAAGCAGGTGGCGCAGTCACATGTATGGAAGGCAGGATGGAGCGTCAGTCATGTTGGAAGCAGGATGGAGCGTCAGTCACATGTATGGAAGCAGGATGGAGCGTCAGTCACATGTTGAAGCAGGATGGAGCGTCGTCACATGTATGGAGGCAGGATGGAGGTCAGTCACATGTTGGAAGGCAGGATGGAGCGTCGTCACATGTGGAAGCAGGATGGAGCGTCAGTCACATGTTGGAAGGCGATGAGCGTCAGTCACAGTATGGAAGGCAGGATGGAGCGTCAGTCACATTGTGTGGAGGCAGGAGGAGCGTCAGTCACATGTATGGAAGGCAGGATGGAGCGTCAGTCACATGTTGGAAGCAGGATGGAGCGTCAGTCACATGTGTGGAAGGGGATGGAGCGTCAGTCACATGTATGGAAGGCAGGATGGAGCGTCAGTCACATGTATGGAAGGCAGGATGGAGCGTCAGTCACATGTATGGAAGGCAGGATGGAGCGTCAGTCACATATGGAAGGCAGGATGGAGCGTCAGTCACTGTATGGAAGGCAGATGGAGCGTCAGTCACATGTGTGGAAGGCAGGATGGAGCGTCAGTCACATGTATGAAGGCAGGATGGAGCGTCAGTCACATGTATGGAGGCAGGATGGAGCGTCAGTCACATGTGTGGAAGGCAGGATGGAGCGTCAGTCACATGTATGGAAGGCAGGATGGAGCGTCAGTCACATGTATGTAAGGCAGGATGGAGCGTCAGTCACATGTGTGGAAGGCAGGATGGAGCGTCAGTCACATGTATGGAAGGCAGGATGGAGCGTCAGTCACATGTATGGAAGGCAGGATGGAGCGTCAGTCACATGTATGGAAGGCAGGATGGAGCGTCAGTCACATGTATGGAAGGCAGGATGGGCGTCAGACATGTTGAAGGCAGGATGGAGCGTCAGTCACATGTTGAAGGAGGATGGAGCGTCAGTCAATGTTGAAGCAGGATGGAGCGTCAGTCACATGTATGGAAGGCAGGATGGAGCGTCAGTCCATGTTGAAGGCAGGATGAGCGTCAGTCACATGTTGGAAGCAGGTGAGCGTCGTCACATGTATGGAAGGCAGATGGAGCGTCAGTCACATGTTGGAAGAGGATGGAGCGTCAGTCACATGTATGGAAGGCGGATGGAGCGTCATCACATGTGTGGAAGGCAGGATGGACGTCAGTCACATGTATGGAAGCGGATGAGCGTCAGTCACATGTTGAAGCAGGATGGAGCGTCAGACATGTTGGAAGGCAGGATGAGCTCAGTCACATGTGTGGAAGCAGGATGGACGTCATCACATGTATGGAGGCAGGATGGAGCGTCAGTCCATGTTGGAAGGCAGGTGAGCGTCAGTCACATGTGTGGAAGGCAGGATGGAGCGTAGTCACATGTGGGAAGCAGGATGGTGCGTCAGTCACATGTGTGGAAGCAGATGGGCGTCGTCCATGTATGGAAGGCAGGATGGAGCGTCAGTCACATGTGGAAGCAGGATGGAGCGCAGTCACATGTATGGAAGGCAGGATGAGCGTCAGTCACATGTTGGAAGGCAGGATGGAGCGTCAGTCACATGTTGGAAGGCAGGATGAGCGTCAGTCACATGTATGGAGGCAGGATGGAGCGTCAGTCCACTGTATGGAAGGCAGGATGGAGCGTCTGTCACATGTGTGGAAGCGGATGGAGCGTCAGTCAATGTTGGAAGGCAGGATGAGCGTCAGTCACATGTTGGGAAGGCAGGATGGGCGTAGTCACATGTATGGAAGGCAGGAGGAGCGTCGTCACATTGTATGGAGGCAGGATGGAGCGTCAGTCACATGTATGGAAGGCAGGATGGAGCGTCAGTCACATGTATGGAAGGCAGGATGGAGCGTCAGTCACATGTGTAGAAGGCAGGATGGAGCGTCAGTCACATGTATGGAAGGCAGGATGGAGCGTCAGTCACATGTATGGAAGGCAGGATGGAGCGTCAGTCACAGTTAAGGCAGGATGGAGCGTCAGTCACATGTTGGAAGGCAGGATGGAGCGTCAGTCACATTATGGGAATGGTCAGACAGTTGGAAGCAGTCTAACTGTGTGGAAGGCAGGATGGAGCGTCAGTCACATGTTGGAAGGCAGGATGGAGCTCGTCACATGTAGGAAGCAGGATGGAGCGTCAGTCACATGTTGGAAGGCAGATGGAGCGTCAGTCACATGTTGGAAGGCAGGATGGAGCGTCAGTCACATGTTGGAAGGCAGGATGGAGCGTCCAGTCACTGTTGGAGGCAGGATGGAGCGTCAGTCACATGTTGGAAGGCAGGTGGGCGTCAGTCACATGTTGGAGGCAGGATGGAGCGTCTGTCACATGTATGGAAGGCAGGATGAGCGTCAGTCACATGTTGGAAGGCAGGATGGAGCGTCAGTCACATGTTGGAAGGCAGGATGGAGCGTCAGTCACATGTTTGAAGCAGGATGGAGCGTCAGTCCATGTATGGAAGGCAGGATGGAGCGTCAGTCACATGTTCGATGGAGGCAGGATGGAGCGTCAGTCACATGTTGGAAGGCAGGATGGAGCGTCTAGTCACATGGTGGAAGGCAGGATGGAGCGTCAGCACATGTTGGAAGGCAGGATGGAGCGTCAGTCACTGTATGGAGGCAGGATGGAGCTCATCACATGTTGAAGGCAGATGGAGCGTCAGTCCATGTGTGGAGGCAGATGGAGCGTCGTCAACATGTATGGAAGGCAGGATGGAGCGTCAGTACATGTATGGAAGGCAGGATGGAGCGTCATCAATGTTGGAAGGCAGATGGAGCGTCAGTCACATGTATGGAAGGCAGGATGGAGCGTCAGTCACATGTATGGAATGCAGGTGGAGCGTCAGTCACATGTTGGAAGGCAGATGGAGCGTCAGTCACTGTATGGAAGGCAGGTGGAGCGTCAGTCAATGTTGAAGGCAGGATGGAGCGTCAGTCACATGTGTGGAAGGCAGGATGGACGTCATCCATTTGGAAGGCAGAGAGCGTCAGTCACATGTATGGAAGGCAGGATGGAGCTCAGTATGTTGGAAGCAGATGGAGGTCAGTCACAGTGGAAGCAGGATGGAGCGTCAGTCACATGTTGGAAGCAGGATGGAGCGTCAGTCACTGTATGGAAGGCAGGATGGAGCGTCAGTCACATGTTGGAAGGAGGGCGTCAGTCACATGATGAAGCAATGGACGTCAGTCACATGTTGGAAGGCAGGATGGAGCGTCAGTACATGTTGGAAGGCAGGATGGAGCGTCACACTGTATGGAAGCGAGGAGGTCGTCACATGGTGGAAGGCAGGATGGAGCTCAGTCACATGTTGGAAGGCAGGATGGAGCGTCAGTCACATGTTGGAAGGCGGATGAGCGTCAGTCACAGTATGAAGGCAGGATGGAAGGTCAGTCACATGTTGGAAGGCAGGATGGAGCGTCAGTAGTACAGTGTGCGGACTTGGAGAGGATGGAGCGTCAGTCACATGTATGAAGGCAGGATGGAGCGTCAGTCACTGTTGGAAAGAGCAGATGGACGTCAGTCACAGTGTGGAAGCAGGATGGAGTCAGTCACATGTGTGGAAGGCAGGATGGAGCGTCAGTCACATGTGTGGAAGGCAGGATGGAGCGTCAGTCACATGTATGGAAGGCAGGATGGAGCGTCAGTCACATGTATGGAAGGCAGGATGGAGCGTCAGTCACATGTGTGGAAGGCAGGATGGAGCGTCGTCACATGTTGGAAGGCAGGATGGAGCGTCAGTCACATGTTGAAGCAGTGGAGGTCTCCCATTTGGAAGGCAGGATGGCGTCAGTCAATGTTGGAAGCAGATGGCGTCATCCAGTAGGAACAGGTGAGCGTCGCACATGTTGGAGCAGAGGAGCGTCAGTACAGTGTGGAAGGCAGATAGCTCGTACAGTTGGAGGCAGGATGGACGTCATCAAAAAAAAAAAAAAAAAAAAAAAAAAAAAAAAAAAAAAAAAAAAAAAAAAAAAAAAAAAAAAAAAACCCCCCCCCCCCCCCCCCCCCCCCCCCCCCCCCCCCCCCCCATGGAAAACAGGATGGGGCGTCAGTCACATGTGTGGAAATGGATGGTAGCGTCAGCAATGTTGGAAGGAGGATGGAGCGTCAGTCACATGTATGGAAGGCAGGATGGAGCGTCAGTCACATGTATGGAAGGCAGGATGGAGCGTCAGTCACATGTATGGAAGGCAGGATGGAGCGTCAGTCACATGTATGGAAGGCAGGATGGAGCGTCAGTCACATGTATGGAAGGCAGGAGGAGGTCAGTCACATGTATGGAAGGAAGGATGGAGCGTCAGTCACATGTGTGGAAGGCAGGATGGAGCGTCAGTCACATGTATGGAAGGCAGGATGGAGCGTCAGTCACATGTATGGAAGGCAGGAGGGAGCGTCAGTCACATGTATGGAAGGCAGGATGGAGCGTCAGTCACATGTATGGAAGGCAGGATGGAGCGTCAGTCACATGTATAAGGCAGGATGGAGCGTCAGTCAATGTTGGAAGAGGAATGGAGCGTCAGTCACATGTTGGAAGGCAGGTGGAACGGTCAGTACATGTGTGGAAGGCAGGATGGAGCGTCAGTCACATGTTGGAGGCAGGATGGAGCGTCAGTCACATGTATGGGAAAGGCAGGATGGAGCGTCAGTCACATGTATGGAAGGCAGGATGGAGCGTCAGTCACATGTATGGAAGGCAGGATGGAGCGTCAGTCACATGTGTGGAAGGCAGGATGGAGCGTCAGTCACATGTGTGGAAGGCAGGATGGAGCGTCAGTCACATGTATGGAAAGCAGATGGAGCGGTCAGTCATATGTGTGGAGGCAGTGGAGCGTCAGTCACATGTGTGGAAGGCAGGATGGAGCGTCAGTCAATGTATGGAAGGGCAGGTGGGAGCGTCAAGTCACATGTCTGGGAAGGCCAGGTTGTGAGCGGTCAGTCACATGTGTTGGGAGGCTAGGATGGAGCGTCAGTCACATGTGTGGAACGCAGGATGGAGCGTCAGTCTCAATTGTTTGGAAGGCAGGATGGAGCTGACAAGTCACATGTGTGGAGGCAGGATGGATCGTCAGTTCAACATGTATTGGAAGTGGCATGGATGGTGCGTCAGTCACATGTATTGGAATGGGCAGGATGGAAGCGTCAGTCACATGTGTGGAAGCAGGATGGCAGCGTCCTAGTCACAAGGTATGGAGGAAGGTGGAGCGTCAGTCACAGGTATGGAAGGCAGGATGGAGCCGTCAGTCACATGTGTGGAAGGAGGAGGGAGCGTCAGTACATGTATGGAAGCAGGATGGAGCGTCAGTCACATGTGTGGAAGCAGGATGGAGCGTCCGTCACATGTGTGGAAGGCAGGAAGGATGGAGCGTCTGTCACATGTTATGGAATGGCAGGATTGAGCGTCAGTCACAAGTATGGGAGGCAGGTTGGAGCGTCAAGTCACATGTGTGGAAGGCAGGATGGGCGTCAGTCACCAATGTATGGAAGGCAGGATGGAGCGTCAAGTCACCATGTGTGGAAGGCAGGATGGAGCGTCAGTCACATGTATGGAAGGGCTGAGGAAGCGTCAGTCTCATGTGTGCAGCGAAGGCAGGTTTTGGAGAGTCAGTCACATGTGTGGGAAGGCAGGATGGCAGCGTCAGTACATGTGTGGAAGGGCAGGATGGAGCGTCAGTCACATTATGGAAGGCAGGATGGAGCGTCAGTCACATGTATGGAAGGCAGGATGGGTGCGGTCATTCACCCATGTGTGGAGGCAGGATGGAGCGTCAGTCACATGTATGGAAGGCAGGATGGAGCGTCAGTCACATGTGTGGAAGGCAGGATGGAGCGTCAGTCACATGTGTGGAAGGCCAGGGGATGGAGCGTCAGTCACAATGTATGGAAGGCAGGATGGCACGTCAGTCACATGTGTGGAAGGCAGGCAGGTGGAGCGCATTCACATGTGTGGAAGGCAGGATGGTGCGTCAGTCAATGTGTCGGATAAGGTCAGGATGGAGCGTCTGTCACATGGATGGGAAGGAGGATGGAGCGTCAGTCAATGTGTGGAAAGGCAGGATGGAGCGTCGTCACATGTGTGGAAGGCAGGACTGGCGCGTCGTACATGTATGGAAGGCTCAGGAATGGAGGCGACAGTCAACATGTATGGAAGGCTGGATGGGCGTCAGTAACATGTGTTGGTGGGGGGGAAGGCAGGATGGCAGAGTCAGTCAAAATGTATGGAAAGGAGGATGAGAGTCAGTCACATGTGTGGGAAGGAGGATGGAGCGTCAGTAAACATGTATGGATAGGCAGGATGGAGCATCAGCACATGTATGGTAAAGACAGGATGGAGCGTCAGGTCACTTGTGTGGAAGGTCAGGAAGGAGCGTCAGTCACAAGTATGGAAGGCTGGATCGGAGCGTCGCGTTCCATGTGTGAGGCTCAGGATTGGAAGCGTCCAAGTCACATGTATGTATAGGCAGGAGGGAGGTCGTCACATGTGTGGAAGGACAGGATGGTAGCGTCTGTCACATGTATGGAGGCAGGGTTGGAGCGTTCAGTAAATGATGTGGAAGCAGGACTGGAGGCGTCTGTCACATGTATGGAAGGCAGGTCGAAGGACCGTCAGTCACATGTTGGAAGGCAAGGATGGAGCGTCAGTACACAATGTATGGCAGGCAGATTGGAGCGTCAGTCACATGTATGGAAGGCAGGATGGAGCGTCAGTCACATGTGTGGAAGCAGGATGGTAGCGTAAGGTCACATGTATGGAAGGCAGGATGGAGCGTCAGTCACATGTGTGGAAGCCAGGATGGAGCGTCAGTCACATGTATGGAAGGCAGGATGGAGCGTCAGTCACATGTATGGAAGGCAGGATGGAGGTCAGTCACATGTCTGGATAGGACTAGGACTTGAGCGTTCAGTCACATGTTTAGGAAGGCAGTGATGGTAGCGTCAGTCACATGTATGGAAGGTGGATGGAGCGTCACAGTCACTGTATGGCAGGCAGGATGGAGGCGTCAGTCCACATGTAGGAAGGCAGGAATGAGCGTCAGTTATCACATGTGTGGAAGAGCAGGAATTGGGAAGCGTCAGTCACATGTGTGGATGGCAGGATATAGCGTCAGTCACCTGTATGGAAGTGCAGGATGGAGCTTCAGTCACAAGTATGGAAGGCAGGATGGTAGCGTTCAGTCACATGTATGGAAGGCAGGATGGTAGCCTGGTCAGGTTCACATGTAGGAAGGCAGGCAAGGAGGAGCGGTCTAGTCACATGTATGAATGGCAGGATGGAGCGTCAGGTCCACATGTGTGGAAGCCAGGATGGAGCGTCAGTCACATGTATTGGAAGGCAGGATGGAGCGTCGAGTCACATGTTGTTGAAAGGGCAGGATTGAGCGCGTAAGTCGACATGTGTGGAAGTCAGTGATGGAGCGTCTCAGTTACATGTGTGGATAGGCAGGATGGAGCGTCAGTCACATCGGATGGAAGGCAGGATGGAGCTTCAGTCACATGTATGGAAGACAGGATGGAAGCTCCAGTGTTCAAGTCACATGGTATGAAAGGCAGGATGGAGCGTTTCTCGCAGTCACAAGTGTGGAAGGAGGATGGAGCGTCTCAGTCACATGTATGGAAGACAGGATGGAGCGTCAGTCCACATGTGTGGAAGGCTGGGATGGAGCGTCAGTCGATGTAAGAAGGCCAGGATTGGCGTAGCGTCAGTCACATGTATGGAAGGCAGGATGGAGCGTCAGTCACATGTGTGGATGCAGGAATGGAGCGTCTGTCACATGTGTGGAAGGCAGGTGGAGCGTCAGTCAAATGTGTGGAAGGCCAGGATTGGAAGCGTCAGTCACATGTGTGGGAAAGGCAGGATGGAGCGTCAGTCACATGTATGGAAGGCAGGATGGTGCGTCAGTTCACATGTTGGGAGGGCAGGATGGAGCGTCCAGTCACTGTATGGAAGGCAGGATGGTGCGTCAAGTCACATGTTGGACGGCAGGATGGAGCGTCAGTCACATGATGGAAGACAGGATGGAGCGTCAGTCACACGTGTGTGAAGGCAGTGATGGAGCGTCTGTCACATGTGTGGAAGGCAGGGATGGAGGGTCAGTCACATGTATGGAAGCAGGATGGAGCGTTCAGTCACATGGTGGGGAATGGCAGGATGGAGCGTCTGTCACATGTATTGGAAGGCAGGAGTGGAGCGTCAGTCACATGTGTGAAAGGAGGATGGAGCGGCAGTCACATGTATGGAGCAGGATGGAGCGTCACGTCCATGTGTGGAACGGCAGGTGGAGCGTCAGGTCACATGTATGGAAGGCAGGATTGAGCGTCAGATCACATGTGTGGATGAAAGGAAGGATGGAGCGTCAGTCACATGTAGGAAAGGCAGGTTGGAGAGTCAGTCACATGTATGGAAGGCAGGATGGAGCGTTCAGGAAAATTCATTGTTGGATGGCAGGATGAGAGCGTCAGTCACATGTATGGAAGAGCAGGATGGAGAGTCAGTCACATGTATGGAAGGCTGGATGGGAAGCGTCAGTCACATGTGTGGAAGGCAGGATTGGAGCGTAGTCACATGTATGGAGGCAGGATGGAGCGTCAGTCAAATGTGTGGGAACGCAGGATGGAGCGTCACGTCACATGTATGGTAGGCAGGATGGAGCGCAGGTCACAAGTATGGAAGGCAGGATGGAGCGTCAGTTCACAGGTATGAAAGGCAGGATGGAGACGTCTGTCACTTGTATGGAAGGAGGATTGGTGGCGTCAGTCACAATGTATGGAAGGCAGGATGGAGCGTCAGTCACGTGTGGAAAGGCAGGAACTGGGGCGTCTGTCACATGTGTGGAAGGCAGGATGGAGACCGTCAGTCACATGTGGTGGAACGGCAGGATGGAGCGTCAGTCACATATATGGAAGGCAGGATGGCAGCGTCTAGTCACTTTGTGGAGGACAGGCAGGATGGAAGCGCCAGACCAATGTATGGAAGGCAGGATGGAGCGGTCGTCACATGTGATGGAAGGCAGGATGGAGCGTCAGATCAACATGTATGGAAGGCAAGGCATGGAGCGACAGTGCACATGTATGGAAGGCAGGATGGAGCGTCAGTCACATGTATGGAGGCAGGTTGGAGCGTCAGTCACCATGTATGGAAGGCTCAGGATGGGAGCGTCAGTCAGCATGTGTGGGAAGGCAGGATGGAGCGTTCATTGTCGCCCATGTATGGAAAGGCAGGTTGAGAGCGTAAGATTATTTCACATGTGTGGAAAGGCAGGATCTGGAGGCTGGTCAGGTCACATGTGTGGAAGGCATCATGGAGCGTCAGCTCACATGTGTGGAAGGCAGGATGGCGCGTCAGTCACATGTAGGAAGGCTGGATGGAGCGTCAGTCACATTGTGGAGGGCTAGGATGGACGGCAGTCACATGTATGGAAGCAGGATGGCAGCGTAAAGTCACATGTGTGGAAGGAGGATACAGATATGGAGCGATCCAGTCACAATGTATGAGGCAGGATGGAGCGTCAAGTCACATGTGTGGTAGGCAGGATGGAGCGTCAGTCACATGTATGGAAGGCAAGGATGGAGCGTCAGTCACATTGTGTGGAAGGCGGATGAGAGCGTGAGTCACATGTATGGTAGGCAGGATGTGAAGCGTCAGTCAATGTATGGAAGGCAGGAGGAAGCGTTCAGTCACATGTATGGAAGGGAGATGGTGTCAGTCACATGGTATGGACTGGCTGGATGGAGCGTCAGTCCACATGTGTGGAAGGCAGGAATGGTGCGTCAGTCACAATGTGTGGAAGGCAGGATGGCACGCGTCAGTCACAGTGTGGAAGGCAGGAAGAGCGTCTGTGTCAATTTGGAAGCAGGATGGAAGCGTCAGTCCATGTGTGGAAGGCAGGATGGAGCGTCAGTCTCATGTATGCAAGGCAGATGATGGAGCGCAGTCACCATGTGTGGATGGCAGGATTGGAGCGTCAGTTCACATCGTATGGAAGGAGGATGGAGCGTCTGTCACATTGTATGGAAGGCAGGATATGGAGCGTCAAGCACATGTATGGAAGGCAGGGATGGAGCGTTCAAATCAAATGTATGGAAGGGGGGGATGGAGCGTCAGTCAATGTGTGGAAGGCTGGATGGTGCGTCAGTTCACATGTATGGGGAAGGCAGGATGGAGCGTCCAGTCACTTGTGTGGAAGGCAGGATGGAGCGTCAGTCCACATGTGTGGAAGGCGATGGAGCGTCTGTCACATGTGTGGAGGCAGGGATGGAGCGTCAGTCACATGGTATGGAAGCAGGATGGAGGGTCAAGTCACATGTGTGGAAGCAGGATGAGTGCCGTACAGTCACATGTATGGATAGGCAGGATGGAGCGTCAGTCACATGTGTTGGAAGGCAGGATTGGGAGCGTCAAGTCAACAGTGTATGGAAGGCAGGATGGACGTCCAGTCTACATGTTGTGGAAGGAGGATGGAGCGTCAGTCACCATGTATGGATGGTCAGGATGGGCGTCAGGTCACATGTGTGGAGGCAGGATTTGAGAGCGTCAGTCACATGTATGGAAGGAGGACTGGAAGCGCTCAGTCACTCAATGTTCTTGGAAAGGCGGATGGAGCTTCAGTCTCATGTATGGGACAGGCAGGATGGAGCGTCAGTACATTGTATGGAAGGCAGGTTGGAGCGTCAGGTCACATGTATGAAGCAGGATGGAGCGTCATCAGTCAAATGTATGGAAGGGGGACAGGATGGAGCGTCAGTCAACATGTGTGATAGGCAGGATGGAGGTCAGTCAATTGTATGGAAGACAGGATGGAGCGTCAGTCAACAGATGGATAGGCAGGATGGAGCGTCCCAGTCACATGTGTGGAACTGCAGGATGGAGCGTCTAGTCACATTATGGATGGCAGGATGGAGCGTCAGTCACTATGTATGGTGGCAGGATGAGAGCGTCAATCACATGTATGGAAGGCAGGGATGGAGCGTCTGTCACATGTGTGGAAGGCAGGAAGGAGCGTCTCAGTCACATGTATGGAAGGCAGGATGGGAGCGTCAATCACATGTTATGAAGGCAGGATGGAGCGTCGCAGTCACAGTGTGGTAGCCAGGATGGAGGCGTCAGTCACATGTATGGAAGGACAGTATGGAGCGTTCAGTCACATGTGTGGGGAACGGCAGGATGGAGCGTCAGTCACATGTGTTGGAAGGCAGCATGGAGCGTCAGTCACATGTGTGGAAGGAGGATGGAGCTCAGTCACATGTATGGAAGGACAGGTTGGCAGTAGGATGGGCGCTGTTCGACATAGGTGGGGGAAGGCAGGATGGAGCGTCAGTCACATGTATGGAATGGCAGGATGGGAGCTGTCACGTCACATTGTGTGGAAGGCTGGATGGAGCCGTCAGTCACATGTATGGAAGGCAGGATGGAGCGTCAGTCACATGTTGTGGAAGGCAGGTATGGCGCGTCAGGTCACATGTATGGAAGGCAGGATGGAGCAGTCAGTCACATGTGTGGAAGGCAGGATGGAGCGTCACAGTCACATGTCATGGAAGGCAGGATAGGTGCGTCAGTCACATGTATGGAAGGCTGGATGGAGAGTCAGTCACAAGTATGGAAGGCGTGATGGAGCGTCAGTCACTATGTATGGAAGGCAGGATGGAGAGTCCAATCACATGTATGGAAAGGCAGGAATGGAGCGTCATTCACATGTATGGAGGCAGGATGGAGCGTCTCAGTCACAGGTGTGGGAAGGCAGGAAGTGATGGAGCGTCAGTCCATTGTATGCGAAGACAGGGATGAGCGTCAGTAATGTATGGAAGGCAGGATGAGCGTCAGTCACATGTGTGGATGCAGGATGGGCGTCTCAGTCACATGTATGGAAGGCAGGATGGAGCGTCAGTCACATGTATGGAAGGCAGGATGGAGCGTCAGTAACATGTGTGGAAGGCAGTTGGATGGAGCGTCAGTCTTCACATGTGTGGAAGGCAGGATGGAAGCGTCTCAGGTCACATGTGTGGAAGGCAGGATGGAGCGTCAGTATGTGTGGAAAGGCAGGATGGAGCGTCAGCTCACATGTGTGGAAGGCAGGATGGAGCGTCAGTCAATGTGGGAAGGCAGGGAATGGAGCGTCAGTCACCATGATGTGGAAGGCAGGATGGAGCGTGGTAACATGTGTGGAATGACAGGATGGTGCGTCAATCAGTCACTCTCCCCGGTGTGGAAGGAAGGATGGGCGTCAGTCACATGTATGGAAGACAGGATGGAGCGTCAGTCAATGTGTGGAAGACAGGATGGAGCGTTCAGTCACATGTATTTATATAATTAGACACAAACACAGAAGTATTGATATTTGACTATTTTATTTGAATTTAAAAAAAGAAAATTTAAGTTTTATCTATTTATATATATATCTTTTTTATAGTCTCGCTTTTGGCATCCTGTTTCAGTGTGTCAAGTGTGATGTTGCGTTGTGCCAAGGTGTGTGCAGTGTGTGACAGGTGCGTGCAGTGTGCCAGGTGTGTGCTGTGTGACTGTAGTCCGTGTGCTGCTGAATTCCAGGTGTTTTATTGTGAAGATTTATCCTGTCACCTGGTGTGAGCACAGGGTTCATATGTGTGCAGTGTGCCAGGTGTGTGCTGTGTGCCAGGTGTGTTTAGTGTGCAGGTGTGTTTTTTAGTGTGCCAGGTGGTGTGCTGTGTACACAGGTTGTGATGCAGTGTGCCAGCGTGTGTGCAGTTTGCCAGGTGTGTTTAGTGTGCCAGGTGTAGATTGCAGTGTGTCAGGTGTGTGCAGTGTGCCTTTGTGTGCAGTGTACAGAGTTCGTGTTGCAAGTGTACAAATTGTGTGCAGTGTGCCAGGTATGTGTGCAGTGTGCCAGGTTGTGTGCAGTGTGCCAGGTGGTGTGCAGTGTGACATGGTGTGGGCAGTGTACCAGGTGTGTGCAGTGATGCCAGGTATGTATGTGTGCAGTGTGAAAGGTGGTGCAGTGTGCCAGGTGTGTGCAGTGTGCCAGGTGTGTTGCTCAGTGTACCAGTGTTGTGGCACGGGTGCTGTATGCAGATGTCCCAGGTGATGTGTTCAGTATTTGTGTCCAGGGTGTGTTGCAGGGACCAGGTGTGTCCCCAGTGTGCCGGCGTGTGTGGAGTGTACACCAGGTGTGAGCCAGTTGTTACCAAATGTTGTGCAGCTGTGCCAGGTGTGTGCAGTGTGCCAGGCCTCGTGTGAATGTGTGCAAGTGTGCCAGGTGTGTGCAGTGTGCCAGGTGTGTGCAGTGTGCCAGGTTTGTGAAGTGTACCAGTGTGAGCAGTTTACCGAATAGTGTGCATGTGTGCCAGGTGATGTGCAGTGTGACAGACGTGATGTTTTTTAGTGTGCCAGGTGTGGTTTAGTGGTGCCAGGTGTGTGCAGTGTACCAGGTGTGTGCAGTGTGCCAGGTGGTGTGCAGTTTGCTCAGGTGTGTTTTAGCTGTAGCCAGGTGTGTGCGTGTGTCAAGGTGTGTGCAGTGTGCTCCATTGTGTGCGTGTACCAGGTGTGTTGCAGTGTAACCAATTGTGTGCAGTGTGCAGGTGTGGTGCAGTGTGCCAGGTGAGGTGCAGTGTTGCCAGGTGTGTGCAGTGTGCCAGGTGTAGTGCAGTGTACAGGTTTGGACCTAGTGTGCAGTGATGCCAGGGTGTTGTGAGTGTGCAAGTGTGTGCAGTTTGCCAGGTACTGTGGCTTGTGTGCCAGGCTGTGTTTGCAGTGTTCCAGGTGTGTGCGGGTGTCTTTTTGAATGAGGTGTGCAGTTGTCCCAGGTGTGTTCAGTGGCCCAGGTATGTGTCAGTGTACCAGTGTGTGTGCAGTGTGCCAGGTGTGTGAAGTGTACCAGGTTGTGGCAGTGTACCAAATGTGTGCAGTGTGACAGGGTTGTGTGCAGTTTGTGCAGGTGTGTTGCAGTGTGCCAGGTGTGTTTAGTGGGCCAGGTGTGGTGCAGTTGTACCAGGTGTGTTTTTAGTGTGCCAGGTGTGTGCAGTGTGCCAGGTGTGATTTGTGTGCCAGGATGTGTGGCCAGTGTAAAAAGGGGTGTGCAGTTTTGCCTTTGTGTGTCAGTTTGGTACCAGATGTGTGCAGTTGTACCAAATGTTGTGCAGTGTGCAGGTAGTGTGCAGCTGTTTGACCAGGTGTGTGCAGGTGTACCAGGTTGTGTTGCAGTGTGCCAGGTGTGTGCAGTTGTGCCTGGTGTGTGCAGTGTGCCGGTGGTGTGCAGTGTGCCAGGTGTGTGCAGTCAGTGTAACCAGGTCTTATAGTTCTGTGTGAGTTGTGCCGATTCTGTCGTGTGCAGTGTGAAGGTGTGTTCAGTGTACCGGTGTTGTGCAGGTGTGCCAGTTTGTGTGCGTTGTGCTAGGCAAATAGTGTGCAGTGTACAGGTGTGGCCAGTTCGTTACCAAAATGTGTGCAGTTTGTTGCCAGGTGTGATGCGCAGTGTGCCAGGTGTTGTGCAGTGTGCCAGGTGTGTGCAGTGTGCCAGGTGTGTGCAGTGTACCAGGTGTGTGCAGTGTGCCAGGTGTGTGCAGTGTGCCAGGTGTGTGCAGTGTGCCGGGTGTGTGCAGTGTGCCAGGTGTGACTCCAGAGTGTGCTCCAGGTGTGTGCAGTGTGCCCGGAAGGTGTGCAGTAGTGCCAGGTGTGTGCAGTTGTGCTAGGTGGGTGGAGTATCCCAGGACGTTCTTTGTCCGTGTGTGCAGACCTCGTTGCCGAAGGTTGGGTTGGATTTGTGCCAGGTGTATTGCAGTGTGCAAGGCTGATGTGCATTGTGCCCAGGTGTGTGCATGTGTGCCAGGTGTGTGCAGTTGACGGTGTGGTTTGCAGTGTGCCAGGTGTGTGCAGTGTGCCAGGTGTGTGCAGTGTGCCAGGTGTGTGCAGTGTACCAGGTGTGTGCAGTGTGCCAGGTGTGTGTAGTGTGCCAGGTGTTTGCAGTGTGCCAGGTGTGTGCTGTGTGGCAGTTGTGTGCAGTGTGCCAGGTGTATGCAGTTTGGCCAGGTGGGTGAGGTGAAGTGTGCCAGGCGTGTGCATTCGTGCCTCAGGTGTGTGCTCAGTGCCAGGTGGGGGTGGAGTGTGCCAGGTGTGTTGGGCAGTGTGCCAGGTGTTGTGCAGTGCGCCAGTGTGGGGGGAGTGTTGACAGGTGTTATGCAAGTGTGCCCAGGTGTATGAGCTATGTGACAGGTGTATGCAGTATGTGGCCAGCGTGGGGTGGAGTGTTGTTGCCAGGTAGTGTGCCAGGGTGCAGGTGGTGTGCAGTGTGCAGGTGTATGCAGTGGGGCAGGTGGGTGGACAAGAGTGTGCAGGTGTGTGCAGTGTGACCAGGTGTGTGGTGTGCCAAGGTATGCAGTGTGCCAGGTGTCGGTGGAAAGTTGTGCCAGGTGTGTGCAGGTGTGCCAGGTGTGTCGCAGTGTGCCAGGTGTGTGCAGTGTGCCAGGTGTGTGCAGTGTGCCAGGTGTATGCAGTGTGCCAGGTGGTGTGGAGCTGTGCCAGGTGTATGCAGTGGGCCAGGTGATTGCAGTGTGCCAGTGTGGAGTGGACGTGTGCCAGGTGTGTGCAGTGTGCCAGGTGTGTGCTAGTGTGCCAGGTGTTATGCTCAGTGTGCCAGTAGTAGTGTGCAGTGTGCCAGGTGTGTGGACAGGTGTGCCAGGTGTGGTGCAGTGTACCAGGGGGTGGAGTGCCGACCAGGTGTTATGTAGTGTTGCCCGGTGTGTGGGAGTGTGCCTGGTGTTATGGGGGGGGGGCCCCAAAGTGTTGCCAGTAGGTGGGAGTGTGCCGCAGGTGTGTGGGAGTGTGCCAGGTGAGGTTGGAGTGTGCCAGGTGGTTGCTCAGATGTGCCAGGTTGTGTGACATGTTGTGCACAGGGTATGCAGTGTGACAGGCTGTGTGGGCTTTGTGCCAAGTTTGTTGTAGGGGCATCAGATGTGTGAAAGGTGAGAAGGTGTGTGCAGTGTGCCATAGGTGTGTTTAGGGGCCCTGATTGTGTGAAAGGTGAAGAGTTGGTGGTCGTGGCAGGTTTGAGGAGGCAGGCCAGGTGTATATATTGGATACAGTGTGCCAGGTAGGGTGGAAAGTGTGCCAGGGGTTTGTGAAGGGGTGCAGGTGTGTGGAGGGGACCATAGTATGTGGAGGGGAGTCAGGATGTGTGGTGGTTTGGTTACTCCAGATGTGTAGAGGTGTTCCAGGTGTGTTGATAATGTCAGGTGTTTTGGAGGGTGTAAGGTTATGTGGTAGGGAGTGTTCCTAGGTTTGCTGAGGGGGATTCGTGTGTTGTTGAGGGTGTTAAGAATATGTGAAGGTGTGTTTTTTTTTTTTTTTTTGCTGTGCCGATCAAAAAAAAAATTCCACAATCCGTTTTGTTATTTGTTGTTTGATTAAATAGGTACTTTTCTGTTAGTGCCTTTATTTATTCTTGATTGTTGTTGTTTCTTTTATCTGTTTCTTTTGTACCATTTTCAGTTCATTGAATAATCAATGTTTGTTTCTAATGACTGCATTTTGTTGTGGAGGGGGCTTGCCAGGTGATGTGAAGGGTATGTAGGCTGTGGGCACTGAGGCTTAAAGGGGGACAATTAAAGCGGGACACTAAAAAGGCGTGAACACAAGGAGCGACCAAAGACGGTAGAAGCCAACGGAGGATGAAGCGTGCTCGCTACTACTGGGTTGTAGCACAAAAATCATACATTTCAGGCGTGTTGCCTGTACATCCCGGACGAGTGACGAGAAGACTACCGTAATACTGCAGGGAATAATTGTGTTAATATTTTACAGTATTGGAAAGAAGTGTAAAAACACGTTGGCAAATAGAAGGTGTGGAATTTTATCTTTGTACGTATATTAAAGTCTAAATATTTAAAGGGCATCGCAGTGTAAATTACTTTGAATGAAGTTTTGTTATTTATTACACAATTATTAGAGGGAAGTTTTGATGATATTTCGGACACTTAAAAATTATTCCTCGAATTATTGGATTATAGTGAATTATTCTAACTACGAGCATTTGTAATGTTTATTAAGTAGGACTGAAGTTATTGTGTCCAGATATAAGAATAAATAACGGACTAGTGGAAAGGAAAACAAACATCTGGGGGAATTTATTGCTTTCTGTATGTGATCCTGACATCAATACATAAAAAAACTCAGGCACACTCGTGACATTCTTCTGTTTATTTACACAAATAATATTTCCTTATCTTTCTTTAATGAATTTAGATTCATAGATTATAATGACCGGAAATCCGGATGAATCTTTATTCAGCGAGTGATCTTTTCAATGATATGTATCAAATTATCTGATCAGACTGAAATTTAAGTCTCTCTTGTCATTTTTCGAGTAATATCATGTTATTAGACAGCCAAGAAAACAATTATTTTTAAGATATTAAGTATTTACATAAGAAAATTATGCAATTTCAATCAAAGCCCAAAAAGAAAAAAGTATAATAAAGAACTGAAAAAAATGATAATAAAACAACTTAAAGTTTAGTCTACTTTCTCTTGCAATTTTTTACTGCTTATACGACAGCAACAGCATCAAATCACAAACACGTGAATGCATATATTCTAGACATGAAACTGGAAACACATGGAATCATGATACCTGACAAGCATCCCATGTAACTGCAAGACTGATATATAAACTGGAAAAGTTGCATAGAGTAACATGAAAGATGTTCAGTAGTACTAAGTGTGAGATATGTAAATATAACACAGTATAGGGTAGGTAATAATTGGCAACAATGATCTTTCCGCTGTCTACAAAAAATTGACATGAGTATATTTATGTCCAGTCGAGCATGGGTAAAACAAAGAATGGTGGAGAGGAGATTACATTAGCTACCTTGTATCAGATGGCGTCAATTCTCGAGAACAAGTGTGTATAATCTTTCTCAACACAAGTGAGCTCACAGATGATGCAAGTCAAAAAATCTCTTGCTCTTCTCTGTGACTTCATAACTTTGGATCTTTGAATTGCTGTCACTTCTACAATATCATTTCGTTTCATCTGGTTCCTTAACACTTGCAGTCATTTTTCACAAATTCATGGAGCTTTATTTTAGAACCCATATCCCTGGTTCATACTGTTGGTTCTACAAATCTGCATGGTTCTTCAGGTCGCAACATCTAGGATCATACTGTAGCCAAGGTACTGTAACAGGTAAAATATTAGTGATAGGACGACCCTCCAACGTTAGCTGTTGAGATCATAGCTATTTTAAACTTTTATTTCCGTATTTTTAGGCAGGAATGAAACTGTATGATGCCTCCCAGTAACACACCAGTATTCCTGATAAACATTCCATGTTAGTGTGGATTTGTCATAGAACGCAAACATGAACTTATAAATCGGAAATCCTGCCTTCCGAGCTAACAGACGACCTCGACAGTCTGACAGAGATCAGGCAGTATAGACACACTATATTATCCTTGACTGCATGAAGTACTTTGATATTGTGCTTCGCAAGGGACTGAGACAAACTAAAGATGAAGAAGTCATGATGAGGGACGAAGCGTCAGGTTGTGTAACAAGTGTCATTCCTAGGATCCACACTGATAGTTATATTTGCAAATGATCTAAAATGAGGTACTGATTCCTACATGACACTTTTTCCTGATCACCCAAGAATACTGAGAGAATATACTACCTTAGAGAATTGCAGGAATGATCAAGCAAATGGATGATGGAAATTAACCACAGAAAATGCAGTGTTTCAAATGGAATGGCGACCAGAGACAACGTAGCAACTGTTAAGAGGTTTGCGTAACATTTCATTAATTTTCCAAAATTCTGTAACCAGCTTAGGGCGTATAGTTAAGAAAACATTTACGAACATTTAGATTACAGTGCCTAGTAGTGGTGAATTTTGTCATTTACTAATGTAAATGTTTATTAAAGTACGCAACTAAATAACGAATCTGTGTACTGATGTATATGTCTTAATAACGTATCTTTATAACAACATGTGAGCAAGCACTATGATACATTAATTAGAAAACGTTTCTATCCTGGGACCGTGATCATCTTTAAAAAAGGTCGAAAATTACACTATATATAGGCTGGAAATGAAGTGTGACATATAGTGACCTGATGAAAATGGCAGTGTTATGTTTTTTCTTTTTTTGAGATGGTGTCAGGTAGTCCACGAGGTCAAGTGATTCCAATGATATGAGGAAGATTTGGGCTTAGTCTGAGTATTATGTATGAAAGTATTTTTTTAAATTCTGTATTTCCACGGTGTCGACGACCTTTGTATGTTAGAAGAGATGAAGGTCCCAGTATCAAAATGTTTTCTAATAAATATGTCGTAGTATTTGATGACATCTTCTGAAGGAATCTTTGTATTAATATTTAAATTTATGAAATTTATTGAAATATTTAAGGAATAATATTTTCCAATGTACAGAGTTAAAACAGTAATTTTCTAATTGATACTTTCCAAAATTAGAGTCACAGAAGTATATGTTTTTAATATAATATAATATACATTAACTTTTATAGTCAAGTGGTATAGCATAACACTTAATAGGTGCTCAAACTATCTCGATCTTTTGCACTGTGGAAACGTCAACTCACCTTCATGGCAGTTTTTCTCTAATTATTTTGATAGCAATAGAATATAAGCAATGCGGTCAAAAAAGCTTACTGAAAAAGTTGAAAAATACGGAAAACTAAAAATCAGGCGAGAAAATGGGAGAGCGTCATGAAAATATGTAAGAAAAAATGTTGCAAGACTAATTAGCAAACGTTTTCTGTGCTAGTCAGATAATGAAAAACACGAGGGTCATGCAAGGGTAGACGAAGTGAAGACAACAAGGAAGGTGATTATCGTGACGCGTGTCTGAGGGTTGAATACATGAGAGTATGAGACAAACAGATAATAGATAGACTGAGGTCCACATCAAGGCAATCTGCTGAGAACTGTCTACTACCTCCATCATCGACAGTCATCTATTATCTACTTGGTTGAGGCAAGAATAGTAGAGCAGAAGGCTCTCTCCGCATTCTCCACTCCCTTCAGTCACTTTCGGAATGAAACACGGGGGAACACCTACCATATTATACCAAAGTGAAAAAAGAATCTAAGGAAGTGACAGACATGGGTGGAACGTATATGCTACACACTCAACTTTTTGTGCTGTTTCCACCACAACTCCTCATATTACTCACTTGCAACCCACAGGGCTGTATTAGTAATTATACTCTACATTCCAGTAATTCTACTTCTGGGAACTGTGGCGTGGGCGCAAACAGCCGGATATCCTGAGCAGGTTCACAGTAAACTTTATGATACCGGTAACCTGCAAGTGCATTTCTTTGCACTTGTCGACACAAACTCCACGTCTCCGGCCAGAGCGCCACGCTATTAAGATCACTCTGAATATTCAAACAATCTGGTACATTTTCCTCAATTTTGTATCGTCCGCGAATTTGGCTATATTTACGTACATTGTGAAAAAGGTTGAACCAAGAACCGATGCCTGAGGAATGTCTATCCACTCAGACACCTGATGAATAAAACACACGTGCAACACCTGCGTGTCTTCACTGATGAGATATTCCAACCGCGCGGGCTTTCTGTAATCTAATGCATTTTTTCCCACAATCTCAAGTTGCCTCTATATTAGAGTCAGAAATCGTGCTGCGCAGGCGATACTTATATGTAGTCAGTAAAGATACACAGGTGTTGTATGTGTGTCTCAGTCATCAACTTTTAGGTGCTCGATATCATTAATATAATGATACTCGGAAACTTCCCCGTTTAGTACAGCACCGTATTTACTATACGTCAGCCAGTCATTACTCCAGGTATAAAGTTGATGTCCAGTAACACGCGCTTTTGTTCTGTATCTTAATCTTCAATGAGGTACAATATCAGTTTTTTAAATCGACTTTTACAACTTATGTTGGAACTTTTTTATTCCCAGTTATTATATACGTAACTAAAAAATAACAAATTAATTAAGCATACTTATTGGACGAGAAACTCATGTTGGTTTCCGGCTAATACATTATCTTTCTTAATAAAAATAACTATCTTGTCCCTAATAATAATCGACATTTGTTTATCTAGATACACACCACCTGGGGAATGTTGGAGACACACACCACCTGGGGAATGTTGGAGACACACACCACCTGGGGAATGTTGGAGACACACACCACCTGGGAATGTTGGAACACACACCACCTGGGAATGTTGGAGACACACCACCTGGGAATATTGGACACACACACCACCTGGGGAATGTTGGAGACACACACCACCTGGGGAATGTTGGAGACACACACCACCTGGGGAATGTTGGACACACACACCACCTGGGGAATGTTGGAGACACACACCACCTGGGGAATGTTGGACACAAACACCACCTGGGGAATGTTGGAGACACACACACCACCTGGGGAATGTTGGACACACACACCACCTGGGGAACGTTGGACACACACACCACCTGGGGAATGTTGGAGACACACAACACCACCTGGGGAATGTTGGAACACACACCACCTGGGGAATATTGGAGACACACACCCCCCTGGGGAATGTTGAGACCACACACCACCTGGGGAACGTTGGACACACACACCACCTGGGGAATGTTGGAGACACACACACCACCTGGGGAATGTTGGACAGACACACCACCTGGGGAATGTTGGAGACACACACCACCTGGGGAATGTTGGACACACACATCACCTAGGGAATGTTGGACACACACACCACCTGGGGAATGTTGGACACACACACCACCTGGGGAATGTTGGAGACACACACCACCTGGGGAATGTTGGAGACACACACCACCTGGGGAATGTTGGAGACACACACCACCTGGGGAATGTTGGACACACACACCACCTGGGGAATGTTGAACATACACACCACCTGGGGAATGTTGGAGACACACACACACCACCTAGGAAATGTTGGACACACACACACCACCTGGGGAATGTTGGACACACACGCCACCTGGGGAATGTTGGACACACACACACCCCCCTGGGAATGTTGGACACACACACCACCTGGGGAATGTTGGACACACACACACCACCTGGGGAATGTTGGACACACACACCACCTGGGGAATGTTGGAAACACACACCACCTGAGGAATGTTGGAGACACACACACCACCTGGGGAATGTTGGAGACACACACCACTTGGGAAATGTTGGGGACACACACCACCTGGGGAATGTTGGAGACACACCACCTAAGGAATGTTGCAGACACACACACCACCTGGGGAATGTTGGAGACACACCACCTGGGGAATGTTGGACACACACACACCACCTGGGGAATGTTGGAGACACACACCACCTGGGGAGTGTTGGAGACACACACAACCTGGGGAATGTTGGAGACACACACCACTTGGGAAATGTTGGGGACACACACCACCTGGGGAATGTTGTAGACACACACACCAGTTGGGGGATGTTGGAGACACACACCACCTGGGGAATGTTGGAGAGACACCACCTAAGGAATGTTGGAGACACACGCCACCTGGGGAATGTTGGAGACACACGCTACCTGGGAAATGTTGGAGACACACACCACTTGGGAAATGTTGGGGACACACACCACCTGGGGAATGTTGTAGACACACACACCAGTTGGGGGATGTTGGAGACACACACCACCTGGGGAATGTTGGAGAGACACCACCTAAGGAATGTTGGAGACACACGCCACCTGGGGAATGTTGGAGACACACGCTACCTGGGAAATGTTGGAGACACACACACCACCTGGAGAATGTTGGGGACACGCACACACACCATCTAGGGAATGTTGGAGACACACACCATCTAGGGAATGTTGGAGACACACACCACCTTGGGAATGTTGAAGACACACACCACCTGGGGAATGTTGAGAACACACACCGCCTGGGGAAGGTTAAGAACACACACCACCTGGGGAAGCTTGAGAACGCACACCACTTGGGAAGGTTGTGAACACACACCATCTGGGGAATGTTGAACACACACACACACACACACACCACCTGGGGAAAGTTGAGAACACACACCACCTGGGGAATGTTGAGAACACACACCACCTGGGGAAGCTTGAGAACACACACCACCTGGGGAAGGTTGTGAACACACACCACCTGGAGAAGGCTTCGAACACACACCACCTGGGGAAGGCTGTGAACACACACCACCTGGGGAAACTGCGAACACACACACCACCTGGGGAAGGCTGCGAACACACACCACCTGGGGAAGGCTGCGAACACACACCACCTGGGGAAGGCTGCGAACACACACCACCTGGGGAAGACTGCGAAACCCCAACCACCTGGGGAAGGCTGCGAACATACACCATCTGGGAAGGCTGCGAACACACACCACCTGGGGAAGGCTGCGAACACACACCACCTGGGGAAGGCTGCGAACACACACCACCTGTGGAAGGCTGCGAACACACACCACCAGGGGAAGGCTGCTAACACACACCACCTGGCGAAGGTTGTGAACACATACCACCTGGGGAAGGCTGCGAACACACACCACCTGGGGAAGGCTGCGAACACACACCACCTGAGGAAGGCTGCGAACACACACCACCTGCGGAAGGTTGCGAACACACACCACCTGGGGAAGACTGCAAACACACACCACCTGGGGAAGGCTGCGAACACACACCACCTGGGGAAGGCTGCGAACAAACACCACCTGGGGAAGACTACGAACACACACCACCTGGGGAAGACTACGAACACACACCACCTGGGGAAGGCTGCGAACACACACCACCTGGGGAAGGCTGCGAACACACACCACCTGGGGAAGGCTGCGAACACACACCACCTGGGGAAAGCTGCGAACACACACCACCTGGGGTAGACTGTGCGAACACACACCACATGGGGAAGACTGCGAACACACACCACCTGGGGTAGACTGTGCGAACACACACCACCTGGGGTAGACTGTGCGAACACACACCACATGGGGAATACTGCGAACACACACCACCTGGGTAAGGCTGCGAACACACACCACCTGGGGAAGACTGCGAACACACACCACCCGGGGAAGACTGCGAACACACACCACCTGGGGAAGACTGCGAACACACACCACCCGGGGAAGACTGCGAACACACACCACCCGGGGAAGACTGCGAACACACACCACCTTGGGAAGGCTGCGAACATACACCACCTGGGGAAGGCTGCGAGCACACACCACCTGGGGAAGCTTGCGAACACACACCACCTGGGGAAGGCTGCGAACACACACCACCTGGGGAAGGCTGCGAACACACACCACCTGGGGAAGGCTGCGAACACACACCACCTGGGGAAGGCTGCGAACACACACCACCTGGGGAAGACTGCGAACACACACCACCTGGGTAAGGCTGCGAACACACACCACCTGGGGAAGGCTGCGAACACACACCACCTGGGGAAGACTGCGAACACACACCACCTGGGGAAGGCTGCGAACACACCACCTGGGGAAGGCTGCGAACACACACCACCTGGGGAAGGCTGCGAACACACACCACCTGGGGAAGGCTGCGAACACACACCACCTGGGGATGCTGCGAACACACACCACCTGGGGAAGGCTGCGAACACACACCACCTGGGGAAGGCTGCGAACACACACCACCTGGGGAAGGCTGCGAACACACACCACCTGGGGAAGGCTGCGAACACACACCACCTGGGAAGGCTGCGAGCAACAACACCACCTGGGAAGGCTGCAAACACACACCACCTGGGGAAGGCTGCGAACACACACCACCTGGGAAGGCTTTCGAACACACACCACCTTGGGAAGGCTGACGAGCACCCCAAACACCTGGGGAAGGTTGCGAAACACACCCCTGGGGAAGGCTGCGAACCACACCACCTGGGGAAGGCTGCGAACAACACCACCTGGGAAGGCTGCGAACACCACCACTGGGAAGGCTGCGAACACACACCACCTGGGGAAGGCTGCGAACACACACCACCTGGGTAAGGCTGCGAACACACACCACCTGGGGAAGGCTGCGAACACACACCACCTGGGGAAGGCTGCGAACACACACCACCTGGGTAAGGCTGCGAACACACACCACCTGGGGAAGGCTGCGAACACACACCACCTGGGAAGGCTCGAACACACAACCACCTTGGGAAGGCTGCGAACACACACCACCTGGGGAAGGCGTGCAGCAGACGCTCAGTAACACCACTGAGCCAAACATCCCGTCTTATTGGAAGTCTTTGGGGTGGTAGAGTCTAAGCTGAGATTGCTACTAGCTGAAAAATATATATGACGAGAGCCTCAAGAGCTGACGCTTAGCAATACACGTCTGGATATTTTTTATTTCATATATTGAACTTCCAACTGCATCTCATGCTATCCTTTTGTCAATAATATAAAAACCAAAACGAAAATAAAAAACTCCTCAATCATTTTAATTCAACAATAATTTTTTTTGCGATAAAGCACTGCAAATATTAGTGACGTTATCCTCGAACATACTGTATATAGGTGGAAGTGGAGGTAGGTCTTTAGTAAGGCTGCCTCAAACAAAGTTGGAGGTATGTTAATAATCTGCTCATTACTGACGAAGACTATGAAAAGAATCTTTTAAGGATGTCAGGAGGTAAAATACCTTAAGAAAAGAATAAGATGATCTATTTTTCAGGAGTTATGAAAGTAAAAGCGTATGGCTGGGCAAAGGTCGGTAAGTAAGGAGTATGATGAGCGCGGGTGAAGGTGAAAGTGTGTGGGAGTTGAGCGGCTTAACTTGGTGCTGGACTTGATAGCTGTGGCGCAGGGTATTTCTGGAGGTGAACCAGTACTGCAGCTGGCACAGTGTATACACAGAGTTTTACGAGTGAAATCCGTCACGCCGTCAAGTATACCAGGCGCACTTAAGTAAACTCAGCGCTTCAACAAAGGAAATATAACATGATCACTTTAATGATGTGGAAAGTTTGTTCCGGTATGTTGTGATGCTTGTTTTTAAAATGCGGTAAAAATTTTACTCTGTTAAGCCATCGGATGCAGAATTGCGAGTATGTGGCACTTGTAAAGTAAACTTACTGAATGTAAATAACAGGGAGAGAAGACGGAGAAGAGGGAAGGGGGAAGGAGGAAGAAGAAAAAGGAGGAGGTTCAGTGAATAACATAGGTATCGCTGGATCATTACTAAAATTACTACATGTAAAGGGAAATTAAATATCTATAATAAAAACCTGATAAATGTCATGTAATATGCATTTTAAACGGGTAAATTTATACTTTAGTTGTAGTATATGATAAAAACAAGCAAGAAGTAAAGAACGAGCATTTTTAATCTACAAGCAAAGCCAGAGAGATGTCACAATAATACATGTTAAACTTCCAGACAATAACACCTCTTACTAGAAGCTCAAAGAAGTAAAGACGAGACAAAATGGGGTAAATTAACAGGATAAAATGGCCTACGGGCAGCTCGCGAATAATGACATGAAACTATGCACGAAGTCATTTCAAGAGACTAGGGAGAAATACTATGGCTTTGAGAAGGAACGCCAGAACACATGCGGCTGAGGAGATTATTAATAAGAGGAGAGGTAACAAAACACAGGCACCATGCCATGACTGGAACAATACACAAATAACCCGCACAGTAGAAGAAAGGAGCTTACGACGACGTTTCGTCCGACTTGGACTTTGTAAATAGTCCAAGTCGGACCGAAACGCCGTCGTAAGCTCCTCTCTTCTATGTGCGGGCTATTTGTGTGAAGAGGAGAGGTGTGAAGAAATCAGAGTGCGACACGACGGAGATATGTCCAAACAGAATCTCGCCCCTAGTACTGAAGGATGAGGTGTATGTATTAAAACCACTGGCTCACGTTTATATCACCGGAGCCAGAATATGGTTAATATAGTACCAACACTCAAGATGAATGATACACAAGAAACATTAAAGTGTAGACTATTCCTTATTCCTAACAAACATCCTTTAGCGTGCTGGAGAGGCTATTATGAATTAGATACAGACAGTTATTACGGATTCAGAGATGGAAAATTCTGTCTCACCAACCCAACAGAATTTTATGATACATTTATAGATTAAGTAAGAGAGGAAATACTAGACGGACTGCACATTCCTAGACAGCCAGGTCTTTAAACAGTGTCATACAAGTGCCTGGTTTGCAAAACAGAAAAAAGCAGTTGGTAAATTTAGTAGACTGATACAGTGGATAACAGAATAATGAACAAAATGCAGAAAAGTTACAACTAGGACGATGTCAGGATGGAATGATGAAACAAACAGCCTTCTAAGGATCAGTGCTTGGACCATGTTCTTCATAATATATATTTATGAAAAATATATATCATCCGTCATTCCGATGTTATTAGATGATTCTAAACTAATAAGAAAACAAGTGTATAATATCACACAACAACTTTAACATTGCCGGATATAAGAAGCTGAGCTCTGATAACTGATTTTGATAACTAAATATGGCACTGCAAGTAAGAAGAACGGGTACTGAGAGAAGATCAGATCACAGAATAAAAGATACTCAGTTTTTCTGCTCTCATAAACTTGGACCAAAACGAAGAGACAATTGTAAGGTGAATATTCATGTAAGTCGCTGAGATAAAAGAAAAAACTTCAGCATAAATGTTTGAAACTCACTAGATGAGAAAGTAGAAGAGGCAAACTCAGTACATGGGTTCAAGTGTAAACATAATAAATTTCACGAGGTTAAGGGTTATTATTGTAGCTTATTAGGAAGATCCACGGTCCCATAAACAGACTTCCTGCCCCGACTGTACACCGTATTCACATAATAATGTGAATACTTGAAAGCTTGAGCAAATATTAATCAAGAGAAAGATTCCCCGTGGTTCAAAACTAAACCACAATGTATGTTCATTCATCAATATTTCTTTTTTAATGCGGTTCAGTTTAGAGGTTAAAAGGTGTTACCGTACTTAGCTCACTGCTAAGCTCGTGCTACCGGTTCCTAGGATGCGACTTACAAGAGTCGACTAACAGCTAGGTACCCATTTGCTGCAAGATTAATAAGGGCAGCAGGTATTAGTAGACTTACTTATATGACTTGACCAGCAGAGAATCCAACCCTGACAACAAATCGGGGATAGGGGGGAGGGGATCGAACCAATGGCAGGCGAGTCCTAAAATTCACAGGTCTGCGTGATAACCACTGAACCAGCTGTCTCTAATAGGCTTCCTGAGTCATGAATTGAACCCAGGTTCGTTCGCTTGTGACCCAAGCATTCTATGAATGAGCTGCTAGTTTTACCAAGTGCCAAAATTGGCACTCCATGGCAGCTCCAGCGCAGGCAGGAAAATATCGACGAGTGAACCCATATGGTAGTTTATTCTTAAAAGACTCTCGCTAACTAGCGTGGAACACATTACATAGCTTTAAAAAAAATACTGTTATGGCCAAACCCTGCAGAACATAACCTTAATATTCTCTATAAAAATGGATTGCTAATTTCAGTAATTATGTTAACATAAAAATGAGTGGGGGAAATAGCTGTATACTCTGTGCATGTAAAAATATATTTCCAGAAAATGTTTTTAATTACACTGAAGCATTAAATGTTTATGAAATCATTATGTATAGCTTTAATGTAGCGAGATGCACACCAGGATATCAAGAAAATACTTCTTAACCTATAATGTCAAAATCAATCACTTGTGTTAATGAAATTTTTCGTCATATAACAACTGTAAAGAAAATTGTATCCCAAATCCAGACAAAACAAAATGTTGTTACAGTCGTTTTAACGATACTAAAAGGCAGATAACGAATACATAAAATAAATAGAAAGAAAATACAACTTATGACGACGTTTCGGTCCGGCTTAGATCATTAACTAGTCACACAGAAGCGTGAAGGGAAGGAAGACAGTATATATACGAGAGAGAGACGAGGCCGGGAGTATTAATAAAGAACAAAAAGGCACAATGCCGTGACTGGAACAATACGTAAATAACCCACACATAGGAGAGAGAGAAAGAGAAGCTTACGACGATGTTTCGGTCAGACTTGGACCATTTACAAACTCACACTAGCAGAAAGGAGAGGAGGCAGTATATATTAAGCCAGCTGACAGAGACGGTACAAGAGAGGTAGTAGGAAAGGTAGTACTAGTGGAGTTAGTCAGAGACAAAGAAAGAAGAGCACTGCAGGAACGCTAATTGCCCATGAGGGGGTAAGACCATAATAAACACAGATGGGGGAGGGGGGAGGATAAGGACCAAACACCCAATGCAGAAAAAAACAAGAAAATGGAAAAAAGGAAAGGGGAAGAAGAAGAAAGAGAGGGTGTTTTAATGTTTGGAGCATTTTGCAAGGTAATGGGAGAGGAAGGCATCTATAGAGATAAAGCCACGAACAAGATTCATATAAGGAAAGCGACGTATATGGAAGGATTCAACCAGATGGCGACTGTGAAAGTTAGAAGTAGGGTAGACAGTTTAAGCAGAAAACTAATTAATAGAATGACTGTGATCTCTGACATGACAGAAAAGAGCATTGTTGGTGTCGGCAAGCCTAACACTACTTTTGTGCTCCTTGAGTCTGTCAGAAAGAGAGCGGCCAGTTTTTCCAAACTACTGAAGAGGACAAGAGGAACAGGTAACAGAGTAGGCATCTATAGCGGGAGGAGAGGTACGAACTAGATTGGTGCGAAGGGTGTTAATCAGGCGAAAAGTTCGATGTCTAAGGAACGGAGAGAGTAGTTGAGAGTAGTAAGACTGGAAATGTGGTGAAGGTAGAGAACAGGAGATTTCCCAAAAGTAGAAAGTTTGGGAGAGAAGAAAGTCCGTTTAGCACGTGAGAAGGCACATTTTATGAAATGGAAAGGGTAGCCAAGACGAGAGAATGAATTACGAAGAGTGGAAATTTCCGATTCAAGGAACTGAGGGTCACAAATGCGGAGAGCACGGAGAAAGAGAGAAATAAGAACACTTTTCTTGACAGAGAAAGCATGATAAGAAAGGTTGTGAATGCATGCCACTGTGCATAGACTTGTGATACAGGGAAAAAGCAAAACCTGTATCCGAGCAGTGGACATGTACATTAAGGAAAGGAAGCAAATAATTAGACTCTAATTCAGCTTTACACTTAATGGAAGGGGCAAGATTATTAAGTGCATCGAGAAATGGCTGGAAGAGACTAGAGTCATGAGGCCAAACAGCAAAGATGTCATCTACATAGCTGAGCCAGAGTGAAGGGCGCATATCAACAGTAGGAACATGAATAGTTTCGAAGTACTGCATATAAAGGTTAGCAAGAAGAGAGCCCATAGCGACACCGAAGGATTGAGAATAATATTTGTCTCGGAAGGAAAAGGAATTTGAGTCCACAAAAAGACGAATAAGATCAAGAAAGACATCAGTAAATATAGGGAGATGACGTAACCCTTCACTGGCCTTCTCTCTGAGAAAATTAAGTAGTAGTAGTTGTATAACTGTAGAAGTAGTGGTATAAGTAACAAGGGTTATTTGTATATTGTTCTAGTCACGGCATTATGCCGTTGTATTCTTTACTTTGAATTTACCAAAGGTAACTTTTATTGACTTTTGACCTCTGACATAAATGTTACGAGACAAAATTAAATTCTTCACTTGGTAATACTCAAACTATGAGCCAAGTTTAAGCTCGGCCGATACGAGTGTTTTGTAAATTTTATTACCCACGCTCACACGCACGCATGGGAGTCAAGAGGAGGGAGTAGGCAGTAAAGTGCGCTTTGTAATAGATTTATGACGCATTACTCTTGTTCCTCTTCAAAGGCACGTTCAAGCAAAGCGGCGAGTTCATTGCAGACTAGTAACAAGCTTTGCAGATGTTTCCAACAAGGTATAACTGTATGAAAGAGACACGTGTGCAACATTTAGAAACTTTATTAAGGAAACATTTCGCTCACCAGAGACTTTATCAATACAGTGAAGACACGAAAAATATGAGAAATATGTAGTAGTTTGAAGGTCACGTTCAGTGTGGTCGGAATGCTCTAAAATGGTAACAGACGTCAACTGATGGCCTAAAGTATATTTATGAAAAATTCTGGAGATACTTAAATTACAATTGTATTGCCAAGAAAAATGACAGTGATAGGCCACTCACGTGACAGGACCATCACACCAGGCATGGACAGTGTTCCTCACAATTTAGTCAGTACACTGGACAAACATTATCGAAGCTGATGGGAAGAGGAGAAATGCGTACCTGAAATACTGGATTGATTTCCACAATTGTGATTAGTGCATCAACGTGATAAAACAATAAACTGATAAACCTGGATGTGACTTGTTACTTTAAAAATGTACCCATGACCTCGATCTTCCAGTTCCTGCCAATCATTTTATTGATCGTGTATGTCAGTCATAACTGATATTGTAATGGAGTTATTAACACAGGAAAAACATTAGCCTGGCAAATGGGATCCTCCATTAGTGTAGTACTATTTAATTTGAGCATGAAATTCCAGGAGGCAGAAAAATTTACCTCTTTCGATTCCAATAATGCAACGTGTCCACGGTATATGGATGATTGCCTGATTGAGTACCACGTTCCATCGTCACTAACAAACAGCAGACTCAGTGCAGCTGAGCTCTCAGTTAAATTCAACCATGAAGAAGAGTGTGAATATAGACTTTCCCTTTTCGATGTAACCCTTTGTTGATTTGGGTATAAGATGTTTTAATATGGGCAACTTAGAACATTTCTATTCGCATCGTGATAAGATAAAACTCAAACTTTATCGGAGTAAACCATACCACGGGCGGGGATAGAACCCGCGATCAGAGAGTCTCAAAACTCCAGACCGTCGCTTTAGCCACTGGACCAGCTACATCTTCCTATGGTGTAGAAATATACCTAGTTGGACGAATCTTATTGTGGCTAGCTGGTCCAGTGGCCAACGCGACGGTCTGAAGTTTTGAGACTCTCTGATCGCGGGTTCTATCCCCACCCGTGGTATGGTTTGTTTGCAATCGTGTCATTACGATTTCGTGAGTCGTTTTATCAGTCATTCATTCAGTCGCTATCTTGTTGTTAGTGTTGCCGAAACTCACCACCATTGTTCTATTTAAATAAAGAGGACAAAGGTGGTCTCCCTTACACATTACTATATTCCAACGCAATATATTCTGCTTCCACAACATCTGAGGCTAAAAGTCAGACATCGCTAAACTTCTTAAATGGAACAGTGTCCGCCTACAACTCAATATCCAATATGAGAATATAAGTATTAGCCAATGTCAATACAACAGAGTAGTTTGCACAAACAGTACATGTAGTAAAGGTGCAATTTAGAAAACACATTTATAATATTATAATAAACATTTACCCACCTACGAACACCTGACTGTTCATGACTCACTGCTCACCCAAATTAGCACAATTTCTCCAGCGTGCAGTGTGACCCTGGCAGCAGCGACCTCATACCTGCAGTGTGACCCTGGCAGCAGCGACCTCATACCTGCAGTGTGACCCTGGCAGCAGCGACCTCATACCTGCAGTGTGACCCTGGCAGCAGCGACCTCATACCTGCAGTGTGACCCTGGCAGCAGCGACCTCATACCTGCAGTGTGGTCCTGGCAGCAGCGACCTCATACCTGCAGTGTGACCCTGGCAGCAGCGACCTCATACCTGCAGTGTGACCCTGGCAGCAGCGACCTCATACCTGCAGTGTGACCCTGGCAGCAGCGACCTCATACCTGCAGTGTGACCCTGGCAGCAGCGACCTCATACCTGCAGTGTGACCCTGGCAGCAGCGACCTCATACCTGCAGTGTGGTCCTGGCAGCAGCGACCTCATACCTGCAGTGTGACCCTGGCAGCAGCGACCTCATACCTGCAGTGTGACCCTGGCAGCAGCGACCTCATACCTGCAGTGTGACCCTGGCAGCAGCGACCTCATACCTGCAGTGTGACCCTGGCAGCAGCGACCTCATACCTGCAGTGTGGTCCTGGCAGCAGCGACCTCATACCTGCAGTGTGACCCTGGCAGCAGCGACCTCATACCTGCAGTGTGACCCTGGCAGCAGCGACCTCATACCTGCAGTGTGACCCTGGCAGCAGCGACCTCATACCTGCAGTGTGACCCTGGCAGCAGCGACCTCATACCTGCAGTGTGACCCTGGCAGCAGCGACCTCATACCTGCAGTGTGGTCCTGGCAGCAGCGACCTCATACCTGCAGTGTGACCCTGGCAGCAGCGACCTCATACCTGCAGTGTGACCTGGCAGCAGCGACCTCATCCCTGCAGTGTGGTCCTGGCAGCAGCGACCTCATACCTGCAGTGTGACCCTGGCAGCAGCGACCTCATACCTGCAGTGTGACCCTGGCAGCAGCGACCTCATACCTGCAGTGTGACCCTGGCAGCAGCGACCTCATACCTGCAGTGTGACCCTGGCAGCAGCGACCTCATACCTGCAGTGTGACCCTGGCAGCAGCGACCTCATACCTGCAGTGTGGTCCTGGCAGCAGCGACCTCATACCTGCAGTGTGACCCTGGCAGCAGCGACCTCATACCTGCAGTGTGACCCTGGCAGCAGCGACCTCACACCTGCAGTGTGGTCCTGGCAGCAGCGACCTCATACCTGCAGTGTGGTCCTGGCAGCAGCGACCTCACACCTGCAGTGTGGTCCTGGCAGCAGCGACCTCATACCTGCAGTGTGACCCTGGCAGCAGCGACCTCATACCTGCAGTGTGGTCCTGGCAGCAGCGACCTCATACCTGCAGTGTGGTCCTGGCAGCAGCGACCTCATACCTGCAGTGTGGTCCTGGCAGCAGCGACCTCATACCTGCAGTGTGGTCCTGGCAGCAGCGACCTCACACCTGCAGTGTGGTCTGGCAGCAGCGACCTCATACCTGCAGTGTGACCCTGGCAGCAGCGACCTCATACCTGCAGTGTGGTCCTGGCAGCAGCGACCTCATACCTGCAGTGTGACCCTGGCAGCAGCGACCTCATACCTGCAGTGTGACCCTGGCAGCAGCGACCTCATACCTGCAGTGTGACCCTGGCAGCAGCGACCTCATACCTGCAGTGTGACCCTGGCAGCAGCGACCTCATACCTGCAGTGTGACCCTGGCAGCAGCGACCTCATACCTGCAGTGTGGTCCTGGCAGCAGCGACCTCACACCTGCAGTGTGGTCCTGGCAGCAGCGACCTCATACCTGCAGTGTGACCCTGGCAGCAGCGACCTCATACCTGCAGTGTGGTCCTGGCAGCAGCGACCTCATACCTGCAGTGTGACCCTGGCAGCAGCGACCTCATACCTGCAGTGTGACCCTGGCAGCAGCGACCTCATACCTGCAGTGTGACCCTGGCAGCAGCGACCTCATACTTGCAGTGTGACCCTGGCAGCAGAGACCTCATACCTGCAGTGTGACCCTGGCAGCAGCGACCTCATACCTGCAGTGTGACCCTGGCAGCAGCGACCTCATACCTGCAGTGTGGTCCTGGCAGCAGCGACCTCATACCTGCAGTGTGGCCCTGGCAGCAGCGACCTCATACCTGCAGTGTGGTCCTGGCAGCAGCGACCTCATACCTGCAGTGTGGTCCTGGCAGAAGCGACCTCATACCTGCAGTGTGACCCTGGCAGCAGCGACCTCATACCTGCAGTGTGGTCTGGCAGCAGCGACCTCATACCTGCAGTGTGGTCCTGGCAGCAGCGACCTCATACCTGCAGTGTGGTCCTGGCAGCAGCGACCTCACACCTGCAGTGTGGTCCTGGCAGCAGCGACCTCATACCTGCAGTGTGGTCCTGGCAGCAGCGACCTCACACCTGCAGTGTGGTCCTGGCAGCAGCGACCTCATACCTGCAGTGTGACCCTGGCAGCAGCGACCTCATACCTGCAGTGTGGTCCTGGCAGCAGCGACCTCATACCTGCAGTGTGACCCTGGCAGCAGCGACCTCATACCTGCAGTGTGACCCTGGCAGCAGCGACCTCATACCTGCAGTGTGACCCTGGCAGCAGCGACCTCATACCTGCAGTGTGGTCCTGGCAGCAGCGACCTCATACCTGCAGTGTGGCCTTGGCAGCAGCGACCTCATACCTGCATTGTGACCCTGGCAGCAGCGACCTCATACCTGCAGTGTGGTTCTGGCAGAAGCGACCTCATACCTGCAGTGTGGTCCTGGCAGAAGCGACCTCATACCTGCAGTGTGGCCTTGGGGTCATCCCGGTAGTAGTGTTCGCGGGCTCATAATTTCGAAAGATCTACCTTCCCAGTGTATAATGTATACGCCTGTTCTGGGAGAAGCTTAACGCTTATGCTTCTGCAACAAATTTTTGATAAATAACGAGGAGATAGTGGCTGTGTCGACGGATTGGCTGATAAATAGTTTTACAACTGCCAGATACATCGTCAGCAACTTGAATTTAAAGTTGCTAAACTATGTATAAAGTAGCCAATACTTAATTCAGCTTAAATATGAACACTGGATAAATAATTATTTCATAATACCAACTAACGGAAATATTGTATAGTGTAAGTTGGCTGTTACACTGTATAGTGCTAGCTAGCTTTTACACTTTATAGTGCCAGCTACCTGCAACACTGTATAGTGCTAGCAGTAGCCACAACATCGTGTAGTGCCAGATAGCTGCAACACTGCATGATGCCTAGGCGCAACATCGTACAGTGCCAGGCAGCTGTGGCATTCTCAGATAACTTCCCTAGTGTATGGCCGAGGCGACGAATTTAGTGGGTTTATATCCCCACTAGACGTAATAAACCAGGACAGCCCAAGAAAGTTTAGCCATGTTACTTATTACTTTTTGAGGTCCTTTATCTACTATAAAAAGAATATTTAACATTATTATTACCTTGAAATCTTTGTTTTGCTTGTAACATCTATTAGATAAATATGATTTACTAAAGGATAACAGTAAGAGAAGTACATAGATACAGAGTGGTGCGTCCATACACCAGGCAGCCTGGAACGCATTTTGGAAACAGCGTATATCTCCGTTCCAGAATATTTGCTTTTTGAACCTATTTCCTTGTTAAGATATTTGCACAATATTTACAAATGAGCGTTATAAAGCATCAGTCTCAAATTTTATGATACGAAAAACGTGCTAAATAAATAATTGTGAAATTGTGTATAATATTAACATATTTCAATAATATCCACTATAAAATAAACTTTATTCAGTGCCCCGCCCAATAAATTGTAATGAACGCCATGTTACACTATAAAGATGAGTATAAAATTTTATGAGGCTTAAAATAATATAATGTGGCCTAGGGCAGAAAACAATTTTATGAATATAATTATTTTTTAACGAAAATCTTTTTTTTTCCTCTTTTAACTTTTGGTCAATAAATCTGAAAAGTCTGTGGTCTTAATAATTAACGAGAGCCTTGTTTCATCCATTTCTCAACTGCCGCAGCATAAAAACACACGTGAGAAGACACACGGAACTGGGATATACACAGGAGTCTAGTAATTGGTTGGAAATATTTGGCTCGTTATGTATTGTGTAGAGACGGGCTGCCCACTTACCTACTAACACTGATCACTTTTTACAATGTGCTTTTTTTTAGCTTGTTTGTTGCTCTCATGTGACTTTAGAGAGAGAGGACATGATCTTGTTCAATTTTTGGAATGTAATACTCTTCATGAGAAGTTAGTTATTTCATTATTGTTAATCCAACAGGCTGAGTCTAGATGCACTGTGTAGCCAATTATATGTTTAAATGAGTGGTGCTGGTCAACAGACAAGGAGTGGCCAATAAATATATAGAACTATGGGTGTGCCAAAGTATCGGTCTCGGTGGGTATCGGAATTTTTTATAGTATTCGTATCGGCTTAACAGTGGGTATCGATATCAACAAAAACATTTAATATCGTCCCATCCCTAAATAGTGCAAGTCAAAAATAATAGGAAAAAACAAGAGTATCCATCAATAGAAGAGCAGCAACAGGTAAGAGAAGAGTATGTAAGTATGACTGCCCATCCTAAGAGCCTTACACTTTAGACAAGGATACTCTCAGAAAAGAGTAATGCATGTCAATGGACAAGTAGAACACATCCAACAAAGTACAAGTGAATAGTAGTAACATTCAAAAGACACTAATAAAGATCAGAACAATAGTACCACTAATCAATAAGCAGAGCAAACCAATATAAAAGAAATGCAAGCGATGGAAAAGGCGGTCCGGCTAATGGACAGCCTTCAGAAATAAGGACAAATCCAGAGTCACTAGTAAGCTTAACAATAAGAACATGCAGAGGTATTTTAGTTTTCAACGAGGAGCAAAAAAAGCAGTGTCAGACCAATTCGAATCACTTACACTACAAATACTTAGTAATAACAAGTTACGCAATATACTCCTATTGTACCTACGGCAGTACAGAAACATGGTTCTTTAATGATAAGTAGCTGGTTGTAGGTACCTCAACTGTTTATATACTAAAATCTCTCATGATTTGTAACTTACGTCAGTGGGTGTGAATGGTAATTGTGGAAATATAAATGTAAATAGACAATATAATGTGTGTAAAATTGTGATGCTGATCTGACCCTTTGAGAAATTTCAAGGAAGGGGAGGAACCAGCGTCACGGAGGAATACACAAAGAGAGACGCTGAAAATATGGCGATGTAGTACTGGTTGTGCAATTGGGTGAATAATCGGGCATCATCGAGGCCGAAAATGGTGGTATTGGCTAGAATCAAGGATCATAAACTTCATTCACATCCTCTGCAATGAAATATGGACAAATATCGTGTGAAACTGCTATAATATAGCTGCATGGTGAAAAATAAGGAGACGCGAATCGTAGATGCAGCTCACCCAGGTAAGTATGCCATTAGCCCTTTCATTTAGATTTCTCGCTGGCCAGTGAAGGGTCTAATTGTTAGGAAGGCATTAATATGTGATCTATCAGCAATAATTGTGGTAAGTTTATGTCCAAAATTTGGTATTAGTGTGATCGAAGTGATGAGAAATGTTACCCAGTTTCTATATACAATAGTCTATAATAATGCATTCCAATTAACCATTTCTGGAGATCAAGTCTGTCGAATTTTTTTTTATAATTTTCCTATAATTGTTAATATGTACTATAAATGTTAAGTGACAATGTACATATGGCATATTAATGGTAGTCACAAACTACCAAACTACTTGTGAGGAAGTGAGTGCTTCCAACTGATTGGGAGGGGGATGATCGTGCAGATGACAAGTTAGTAGTGCTTGTGACACGAGGATGGAAGATTGTTTGCTGGTCGTCTCAGCTCCCTTTTTTTTTTGTTTTGACCCAAGGGAAAAGGCCATAAAGAAAACTGAATCTGTGAACACTGGTTGGTGGTGATAGAAGGTCAACCAGTCGGCATCATCACAGCTCACCCATGAAAGTATGCCATTCTTACCTAGCAAATAGATTACTGACTGGCCAATTTAGATACTATTCGTTAGGTAGGCGTTAGGGTGTGTCTCACCTGTGACATAGATGGTGAGTATTATCAAAATTTCCCTTTTTAATAATTACATGATTTTTTTTTCACCATATACAGGTATAAAGTTAATCAGGAAATTCTTATCTTGTCTGGGTATTAGTGTTCCCATTAATAATCCTTACTGGAGATCAATTCTTTTGAATTTTATACAGTACACATAATTTTAATTTACCAGAGTAGCTGTTTTGTTGTTGTTATTGTTGTTGTTGTTAATGTTAATTATTAATTTAATGTTAGGTCTAGCTTTCTGTGAGAGTGAATTAGTGAGCATCGAGGGAGTGACAGTTCTGTGACCTACTGTGACTAAGTCCAACTTACCTCACCCAAATTACTTGCATGTAATAATTCAGGTGATACCATGTAAATCTCATGCAAGTAATTTCTTATAAATTCCTTAAATTTATATACAGTCCACAACCATAATTTTCCAGTGTTACTGGTTTTAAATGACAATAAATAATTTTTATAGGTCCAACTTTGTGTGAGTGTGGTTCGGAGAGAGTGGGCATCGAGGGAGGTGTAGTGTTGTAAACTTCTGTACCTGAAGTCCCACCTAGCTCTGAGGTGCAACTAACGTCAGTGAGTGCCATTAGTATCTAAGTTGTACCTGACACAAATTACACTGGCCAACAATTTTTGAAAAGTTGTTTACTTCTTAAATGAGATTAGTTAATTCTTATATATTTTCCTGTCCTGAAACCAAATGCTTATTGGCTATAGGTTTAAAAATATGAGACGTGTAATATTTGATTATTTTATTATAACGTACAATATGTGTCAGTATGTTTTAAACTCTAACCCGTACCTACTCTCTGCCATTTTGCTTGACGGTTATAGTGGGCTGAAGAATCATCTCTGGCCAATGTCCAGCAATAGTCTGCAAGCATTCTTGTACCCCATTTGCCCTGGTACCATTTTTCCATGGTTGAAATATCTTGGTGAAACCTTTCCCCCTGTTCGTCACTAACTGCCCCACAGTTCGCTGGGAAAAGTCTAAATGTGAGTCCAAAAAGTGGATTTTAAGTAACATGTTACATCCCATGTTCTTGTAAGCTTTGATGAGGTTTTCAACCAATTCCTCATAGTTGCCTTCCCTACTGTTTCCGAGACTTAAATGCTTCCCAAGCAGCTTTCTCCTCCCCGTGAAGGTCTGATTCAAAGTCACCATTTTTAAGAAGCTCTCGACTCTGAGGACCATTGAAAACTCCCTGTCTTATCTTAGCGTCACTCAGTGAGGAGAATTTTGATGTTAAATACTACTTGAATCCCTGACCGAATTTGTCCATAGCCTGCACAAAGTCTTTCATGAGCCTCAGTTTTATGTGTAGTGGTGGTAGCAAAATTTTGTTTGGTTCAATGAGAGGTGGATGTTGAACATTTTTCATCCCCGGCTCCAATGACTGACGAGGTGGCCAGTCTCTCCTGATGTAATAGGAACTCTTGAACGGATGTCCCATTAACATAGAAACCAGCAGTACTTGGTGTATCCACCCTGGAAGACCATCACAAGAGCGACAACCTTTAATAAGTCACTACAGAGTTGCCATTGATGTTCACCATACTTCATGCATTGCAACATATGCTTTATATTCTCATATGTTTCTTTCATATGTGGTGCATAGCCCACAGGAACTGATGGTTCACTACTGTAGTTATACAGCAGTACACCTTAGAGACTCGTTTTTGATGAATCTATGAACAGCCTCCAGTGACTGGGTTTGTAATTGATGCCAAGTGTTTCCATGAGATCATTAATATTGTTGCAGGCCACTAAATAACCTTCCATTACTAAGAAATCGTTGAATTGCTGCTGACGGTCACGAAATTTTGAAATCCTCACATTAGCTGCTAAGAGATTCCACTGTTGAAGAGGAGAGCCTCGCATCTCTGCCCTATTTTTGGGTAGTAGCAGATCCTTGATAAGGTCATGGAGTTCCTCTTTCGTTATGAGATGTGGCCTAGAGGAATGTGCTTCATCAAAGTTTCGGTCACTCTGTAATCCAGCACTGTCATCCTTCTCTTCTTCCTCCTCACCACTTTCTTCATCTGACTCGAAGGATACCGAAGTTGGTGCATCATATTCACCAACTGGGCGAATAGCTGATGGAATGTTTGGTTATTCAATGAATCCCCTTTTTTTTTCTTTGACAAGCCCTTTTGTACCGGAGGTACCATGCAGAAATAACAATTGTTGGTATGGTCTGTTGGCTCCTGCCATGTCATTGGCACATCAAAAAACATTCCTTTCCTCTTCCTGTTCAACCAATGGCGAAGGTTAGTAGCACAACTGTTGCAGCATATGTGTGGAACCCAGTTCTTATCCTGGTCACCAATCTTGCATCCCAAATATAAGTGATATGCCTTTCTAACTATAGCAGTTATACGGTGCTTCTGTGATGCAAAGGTCACTTCACCACAAATGTAACAGAAGTTGTCTGCCCTATTCACACAAGTATGAGGCATGGCTCACGAAATCGTCATGACACGATTACAAATAACCTATACCACGGGCGGGGTTAGAACCCGCGATCAGTCTCAAAACTCCAGTGGGTAACGCGATGGTCTGGAGTTTTGAGACTCTCTGATCGCGGGTTCTAACCCTGCCCGTGGTATGGAAGAAAACAACAAACAGCTAGAAGATAAACAGAAAATTTATTCATTAATTTATCATTATAATACAGAGCATGACAGCTAAGCAGAAGTATTTATATCATTCAGTAGAAAAATAAAATTAATATAATATGCCTCACATGCATATCAATAGCTTCCTCAGTGAATATTTATTGTAAGTTTAAAAAGTGTTTGGCTATGAAAATCACCTGCCTTTCACCTCAAAATGCAAACTTGAACACCACAACCACCTTCTATGATTGCTGGAACAATAATGAAGGTCAGTGAGACTCTGAGTGTGGTAAGAAACACACTGCCACAAGCCTGTTGGAACCTGTTGTGACACGTTGGTGTATATTGAAAAGTAGAACTAACAAACAATTTTAACCATGATATTCATTATCAGTTACCTAAAAATAGTTGGAAATTGCTACTCTGGTCTCGGAAGCATTTTGGTTGTTGACCAGTGATATATGCATGTAAGAATTCGGTTTAATGCCTGTGAAACTCATACACATATAATAAGTTGTTGGTCCTTTTTGAACTGGATATGGTCAGTGAAGATCATGTAAACTGGATAAATAAATAATTGTGACTTGACTGAAAGAAGTAGTTGGTTAGGTCTGCATAAACTGAAATTAATAAATGTAGTTAATGTTAGCTGGTTATAATATAATCTTGTATTTACTAAGCCCAGATGGGGCTAGAATTACAATTGGCATACACATTTTTAATATTGATGTGTACTTGTGTAACTACCATTCATACCTGTGAAACTGCTAAGCCTAGAGAGGCTAGGATTGTAATTGCTATAAATAATTAATTTACTAAGTCCAGTTATGGCTAGGAATTAAAACTATATAATAAATAATTAATCTGCTAAGGCAGAAATATTTGCCTAGGATATTTAATGTATACCGTAATAATTATATGGAGTGCGTTACTGTATAATTTGTGCAACCAGTGTTTTATTATTTGGTCTGATACATAAGGAACCATGGATGGAGCTAATCCAGTTAATGCAAATAGTAAATCCATGGATATAAAAGCTATAAAGTGTTTTATAAAGAATATGAAGGAGATCTGCTGGTAAATTGTGCAGATGGCAAAGAAAGGGAATTAATGATTGATCAGGAGTATGACCTAGAAGATTAAATACTATCTTGTAAAAGTAGGGCACTAAATAAATTAAAGAATGTAAATAATACAATTAGCCAGCCCAGTAAATACAAAGTCAATGCTCAAACTTCCAGAATCTATGTCTACTATGTTTAATCCAAGAGAATTTTGGTCTATATTTAAAGCTACTGTACATAATAGGAATGATCTTGTAGATGTTATTTTACATGAAAGGTCAGGTAAAAGGTGACGCCCACCATTTAATTCAAGGATTCAAAAATGTTGATTGTAGTTACCTAGAGGCAGTTGATTTGTTAGAGATCATCTATGGTAATTTAGAGCAAAATAGATTAAACCTAGTAAATGTTGTGGTTAATTTAAAAACTCTAGAGCACACTTATAAAAATTTATAATAATTTAGGGTCAAATTGGAAAGCACCCTTAAATCCTTGAATAATAGGTTTAATTTGTGTGAATCAAAATGGATACTGAGTGCTACCTTGCAGATTAAACTGACAAGCAAGGCTATAGAGTGGTTATCTAATAATTACTACACATATTTTTCTCTGGAGGAAATAAGAGTAAGCCTTCAAGAATTAATTGTCTAACTACAGACTAGTCAATCAAATAATTCTAAAAATGTACCACATGATTACCTTGATGTATCTCTTAGGTCTCATAAAGGGGAAAAATATCCTAATGTTAATAATCATCATAATTCATCCCATAATAAAAGTTGTTCTGGATCACATCAAGTGGCAGCACCAGGAATAAAGGTTCTCAACGTCAAATTAAGAGGAATAACTACCTTAAAAAGAGTGGCCCGGCTAATAATAGGTAAGGGAAGCCTATAAGGTATTGTCTTTTTTGCAAAGGTACTCGTTTCTCAAAAAAATTGTAATGCTTATGATTTTTGGGATGTTAGAGAAGAAAAACTGAAAGAACTTAACAGATGTATCTGATGCTTAGGCAGTCATAATGTGAAGGACTGCTATGCTAAATAAAATAATTGTTATCTGTGCCATCAGGGAAGGCATCATATTGTGATGTGTAAGGGTTTACATAATAATAATAATAATAATAATAATAATAATAATAATAATAAAAGTGATAATAATAATGATGATAACCCCGGCACAGCTGTTACTAATGTCAAAATAGCAGCAAATGTAAATGATGATGGCACAACTGAAGTAGCCTTACCCATAGTGATTGTAATTGTTCGGGATAAAAGGCATAAATAAAAAAAAATGTAACTTCACTGTTGGATCAAGGTTCCCAACGTACATTCATGAAACGTAGTAGTTGCCTTAATGGTATGAAAGTGCAAAAAAGGGATCCTACAAATTTAAAATTGGATTTTTGTCAGTCAAAAAGGCCCAGTTGTATGGCACTGTGTATGTAAATGTCGGCCTAGGCAATGAGAGGAAACAGATTAATGGAGTCATAGTAGATAGGCTCCCACAGAAAATTTCTATAATTGGGCTTATTGAAGCTACTAAAGGGATTTCACAAAATGGTGTAGAATTGGCACACTCCTATGTAGAAAATGACTCTGTGGGGCTAATAAATCTTTTAATAGGGAGTGATTATTATAGCTCATTTGTAGAGGGTATGGTGAAAGAAATGTGGTGTTACTCTCTTAAAAGCAGCAGGAGGCCATTTATTGTATGCCACACTTCCTCGTACTATTAGTGAATGACTAGAGGAGTCTGGATATGTAGTCACTGTGTGTCTTAATAATGAAAGAGTGCCTCACTCTAAATATTCCTTAATTGAGGGCGATGTTGAGCTGGTGTGTAAATTATGGGAGCTGGACAGCACTGGAATCAATGTGAAGGAAGTCCAGATGATTCTTTTACTCAGGAACAATACCTGAAAAAAGTTAATTAATAATCTTGTCAATACTGGAAGCTAAGTCAACCAGAATTACCTACAAATTATAGATTGGCTTATGGGCAATCTGGAGCACAGTTCCACGAGCTAAGTATGACACCCGAATTATAAATAAAAATCGTAAAAGGTTCAATAATAGTTAAGTTAAGGCTATATTTAGAAAATGGTGTAATTATATGTATTGACAGGTTGTAATATGCTGAATTAGGTGAGCATGTAATGTATCCTATCCAAGGCCCATTATCTGATAATCTTAAATTTAAACGTACATAAAATTGTAAGGCTTGATGGAGTATAAAATACTTTAAAGTAATGAGAGAATATTAAATTGTAAGACATGCCACTGGTATCTTGTGTAAGTGTAAAGTATGCAAATAGTAATTTGTTTACATGTGAGGCATGCAAATAGTAATTTAAATAGGAGTAGGGCATGTTGATGTTAACTTGCATAAGTGTAAGATAAGCTGACGTTGACGTTAACGTATAAATGTAAGACAAGTTGATGGCAACTTGTTTAAGTGTAGCAAGTGTTGAGTGAATTCTCTTACACAGTCCAGTTTACAGGGTAAGAACTGCAATCCTAACTCAGCTTATATCAAAGCTTGGTTTAATCTAAGGTATAGTAGCACTTCCCAAGACGCCACCCACAACATTCACCAGCCAAGTACCCCTTTTAACTGCTAGGTAAACAGAGCCAGCAGGTGTAATGAAACTTGCTCATATGTCCAAAACCCAGAATCGAACAGGAGAGCGCTCAATCACTCAGCTTCTGATCATCCATTTTTGCTTTTTTGTGCAGAAATGGGAAAATATGTCACTTTCAGTCCATATACAGATTATAATATGTTCATTAATACCTGCCGTGATCACCACAATAATACGTGCCTAATATGAAACAGTTGGGACACAGCGAATCCACATAATCTGCTGTAATCCAGCGTCAGTAATATTCAACACTTCAACACTAGCAAATGTGCACTGGTTAATGAGTCTTTTGTTATACTTGTCGTATATCATTGAACTTTATCTTATTTTTTAGTCGGAATACATCGCGATAACAGTATTTCTGTCAGGATAGAGAACATCTATCGTGATAACAAAGATCATCTATCATGAGAGTAATAAAGCACATCTGTCATAATAGTAATTAGGCACAATAGTAATCATAATAGTAATTAGGCTAACAGAGCACATCAGAACAGTAACAGAGCACTGCTATCACAATGGTACTAGAGCATCTATCAGAATATTACTAACACATATATCAGGATAGTAACGGTACATATAACAGGGTAGTAACAGCACATCTAGCAGAGTAGTAACAGCACATCTAACAGGGTAGTACCAGCACATCTAACAGGAGAGTAGTATAAGCACATACATCAGGATAGCAACAACGCATCTTTCAATATAGTAAGCAAGCACATCTATTACAACAGTAACAGTACAGTTATTAGGAGAGTAGCAGGATAGTAACAGCGTACATCTATCATGCTAGTAAAAAAATCTATCAGGATAATAGCATAACACATCAATCAGAAGGGTAGCAGAGCACATGTATGAGTAGAACAAAGGAGAAAATCTATCAAGAGAGCAGCAGACAACATCTATCAGCAGAGTAGTAAGATAATAAAAAAAACAGAGAGGAAGAGAAGGGTCTTCCTGGAATATATAAAATATCTGAAGTCGACTTTTGAATATTTTACTTTCATATATTTAAAAAAATGTCATATCTGCCCGCGGAAACACTTTTAAATTTGGAACAATGAAACCTTATTCGCAGAACTCCAGGTCAAAATCCATCTTTTTTTTTATTTCCGGTTATCTATTTCCGATATTTCTTTAGGCTTTTTTTCAGTTTTCCGAGGGCTTACAGGGATTTTTTTTTTCTTTTTAGGAAAAATTTGCATTGATTAATACGTGAAAAAGCTCTTCTTAAACATTTATGATTTGTTTTTTAGACAGCTCTTCGATTATTATTTGCTTTCCAAGAGTTTTTGAAAAAGCAAACAAGTCAATGGACTAAACAGAAACACAGAAATTAAATTCTGCGAGTGCACATTTCTTCTAATTTTGTCAGTGTTTAAGATTATGAACTTCACTTCCTCCTAACTGTTAGTATTTAACTCTCTGCACAACACACATTCTAATTTATGAATGTTAAAGTCATGACTACACTTTAAATTCGAGAATGTTAGAGTGATGAAGACTATGGATGTACATTCCTTGCACTCTTTCTCTCCTAATGTAAGACACGTAGACATTGATCAAGACATGTACGATGGAAACGTCTCACTACGAGGGCATACGTGTCGTATACAAAAAAAAATACCAGTAACATGATACCAGTTCCACAAAATCTTTGAGTTTGAATGTTAAAATCTAAGACTATGGATTACATTCTTTCCAAATCATGTATTTAAAACACTGGATTACACTCTTTCCAGTTCTACAAGTATTTACGACAATAGACTAAATTCTTTCCAATTCTACGAGTATTTAATACAATGGATTAAATTCTTTCTAATTCTACGAGTATTTAAGACAATGGACTAAATTCTTTCCAATTCTACGAGTATTAAGACAATGGATTAAATTCTTTCTAATTTTACGAGTATTTAAGACAATGGACTAAATTCTTTCCAATTCTACGAGTATTAAGACAATGGATTAAATTCTTTCTAATTTTACGAGTATTTAAGACAATGGATTAAATTCTTTCTAACTCTACGAGTATTTAAGACAATGGATTAAATTCTTTCTAATTCTACGAGTATTTAAGACAATGGATTAAATTCTTTCTAATTCTACGAGTATTTAAGACAATGGATTAAATTCTTTCTAATTCTACGAGTATTTAAGACAATGGAATACATTCTTTCCAATTTTTAGGAGCGAATGTATTGTGTGATTATGAACTTTAAAGGACTTTTACCATGTTCATTGGGGAAGAATTAAGTTATTAAAAACGCTTACCTTTCTTCTACACGGAGACGCATGTACAACACATTCCAGACAACAATATTTTTAAAAAAAAAAAAAACAGAATAGCGTAGCGCTGAAATGATAAAACGTGAATGTGACAACCACTACGAATTTTTGGAAATGTTGAATAACATTCTTTCTTTACAAATATCAGATGTGGCTGTCCTTCCCCTATATATATATATATTATAAATATATATATAATATATATATATATATATATTTATATATATATATATAAATTCAATATATATATATAATTTATATATAAAATTTTATATAATATAATATATATTTTATAATATATATATATATATATATATATATTATTTTGTAGTGCCAAATAGGTAAAATGGCAGTTACGAAAAAATTTTTTTTTAAAAATTAAAGGGCCCATTCTAAAATTTTTCTTTTTTACGTTTAAATTTTGTTTTTTTTCATTGAGGGTTAATGAAAAAAAACAAATTTTAAACCCCAAAAAACCCTTAAAAAAATTTTCCCAAACCTTATTATAAAGAGAAAAATTTTAAATTTTTCCCCTTTTCAACTAAATATATTTTAGATAGTTTCAAAAAATTTAAATAAAAAAACAAACACACGGGAAATTTTTTCTTTTTTCGTTAGGTTAAAAAATTTTTTTTTTGCGGAAATTTTATTGCAAAAAAATAAATTTCCTTGCCTTATTCGGCAAAGAGCGTTGTTTTTTTAAACCCAAAATCGCAATTTTTTCCCTTCCGGCCCCCCAACATACCCCAAACCCAAAAATTGTATACAACACACCCCCAAAAACACACACATATTTTTTATTTTTATTTATATATTATAAATATATAATTTATTATATATATAATTTTTATTTATATATTTTATTTTTTTAAAATTATTTTATTTAATTTTCTCTCTTTTTCCCTTTCCCCTCCATTATTAAAATTTTTTCCCTTAATTCGGCGCACCGCCCATAAACCTTTTTTAAAGAAATCGAATGCGTAAAGGAAAGTTTGGGCCCTTTTCGCCCTAGCAAAAAAGACTGCTAAAAACTCGTAATTTTCTCCTAGAAATTTTAAAGTAAGTACTTCAGGTCACGAGGGGGGAAAGGAAAACTTCTCGGGGCGTAGTGATTTTGTTTTGTTCTCCAAAAAAGTTTGGAGTGCCTTTCCTATTGGGGGGGGGGGGGGGGGAAAAAAAAAAGGGGGTTTATTATTGGCGCATGGATTTTGTGCGTCTCTCCAAAAGTCTTCTTCCCTTCCTAAGTCTGAAGTTTTTTTCAGGAAAACCCCAAGGGTTTTAAAAATATATTATTCAGTATTTTTCCTATTTATTTTTTTTTGGGGTAGTTAGATTAGTTTTTGCCCCCCAAAAGCGGCTGGCTTTTTTGGGGAACCCATATTCTTCCGTGGAGGGTAGCGCAAAATAATATGGATACATAAGGGGCCTAGGAACAAAACCCCAAAAGGGTTAAAAAGAGTAAATATGATTTATATCTATGGTTCCTTATTGGGTTTCCCGGGAATTTCGGGGGATTTGTTTAAAAGTCTATATTATTTTCTTTTAAAATGTCTTAAACTATAGGTTATTGTAGGGGTCTTATCCTTTTTTTCCCAGTAAATTTTGGGCAAAAATTAGACAATAAAATTTGCAATAGGGGCCAAGAAGTGACTATAGTGTTGGACATACTTTGAAATTTTGTTTAAACTAAACTCTGTGTCTTCCAAAATGATAAAAATTTTTTAACCAAAAAATAAGCCTGGCTAATACAACCCCAAAGTTCACATTGTACGTTTTTCCACAAGCGTACTAATCTACCTTTATTATCATAGTGGGTGGCAAATCTACAAAAACAAAGGGAGTTACAGTGTATTTTAAGACGTGTAACTTGCGGAAAAATTTTTGCACTTTTGTTCAAGCTCCGGCCCAAATTGGGCTATTTAAATTTGCGGTTCTGCTTGCAGGATGGGGGAATTTTTGTGTACAAAAAAAACTGTTATTTGTCACAAGATTGTTTCCTTCTTTACAAGGCTTAGGGAGGACGAGCAGTAACCTTATGTAGGTTTTTGTGGGGGTACAACTATCGGACTGAGGTAGTTTTTGATTTTAAACGTCATTTTTAAATACGCTGTGGGCAATTTACTAGAAAAGTAAGCCAAAAGGGGGGAAGGTTTTTCCTAAGGTTTTTTGTTTTTTGTTTTTTAGTAAAAAATAGGAGAAAAATATCCGAGTGGGTTTTTAAGCGTTGGATGCTCCGTTTAAAAACCCCGGGCGAAGCATTAAATTAAATTTTATAAACCTTTGGAAAGTGATTTCAAGGCAGGGATATTTGAAAGTAGGGAGTTGGATGTCCCCTGTGTGGCGGTATTGTTTTCCGTACCTTAAAAAGTGACCCTGGGGGGTGTTAAAATGTAATTTTTTTGGTTTTGTAGGGGGCTTGTAAAAAGAGTGAAGCATCAAAGGGACTTTCAGTATATACTATGGCCTTGATTCTTGTCTTCCCCTTTTCGAGGGAAAAAAATTTAATTTTGAGGTATTTTTAGTTTGTAGGGGTGGGAAAAGAAAACGACAGAAAAAGTGAAAATAAATAAATGTTGGGTGAAAAAAGTAGATGAAAACCCGTATAAAAAAAGAGAGAGAAGGGGAGAGAGGGGAGAGAGAGACAGAGAGGAGAGAGAGAGAGGAGAGAGGAAAAGAGAGAGAGAGAGAGGGAGAGAGAGGAAAAAAGAGAGAGAGAGAGAGGGGGAGAAGAGAGGAGAGAGAGAGAGAGAGAGAGAGAAAGAGAGAGAGAGAGGAGGAGAGAGGAGAGGGAGAGAGAAGAGAGAGAGAGGAGAGAGAGAAAGAGAGAGTGAGAGAGAGAGAGTGAGGAGAGAGAGAGAGAGAGAAACATACTTGTAAATGAGAAAAAAACAGACTATCTGCTGAGAAAAAACTAATCAACGCTCTACTTCACGTAACTTCTTCCTCAAACAGAGAAGTTCGAGAAAGTATAAAAAGAAAATGATGCAAAACTGCTTTCCACTCCCACCTGTCGCACTCCCACCTGTCGCACTCCCACCTGTCGCACTCCCACCTGTCGCACTCCCTCCTGTCGCAGTCCCTCCTGTCGCACTCCCCCCTGTCGCACTCCCTCCTGTCGCAGTCCCTCCTGTCGCAGTCCCTCCTGTCGCTCCTTCTCTGTCGCACTCCCTCCTGTCGCACTCCTCCTGTCGCAGTCCTCCTGTCGCACTCCTCCTGTCGCAGTCCCCCCTGTCGCACTCCCTCCTGTCGCAGTCCCTCCTGTGCATCCTCCTGTCGCAAAGGGCCCTCCTGTGCACTCCCCCCGTCGACCCCTCCTGTCGCACTCCCTCCTGTCACATCCCCCCTGTCGCACTCCCTCCTCGCACTTTCCTGTCGCATCCCCCCTGCCACCCCCCCCCTGTCGCACTCCACCTGTCGCATCCCCCCCTGTCGCCTCCCTCCTTGATCCCCCCCCCGTCGCATCCCCCCTGTCGCATCCCTGTCGCACTCCCCTGTTCGCATCCCTGCATGGGAAAATGTGTTAAGAGAAATACTTCCATGAGTTACGTATTCCCCTGTTAAATTTTAAAAGAATTCCTGCCCTGAGTTAAGAGAATTCCCCTGCCGTTTATTACCTGCGTGAGTTAAGGATTACCTCCCTGGTTCCAGGTGGTTTTTAAAAGAATTACAAGCCCGGGGTTAAGAGAATTTCATGCCATGGTTAGAGAAATTACCATACAGGAGTTAAGAAAATTACCCTTCAGTGAGCTAAAGGATTACCAATAGTGATTAAAAAGATTACCCCAAGTAAAGGCACGAGTACAACTAAAGGGCATTTTTTGTGGCAAAGTTTCGTTCCCGGAGATTTTTCAAGCCGTTACAAAATTTACTAAATCGGGGGAGCGAAACGTTGCCCAATAATATGTCGCATTAGCGTTTGTGTCCTCTGATTAACATATTGTTGGTAATCTCCAACATTAAAACAAGAGGTTTCTGTTTAGTGCGCTAATAAAATTACCTGCTGTGACCCCAAAAGGATTACCCCCGCCATGACCTGGGATTCCATGCAGTGAGCTAAGAGCATTACCCTGCAGTGGTAAGGGATTACCTGCGTGCCTAAAAGGTTACCCTACCGTGAATAAGAGGTTACCCTGCAGTGACTAAAAGGGGTTACCTGCGTGAGCTAGGGATTACCCTGCGTAACTAAGAGGATTACCTGCAGTACCTAAGAGGTTACCATGCAGTGAGCTAAAAGGATTACCATACGGACCCAAAAAGGGTTAATGAGTGAGCTAAAAGGATTACCTGCGTGACCTAAAAGGTTTTCCCTGCAGGATAAGAGGTTACCCTGCAGGACCCAAGGGATTACCATGCAGGACCCAAGGGTTACCATCCGGAGCAGAGGATTCCATGAGGACCCAAGAGATCACCCTGCAGTGAGCTAAAAGGGGTTTGCATGCTGTGACCTAAAAGGATTCCCTGCAGCGAGATAAGGGATTCCATGCGTGATAGAGGATTCCCTGAAGTGAGCTAAGGGATTTCCTCAGGAGCTAAAAAGGATTACATGCAGTGAGTAAGGGTTTTCCCTGCAGTGAGCTAAGAGGGAAAACCCTGCAGGACGTAAGAGGATTTCCTGCCCGTGAGCAGAGGATTACCTGTGGACCCAAGAGGATTACCCTGAGAGAGTAAAAAGGTTTCCATGAGTGAGCGAAGAGGTTACCTGCAGGGAGCGAAAAAGGATTACCATGCAGTGAGCGAAGGGGATTACCCTGCAGTGAGGAAGAGGATTCCAGCGTGGCCTAAGAGGATTACCCCTGTAGTGACCTAGAGGATTACCATGCAGTGGTAAAAGGGGTTACCCTGCAGTGGCCTTTAAAAAGGTTCCTGCAGTGGCCCCAAGGGATTACATGCAGTGAGCTAAGAAAAATTCCTTTCGTGACCTAAGAGGATTTCCCTGCAGTGACTAAGAGAATTTACCCTGCAGTGACCCAAGGGAATTTTCATGCGTGAGCTAAAGGATTACCCTGCGGACCCAAAAGGATTTTCCCTGCAGTGACCTAAAAGGGTTACCCTGCAGTGGGGCCCAAGAGGATTACCCTGCAGGGCTAAGAGGGGTTTCCCTGCAGTGACCTAAGAGGATTACCCTGCAGTACCAAGGGATTACCCTGCATTGGGCTAAGAAGATTACCCTTTCACTGGCCTAAGAGGATTCCCCTGCAGTGAGCTAAGAGGATTTTCTGCAGTGAGCAGAGGTTACATGCAGTGGTAAGAGGATTCCATGCATTGGTTAAAGGGGGTTTTTTTATGCAGTGAGCTAAGAGGATTACATGCAGTGGGTAAGAGGATTATCTTTAGCTAAGAGATTACATGCAGTGGGTAAAAAGATTCCTGCAGTGGTAAAAGGATTACCATGCGTGGCTAAGAGGATTACCATGCAGTGAGCTTAAGAAGATTACCATGCAGTGATAAGAATTAATACCCAAATCTAAGGGTGATTTTCCATACAGTGAGCTAAAATGATTACCCCGCAGTGGGCTAGAAAGATTCCCTTTTAATGGCTAGATGTTTCCCTGCAGGGCCTAAAAGGGTTACCCTGCAGTGAGTAAGAGGATTACCTTCAATGAGCTAAGAGGGTTTACATGCGTGGCCCCAAAAGGATTACCCTGCAGTGGTTAAAAAGGATTACCCGCAGTGAGCTAAAAGGATTACCCTGCAGTGGCCCAAGGGTTTCCTGAGTGGCCCAAGGGTTTTCCATGCAGTGGCTTAAGAGGTTACCCCGCAGTGAGCTAAAAGGGGTTCTGGTGGCCCCAAGAGGTTACCTGCAGTGAGTTGAAGAAAAAAATGCAGTGAGTAAGAGATTTAAAATGGTGAGCCCAAGAGGTTGCCATTAAGGGTAAGAGGTTACCATGCAGTGGCTAAGAGATTTCCCTGCAGTGGCTAGAGGATTACCATTAATGAGCTAAGATATTCATGCAGTAAGCTAAAAGGGATTAAATTCAATGAGTAAGAGGATTACTATGAGGGGCTGAAAATTTTTCCCCTGCAGTGAGTAAGAGGATTACCCGCAGTAAACTAGGGATTCCCTGCAGTGGCTAAGGGATTACCCTGCAGTGAGTAAGAGGATTACAATGCGTGGCTAAGGTATTACCCTGCAGTAACTAAAGGATTACCATCAGTGGGTTTGGAGGATATTTATGCAGTGGTAGAGGATTACCATTTTTAGTGGGCTAAGGGTTACCATGCGTGAGAAGGTATTTTCCCCTGCAGTGGGTAAAGGGATTACCCTCAGTAAGTAAGAGGTTACCCTGCAGTGAGTTTAAAAGGATTATCATGAGTGAGCTAAGGGGATTACATTCAAGAGGTAAAAAGTATTAAATGCGTAAACAAGGGTTTTACCATGCAGTGAGCTAAGAAGAATACCATGCGTGACCTAAAAGGGATTACCCTGCGTGCCCCAAAAGGATTTTTATGCAGGATAAAAGGGTTACCCGCCGTGAGTAAGAGGATTCATGCGCGACCTAAGAGGATCCCATGCATGAGTAAAGGTTTTCATGCTGTGACCTAAGGGATTACCCTGCAGCGAGTAAAAGGATTACCCTGCGTGACCCAAGGGATTACATGAAATGAGCTAAGAGGATTACCATGAGTGAGTAAAGGTTACCCTGCGTGCGTAAGAGGGGTTTCCATGCAGTGAGCTAAAAGGGATTACCTGCGTGACGAAGGGATTTCCCGGGGTGAGTAAGAGGATTACCATGCTGTACCCAAGAGGATTACCATGCAGTGGCTAGAGGTTACATGCAGTGGCGAAAAGGATTACCCTGCGGGAGCGAAAAGGGGTTTTATGCGTGGCGAGAGGATTACCAGCAAGTGAGCGAAGAGGATTACCATGCATGGCCTAAAAAGGTTTACCTGTGTGACCTAAGAGGATTACCCGCAGTGATAAGGGGGGAAAACCTTTCAGTGGCCCCAAAGGTTACCCTGCGTGGCCCAAAAGGGATTACCCTGCGTGGGGGTAAGAAGTACCCTGCAGTGACCCCCCAAAGGATTCCATGCAGTGACTAAAAAGAATTACCTGCGTGACCTAAGAGGTTACCATGCAGTGAGCAAAGGGGGTTCCATGAGTGACCCAAAAGGATTACCCTCAGGGGACCCAAAGGTTACATGCGTGGCCCCAAGAGGATTCCCTGCGTGAGCTAAGGGTTTCCTGCAGTGCCTAAAAAGGTTACCATGCAGTGAAAAAGGGATTTTAAAGCATTGGGTAAGAAAAATTACCGCATGGCCTGAGGATTCCCCTGCAGTGAGAAAAAGGGGTTTCATGCGTGAGCTAGAGGATTACCTGCGGGCCTAAGGGTTACCAAGCATTGGTTAAGGGATTATCAGCAGGAGTAGAGGTTCCATGCAGGGCCCCAAGAGTTCCCTGCGTGGCCCAAGGGTTACCATGCAGTGGCCTAAGAGGTTACCTGGTGGCGTAAGGGATTACCTGCATTGGTTTAAAAGGTTTCATGTGTGAGCTAAGAGGATTTCCTGCAGTGGCCCAAAAAGGTTACGCGGAGCTAAAAAGATTACCTTGCAGTGACCTAAGAGGTTACCAACGTGACCCAAGAGAATTCCTGCAGTGACCTAGGGGATTACCCTGCAGTGAGCTAAAGAAAATTAAAAAGCGTGATAAGAGGATTACCCTGCAGGACCTAAGGATTCCCGAGTGCCTAAAAGGATTCCTGCAGGGCTAAAAGGGGGTTACCATGCAGTATAAGAGGATTACCCCAGGGGGACCCAAGAGGTTTAAACCCTGCATGGCCAAGGGGGGGAAAATTTCATGCAGTGAGCTAAGAGTTTACATGCAGTGCCCCAAGAGGATTTCCATGCGTGACCCCAAGAGGATCCCTGCTTGGGCTAAGAAGATTACCTGCACGGCCAAGGGATTCCCTGCAGTGAGTAAGAGGTTATATGCAGTGAGAAAGGATTCCATGCAGGGCCTAAGAGGATTACCATCAAATTTGGTTAAAGGGATTATCAGCAGTGAGCTAAGAGGATTACATGCAGTGGGTAAGAAGATTCCATGCAGTGGCCTAAGAGGATTACCCTGCAGTGGCCTAAGAGGATTACCATCAGTGGCCGTAAAAGGATTTCCTTTCATTGGTCTAAGAGGATTATATGAGTGAGAAGGGATTACCCTGAGTGGGCCCAAGGATTACTGCGTGAGCTAAGAAGATTACCATCAGGCCCCCGAGGATTACCTACAGTGCCTAAGATGATTAATAAGTGAGCTGATGTTACCCCGCGTGGGTAAGAAGATTACCTTCTGGCCCAAGATGATTACATGCAGTGGCCTAAGGGATTACCTGCAGGAGTTTTAAAAGGGGTTTCCCCTTCAATGAGTAAAGGGTTAATGCGGGCCTAAAAGGTTCCATGCAGGATTTAAGAGGTTACCAGCAGGAGCTAAGAGGATTTCCATGCAGTGGCCTAAGAGGATTACCATGCAGTGGTAAGGGATTCCCTGCAGTGGTAAGAGGAAATTTCCATGGTGAGTAAGAGGTTAACCAAAGCGTGGCCCAAGGGATTCCATGAGTGAGTTAGAAGAAAAAATGCGTGAGTAAGAAGTTAACATGCGTGAGCTAAGAGGATTGCCAGGCCGTGAGCTAAGAGGATTAAAGCAGTGAGCTAAGAGTATTACCTGCGTAAGTAGAGGATTTCCTGAGTGGGTTAGGAGGATTAATGCAGGAGCTAAGGGATTTTCCTTCGTGGGCTAAAAGGGTTAAAAGCAGTGGCTAAGAGTTTACCTGCGTGGGCTTTAAAAGGATTACCCTGCAGTAATTAAGGATTACCATGAGTGAGTTAAGAGTTATCATGCGTGAGCTAAAAAGGATTTTCCCTTCAATGAGGTAAGGTATTACCATGCAGTAGTAGAGGGTTACCATGCAGTGAGCTAAAAAAGGAAAACATGCGTGACTAAGAGGGTTACCATGCAGGGGACCCAAAAGGATTACCATCATGACTAAGAGGATTCCATGCCGTGGTAAAGGGATTCCATGCAGCGACCTAGGGATACCATGCAGTGAGTAAGAGGATTAGCATGTGTGACCTAAGTGGGGGTACCAGCAGCGGAAAGAGGATTACCCCGCTGTGACCCAAGAGGATTTCCATGAAGTGGCTAAAAGGATTTCCCTGCAGGAGTAGGGATTACCCCTGGTGAGTAAGGGGTTTCCCTGCAGTGAGCTAAGAGGGTTACCCTGCATGACGTAAGAGGATTACCTGCAGTGAGCTAAGGGGATTTCCCTGCTGTGACCTAAAAGGGTTTCCCTGCAGTGGCTAAGAGGATTACCATGCAGTGACGAAAAGGATTCCCTGCAGGGGAAACGAAGAGGATTACCATGATGGCGAAGAGGATTACCCTGCATGGGAAAAAGGTTACCCCCAAAATACCTGTGTGCCTAAAAGGATTACCATTTAGTGAATTTTTGGGATTCCATGCAGTGAGTAAGAGGATTACCCTGCAGTGGCTAAGAGGGAAAAATTCCCCCTCCCCTCTAAGGGGATTACCCTCAGTGAGTAAGAGGATTACCATGCAGTGAGTAAAAGGATTTCCTGCAGTGGCCTAAAAGGATTACCCTGCTGAGTTGAAGAAAAAATGCGTGAGCTAAGAAGATTAACATGCAGGAGCTAGGGATTGCCATTCAATGGGCTAAGAGGTACATGCAGTGGGCCTAAAAAGATTACCCCTGCGTGAGTAAAAGGATTTCCATTCAATGACTAAGATATTCCATGCAGTAAACTAAGAGGATTTTTCCATTCAAAAAGAGCTAAGAGGATTATATCAGTGGGCTAAGAAGATTTCCATGCATGACTAAAAGGTTACCATGCAGTAAACTAAGGGGATTACCTGGAAATGGGCTAAGAGGTTACATGAGTGAGCTAAAAGGATTAAATGCAGTGAGTAAGGTATTTTATGCAGAAGCTAAGAGGATTCCCTGCAGTGGGTTGGGGATTTTCATGCGTGAGCTAAAAGGGGTTACCATTCAGTGGGTAAAGGGGGTTTGCAGGAGCTAAGGTATTACCCGCGTGGGCTAAGAGGATTACCTGCAGTAATAAAAGGATTTTCCTGCGTGAGTTAAAAAGGGGTTTCATGCATGAGCTAAAGAGGATTACCCTTCAAGAGGTAGGATTACCAGCATAAGCTAAAAGGGGTTACCCTGCAGTGAGTAAGAAGTACTGCGTGAGCTAAGGGATTACCATTCATGAGGTAAGAATTTTTCCCTGCAGAAGCTAAAGGGATTTCCCTCAAGAGCTAAGAGGTTTTCATGCAGTGAGTAAGAGGATTCCATTAATGAGCTAAAGGGGTTACCATGCGTGAGCTAAAAGTTTCCATGCGTGGCTAAGGGTTACCCTTCAAGAGTAAGAGGTTTTCCCTGCAGGGTAAAAAAAGAAAATTTGCAGTAGTAGAAGTTACCCTGCAGTGAGCTAAAAGGATTCATTATGAGCTAAGAGGATTCCCCTGCGTGAGCTAAGGGGTTACCATTAATGAGCTAAAGAGTATTACCCGCAGTGAGTAAGGGGTTCCATTCAAAGAGCTAAAAGTTTACTGCAGTGAGCTAAGAGGATTACCATTCAATGAGCTAAGAGTATTACCATGCAGTAAGCTAAGAGGATTACTATGTCATATGGACGAAAATTTAAGAGATGTAATTGGAAAGGAGAAAGTAAACAATGGGCAAAACACTGTTACTGCTACTGTTACTTTTCAAACGCTTGTAAAAAAAGATTTCTTTTCAACCCTCTGCTTTCAGATGTCTAATGACGGACTTCACGGCTCTAGTGACGAATGTCAGATTTTCTACGCAATTTCATTTTCTCCCCCGCACACAGTCACGGCTGGGAAGAAGGGTGGTAGGTCTATGAGTGTTTAATTAAATACGATATTTGTAAAGTGATTATTCAGTCGTATCTAAAAAAGCACTGTGTTTATCTGCTTACAACACTGAACATGAATATGTTCCAGTGTTCCAAACAATGTTATCAAATAATCTCTTACTACTGATTGTAATACGCACGTGTTCCCTGAGTTTTACTCCGTTATTTCGCTTCACTGAATCAACTTGCATCTTTTAAATGACCCTTATTTTTTATCTCAATTTTCTTTGAAGTCTGAATGAGATCACGTCGACTCAACTTCCCAAGAAAAAACCAGTCTAGTGCTCTAAATCTTCCTCCATTGGGTTCATTAGTAATAAAAGTACAAGCTTTCTCGCCCTTCTCTGCACGCACTCTGCAGTGTCTTGGTCTTTCATGCAATTACTGACCAAAACTGAGCAGGACACCGAGGATGCGGTCTGGAGACCCTCATCTTGTACAGCGTCAGTATTATTCCTAGGATTTTGTAATAGAAATTTTTCGCTATGAAACCTACCATTGGATTAGGTTTATACTGTTGCTCGTTGTTGGGCATTACTTTGTTGCACGTTGCTAGGCATGACTGTTCTTCGTCGCTAGGCATTACTTTGTTGCTCGTTGCTAGGCGTGACTGTTCTTCGTCGCTAGGCATTACTTTGTTGTTCGTTGCTAGGCGTAACTGTTCTTCGTCGCTAGGCATTACTTTGTTACTCGCTGCTAAGCATGGCTCTGTAGCTTCCAGCTAGTTATTATAATATTGATAGCGGCTAAGCATTGATTTGTGAACTCAGGTCACCTCTAGCGCATTCTTCTATCTAGGAAAACCCGTTTATTCAACCATTTCACATTCATGTTTAGCACGACTTCATACAAAATACGTAATTTTACATTTCTCCTTTTTTAACGTCTTCCACGTCTGTCTCTACCATACCACAGTGTGGAGACCCCCTTTAGGCACTACAACAGTCTGGTAGAGAGGTTGCATTAGGGACCACGTCCTGTGTCATATGTGTGATATACTTTTATGTTAAAACTAGTTTCTAGGGTCGTTTCATGTGAATAATGAAAAGGATAGAGTCACAAGGAGCGACGTTTGACGAATGCCGGACATTACGTTTACTTAAATACTTAACTCCACGTGTCAAGTTCACTCATACTTGAACTTCACTTGTCACGTTAAGGTGAACGAGTCATTGATCCAGGCCTGTGTGAACTAATCGTTGATCTAGAACTGGGTGAACCAGTTAGTGATCCAGGCCTGTGTGAACTAATCGTTGATCTAGAACTGGGTGAACCAGGTAGTGATCCAGGCCTGGGTGAACTAGTCATTGATCCAGAACTGGGTGAACCAGTTAGTGATCCAGGCCTGTGTGAACTAATCGTTGATCTAGAACTGGGTGAACCAGGTAGTGATCCAGGCCTGGGTGAACTAGTCATTGATCCAGAATGGGTGAACCCGGGTTTGTGATCCAGGCCTGTGTGAATAGTCATTGATCCGAACTGGGTGAACCCGTTAGTGATCCCGGCCCGTGGAAAAAGTCATTGTCAGAACTGGGTGAACCAGTTATGATAGGCCCCGGGTGAACTAAACGTTG
>NC_069406.1:15214736-15282765 GCF_026875155.1 Cherax quadricarinatus
ACACAAGTACAGCTAATGCGACATATTATTGTGGGCAACGTTTCGCTCTCCAGGAGCTTAGTCAAGTTGTAACGGCTTGACAAATCTCCTGGAGAGCGAAACGTTGCCACAATAAAATGTCCCATTAGTTGTACTCGTGTCCTTTTACTTAGGTAATCATTTTAACTCACTACTTGGTAATCCTCTTAGCTCACTGAATGGTAATTTTCTTAACTCTCTGTATGGTAATTCTCTTAACTCATGGCATGGTAATTCTCTTAACTCACGGCATTGTAATTCTTTTAACTCACGGCATGGTAACTCACGGCATGGTAATTCTCTTAACTCACGGCATTGTAATTCTTTTAACTCACGGCATGGTAACTCACGGCATGGTAATTCTCTTAACTCACGGCATGGTAATTCTCTTAATTTATAGCATGGTAATTATCGTAACTCAGTGCGAAGTATTTCTCTTAACACAGTTTTACATGCAGGGAGTGCGACAGGAGGGAGTGCGACAGGTGGGAGTGCGACAGGTGGGAGTGCGACAGGTGGGAGTGCGAGAGGAGGGAGTGCGACAGGAGGGAGTGCGACAGGTGGGAGTGCGACAGGTGGGAGTGCGACAGGTGGGAGTGCGAGAGGAGGGAGTGCGACAGGAGGGAGTGCGACAGGTGGGAGTGCGACAGGAGGGAGTGCGACAGGAGGGAGTGCGACAGGAGAGAGTGCGACAGGAGGGAGTGCGACAGGAGGGAGTGCGACAGGAGGGAGTGCGACAGGAGGGACTGCGACAGGAGGGAGTGCGACAGGAGGGACTGCGACAGGAGGGAGTGCGACAGGAGGGACTGCGACAGGAGGGAGTGCGACAGGAGGGACTGCGACAGGAGGGACTGCGACAGGAGGGAGTGCGACAGGAGGGAGTGCGACAGGAGGGACTGCGACAGGAGGGACTGCGACAGGAGGGAGTGCGACAGGAGGGAGTGCGACAGGAGGGACTGCGACAGGAGGGAGTGCGACAGGTGGGAGTGCGACAGGAGGGAGTGCGACAGGTGGGAGTGCGACAGGTGGGAGTGGAAAGCAGTTTTGCATCATTTTCTTTTTATACTTTCTCGAACTTCTCTGTTTGAGGAAGAAGTTACGTGAAGTAGAGCGTTGATTAGTTTTTCTCAGCAGATAGTCTGTTTTTCTCATTTATAAGTATGTTCTCTCTCTCTCTCTCTCTCTCTCTCTCTCTCTCTCTCTCTCTCTCTCTCTCTCTCTCTCTCTCTCTGTTCTTATACAGGTTCATCTACGTCTTTCATCAACACTTTATTTATCTTTCACTGTTTCTGTCGTTTTCGTTTCATCCTACAACTAAAAATACCTCATATTATTATTTCCTCGTAAGTGGATGACAAGAATCAAGGCCGAGTAGTATATACTGTATGTACCTTGATGCTTCACTCATTTACAAGAACCTACGACAACACAAACATTACATCTTACACTCACGTCACTATTAAGGTACGGAATACAATACCGCCACACAGTGACATCCATACTCTCCTACTTTCGATATCTCGCCTTGAGAATCACTTTCCAGAAGGGCTTATGAATTTAATTTAATGCTTCGTCTGGATGTTAACGCAGCATCCTACGCTTAATAACGCACTCAGGATATGTTCTCCATAGTGTTTACTATAAAACAGAGACGAAGAAATCCTTAGGCAAACCTTGCGCCCATTGGCTTACATTTCTAGTCATTGTCACAGCGTACTTAGAATGACTGATTAATCAAAAACTACCTCAGTCCGATAGTTGTACACACAATACCTACATAAGGTAACTGCTCGTCCTGCTATGTCTTGTCAGAAGGAAACAATGCTTGTGACAAATAACAGTTATTTGTACACTAAATTACTCATCCTGCAAGCAGACGCAGAATGTATACGTCAGGTTGCGAAGCTGAAGCAAAAGTGCAAAAATTATGCGCTAAGTTACACGTCTTAAGATATACGACTTAGTAACTACCTTGTCTTCGTAGATTTGCCATCCACTATGATAATAAGGAGGTAGATTAGTACGCTTGTGGAGAAACGTACAATGTGAGCGGTGAGGTTGTAGTAGCCAGGCTTAGGCTTGGTTACAAAATTTTCTATTAGTTTGGAAGACACAGAGATGATGATTAAACTAAATGCAAAGTATGTGGCCAACACTATAGTCACTTTCTTGGACGCTATGTGCTAATTATTGTCTAATTATTGTCTAATTACTGGGGAATATAAAGATAGACACTACAATAACCTATGAGATAAGACATCTTAATGAAAATAATATAGACGTATTAAGCAAATCTCCTGAAATTGCTTGCAACAGATAAGGAAGCCATAGATATAAATCTATATGTACTCTTGTTAACCCTTTTGGGTTTAGTTCCTAGGCCTCTTATGTATCCATATTATTTTGCGCTACCCTCCACTGGACGAATATGGGATTCACAATAAGCCAGCCGCTTCGGCGGCAAAAATCTATATCTAACTACCTGAAAAAAATATAAATAGGATAATACTGAATAATATATTTTTAACCTTGGTGTGTCTGAAATAACTTCAGACTTAGGAGGTAAAAAGACTTCTGGAGAGACGCACAAAATCCATGCGCCAGATAATAAACTCTTAAGTATGCATTATCAGGAAGCACTCCAAACTGTCTGGAGAACATAAGCGGAAAATCACTACGCCAGAGAAGGTATCCTTTCCCCATGCGTGACCTGAAGTACTTACTAAATTACTAGGAGATAAATTACGAGATCTTAGCAGTCTTTCTGCTAGGTCGAGAAAGGCCAAGCTTTCGCTTTACAGCATTCGATTTTCTTTAAAAGGTTCATGTCGGTGCGCCGAATTAAGGGATAATTCTAATAATGGGAGGGAGGGGGGAAAAGAGAGAGAGGGAATTATATATATATATATATATATATATATATATATATATATATATATATATATATATTATATATATATATATATATATATATTGTGTGTGTGTGTGTGTGTGTATACATGTATGTGTGTGTGTGTAATGTTGTGCCGGATAGGTAAAACTTGCGATTTTGGCTTAAATAGCAACGCTCTTGCCGAATAAGGCAAGTGGAAATTTATTTATGCAATAATTTCGCAAAAAAAATCATTTTGAACCTAACGAAAAAAGAATATATTTCATTGTGTTTGTTTATTATTAATTTATTGTAAACTATCTAAAATATATTTAGTTGAAGAAGGCTAAATTAAATTGTGCTCTTTATAATAAGGTTAGGTAAGTTTTCTAAGGTTCTTTTGGTTCAAAATTATTATTTTTTACATTAGCATCAATGAAAAAAACATATTTAAGCGTATAAGAGAAAATTTTAGAATGGACTTAATTTTAAATGAGTTCTTCGTAACTGACCAGTTTTACCTATTCGGCACTACACACACACACATATATATATATATATATATATATATATATATATATATATATATATTATATATAATTATATATATATATATATATATATATATATATATATATATATTATTTATATATATAGAGGAAGGACAGCCACATCTGACAGTTGTAAAGAAAGAAATGTTATTCAACATTTCAATATTCGTAGTGGTTGTCACATTCACGTTTTATCATTTCAGCGCTACGCTATTCCTGTTTTTTTTTTTTTTTTTTTTTAATAATATTGTTGTCTGGAATGTGTTGTACATGCGTCTCCGTGTAGAAGAAAGGTAAGCGTTTTTATATAATCTTAATTCTTCCCACATGAACATGGTAAAAGTTCTTTGAGTTCATAATCACACAATACATTCGCTCCTCAAATTGGAAAGAATTTATTCCATTGTCTTAAATACTCGTAGAATTAGAAAGAATTTAATCCATTGTCTTAAATACTCGTAAAATTAGAAAGAATTTAATCCATTGTCTTAAATACTCGTAAAATTAGAAAGAATTTAATCCATTGTCTTAAATACTCGTAGAATTAGAAAGAATTTAATCCATTGTATTAAATACTCGTAGAATTGGAAAGAATTTAGTCTATTGTCGTAAATACTTGTAGAACTGGAAAGAGTGTAATCCAGTGTTTTAAATACATGATTTGGAAAGAATATAATCCATAGTCTTAGATTTTAACATTCAAACTCAAAGATTTTGTGGAACTGGTATCATGTTACTGGTATTTTTTTTTTGTATACGACACGTATGCCCTCGTAGTGAGACGTTTCCATCGTACATGTCTTGATCAATGTCTACGTGTCTTACATAGGAGAGAAAGAGTGCAAGGAATGTACATCCATAGTCTTCATCACTCTAACATTCTCGAATTTAAAGTGTAGTCCATAGACTTTAACATTCATAGAATTAGAATGTGTGTTGTGCAGAGAGTTAAATACTAACAGTTAGAGGAAGTGAAGTTCATAATCTTAAACACTGACAAAATTAGAAGAAATGTGCACTCGCAGAATTTAATTTCTGTGTTTCTGTTTAGTCCATTGACTTGTTTGCTTTTTCAAATCTCTTGGAAAAGCAAATAAATAAGTCGAAGAGCTGTCTAAATACAAATCATAAATGTTTAAGAAGAGCTTTTTCACGTATTAATCAATGCACATTTTTCCTAAAAGACAAAAAAAATCCCTGTAATGCCCTCGGAAATACTGAAAAAAAGCCTAAAGAAATATCGGAAATAGATAACCGGAAATAAAAAAAAAGATGGATTTTGACCTGGAGTTCTGCGAATAAGGTTTCATTGTTCCAAATTTAAAAGTGTTTCCGCGGGCAGATATGACATTTTTTTAAATATATGAAAGTAAAATATTCAAAAGTTGACTTCAGATATTTTATATATTCCAGGAAGACCCTTCTCTTCCTCTCTGTTTTTTTTATTATCTTACTACTCTGCTGATAGATGTTGTCTGCTGCTCTCTTGATAGATTTTCTCCTTCTGTTTGTTACTCATACATGTGCTCTGCTACCCTTCTGATTGATGTGTTATGCTATTATCCTGATAGATTTTTTACTAGCATGATAGATGTACGCTGTTACTATCCTGCTACTCTCCTAAATAACTGTACTGTTACTGTTGTAATAGATGTGCTTGCTTACTATATTGAAAGATGCGTTGTTGCTATCCTGATGTATGTGCTTATACTACTCTCCTGTTAGATGTGCTGGTACTACCCTGTTAGATGTGCTGTTACTACTCTGCTAGATGTGCTGTTACTACCCTGTTATATGTACCGTTACTATCCTGATATATGTGTTAGTAATATTCTGATAGATGCTATAGTACCATTGTGATAGCAGTGCTCTGTTACTGTTCTGATGTGCTCTGTTAGCCTAATTACTATTATAATTACTATTGTGCCTAATTACTATTATGACAGATGTGCTTTATTACTCTCATGATAGATGATCTTTGTTATCACGATAGATGTTCTCTATCCTGACAGAAATACTGTTATCGCGATGTATTCCGACTAAAAAATAAGATAAAGTTCAATGATATACGACAAGTATAACAAAGACTCATTAACCAGTGCACATTTGCTAGTGTTGAAGTGTTGTAATATTACTGACGCTGGATTACAGCAGATTATGTGGATTCGCTGTGTCCCAACTGTTTCATATTAGGCACGTATTATTGTGGTGATCACGGCAGGTATTAATGAACATATTATATCTGTATATGGACTGAAAGTGACATATTTCCCATTTCTGCACAAAAAAAAGCAAAAATGGATGATCAGAAGCTGAGTGATTGAGCGCTCTCCTGTTCGATTCTGGGTTTTGGACATATGAGCAAGTTTCATTACACCTGCTGGCTCTGTTTACCTAGCAGTTTAAAAGGGTCCTTGGCTGGTGAATGTTGTGGGTGGCGTCTTGGGAAGTGGCTACTATACCTTAGATTAAACCAAGCTTTGATATAAGCTGAGTTAGGATTGCAGTTCTTACCCTGTAAACTGGACTGTGTAAGAGAATTCACTCAACACTTGCTACACTTAAACAAGTTGCCATCAACTTGTCTTACATTTATACGTTAACGTCAACGTCAGCTTATCTTACACTTATGCAAGTTAACATTAACATGCCCTACTCCTATTTAAATTACTATTTGCATGCCTCACATGTAAACAAATTACTATTTGCATACTTTACCACTTACACAAGATACCAGTGGCATGTCTTACAATTTAATATTCTCTCATTACTTTAAAGTATTTTATACTCCATCAAGCCTTACAATTTTATGTACGTTTAAATTTAAGATTATCAGATAATGGGCCTTGGATAGGATACATTACATGCTCACCTAATTCAGCATATTACAACCTGTCAATATATATAATTACACCATTTTCTAAATATAGCCTTAACTTAACTATATTGAACCTTTTACGATTTTTATTTATAATTCGGGTGTCATACTTAGCTCGTGGAACTGTGCTCCAGATTGCCCATAAGCCAATCTATAATTTGTAGGTAATTCTGGTTGACTTAGCTTCCAGTATTGACAAGATTATTAATTAACTTTTTTCAGGTATTGTTCCTGAGTAAAAGAATCATCTGGACTTCCTTCACATTGATTCCAGTGCTGTCCAGCTCCCATAATTTACACACCAGCTCAACGTCGCCCTCAATTAAGGAATATTTAGAGTGAGGCACTCTTTCATTATTAAGACACACAGTGACTACATATCCAGACTCCTCTAGTCATTCACTAATAGTACGAGGAGGTGTGGCATACAATAAATGGCCTCCTGCTGCTTTTAAGAGAGTAACACCACATTTCTTTCACCATACCCTCTACAAATGAGCTATAATAATCACTCCCTATTAAAAGATTTATTAGCCCCACAGAGTCATTTTCTACATAGGAGTGTGCCAATTCTACACCATTTTGTGAAATCCCTTTAGTAGCTTCAATAAGCCCAATTGTAGAAATTTTCTGTGGGAGCCTATCTACTATGACCCCATTAATCTGTTTCCTCTCATTGCCTAGGCCGACATTTACATACACAGTGCCATACAACTGGGCCTTTTTGACTGACAAAAATCCAATTTTAAATTTGTAGGATCCCTTTTTTGCACTTTCATACCATTAAGGCAACTACGTTTCATGAATGTACGTTGGGAACCTTGATCCAACAGTGAAGTTACATTTTTTTTTATTTAGGCCTTTTATCCCGAACAATTACAATCACTATGGGTAAGGCTACTTCAGTTGTGCCATCATCATTTACATTTGCTGCTATTTTGACATTTAGTAACAGCTGTGCCGGGGTTATCATCATTATTATTATCACTTTTATTATTATTATTATTATTATTATTATTATTATTATTATTATTATGTAAACCCTTACACATCACAATATGATGCCTTCCCTGATGGCACTGATAACAATTATTTTATTTAGCATAGCAGTCCTTCACATTATGACTGCCTAAGCATCAGATACATCTGTTAAGTTCTTTCAGTTTTTCTTCTCTAACATCCCAAAAATCATAAGCATTACAATTTTTTGAGAAGACGAGTACCTTTGCAAAAAAGACAATACCTTATAGGCTTCCCTTACCTATTATTAGCCGGGCCACTCTTTTTAAGGTAGTTATTCCTCTTAATTTGACGTTGAGAACCTTTATTCCTGGTGCTGCCACTTGATGTGATCCAGAACAACTTTTTATTATGGGATGAATTATGATGATTATTAACATTAGGATATTTTTCCCCTTTATGAGACCTAAGAGATACATCAAGGTAATCATGTGGTACATTTTTAGAATTATTTGATTGACTAGTCTGTAGTTAGACAATTAATTCTTGAAGGCTTACTCTTATTTCCTCCAGAGAAAAATATGTGTAGTAATTATTAGATAACCACTCTATAGCCTTGCTTGTCAGTTAATCTGCAAGGTAGCACTCAGTATCCATTTTGATTCACACAAATTAAACCTATTATTCAAGGATTTAAGGGTGCTTTCCAATTTGACCCTAAATTATTATAAATTTTTATAAGTGTGCTCTAGAGTTTTTAAATTAACCACAACATTTACTAGGTTTAATGTATTTTGCTCTAAATTACCATAGATGATCTCTAACAAATCAACTGCCTCTAGGTAACTACAATCAACATTTTTGAATCCTTGAATTAAATGGTGGGCGTCACCTTTTACCTGACCTTTCATGTAAAATAACATCTACAAGATCATTCCTATTATGTACAGTAGCTTTAAATATAGACCAAAATTCTCTTGGATTAAATATAGTAGACATAGATTCTGGAAGTTTGAGCACTGACTTTGTATTTACTGGGCTGGCTAATTGTATTATTTACATTCTTTAATTTATTTAGTGCCCTACTTTTACAAGATAGTATTTAATCTTCTAGGTCATACTCCTGATCAATCATTAATTCCCTTCTTTGCCATCTGCACATATTACCAGCAGATCTCCTTCATATTCTTTATGAAACACTTTATAGGTTTTATATCCATGGATTTACTATTTGCATTAACTGGATTAGCTCCATCCATGGTTCCTTATGTATCAGACCAAATAATAAAACACTGGTTGCACAAATTATACAGTAACACACTCCATATAATTATTACGGTATACATTAAATATCCTAGGCAAATATTTCTGCCTTAGCAGATTAATTATTTATTATATAGTTTTAATTCCTAGCCATAACTGGACTTAGTAAATTAATTATTTATAGCAATTACAATCCTAGCCTCTCTAGGCTTAGCAGTTTCACAGGTAGAATGTAGTTACACAAGTACACATTAATATTAAAAATGGTATGCCAATTGTAATTCTAGCCCCATCTGGGCTTAGTAAATACAAGATTATATTATAACCAGCTAACATTAACTACATTTATTAATTTCAGTTTATGCAGACCTAACCAACTACTTCTTTCAGTCAAGTCACAATTATTTATTTATCCAGTTTACATGATCTTCACTGACCATATCCAGTTCAAAAAGGACCAACAACTTATTATATGTGTATGAGTTTCACAGGCATTAAACCGAATTCTTACATGCATATATCACTGGTCAACAACCAAAATGCTTCCGAGACCAGAGTAGCAATTTCCAACTAATTTTAGGTAACTGATAATGAATATCATGGTTAAAATTGTTTGTTAGTTCTACTTTTCAATATACACCAACGTGTCACAACAGGTTCCAACAGGCTTGTGGCAGTGTGTTTCTTACCACACTCAGAGTCTCACTGACCTTCATTATTGTTCCAGCAATCATAGAAGGTGGTTGTGGTGTTCAAGTTTGCATTTTGAGGTGAAAGGCAGGTGATTTTCATAGCCAAACACTTTTTAAACTTACAATAAATATTCACTGAGGAAGCTATTGATATGCATGTGAGGCATATTATATTAATTTTATTTTTCTACTGAATGATATAAATACTTCTGCTTAGCTGTCATGCTCTGTATATAATGATAAATTAATGAATAATTTTTCTGTTTATCTTCTAGCTGTTTGTTGTTTTCTTCCATACCACGGGCAGGGTTAGAACCCGCGATCAGAGAGTCTCAAAACTCCAGACCATCGCGTTACCCACTGGAGTTTTGAGACTGATCGCGGGTTCTAATCCCGCCCGTGGTATAGGTTATTTGTAATCGTGTTATGACGATTTCGTGAGCCATGCCTCATACTTGTGTGAATAGGGCAGACAACTTCTGCTACATTTGTGGTGAAGTGACCTTTGCATCACAGAAGCACCGTATAACTGCTATAGTTAGAAAGGCATATCACTTATATTTGGGATGCAAGATTGGTGACCAGGATAAGAACTGGGTTCCACACATATGCTGCAACAGTTGTGCTACTAACCTTCGCCATTGGTTGAACAGGAAGAGGAAAGGAATGTTTTTTGATGTGCCAATGACATGGCAGGAGCCAACAGACCATACCAACAATTGTTATTTCTGCATGGTACCTCCGGTACAAAAGGGCTTGTCAAAGAAAAAAAAGGGGATTCATTGAATAACCAAACATTCCATCAGCTATTCGCCCAGTTGGTGAATATGATGCACCAACTTCGGTATCCTTCGAGTCAGATGAACAAAGTGGTGAGGAGGAAGAAGAGAAGGATGACAGTGCTGGATTACAGAGTGACCGAAACTTTGATGAAGCACCTTCCTCTAGGCCACATCTCATAACGAAAGAGGAACTCCATGACCTTATCAAGAATCTGCTACTACCCAAAAATAGGGCAGAGATGCGAGGCTCTCCTCTTCAACAGTGGAATCTCCTAGCAGCTAATGTGAGGATTTCAAAATTTCGTGACCGTCAGCAGCAATTCAACGATTTCTTAGTAATGGAAGGTTATTTAGTGGCCTGCAACAATATTAATGATCTCATGGAAACACTTGGCATCAATTACAAACCCAGTCACTGGAGGCTGTTCATAGATTCATCAAAAACGAGTCTGTAAGGTGTACTGCTGTATAACTACAGTAGTGAACCATCAGTTCCTGTGGGCTATGCACCACATATGAAAGAAACATATGAGAATATAAAGCATATGTTGCAATGCATGAAGTATGGTGAACATCAATGGCAACTCTGTTGTTATTAAAGGTTGTGCTCTTCTGTGGTCTTCCAGGGTGGTGGATACACCAAGTACTGCTGGTTTCTGATGTTAATGGGACATCCGTTCAAGAGTTCCTATTACTTCGGAGAGACTGGCCCACTCGTCATTCAATGGAGCCGGGGGATGAAAATGTTCAACTCCACCTCTCATTGAACAAACAAAATTTGCTACACCACTACACATAAACTGAGGGCTCAATGAAAGCCTTTGTGCATGCTATGGACAATTTCGGTCAGGGGCTTCAGTAGTATTTAACATCAAAATTCTCCTACCTGAGTGATATTGAAGATAATGGCCTTACCAGCCTACGTGTTAATTTATATATATAAATATAGGAAACATTTAGCTAATAAATGACGCAAATCGTCTACACCAGCCGCACCTGCAGAACGAGGTCTAGGAAGCTGTCGAAACATTCTTCAACATGGGCTGTCAGAAAATATATTTGTATGTTATAAAACAAAAATTACCCCTGGGGTGTTATGTCAGCATATTTATACACTGGGTGGCTGACGATGTACGTACTTGTTTGGACTCAAAAGTCCACACCTTACTGCGACTATAGGTTGATTACAAACTCCTTGCGACTCAAGCACTGCGCAGTCCCCCGATCATCTACAAGAAAATTCGTAACATACCTTGCTCTTGTAGGCGTGTGAGTATGGTGTTTCTCAACACCTTCGAAGGAATCGGTGGACGTGATAGAAGCGAAGTGTCCTTGGATGTCCACGTATTCCATTGCTCTAGAAACGCACACTGGTACACTATGTTCACAAATTTGTCTTTATTGTTCACAATGTATCACAAGGAGAGCTGATTCACACTTCTCTTATGTTTATTGTGTTGAGACACTTTGTTCACACCTAACGCAACAGATCAGTGTTTTTGCTAGTTATCCTGGCGATCGTGGTCACTCTCCCTAGAGTCAAAGATAGTCTGATGACGCCTCAGCGCCCCCCTTGCCGTCACTGCCCTGGTACCACTCCAAAAAAAAAAACGCCTGTACCTAGTACCTTGCCATCTTGTCTCTCCTCGATGAAGCAAAGCAGAATGTTTGTTTCTTGCTGTCTTAAGATAGAAAACAATGTACACTATCTATACTATGGTAATAACGTGGGAGGCAGGATTTTCTTAATTGTCCTGTAAAGTTAAGAATGTATGTCTCTTATAAAATACACTTGTACACCGCTGCAAGGAGTCAGAAGGTCACTTGACTACGTGGCATGCATCTTGTGATCAATACTCAATCTAGCAGTACAACAAGACTCGTCTGCCCCTTCTGAGAGGGCTTGGCCCTCAGGGCTGAAGGGCCTGAAGGGGGCTGTGATACCCCTCCTGGAGAAATTTTCCACACTGGAGGCGGAGGAGGTTCGCTGCAGGTGTAACTATTCATCACTTAACATTAATTATTTTCTCACTCGCCACCATGCTGGCTTGTTTTTCTTGAACACAGCTTTAGTCTGTGTGGTTTCTGGAGAATCACAATTTTTTCAACACTGTGTATTCTAAGGCACTTGTTTATTTTTTGTCCGCTTATTCACTACACCTGTGTTTATAAAAACATAAGTCCTGATGGATTACAATCATCAGGATATATGGTCACTATTTTTCCAAGTGGCAGTAGACTCGGACATAATTGTCGATAATCACTTATGTCACCAGGTCTTAAGGACATGATTTTCAGGAACACCAGCTCCATAGAAGTGTTCTCTCATGAGTGAGGATAGTCTTCTTCGCCAAATTTTCTCCAACATGCAATCACTTATTAGGTGTTTGAATATACGTCTGAGTTGACTCAGGTTCGAAATAAGTAGGATCCTCTATGATTTACTTTATCATCATGGGGAGGAACTGTCCCGAGCCTTCTGCCATGGAGAGTTAAATGAGATGGATAACACTTCTACTAAATTGTCCAGATTCATCGGTAAAACATAAGTTAGAGGTCTGTTGTTGACTTATTTTCTATTTCAGTCACAACTGTACAGGAATTCTTCTTAGTCGATCTCTGGCGGATGAAGAAGAGTCTTCTTAAACAACGGTTTTTCAATGCCGATCATTTCTTTCAAAAAATCCGCCGTGGCAGGTGATTTAGGAGGATGTATCTCCAACGACAACTGCGTTGATTCCAGCTTCTGTTGTACCTCTGTGTTGATCAAAGATCCTGGTTTATACAGATGCACCAGCAACAAAGTTCGTATGCATTATCTGAAATCATCAGTCTGGGACATGCCCTTTTGGGTGCAAAAACCTTCTGCATAATTTGATAAAAGTTTCAGCAGACATGTCAGTTGGCTACTTCTAGATGTACTGACTCTAGTTGTAGCACAAGTGAACAAACAGATGTAACACCTTGATGGGAACTTTGTCAACTGTTTTGATTAAATTATTGGTCTAGTGTAATCTACACCTGTCACCTCAAATAATGGAGTGTATGACAACTCTTTCAGAGGGATATGGAGGTGGACCTGGGATCTGACATACTCGCATATCGTAGTGACCGACAAGTAATACAGTCCTTTATTGTTTTTTCACACTTTGTCGACCTTGAGGTATCCAGTAGGATTGTCGTATATGACAACGTGTGTCAGGTACCCCACCAAGTAACACGTTACTGTGGGCGGTTTTTTGCACAATCAGTTTGTAGCAAATGATTCTTGGGGAATCAATTATTGATGTAGGGCTTTCTTTAGGTAGTGAAGAATTATGAATTCTTCCTCGACTCTTTTAAATCTTTTATGAGTCGAGATTAAAGTCCTAAAATTAATCATGACAGGTTTCTTTGGGGATTTATCTTGTGCTTCTAGAAATTTATATTATGTAGAGAAAAACATCTTTCTGTCTTAGTTTCACCCAGGATTTAATGGGTTCAAGAATTCATAATCAGGTTTTAATTCCTTTAATGAATTTAAAGACAAGAGCTGTAACTCTAAGAGGATACCAAAGATGAGAATTTAGATCCATCAATGACTATTTCTGTTGTGTCTGCAGTATTTAACAACTTACTTCTGGCTGTGTTCAAGCAGGACTGTTTCTTTGGCATAATGTGAGCCTTTTGTGAGGCCAGTTATATTTTCATCAGAAGAGCCAGTTTCGGTCCGTGGAGCATAATTTATTATCCACAAATTTCTTGGTGGGAACCACGGGACAACATGCAGCTGGATTCTCTTGGGTAGAGACGTGAAGAAAGAGATAATCTCTCTGCATCTCTTTTATTTCTGCTACTCTGTTCTTGTACATAGACAGTTACTCTTATTATTTCCTAACACTGGAGAACTGCTTCATTCTCACTCCATGATCACGGTTTTCTCAATAGTGAGATGATCAAAGTACTTTGTTGAGATAGACAGCTCAATTTTGTAACCTACATAGAGTGCTGTCAGTTACAATTGTGGTTACTGTTCTGACCTTCAAGGGTGCTACCTGGCCTTTGAAGTAATTAGTGTACTTCCTTCAGCATTACTCATGTAAGCTACAGCGCCATACCTTGGTTGAGCCTCACAGAACACATGTAATGTGTACTTGTTTCCGTGACATATTGTCTGGGAAAATGTAATTTGATGAAGTTGCTTAACTCCTGGATATTTCATCACATGCTTGACTATTTCTAGAGGCAAGTTCTTATCCCATCCCATTTTGAGTTTCCCATGCATTCTTGCTTAAAGCATTTTACCCTTTATGGTAATTGGTGTGACGGTCCTAGGGATCAAAACTTTGTGATACCTTGACAGTAAACTACGTTTTGTGAGTGTATGCATTGGATTTATAGGTTTATCTTTTGAGACTCAAAAGTATCTTCCTGTGTGTTTCCAATTAGTCCCAGCATATGGTTGCAATCAGGAATTTCGTTTTCAGGAAATCTTCTTTGATAAGTTCCTTTAATTGCTGTGAATTTGTATATTCCACCTCCTTAGAGGCAATATTTGCTTCTTTCATCTCCTTGTTAGCTTCTCTGTATAAGGACTTTCAAATCCCTCCTTCTTTATTCACAGTTACTGAGATTGTCACATAGAAACTTTTCTTTAAGATTTTTTGAAGGGAATTTCAGATTTCTTCAAATGTGTATTTAGCGATCGCTTCTCAGTAAGAATCGGACGTGGACATGTTGCACCAAAACATATGATTTGAACAAACGATAAGTTTTTACAGGTCTTTGAGGATCATGTGGATTTTTCAGGCACAAGACTCGAGTATAATCTCTACTCTATGTTTCTTGTAGTCCCTACTCTTAAGAAAGTTTGGGAAGATCAGCCGTGTAGGCATATGGGTTTGTGGCGAAAAAAAAAAAATATTTTCATAAAGGGGCCCCACGTCTTCCAAGTTCTCAGTTGTGAGGGTCCGGTCATCAGACAGTCATTAAGACTTGCTACATCTTTATTTGCACGTGCGCTGCAATTTTATACAACACGTAGTGGTCGTAGAGTGGGAGTGTGTTTCAGTATCCTTTCTGACTCCATGGTGTTGCGGGGAGATAATGAGCTTCTGTCTTCAATATCTTCGACTATTCCTAATGAATTTATTGTCCAACTTTCTTGTTGATATTAGCATAGACAGTAGCTCTGGATTCTTCGGAGCTCATGTATTTGTGCTTTCATCTGTCCGAAAGCCATGCGATAATTGCTAGGCAGATGTGGTGGATGTAAATTTCCATGGTAACTAACCCACTATCTCCATCTTTATATTTGACAGTGTCAAATATTGGTTATAAGTCTGAGACTTTGGTGGGCCTTGGTTTATTTACATCATACTATGCATCTAATCCACAACTTATCAATGGATCATTCATTTTCGTCAGTTATAATAATTTTGCTTTTGTGGTTACATGGATCAGCGTTATTCTCGTAACTAGTACATTTTCACTGCAATTCATTATCAGTTCTTTCCCACTTTGAGAGGGAATGGGACCACATATCATGTGATCCTGCTGTTTTTCCAGCAAGTGAAATCATGTTTACTTCCTATATTTTGCACAAAACAGTTGCTAATAATTATTCCAATGATTAAATCAATTGGATAATTGTGTCCGTGTATGTCAGGACAGGCTAACTTGACCTTAGCTGCTTTCAGTGCTGCAACTGTTTCTTTTATCCCTGGTCTGCACAGACTTAGGCAAATATTCTACTACCACAGCATCTACTGTCTTTTTTCCTGTTTCCTAACCAACAGTGATTTCTGGCGAGGTATATGTCTGTTTACCCAGAATTGTGGAAAAAAACCAGTATATCTAACTGTATTTTGGGGGCATAGGGTTGTTTATTCAGTTCTGCAACACTGTTCTTCTTATGAAGGACCTTTGTGAGCCTTGATCAAATGTGTTCGCAAATGGTTTTGTGTAATTTATTGATAATCAACTCGAGCTATCGGGTGAGCAGTTGCTTTAAACTTATCTCTCACATTTAATGCTGTTTTTGTTGACTCCTGATTTCTGTGGAGTCTTCTGCTGATCAGCTAAAGTTATTTGGGCTAATGCTGTTATGATGCATACCCTTGCATTTAAAACACTTCTTCTGTGAGCATTTGCTCCCTTGTGTTAACCTAAACACTTGATGCATCTTTTCAGCTGATGAAACACGTTGTTTACGTGCCTCATTGATGTGTATTGAATACAATACAGTGTCAATGTGTTCATCACAAAGTACTCATTTTGGAGTACGTTTATGTATGAAGTTCTGTTTACTGACTATTGTTTTCACAGCTTGATAAATGCCTATGGGATTTCCAGTATGTGTTTCATGGGAGTAGGTTAGACTCTTTTTATACTGAGTTGAAGGTTGGTTATCCACGGTTTTTGTGGTTTTTTCATCTTGTCTCGTTCTTGCATGCATGAAACTATTGTGTGTAAACCATTGCTAATTTTTCCACAAGTGAAATAGCCGGTTATTGAACATAATATTTAATCGCTTCAATAGTTTGTGGTTGAAGCTTATCCTGTACAAAAACCAGTCGGATAAAAACCAATCACATTGCCTTGGGTCATATTTAGCACCTAGAGATCTGAGACTATTGTTATTGTGATACTAAATGCTGTAAGTCTGGGAATAACAATGTTTGGGTGGCTTCAAGCTTGATATTAAGACTGCATGTCTAATCTAGCCTTGTCATCATCAAAGTAATTGTTGCTAAGACACGTAAGGCTATTTGATAATTGCTTTGTCCACCCGGAACATGTCTTAATCAGTTATAGGGTATTCCTCCCTTCACAAGACATTTAAGATAAATTGAATTAGCAATTCTCATCTATGTCAGTCGTGAATTTACTATCGATTGAAAACCACTAATGATTTCTTCATAATTATGACCTTGGAACATAGGTAATGACAATGTATGAAGGCTTAGTAATGGGACACTTGTTACAGGGTTGTAACAGGTGTTTGACCACTAGTAGTAGGTCTCTGTGACAGAGTTTTATGGCAGGATAGCCTTGTATCTTGTTCTCTTAATTGTTGATCACTAAAAGTATCCAAAACATTTTTAATTTCATCTCAGCTGGATCTGATTCAAGAAATTTATTTTCATTAATGTGTATAGTCTGAATTAATTATTTTCATGCGTTGTGTAAATAATTCAAACTTGACCTCAAGATTATCATTAAAATCTGAGTTTTCAAACAAGGCATTTTATGGTATACTGAAATTCTAGCACCACACTTAGAGGTGTTTAATAACATGTATGCTATAGGACAGCTGCGTTTTTGTTATGCTTAAGTCAGCAATAATCGGTCAGACACCTACTGACCCACTAGCTTTAACCTCAGGGTCAATGACCATGAAGGGTACACCAGTACATGTGTCTGGTGTTTATGGCTTGAGTTTGTTTGCTGTGTCAGCCTGACCCGATGTTAAACGTAAATAAACGATATTATACACTTCATTCACTTTACACTATAAATGTCAACTGTATAACTGTAAATCACACGTGAATATTTACTTACCACATATATAAATTGCACTGTTAATATATATTTGAAGTTACACCTTTATATATAAGTTCCCTTTAGTATCACAGGTAGATCTATAAGAAAGAAAACTTTAACACAATCTTGTCTCTTATTTTCTGTCTATAAACATTATAAACACTGTGATATATATATACACTCAGACAAACAACATCATTGGTTGTTGTCTTAATCCAGCAATTTCTCGAGATTGGAGCAGTGGGTGCCAGGATGTGGGTGAGTCACACAGCTCCCGGTCCAGTTTTTTGGGTGTCGCTGGGTGAGGCCCGTTTTCTTCTTGGCTGCCCATTCTATGTGATTGCGTCTGGGGGATCATTTATACTTATTTATATTGTAAAAACACTAGTTTTTTACAGCTTTTTTCGAAGGACCTTGGCTCATAGGTTATTTGTTCACTGTAGTACAACATATTTGGGACCACAGTGTGGTCTTTATCCGGTTCGAGCACGACCAAATTCTGTTGAAGATATTGGCCTTACCAGCTATGTGTAATTTATATATATAAATATAGGAAACACTTAGCTGATAAATGACAGCCAAATCGTCATACACAGCCCGCCCCTGCAGACGAGGTCTAGAAGCTGTCGTAACCCATCTCAACTTGGGCTGTCAAGAAAATATAATTTGTAAGTTATAATTACCCTAGGGGGTGTTATGTCAGCATATTTCATACCACTTGTGGCTGAGATGTACGTACTTGTTTGGACTCAAAGTCGACACCTTACTGCGCCTATAGGTTGATTACAAACTCCTTGCGACTCAAGAACTGCGCAGTCCCCCGATTCTCAGAAATCGTAAACATACCTTGCTCTTGTAGCGTGAAGCTATGGTGTTCTCAACCTTCGACAGGTATCAGTGACTTGATAGAATCTGAAGTGTCCTTGGAATGTCCACGTCTTCCCATTGTCTAGGGGGTGGAAAAACAGCACACTGGTACACTATGTTCCACAAGATTTGTCTTTATTGTTCACAATGTTCACAATGAGAAGCTGATCACACTTCTCTTATGTTTTTTGTGTTTGAGACACATTGTTTACACTAACGCTCAGATCAGTGTTCTTTGCTAGTTTCCTGGCGTCAGTGTCACTCTCCTAGAGTCAAGATAGTTGAAGTCGCCACAGCGCCCCTTGCCGTCACTGCCCTGGTACACAAAAAAACAAAACGCGGACCTAGTACCTTACATCCTTGTCACCTCCTCATGAAGCAAAGCACGAATGTTTGGTTCTTGCTTTCATTAAGCATAGGACAACAATGTACATATCTGTTACTATGGTAATAAAGTGGTGGCAGGATTTTCCTTATTTGTCTGCTAATCTGCTAAAGTAAGAATGTACTGTCTTTATAAAAAATACCCACGTTGCCATACACCGCTGCAGGCAGCAGAGGACTTGACTACGTGGCATAGCATCTGGGTTCAATTACTCACTCTAGCAGTAAACAAGACGCTCGCCACTTCTGAGAGGGCTTGGCCTCAGGGCTGTGAATGGGCTGAAGGGGGCTGTACCCCCTCCTGGAGAAAATTTTCTCTCACAAGTGATGCTAAGATAAGACCAGGGAGTTTTCAATGGTCCTCAGAGTCGAGGGCTCTTAAAATATGGTGCCTTTGAATCAGACCTCACGGGGAGGAGAAAAGCTGCTTGGGAAGCTATTTAAGGTTCGGAAACAGTAGGGAAGGCAACTTTGAGGAATTGGTGAAAACCCATCAAAGCTTACAGAACATGGGATGTTTACAGGTACTTAAAATCCTTTTTGGAACTCACATTTAGACTTTCCCAGCGAACTGTGAGGCCAGTTAGTGGACGAAGAAGGGGGAATGGTGTCACAAAGATATGTCAACCATGGAAAAATGGGTACCATGGGCAAATGGGATGCTACAAGATGATTGCGTCTATTGCTGGGACATTGGCCAGCAGATGATTCTTCAGCACCTATAAACCGTTCAGCAAAATGGCAGCGAGGTAGGTACGGGTTAGAGTTTAACTACTCGACACTATTGTACGTTATAATAAAATAATCAAATATTACACGTTCATATTTGTATATAACTTAGCCAACTAAGCATATTGGTTTCAGTACAGGAAATATATAGGAATTAACTAATCTCATTTAATAAGTAAACAATTTTCAAAAATTGTTGGCCAGTGTAATTTGTGCAGGTACAACTTAGATCTAATGGCACTCACTGACGTTAGTTGCACCTCAGAAGCTAGGTGGGACTTCAGGTACAGAAGTTTACAACATACACCTCCCTCGATGCCCATACTCCGAACCACACTCACACCAAAGTTGGACTATAAAAATTATTTGTCATTTAAAAACCAGCTAACATGGAAAATTACTGGTTTTTGGACTGTATATAATTTAAGGAATTTATAGAAATACTTAGCATGAGATTCTATGGTATCACCTGAATAATTACATGCAAGTAATTTGGGTGAGTAAGTTGGATTAGTAACCAGTAGGTCACAGTACCTTGTAACTCCCTCGATGTCACTAATTCACTCTCACAGAAAGCTGGACCTAACACAATACTTGTACTGATTACTATAGTTAACATGTACAACTTAGCACAATAACAACAAACAAAACAGCTACTCTGGTATATTTAAAAATTATGTGTACTGTATATAACTTCAAAAAGGAATTGATCTCCAGTAAGGATTATTAATGGGAACCTAATACCCAGACAAGATAGAATTTCTAATTAACTTTATACTGTATATGTAAAAAAATTCAGTAATTATTTAAAAAGGAAATTTTGATAATACTTCCCATCTATGTCACAGTGAGACACCACCCTAACGCCTACCTAACGAATAGTATCTAAATTGGCCAGTCAGTATCGATTTGCTAGGTAAGAATGGCATACTTTCATGGGTGAGCTGTTATGATGCGAACTGGTTGACCTTCTATCACCACCCAACCAGTGTTCACAGATTCAGTTTTCTTTATGGCCTTTTCCTTGGGTCAAAACAAAAAAAAGGGGCTGAACGACCAGCAAAAATCTTCCATCCTCGTGTCCACAAGCTCTACTAACTTGTCATCTGCACGAATCATCCCCTCCCAATCAGTTGAAGCACTCACTTCCTCTCAAGTAGGTTTGTTGGATTGTGACACCATTAATAGCCATAGGTACATTGTCACTTAACATTTATAGTACATATTAACAATTATAGGAAAATTATAAAAAAATTCGTCTGAACTTGATCTCCACAAATGGGTAATTGTGAATGCTTATTATAGACTATTGTATTATAGAAATATGGGTAACATATCTCATCACTTCGATCCACTAATACCAAATTTTGGGACCATAAAAACTTAGACCCCACAATTATTGCTGATGATACATATTAATGCCTTCATAACAATTAGACCCTTCACTGGCCAGCGAGAAATCCTAATTGAAGGGCTAATGCATACTTACTGGGTGAGCTGCATCTACGATTCGCCGACTCCTTACTTTTCACCATTGCCCCCCCCCCCCCCCCCCCCCCCCCCCCCCCCCCCCCCCCCCCCCCCCCCCCCCCCCCCCCCCCCCCCCCCCCCCCCCCCCCCCCCCCCCCCCCCTGCTTATATTATAGCCAGTTTCACAACGATATTTGTCCATATTTCATTGCAGGAGATGTTGATGGTAGTTTATCGTCCTTGATTCTAGCCAATACCCCACCACTTTTCGGGCCTCGATGATGCCGATTATTCACCCAATTAGCACAACCAGTACTACATCGCCTATTTTCAGCGTCTCTCTTTGTGTATTCCTCCGTGACGCTGGATTCCTCCCCTTCCTTGAAATTTCTGAAGGGTTCAGGATCAAGCATAACTATTTAACACAGTTATTGTCTATTTACATTTATATTTTCCACAATTACATTCACACCCCACTGACGTAAGTTAACAAATCTGCAGAGATTTCAGTATATAAACTGTTGAGGTACCTACAACCAGATACTTTCATTAAAGAACCATGTTCTGTAACTGCCTGTAGGTACAATAGGGTATATTGCGTAACTTGTTTTACTAAGTATTTGTAGTGTAAGTGATCGAATTGGTCTGACAATGCTTTTTTGCTCCTCGTTAAAAAAATACCTTGCATTTCTTTTGTTAAGCTTACTAGTGATCGGATTTGTCCTTATTTTAAACGCCAAATTTTTTAAACCGGACCCCCTTTTTCCCTCGGCTGCATTTCTTTTATTTTGGTTTTGCTCTGCTTATTGATTAGTGGTACTATTTTTTTATCTTTATTGGTTTTTTGAATGTTACTACTATTCACTTGTACTTTGTTGGTGTGTTCTACGTGCCTTACATGATTACTTTTTTGAGGTATCCCTTTTCAAAGGTAAGGTTTAGGATGGGCGTCATACTTACTACTCCTCTTACCCGTTGCTGCTCTTTATTTATGGATATCTTGTTTTTTTCCCATTTTTTTGACTTGCACTATTTAGGGGTGGGGCGATTTTAAAGGGTTTTTTTTTTGATTCGAACCCAGTTAAGCCGATAGAAAATACAAAAAATTCCGATACCCACCCCGGGCCGTACTTTGGCACACCCATATTCTTATATTTTTTGGCCACCCCTTGTCTGTTGACCCGCACCATCATTTAAACATATAATTTTGGTACAAGTGCATCTAGACTCGCTGTTGGATTAAAAATTGAAATAACCCAACTTCTCATGAAGAGATACATTCCAAAATTGAACAAGACATGTCCTCTCTCCTAAGTCCATGAGAGAACAAACAACTAAAAAAAAACACATTGTAAAAAAGTGTCATGTTTGTAGGTAGTGGGAGCCCTCTTACACAATACATAACGAGCCAAATATTTCCCAAACCAAATTTACTAGACCCTGTGTTTTCCCCATTTCCCGTGTATGTCTTCTCAGTGTGTTTTATGTGCGGCAGTTGAGAAATGATGAAAAAAGGGCTCTGTTAATTTTTAAGCCCAAGACTTTTCAGATTTTTGCCCAAAAGTTAAAAGAGGAAAAAAAAAGATTTTCGTTAAAAAAAAATTATATTCAAAAAATTGTTTTCTCCCCTGGGCCCAAATTTATATTATTTTAAGCCTCATAAAATTTTATATCATCTTTATGTAAAACGGGGCGTTATTAAAATTTATTGGGGCGGGGGCACTGAAAAAGTTTATTTTATATGGATTTATTGAAATATGTTAAAAATTATAACAATTCAAATTTATTTATTTAGCACGTTTTTGTATATAAAATTTGAGACTGATGCTTTATAACGCTCATTTGTAAATATTGTGCAAAAATCTTAACAAGGAAATAGGGTTTAAAAAACAAATATTTGGAACGGAGATTACGCTTTTCCAAAATGCTTCCAGGCGCCCGGTGTTGGACGCACCATCTGTATCTTTGTATTTTCTTTCTGTTATCCTTTTGTAAATCATATTTATCAATAGATGTTACAAGCAAAAAAGATTTCAAAGGTATAATAATGTTAAAAATTCTTTTTTTAAATAGATAAGGCCTCAAAAATAATAAGTAACTGGCTAAATTTTTGGGTGTCCCCGGGTTTTTTTCTAGTGGGGAATAAACCATAAATTTGTCGCCTCGGCCCTACACTAGGGGAAGTTATTGAAATGCCCAGTGCCGGCATGAACGAGTTGCGCCCCAGGGTCATGCAGGTTGCAGCTATCTGGGACTACACGATGTTGTGGTACTGCTACACTATACAGTGTTTCAGGTAGGGGACTTTAAAAATGTAAAAGTAGCTGCACTAACAGTGTAACAGCCCAATTGCAATTACAATATTTTCCCTTGTTGGGATTTTGAAATATTTTTTTTCCGTGTAATTAAGCTGAATTGTTTGGCCTTTATACATATTTAGCAACTTTAAAATTTAGTTTCTACGATGTATCTGGCAGTTGTAAAAAATTTATCAGCCAATCCGCGACACAACAACTAACTACTCGTTATTTATCAAAAATTTGTTGCAAAAGCTAAGCTTTAAAGCTTCCCCCCAAAAACAGCGTATACATTATACAGGGGAAGGTGATTTTCAAAATTATGAGCCCGCAAACATACTACCGGATGCCCCCAAAACTTCTGTGTAGAGAGGGGCCCCATGTGAACCTTGATGATTTTAATGAGGCCCGTTTTGTATTTCTTGAAAATTATCAAAAAGAGGCGAAAATACTGCGCCCGGGCCCCCACTCAGATATGAGGTGACTGCTGCCCGGGCCCCACGCAAATAAGATGACTGCTGCCGGGGCCCCATGCGATGAGATGACTGCTGCCAGGGGCCCCATGCAGATATGAGATTTGACTCCCAGGGCCACACTGCAGAATAGGTGACTGCTGCCGGGCCACACTGCGTATGAGTGACTCGCCAGGGCCCACTGCAGATATGAGGTGACTGTGCCAGGGCACACTGCAGATATAGATGCGCTGGCCCGGCCACACTGCAGATATGAATACTGCTGCCAGGGCCACACGCAAAAGAGATGACTGCTGCCAGGGCACACTGCAGATATGAATGAAAGCTGCCAGGCCACACTGCAGATAAGGGGGACTGCTGCCAGGGCCACATGCAATATGAGGTGCTGCTGCCGGGGCCACCGGGAATATGAGGTGAGTGCCGGGCCACACTCCCAATTGAGATGACTGTCCCAAGCCAACTGCAGATATGAGTGCTGCTGCCAGAGCCCCTGCAGATAAGATGACTGCTGCCGGGACCTGCAGATATGAGAGGGACTATGCCGGGGCCCAACTGCAGGATGATTTGATTCTGCGGGGCCAAACTGCAGATATGAGGTCCCCTGCGGGCAGGACCACCTGCAGGTTAGGTCCGCTGCTGCCGGGTCCACTGCGGTATGGGGTCCCCTGCTGCCAGGGTCAACTGCACGCTGGAAAATTGTGCAAATTTGGGTGAGCAGTGATCATGAAAGTCAGGTTTTTGTGGTGGGTAAATTTTATTAAAATTTTATAAATGTGTTTTTAAATTGACCTTTACTACATGTACTGTTTGGCAAACACTCTTTTTGTATTGCATGGCTAATATTTTATTTCATATTGGTTTGAGTTGTAGGCGGACATTTCCATTTAAAAAGTTTAGCGATTTTTGATTTTACCCAGATGTTGTGGGGGCAGAAAATATTGCTTGGAATTAAATAATGTGTAAGGGGGACCACCTTTGTCTCTTTATTTAAAAAGAACAATGTGGTTTAGTTTCGGCAACACTAAAAACAGAAAGCGACTGATGATGGATAAAATCCACGAAATGTAATGACCGTTTTTAAACAAACCAACCACGGGTGGGGGTAGAACCCGCGATCAGAGAGTCTCAAAAAATTCAGACCTCGCTTTGGCACTGGGCCAAGCCACAATAAGATTTGTCCAACTAGGGGAATTTCTACACCTAGGGAAAATGTACTGGTATGGTAACGCGACGGTCTGGAGTTTTTGAGCCCTGTCGGGGTTTTATCCCCCCCGTTGGGATGGTTTACCCGATAAAGTTTGAGTTTTATCTTTTTCATGATGCGAATAGAAATGTTCTAAGTTTCCCCTATTAAAAAAAACTTTTACCCAAACAAAAAGGGTTTTTCATCGAAAAGGGAAAGTCTTATTCAACCTTCTTCATGGGTTGAATTTAACTGAGAGCTCAGCTGCACTGATCTGCTGTTTTTTATGACGATGGAACGTGGTACTCAATCAGGCAACATCCATAACCGGGGGACCGTTGCATTTTGGGAAATCGAAAGAGGTAAATTTTTCTCCCTCCGGGAATTTCATGCTCAAATTAAATAGTATACACTAAGGGGAGGATCCCTTTTTGCGGCTAATTTTTGCCTGTGTTATAACCCCATTGAATATCATTTTATGACTGACATACCGATCAAAAAAATGATTGGGGGAACTAAGGGCGGGTAGGGGTACTTTTTTTAAAGTAACAAGTCCACCCGGGTTTATCAGTTTATTGTTTTATCACGTTGATGCACTAATCACAATTGTGGAAATCATCCCAGTATTTCAGGTACGCATTTCCCTCTTCCCATCGCTTCGAATTTTTGTCCATGAAACTGACAAAATTGTGGGGAAACACTGTCCTGCCTGGTGTGGGGTCCGTACGTGAGGGCCTATCACTGTCATTTTTTTGCAATACAATTGTGAAAAACCCTTGTAATTTAAGATCCCAGAATTTTTTATAATTTACTTTTTGGCCATCAGTTGACTCTTTACCATTTTGAGCATTCCCACCAACTGAACGTGACCCTTTAAACTAAAACATATTTCTCATATTTTTTGTGTCTTACTGTATTTATAAAGTCTCTGGTGGCGAAATGTTTTTCCTTTAAAAAAAGTTTTAAATGTTGCACAGTGTCTCTTTCAACAGTTATACCCTTTTTGGAACATCTGCAAAGCTTGTTTTCTATTTGCAATGAAACCGCCGCTTTGCTTGAAAGTGCCCTTTTAGAGGGAACAAGGGTAAGCGTCATAAACTTTCAAAGTGCACTTTATGCCTACTCCCTCCTCTTTCTCCCATGGTGCGTGTGACGTGGGTATAAAATTTACAAAAACTCGTATCGGCCGAGCTTAAACTTGGTCATAGTTTGGATTACCAAGGGAAAAATTAATTTTGTCTCGTAATATTTTTGTCAGAGGTCAAAAAACAATAAAATACCTTTGGTAAATTCAAAGTAAAGAATACAACGGCTATAAATGCCGGACTAGAACAATATACAAATAACCCTTTCTTAGCTTTATACCACTAATTACTCCTACAGTTATCTACAACTACTACAACTTTTTTTCTCAAAGAGAAGGGCCAGTGAAGGGTTACGTCATCCCCTATATTTTACTGATGATCTTTCTTGATCTATTCGTCTTTTTGTGACTCAAATTCTTTTCCTTCCGAGACAATATTATTTCCTCAATCCTTCGTGTCGCTTATGGCCTCTCTTCTGCTATCCTTTAGATGCCAGTACTTCGAAACTATTCAATGATCCTACTGTGATATGCTCCCTTCACTCGGCTCACAATGTAGATGACATCTTTTCTGTTGGCCTCATGACTCTAGTTCTCTTCCAGCCATTTTTCTCGATGCACTTAATAATCTTCCCCTTCCATTAAGTGTAAGCTGAATTAGAGTCTAATTATTTGCTTTCCATCCTAATGTACAAGTCCCACAGCTCGGATACAGGTTTTGCTTTTTCCCGTGTATCACAGTCGCTGCAACAGTGGCAATCATCACAACCTTCTATCATGCTTTCTCTTGTCTAGAAAGTGTTCTTGATTACTCTCTTATCTCCGTGCTCTCCGCATTTTTGTGACCCCTCATTCCTTGAAATTCGAAATTTCCACTCTTCGTATTCATTCTCTCGTCTGTGGCTACCTTTCCATGTCATAAAATGTGCCTTCTCACGTGCTAAACGGACTTTCTTCTCTCCCAAACTTTCCTACTTTTGGAAATCTCCTGTTCTCTTAACCTTCACCACATTTCCATCCTTACTACTCTCAACAACACTCTCCGTTCCTAGACGCGAACTTTTCGCCTGATTTAACACCCTTCGCACAATCTAGTTCGTACCTCTCCTCCCGCTTAAGATGCTACTCTGTTACCTGTTTCCTCTTGTCCTCTTCTAGTTTGTAAAAATTGCCGCTCTCTTTCTGAAAGACTCAGGGAACACAAAAGTATGTTAGGCTTTGCCGACACCAACAATGCTCTTTTCTGTCATTCAGAAGATCACAGTACATTCTATTGATAGTTTCTGCTTAAACTGTCTACCCTCATCTAACTTTCACATCTCCATCTGGTTGAAAATCCTTCCTTACGACCGCTTTCCCTATATGACTCTTTTCGTGGCTTTTATTTCTATAGATGCCTTCCCTCCCATTAACCTTGCAAAAAAAACAAAAAATGCACAAACATTAAAACACCCTCTCTTTCTCTTCTTCCCCTTTCCTTTTTTCCATTTCTTGTTTTTTCTGGCATTGGGTGTTTGGTCCTTTTCATCCCCGCCCTCCCCCATCTGTGTTTTATTATGTCCTTACCCCCTCTTGGGCAAGTAGCGCTCCTGCATGCTCTTCATTTCTTTGGCTCGACTAACTCCACTAGTTAAACCTTTCCTACTACCTCTCTTGTAACCGTCTCTGCAGCTGGCTTAATATATAACTGCCTCCTCTCCTTTCTGCTAGTGTGGAGTTTGTAAATGGTCCAGTCTGCCGAAACATCGTCCGTAAGCGTCTCTATCTCTCTCTCCTATGTGTGTTGATTTACGTATTGTCCAATCACGGCATTGTGCTTTTTGTTCTTTATTCTACTCCCCGGCCTCGTTCTCTCTCGTATATATACTGTCTTCCTCCCTTCACGCTTCTGGTGACTAGTTAATGATCAAGCCGGACCGAAACGTCGTCATAAGTTGTAGTTTCTTTCTATTTATTTTATGTATTCGTTAACTGCCTTTTAGTATCGGTAAAACGACTGTAACAACATTTTGTTTTTGTCTGGATTGGGATACAATTTTCTTTACAGTTGTTATATGACGAAAATTTCATTACCAACACCAAGTATGATTTGACATTATAGGTTAAGAAGTATTTCTTGATATCCGGGTGTGCATCTCGCTACATTAAAGCTAAACATTATGAATTCATAAACATTATAATGCTTCAGTGTAATTAAAAAACTTTTTCTTTTTCTTTCTTGGAAATAGATATTTTTACATGCACGAGTAACAGCTATTTCCCCCACTCATTTTTATGTTAAATCATTACGAAATTAGCAATCCATATTTTTATAGAGAATATTAGGGTTATGTTCCTGCAGGGTTTTGGCCATAACAGTATTTTTTTAAAGCTATTAATGTGTTTCCACGCTAGTTAGCGAGAGTCTTTTAAGAATAAACACCATATGGTTCACATCGACGAATTTTCCTGCCAACGCTGGTGCATGCCAATGAGTGCCCAATTTTGGCACTTGGAAAAACTAGCAGCTCAGTCATAGAATGCTTGGTCACAAGCGAATGCGAACCGGTTCAATTCATGACTCAGAAGCCTATTAGAGACAGCCGGTTCAGTGTTATCAACGCAGACCGGAATTTCGGACTCGCCTGCCATTGTTCGATCACCTCCCCCCTCATCCCCGATTAGTGTCCAGGGTTGGAATCTCTGCTGGTCGAAGTCATATAAGTAAGTCAAATAACACCTGCCTCCCTTATTAATCTTGCAAGCAAATGGGTACCGAGCTGTTAGTCGACTCTTGTAAGTCGCATCCTAGAACCGGTAAGCCGAGCTGAGCCGTGAGCATAAGTAACGGTGAACACCTTTTAACCCTCTAAACTGAACCGCATTTAAGAAAAGAAATATTGATGAATGAACATAACATTGTGGTTAGTTTTGAACCACGGGGAATCTCTCTCTTGATTAATATTTGCTCAAGCTTTCAAGTATTCACATTATTATGTGAATACGGTGTACAGTCCGGGCAGGAAGTCTGTTTATGGACCGTGGATCTTCCTATAAGCTACAATAATAAACCTCCCTTAAACCACGTGGAAATTTATTCTGTTTACACTTGAACCCATGTACTGAGTTTGCCTCTTCTACTTTCTCATCTAGTGAGTTTCAAACTTACATGAATATTCACCTTACAATTGTCTCTTCGTTTTGGTCCAAGTTTATGAGAGCAAAAAACTGAGTATCATTGTAATTCGGTGATCTGATCTTCTCTCAGTACCCCGTTCTTCTTACTTCAGTGCCATTATTTAGTTACCAAAATCATTATCGAGCTCAGCTTCTTATATCCGGCAATGTTAAAGTTGTTGTGTGATATTATACACTTGTTTCTTATTAGTTTTAGAATCATCTAATAACATCGTGAATGACGGGATTAAATATATTTTTCAACAATAGATATATGAAAACATGGGTCCAACACTGATCCTTAGAATGCGTATGTTTCATTCATTCCATCCTGACATCGTCCTGAGTTGTAACTTTTGCTGCATTTGTTCATTATTCTGTTAGGCCACAGTATCATCTACCTAAAATTACCAACTGCTTTTTCTGTTTTGCAAACCAGGCGAACCTTGTATGACACTGTTTTAAAGACCGGCCTTGTCCCTAGGAAGTGGCAGTCCGTCAAGTAATTTTTCCTCTCTTAATTAATCTATAAAAGTATCATAAATTCTGTTGGGTTGGTGTGACGAATTTTTCCATCTCGAATCCGTATAACTGTCTGTATCTCATTCATAATAGCCTCTCCAGCACGCAAAGGATTTTTGTAGGAATAAAATAGTCCTACAACTTTAATGTTTGCTTGTGTATCATGCATCTTGAGTGTTGGTACTATATTAACCATATTCCTGGCTCCGGTGATATAAACGGAGCCAGTGGTTTAGATACATTACACTTCATCCTCAGTACTAGGGGCGAGATTCGTTTGGACATATCTCCGTCGTGTCGCACTACTGATATCTTCACACCTCTCCTCTTCACACAAAAGCCCGCACATAGAAGAGAGGAGCTTACGACGGCGTTTCGTCCGACTTGGACTATTTTCAACGTCCAAGTCAGACCGAAACTTCGTCTTACGCTCCTTGCTTCTATGTGCGGGTTATTATGTGTATTGTTCCAGACATGGCATGGTGCCTGTTGTTTTGTTACCTCTCCTCTTATTAATAATCTCCTCAGCCGCATGTGGTTCTGGCGTCCTTCTTCAACAGCCATAGTATTTCTTCCCTAGTCTCTTGAAATGACTTCGTGCATAGTTTCATTCATTATTCGCGAGCTGCCCGTAGCCATGTTATCCTGTTAATTTTACCCCATTTTGTCTCGTCTTTACTTCTTTGAGCTTCCTAGTAAGAGGTGTTATGTCTGGAAGTTTAACATTCTTATTGGGACAGCCCTCTCCAGGCTTTGCTTGTAGAAAAAAATGCTCGATCTTTACTTCTTGCTATGTTTTTATCATATACTACAACTAAAGTATAAATTTACCCCGTTTAAAATGCATTTACATGACATTTTATCAGTTTTTATTTATATAATTTAATTCCCTGTTACATGTAGTAACTTTTACGTAACGACTAGGCATCCCCAGAAGCGGATACCTATAGTTATTCACTGAACCTCCTCCTTTTTCTTCTTCCTCCTTCCCCCTTCCCTCTTCTCCGTCTTCTCTCCCTGTTATTTACATTCATTAAGTTTACTTTACAAGTGCCACATACTCCATTCTGCATCCGATGGCTTAACAGAGTAAATTTTTACCGCATTTTAAAAACACAGCATCACAACATACCGGAACAAACTTTCCACATCATTAAAGTGATCATGTTATATTTCCTTTGTTGAAGCTCTGAGGTTACTTAAGCGTGCGCCTGGTAATACTGACGGCGTGACGATTTCACTCGTAAACTCGTGTATACACTGTGCTCCACTGCAGTACTGAGTATCCCCCCTCCCACCCCCAGAATAACCCTTCTGGCGCCACAGCTATCAAGTCCACAACCACAGTTAAGCCCCGCCAACTCACACACACTTCACCTTCACCTCCGCGCGCTCATCGGCATACTCCTGTCTTACCGGATCCTGTTGCCCAGCCTTAATAACGCTTTTACTTTCATAACTCCTGAAAAATGAATCATCTTAATTCTTTTCTTCTAAGTATTTTGCCTCCTGACAACCGTAAAAGATTCTTTTCACAGTCTTCCGTCTAATGAGCATTATTATTCATACCTCCAACTTTGTTTGAGGCAAAGCCTTACAAAGACCTACCTCCACTTCCACCTATATACAGTATGTTCGAGGATAACGTCACTAAAGACTACCTCCAGTTGAACGCTTGAAAACAACATTACTAGAGATAACGTGTCTTCATAGTAACTCGAACAGAGGACAACTTCCTCACTAAACCGCGTGAGTAAAATCCACTGTTGAATTTTTCTCTTGAAATACACGTCTTTATTTGTTATCTGAACTAACCACAAGAAGCTACCATATAACTTTTGTACAAAGCAATTCCATCAAATTCACCCAGAGAGTATTTGTAACAAGGTTGCTAAGAGACTTGCATTTCTCACGCAGTTTAAAGCATATACTGACATCGTTAAAAATTAAGAGGTATTTTTATATTTGCAATGCTTTATCGCCAAAAAAATTATTGTTGAATTAAAATGATTGAGAGTTTTTATTTTTCAGTTGGCGAGTTTATATTATTGACAAAAGGATAGCATGAGATGCAGTTGGAAGTTCAATATATGAAATAAAAAAAATCAAGACGTGTATTGCTAAGCGTCAGCTCTTGAGGCTCTCGTCATATATATTTTTCAGCTAGTAGCATCTCAGATTAGACTCTAACACCCCAACAAACAAAGACTTCCAAAAGACGGGATGTTTGGCTCAGTGGTGTTACTGAGCGTCTGCTGCACGCCTTCCCCAGGTGGTGTGTGTTCGCAGCCTTCCCCAGGTGGTGTGTGTTCGCAGCATCCCCAGGTGGTGTGTGTTCGCAGCCTTCCCCAGTGGTGTGTGATCGCAGCCTTCCCCAGGTGGTGTTTGTTCGCAGCCTTCCCCAGGTGGTGTGTGTTCGCAAGCCTTCCCCAGGTGGTGTGTTTCGCAGCCTTCCGCAGGGGTTGTGTTCCGCAGCCTTCCTCCCCAGTGGGTTTCGCAGCCTTCCCCAGGTGGTGTTTTCGCATTCTTCCAATCAGGTGTGTGTGTTTTCCAGCCTTCCCAGGTGGTGTGGATCGCGCAGCCTTCTTCCCCAGGTGGTGTTTCCGCAGCTTTCCTTTCAGGTGGTGTGTGTTCGCAGGGCCTTCTCCCAGGTGTGTGTGTTCGCAGCCTTCCCCAGTGGTGTGTGATCGCAGTCTTCCCAGGTGTGTGTGATTCGCAGCCTCTCCCAGGTGGTGTGTGTTCGCATCATCCCCAGTGTGTTGTTTGCAACCATTCCCCAGGTGTTGTGTTCGCATCTTTCCCCACGTGGTGTGTGTTTCGCAGTATTCCCCAGTGTGTGTAGTCGCAGCTCCCCAGGTGATGTGTTTCGCAACCTTCCCCAGGTGGTGTGTGTTCGCAGCCTACACCAGTGGTGTGTGGTTCGCAGCCTTCCCCCAGGTGGTTGTTGTGCGTCGCAGCCTTCCCCAGGTGGGTGTGTGTTCGCTGTCTCCCCAGTGGTGTTTTTCGCAGCCTTCCTCAGGTGGTGTGTGTTTCGCCAGCCTTCCCCAGGTTGTGTTCGGTAGCCTCCCCAGTTGGTGTGGGTGCGTAGCCTGCTTCCCCAGTGGTGTGTGTTCGTACCTTCCCCCAGGTGGTGTGTGTTTCGTTAGCCTTCCCCAGTGTGGGTGTGTGTTCGCAGCCTTTACCCCATTTGGTGTGTGTTTGCATCTCCCCAGTGTGTTGTTCTGCATCCCTTCCCCAGGTGGTGTGGATTCGCAGCCTTCCCCCAGGTGGGTTGTGTTCCAACCCTTCCCCAGGTGGGGTGGGGTTCGCAGCCTTCACCAGGTGGTGTGTGTTTGCAGCCTTCCCCAGGTGGTGTGTGTTCGCAATCTTCCCCAGGTGGTGTGTGTTCGCAGCCTTCCCCAGGTGGTGTATGTTCGCAGCCTTCCCCAGGTGGTGTGTGTTCGCTGTCTTCCCCAGGTGGTGTGTGCTCGCAGCCTTCCCCAGGTGGTGTGTGTTCGCAGCCTTCCCCAGGTGGTGTGTGTTCGCAGCCTTCCCCAGGTGGTGTGTGTTCGCAGCCTTCCCCAGGTGGTGTGTGTTCACAACCTTCCCCAGGTTGTGTGTGTTCTCAAGCTTCCCCAGGTGGTGTGTGTTCTCAACATTCCCCAGGTGGTGTGTGTTCTCAACTTCCCCCAGGTGGTGTGTGAGTTTTCAACATTCCCCAGGTGGTGTGTGTCTTCAACATTCCCAAGGTGGTGTGTGTGTCTCCAAAATTCCCTAGATGGTGTGTGTGTGCGTGTCCCCAACATTCCCCAGGTGGTGTGTGTTGTTGTCTTCATCATTCCCCCGGTGGTGTGTGTCTCCAACATTTTCCAGGTGGTGTGTGTGTCTCCAACATTCCCCAGGTGGTGTGTGTGTCTCCAGCATTGCCCAGGTGGTGTGTGTGTCTCCAACGTTCCTCAGTTTGTGTGTGTGTCCCCAACATTTCCCAGGTAGCGTGTCTCCAACATTTCCCACGTGGTGTGTGTCTCCAGCATTCCTTAGGTGGTGTCTCTCCAACATTCCCCAGGTGGTGTGTGTCTCCAACATCCCCCAACTGGTGTCTGTGTCTTCGACATTTCCCAGGTGGTGTGTGTCTACAACATTCCCCAGGTGGTGTGTGTCCCCAACATTTCCCAAGTGGTGTGTGTCTCCAACATTCCCCAGGTTGTGTGTTTCTCCAAAACTCCACAGGTGGTGTGTCTCCAACATTCCCCAGGTGGTGTGTGTGTCCAACATTCCCCAGGTGGTGTGTCTCCAACATTACCCAGGTGGTGTGTGTCTGCAACATTCCTTAGGTGGTGTGTCTCCAACATTCCCCAGGTGGTGTGTGTCCCCAACATTTCCCAGTTGGTGGTCTCCAACATTCCCAGGGGGTGTGTGTCTCCAACATTCCTCAGTTGGTGTTTTGTCTTCAACATTCCCCAGTGGGGTGTGTGTCCAACATTCCCAGGTGGTGTGTGTGTGTCCAACATTCCCAGTGGTGGTGTGTCCAAAATTCCCCAGGTGGGGTTGTCCAACATTCCCCAGGTGGATGTGTGTCCCCAAAATTCCCCAGGTGGTGTGTGTCAACATTCCCCAGGTGGTTGTTGTGTTTCCCAAAATTCCCCAAAGGGGTGTGTGTGTACAACATTCTCCAGGTGGTGTGTGTGTGTGTGTCTCCAACATTCCCAAGGTGGTGTGTGTGTCCAACATTCCCCAGGTGGTGTGTGTGTGTCCAACATTCCCCATATGGTGTGTGTGTGTCCAACATACCCCAGGTGGTGTGTGTCTCCAACATTCCCCAGGTGGTGTGTGTCTCCAACATTCCACAGGTTGTGTGTGTGTGTCCAACATTCCCCAGGTGATGTGTGTGTCCAACATTCCCCAGGTGGTGTGTGTGTGTCCAACATTCCCCAGGTGGTGTGTGCCCAACATTCCCCAGGTGGTGTGTGTGTGTCTCCAACATTCCCCAGGTGGTGTGTGTGTCCAACATTCCCCAGGTGGTGTTTGTCTCCAACATTCCCCAGGTGGTGTGGGTGTCCAACATTCCCCAGGTGGTGTGTGTGTTCTACATTCCCCAGTTGGTGTGTGTGTCCAACATTCCCCAGATGGTGTGTGTCTCCAACATTCCCCAGGTGGTGTGTGTCCCAAAATTCCCAGGTGGTGTTTGTGTCCAACATTCCCCAGGTGGTGTGTGTCTCCAACATTCCCCAGGTGGTGTGTGTGTCCAACATTCCCCAGGTGGTGTGTGTCTCCAACATTCCCCAGGTGGTGTGTGTCTCCAACATTCCCCAGGTGGTGTGGTCTCCAACATTCCCCAGGGGTGGGGTGTCTCCAAAATTCCCCAGGTGGTGTTTTTGTCCAACATTCCCAGGTGGTGTGTGCTCCAACATTCCCAGTGGTGTGTGTGTCCAACATTCCCCAGGTGGTGTGTGTCTCCAACATTCCCCAGGTGGTGTGTGTGTCCAACATTCCCCATGGTGTGTGTGTCCAACATTCCCCAGGTGGTGTGTGTCTCCAACATTCCCCAGGTGGTGTGTGTCTCAACATTCCCTAGGTGGTGTTTTGGGCTCCAAAAATTCCCCAGGTGGTGTGTGTGTCCAACATTCCCCAGGTGGGTGTGTTCTCCAACATTCCCCAGGTGGTGGTGTCTCCAACATTCCCCAGTGGTGTGTTCTCCAACATTCCCCAGGTGGTGTGTGTGTCCAACTTTCCCCCAGGTGGTGGTGTCTCCAACATTCCCCAGGTGGTGTGTTGTCTCCAACATTCCCCAGGGGGTGTTGTGTCTCCAACATTCCCCAGGTGGTGTGTGTCTCCAACATTCCCCAGGTGGTGTTGTCCAAATTTCCCCAGGTGTGTGTATCTAGATAAACAAATGTCGATTATTATGGGACAAGATAGTTATTTTTATTAAGAAAGATAATGTATTAGCCGAAACCAAGATGAGTTTCTCGTCCAATAAGTATGCTTAATTAATTTGTTATTTTTTAGTTACGTATATAATAACTGGGAATAAAAAAGTTCCAACAAAAGTGTAAAAGTCGATTTAAAAAAACTGATATTGTACCTCATTGAAGATTAAGATACAGAACAAAAGCGCATGTTACTGGACATCAACTTTATACCTGGAGTAAGACTGGCTGACGTAAGAAAAAATACGGTGCTGTACAAAAGGGGAAGTTTCCGAGTATCATTATATTAATGATATCGAGCACCTAAAAGTTGATGACTGAGACACAATACAACACCTGTGTATCTTTACTGACTACATATAAGTATCGCCTGCGCAGCCACGATTTCTGACTCTAATATAGAGGCAACTTGAGAATGTGGGAAAAAATGCATTAGTTTTACAGAAAGCCCGCGCGGTTGGAATATCTCATCAGGAAGAAAAGCAGGTGTTGCACGTGTGTTTTATTCTCAGGTGTCTGAGTGGATAGACATTCCTCAGGCATCGGTTCTTGGTTCAACCTTTTTCACAATGTACGAAAATATAGCAAAATTCGCGGACGATACAAAATTGAGGAAAATGTAAAAGATTTTTTGAATATTCAGAGTGATCTTAATAGCGTGGCGCTCTGGGCGGAGACGTGGATTTGTGTCGACCAAGTGCAAAGAAATGAAACTTGCAGGTTACCGTATCATAAAGTTTACTGTGAACCTGCTCAGGATATCCGGCTTTTTGCGCCCACCCCACAGTTCCAGAAGTAGAATTACCTGAATGTAGAGTAAAATTTTACTAATACAGCCCTGTGGGTTGCAAGTGAGTAAATGAGGAGTTGTGGTGGAAAACAGCACAAAAAGTTGAGTGTGTAGCATTTTACGTTCCACCCATGTCTGTCACTTCCTTAGTTTTCTTTTTTCACTTTGGTATAATATGGTAGGTGTTCCCCCGTGTTTCATTCCGAAAGTGAATGAGGGTGTGGAGAATGCGGGAAGAGCCTTCTGCTCTACTATTCTTGCCTAAACCCAAGTAGATAATAGATGACTGTCGATGATGGAGGTAGTAGACAGTTCTCAGCAGATTGCCTTGATGTGGACCTCAGTCTATCTATTATCTGTTTGTCTCATACTCTCATGTATTCAACCCTCAGACACGCGTCACGATAATCACCTTCCTTGTTGTCTTCACTTCGTCTACCCTTGCATGACCCTCGTGTTTTTCATTATCTGACTAGCACAGAAAACGTTTGCTAATTAGTCTTGCAACATTTTTTCTTACATTTTTTCTGCGCTCTCCCCCATTTTCTCGCCTGATTTTTAGTTTTCCGTATTTTTCAACTTTTTCAGTAAGCTTTTTTGACCGCATTGCTTATATTCTATTGCTATCAAAATAATTAGAGAAAAACTGCCATGAAGGTGAGTTGACGTTTCCACAGTGCAAAAGATCGAGATAGTTTGAGCACCTATTAAGTGTTATGCTTACCATTTGGGACTAAAAAAGTTAATGTATATTATATTATATAAAAACATATTATACTTCTGTGACTCTAATTTTGGAAAGTATCAATTAGAAAATTACTGTTTTAACTCTGTACATTGGAAAATATTATTCCTTAAATATTTCAAAAAATTTTTCATAAATTTAAATTTTAAATACAAAGATTCCTTCAGAAGTGTCATCAAATACTACGACATATTTATTAGAAAAATTTTGATACTGGGACCTTCATCTCTTCTAACATACAAAGGTCGTCGACACCGTGGAAAAATACAGAATTTAAAAAAATACTTTCATACATAATACTCAGACTAACCCCAAAATCTTCCTCATATCATTGGAATCACTTGACCTCGTGGACTACCTGACACCATCTCAAAAAAAAAAAACATAACACTGCCATTTTCATCAGGTCACTATATGTCACACTTCATTTCCAGCCTATATATAGTGTAATTTTCGACCTTTTTTTTAAAAGATGATCACGGGCCCCGGGTAGAAAAGTTTTCTAATTAATGTATCATAGTGCTTGCTCACATGTTGTTATAAAGATACGTTATTAAGACATATACATCATTTCCACAGATTCGTTATTTTTGTTGCGTACTTTAATAAACATTTACATTAGTAAATGGCAAAATTCCACTACTAGGCACTGTAATCAAATGTTCGTAAATGTTTTTTTAACTATACGCCCTAAGCTGGTTACAGAATTTTGGAAAATTAAAAGAAATTTCGCAAACCTCTTAACAGTTGCTACGTTGTCTTGGGCGCCCTTCCATTTGAAACACTGCATTTTCTGTGGTTAATTTCCATCATCCATTTGCTTGATCATTCCTGCAATTCACTAAGGTAGTATCTTCTCTCAGTATTCTTGGGTGATCAGGAAAAAAGTGTCATGTAAATCAGTACCTCATTTTAGATCATTTGCAAATATAACTATCAGTGTGGATCCTAGGAATGACACTTGTTACACAACCTGACGCTTCGTCCCTCATCATGACTTCTTCATCTTTAGTTTGTCTCAGTCCCTTGCGAAGCACAATATCAAAGTATTAAAATGGTATAAAATACCGACAGGTATCAATATCAAAGTACTTCATGCAGTCAAGGATAATATAGTGTGTCTATACTGCCTGATCTCTGTCAGACTGTCGAAGTCGTCTGTTAGCTCGGAAGGCAGGGTTTCCGATTTATAAGTTCATGCTTTTCGTTCTATGACAAATCCATACTAACATGGAATGTTTATCAGGAATACTGGTGTGTTACTGGGAGGCATCATACAGTTTCATTCCTGCCTAAAAATACGGAAATAAAAGTTTAAAATAGCTATGATCTCAACAGCTAGCGTTGGAGGGTCGTCCTATCACTAATATTTTACCTGTTACAGTTCCTTGGCTACAGTATGATCCTAGATGTTTCGACCTGAAGAACCATGCAGATTTGTAGAACCAACAGTATGAACCAGGGATATGGGTTCTAAAATAAAGCTCCATGAATTTGTGAAAAATGACTGCAAGTGTTAATTAAGGAACCAGATGAAACGAAATGATATTGTAGAAGTGACAGCAATTCAAAGATCCAAAGTTATGAAGTCACAGAGAAGGCAAGAGATTTTTGACTTGCATCATCTGTGAGCTCACTTGTGTTGAGAAAGATTATACACACTTGTTCTCGAGAATTGACGCCATCTGATACAAGCTAGCTAATGTAATCTCCTCTCCACCATTCTTTGTTTTTACCATGCTCGACGGACATAAATATACTCATGTCCCGTTTTTTGTCGACCCGCGGAAAGATCATTGTCTGCCAATTATTACCTACCCTATACTGTGTTATATTTACATATTCACACTAGTACTACTGAACATCTTTCATGTTACTCTATGCAACTTTTCCAGTTTATATATCAGTCTCTGCAGTTACATGGGATGCTTGTCAGGTATCATGATTCCAGTGTTTTCAGTTTCATGTCTAGAAATATATGCATTCTCGTGCGTCTGTGTTTGTGATTTGATTACTGTGTCTGTGTATAAGCAGAAAAAATGTGCAAGAGAAAGTAGACTAAACTTTAAGTTGTTTTAGTTTCATTTTTTTTCAGTTCTTTATTATACTTTTTTCGTTATGGCTTTGATTGAAATTGCTGAATTTTTTATGTAAATACTTAATATCTTAAAAATAATTGGTTCTTGGCTGTCTAATAACTTGATATTACTCGAAAAAAAATGAACCAAAGAGAGACTTAAATTTCAGTATGATCAGGATAATTTGATACATATCATTGAAAAGTTCACTCGCTGAATAACAAGATTTCATCCGAATTTCCGGTCTTTTATAATCTATGAATCTAAATTCATTAAGAAAGATTAAGGAATATTATTAGTGTAAATAAACAGAAGAATGTCACGAGTGTGGTGACCTGAGTTAGTTTTTCATGTCGTGTCCAGAGACTTCATGAAAGCAAATAAAATTTCCCCAGAGTTTGTTTTCTCCTTTCCAGCTAGTCGTTATTTTATCTTAATATTGGACAAATAAACTTCAGTCCTATGATAAACATTAAATATTGCGTAGTGGATAATTCACTATTAATCCAATTATTTCGAGAGAAAATTTAGGTCGAATATATCATCTAAAAACTTCTCTAATAATTGTCCTTTAATATTAGACTTTTATAGTCTACAATAAAGTCCACATTCTTCATTTTCCAACTGTTTTTACTTATTCCTACTACTGTAAATTTACCACAATTATTCCCTGCCACGTTTACGGGTAGTCCTTCTTCATTACAGTCCGGATTACAGGCCACACGTCTGAATGTTGTTTTTGTGCTTAACACCGAGTGTTAGCGAGCACCTTCATCTCCGTGCATGCTACCGTCTGGCGCTCAATTGGGTGTAACGCCTTTTGGTGTCCCCTTTTAAGTGTCCACGCCCTTTAAGCCTCAGTGCCCACGCTGGACACCCTACACACACCTGGCTCCCCTCCACACTCCCTGGCACCCTTCACATATCTGACACCCTCAACACATCTGATATCCCTCGCAAACCTGGAACACTCCACATAACCTGACACCTCCAAAAATACAAAACTGGACATTAATCAACACACCTGGAACCATCTACAAATCTGGTAACACCACACATGGCATCCCCTCACATACTTGGTACCCTCCACACACCTGGCACCCTTCACACCCTGGCACACTCCACACACCTGGCAACACTCCTACACCTGGCGCCTCACTCAACACTGCCACGCCAACACACCTTCACCTTTCACACATCAGGTCCCTAATCACACCTGGGCCACTCCACACTCCTGGGCACAATCCATACTCTGGCCGCCTCCCTCAAAACCTGACACGCCACACACCCTTCACCTTTCACACATCAGGGCCCCTAAAAACCACACCGGAACTATGCCACACACCTTCACCTTTCTCACATCTGTGCCCTAAACAAACTTGGCACAATGCCCACACTGGCAACTGCATACACCTGACACACTGACCACCAGGCACATGCACCACACACTGGCACACTCCCACCACCTGGCACACTCCACCACACCTGGCACTACTCACCACCTACCTGCACACTGCCATACTCCTGGCACACTACATACACCTGGCACACTCCACCCACCTGGTACATTGCACACACCTGGCACACTGCACACACCTGGCACACTGCACACACCTGGCACACTGACATTTACACCTGGCACTGGCACAACACCTGGCCACCACTGCTACACACCTGGCACACTCCACCCACCTGGCACACTGCATTAACACCTGGCACACTGGCATACAGCCTGGCACACATCAACCCGCCTGGCAACACTGCATACACTGGCACATGCACACACCTGGCACACTGCACACACCTGGCACTGCACACACCTGCACTGCACCCACATGGCACACACACAACCTGGCACACCCCACTGCATAACCTGGCACACACACACACTGGCATCACTGCACCACCTGCACACTCCAACCCACCTGCCACACTGCATACACCTGGCCACACTGCACACACATGGCACACTGCTCACAACCTGAACCACATGCCCACACCTGGCACACTCCACCCACCTGGCACACTGCATACACCTGGCACACTGCACACACCTGTCACACTGCATACACCTGGCACACTGCATACACCTGGCACACTCCACCCACCTGGCGCACTGCACACACCTGGCACACTGCACACACCTGGCACACTCCACCCACCTGGCACTGCACACACCTGGCACACTGCACACAACTGGCACACTCCACCCCATGGCCCAACCAACTGCATACCAACCTGTCGCACACTGCTAACAACTGCCACACTGCACACACCTGGCACACTGCACACACCTGGCACACTGCATACACCTGGCACACTCCACCCACCTGGCACACTGCACACACCTGGGATACTCCACCCACCTAGCACACTGCACACACCTGGCACACTGCACACACCTGGCACACTGCACACACCTGGCACACTGAGCACACCTGGCACACTACACACACCCGGCACACTGCACACACCTGGTACACTGCACACACCTGGCACACTGCACACACCTGGTACACTGCACACACCTGGCACACTGCACACACGTAGCACACTGCACACACCTGGCACACTGCACACACCTGGCACACTGCACACATTTGGTACACTGCACACACCTGGTACACTGCACACACCTAGCACACTGCACACACCTGGCACACTGCACACACCTGGCACACTGAAATAACTCTGGCACACTGCACACACAGGCACACTGCACCACACCTGCACACTGCACACACCTGGACACTGCTCACAACCTGGCACACTGCCACCACCTGGTAACACTGCACACACATGGCTACATGCACACCACTGGCACTCTGCACACACCTGGCACACTGCACACACCTTGCACACTGCACACATTTGGTACACTGCACACACCTGGTACACTGCACACAATGGCACACTGCACACACCTGCACAATGCACACACAGGCACACTCCCACCCACCTGGCACTGCACACAACTGGCTCATGCACACGCCTGGCACACTTCCACCCAACGGCACACTGCATTACACCTGGCAACCTGCACAAAACTGCCACATGCACACACCTGGCACACTGCAAACACCTGGCACACTGCATACACTGGCACACTCCACCAACCTGGCACACTTGCACACACCGGGGATAGCCACCCACCCTAGCACACTGCACACTACCTGGAACACATGCACACACCATGGCACACTGCACCTACCGATGCTACCACTGAGCTACCTGGCCCACTACACAACACCGGCACACCTGCCCACCATCTGGTACACTGCACACACCTGGCACACCGACACACACCTGGTACACTGCACACACTGCAACACTGCACACACGTTAGCACACTGCACACCTTGGCACATGGGCACACACCTGGCACACTGCGCACATTTGGTACACTGCACACAACAGGCCTTAACTGCACACACCTAGCACACTGCACACACCTGGCACACTGCACACACCTGGCACACTGAAAACACCTGGCACACTGCACACACCCGGCACACTGCACACACCTGGCACACTGCACACACCTGGCCACACTGCACAAAACTGGCACCACTGCATCAAACCTGGTACATGCACACCATACTGGCACACTGCACAACCTGGCACACTGACACACCTGGCACACTGCACACACCTGGCACACTGCACACATTTGGTACACTGCACACACCTGGTACACTGCATACAATGGCACACTGCACACACCTGGCACACTGCACACACCTGGCACACTGAACACACCTCGGCACACTGCACAACCTGGCACACTGCACACACCCTGGTACACTGCTCCACACCTGGCACATGCACCACCTGCACTCTGCAAACTACCTGGCACACTGCACACACCTGGCACACTGCACACACCTGGTACACTGCACACACCTGGCACACTGCACACACCTGGCACACTGCACACACCTGGCACACTGCAACACCTGGCACACTGCACACATTTGGTACACTGCTCACACCTGGTACACTTCACACACCTGGCACATTGCACACACCTGGCACACTGCACACACCTGGCACACTGCACACACCTGGCACACTGCACAACAACTGGCACTGCAACATTTGGTACCACTGCACACACTGGCACACTGCACACACCTGGCTCACCTGCACACACCTGGCATCACTGAACACACCTGGGCTCCCTGAAACACACCTGGCACCAATGCACACATTTGGTACTCTGCACAACACCTGGTACACTGCCCACAATGGCACACTGCACACACCTGGCACACTTCACACACCTGGCACACTGAACACACCTGGCACACTGCACACACCTGGCAACTGCACACTCATGGTACACTGCACAACCTGGCTATGCCACACACCTGGCACACCTGCACCACCACATGGCACCACTGCCACACACTGTGTCCACACTGAACACAATTTGGTACACTGCTCACACTGGTTCACTTCACACACCTGGCACATTGCACACACCTGGCACACTGCACACACCTGGCACACTGCTCACACCTGGCACACTGCACACACCTGGCACATGCACACATTTGGGTACAATGCACACACCTGGCTCAAACTGCACACACCTGGCACACTGCACACACTGCACATGCACACACTGGCACACTGCCACACATTCTGGCACACTGCACACACCTGGCACACTGCACCACCCTGGCACACTGCACACACCTGGAACCACTGCACACACCTGGCCCACACTGCTCACAGCCTGGACACACTGAACAGAGCAAAAAGCGAACATAATAATATATATATTATATATATATAAATAATAATAATTAAATTTCTTTTTTAAATTCATAAATAATTCAAATATCATTATTCTGTGTTTGTGTTTAATTTATTATACATGTGACTGACGCTCCATCCTTGCTTCCATACTGGTGACTGAAGCTCCATCCGCCTCCCAAACATGTTATGACTGACGCTCCATCCTGCCTTCCATACATGTGACTGACGCTCCATCCTGCCTTCCACACATGTGACTGACGCTCCATCCTGCCTTCCATACATGTGACTGACGCTCCAGTCCTGCATTACATACATGTGACTGACGCTCCATCCTGCCTTCCATACATGTGACTGACGCTCCATCCTGCCTTCCATACATGTGACTGACGCTCCATCCTGCCTCCCACACATGTGACTGACGCTCCATTCCTGCCTTCCTTACATGTGACTGAGCTCCCATCCTGGTCTTCCATACATGTGACTGACGCTCCATCCTGCCTCCACACATGTGACTGACGTCCATCCTGCCTCCATTCATTGACTGACGCTCCATTCCTGACTTCCATACATGTGACTGACGCTCACATACCTGCCTTCCATACATGTGACTGACGTCCATCTGCTTCAATACATGTGACTGCGCTCCATCCTGCCTTCCTTACATGTGGACTGACGCTCCTATCCTGCCTTCCATACATGTGACTGACGCTCCATCCCTGCCTCTCCTCACACATGGACTGACGCTCCATTCCTGCCTTCCATCAGAATGTGATGACGCTCCATCCTGCCTTCCCATACATGTGACTGTAGCTCCATTCCGGCCTTCCAATACATGTGACTGACGCTCCATCCTGCCTTCCATCATGGTGACTGACGCTCCAATCTGCCTTCCCATTACATGTGATGCGCTCCATACTGCCTTCCATACATGTGATGTCGCTCCATCCATGCCCTTCCATACTTGTGATTGGACGATCCATCCTGCCTGCCTACATGTGTCCTGACGACTCTTCCTGCCTTCAACACATGTGATTTGACGCTCCCCATCCTGGCCATTCCATACATGTTACTGACGCCTCAATCCTGCCTTCCATACATCGTGACTGACGCTCCATCCTGTCCTTCCATACATGTGACTGACGCTCCATCCTGCTTAATACATTGTGAATGACGCTCCATCCTGCCTTCCATATATGTGACTGACGCTCCATCTTGCCTTCCATACATGTGACTGACGCATCCATCCTGCCTTCCTTACTTGTGCTGGACGCTCTTCTGGCTTCCATCATTGTGACTGACGCTACATCCTGCCTTCCATACATGTGCTGACGCTCCATCCTGCATTCCTCACTTGTGATTGACGCTACATCCTGCCGTCCATACATGTGACGACGCTCCTTCCTGCCTTCCTATACATGTTGAATTGACGCTCCATCCTGCCTTACAACACATGTGACTGTACGCTCCATCTGCCTTCCATACATGTGACTGACGCTCATCCTGCCCTTCCATAATGTGACTGACGCTCCTTCGCCATTCCACACATGTGACTGTCCGCCCATCCTGTCTTCCATACATGTGACTGACAGCTCCTTCATTCCTGCATTCCACATCATGTGACTGACGCTCCATCCGCCTTCCACACATGTGACTGGACGCTCCATCTGCCTTCCATTCTGTGAATGACGCTCATACTGCACTTCCACACATGTGACTGACGCTCCATCACTTCTTCCCACACATGTGAATGACGCTCCCATCCTGCCTTCCTCACATGTGACTGACGCTCATCTGCCTTCCATACATGTGAGCTGACGCTCCATCACCTGCCTTCCATACATGTGATAGCGCTCATCCTGCCTTCCACCACATGTGACTGACGCTCCATCCTGTCTTCCCTTTTACAATTGGGGGGGGACTGAACGCCTCCATCCTGCATTCCATCTGTGATGACGCTCCATCCTGCCTTTCCCACACAGTGAACTGACGCTCCATCCTGCCTTCCATACTTGTGACTGGACGCTCCATCTGCCTTCCACACATGTGATGTCGCTCCATTCCCTGCCTTCCACACATTGTGACTGGACGCTCCATCCTGCCTTCCACACATGTGGGACTGACGCTCCATCCTGCCTTCCATACTTGTGGAATGACGCTACATCCTGCCTTCATAATGTGACTGAACCGTCCATCCTGCCTTCCACACATGCTGACTCGGACGATCCAATCCTGCCTTTCCACACATGATACTGGACGCTCCATATGCCTTTCCACACAGTGACTGACGCTCCATCCTGCCTTCCACACCATGGGTAACTGACGCTCCATCCTGCCTTACATACATGTGACTGACGCTTCCATTGCCTTCCATACATGTGGACTGACGCTCCATTCCTGCCTTCCATACATGTGACTGACGCTCTATCCTGCATTACATACATGTAACTGGACGCTCCATCCTGCCTTCCATACATGTGAATGACGCTTCCTTCCTGACTTCACACATTGTGACTTGACGCTCCATCCTGCCTTCCACAAATGTGACGACGCTCATCCTGCCTTCCACAAATGTGACTGACGATCCATCCTGCATTCCAACACTTGTGACTGACGGCTCCATCCTGCCTTCCCCACATGTGCACTGAGCTCCATCCTGCACTTCCATACATGTGCTGACGCTCCATCCGCCTTACAATACATGTTGACTGACGCTCCACTCGCCTTCCACACATGTGACTGGACGCTCCATCCTGCCTTCCCACTCATGTGATGACGCTCCATCTGCCTTCCCCCACATGTGACTGACGCTCCCTCCTGCCTTCAACACATGTGATGACGTACATCCTGCCTTCCATTACATGTGGACTGACCGCTCCATTCCTGCCTTCCATACATGTGACTGACGCTCCATCCTGCTTCCACACATGTGACTGACGCTCCATCCTGCCTTCCACACATGTGACTGACGCTCCATCTGCCTTCCTCATTGTGGACTGACGCTCCATCTGCCTTCCACACATGTGACTGACGTCCATCCTGCATCCATACACTGTGACTGACGCTCATCCTGCCTTCAATACATAGTGATGACGTCCATCCTGCACTTCCTCACAGTGATGACGCCTCCATCCTGCCTTCCATTACATGTGACTGTGCTCCATCCTGCCTTCCATACATGTGACTGACGCTCCATCCTGCCTTCCACACATGTGACTGACGCTCCATCCTGCCTTCCACACATGTGACTGACGCTCCATCCTGCCTTCCACACATGTGACTGACGCTCCATCCTGCCTTCCATACATGTGACTGACGCTCCATCCTGCCTTCCATACATGTGACTGACGCTCCATCCTGCCTTCCATACATGTGACTGACGCTCCATCCTGCCTTCCACACATGTGACTGACGCTCCATCCTGCCTTCCATACATGTGACTGACGCTCCATCCTGCCTTCCATACATGTGACTGACGCTCCATCCTGCCTTCCATACATGTGACTGACGCTCCATCCTGCCTTCCATACATGTGACTTGGACGCTCCTCCTGCCTTCCATCATGTGACTGTCGCTCCATCCTGCCTCTCCATACATGTGACTGTCGTCCATACTGCCTTCCATACATGTGACTGGACGCCTCCATCCTGCCTTCCATACATGTGACTGCCGCTGGCATCCCTGCCTTCCACACATGTGTTGACGCCTCCCATCCTCGCCTTAATACATGTTACTGACGCTCCATCCTGCCTTCCATACATGTGACTGACGCTCCATCTTGACTTCCATACATGTGGATGAGACGCTCTCCACTGCCTTATCTACATGTGACTGACGCTCCTTCCTGCCTTCCATACATGTGACTGAACGCTCCATTCACTGCCTTCAACATGTGATGACAGATCCATACTGCCTTCCTTCATGGACTGACCGCTCCATCATGCCTTCCATTACATGTGTACTGACGCTCCATCATGCCTGACAACATGTGCTGGACGCACTCCTTTCCTGCCTTCCAACTCAATGATGATTGGACGCCCATCCTGCTTCCATACATGTGGTCTGACGCTACATCCTGCCTTCCATACATGTGACTTGACGGCTCCATCTGCTTCCAAAAATGTGACTGACGCCGCCATCCTGGCCTTCTACAGTGACTGACGGCTCACATCCTGCCTTCCATACATGTGATCTGACGCTCCCATCCTGACTTCCCACACCTGTGACTGACGCTCCATCCTGTCTTCATACATGTGTCTGACGCTCCATCCTGCATTCAAAATGTGGACTGACGCCTAATCCTGCCTTCCACACATGTGACTGACGCTCCAACCTGCCTTCCATACTTGTGACTGACGCCTCCATCCTTGCCTTCCACCACATGTGACTGTCAGTCCATCCTAACCTTCCACACAGGTGATGACGCTCCATCCTGCCTTCCACACCATGTGACTGCGTCCATCTGCTCCAATACTTGTGACTGACGCTCCATTCCTGCCTTCCTTACATGTGACTGACGCTCCATCTGCCTTCCACAACATTATGACTGACGCTCCATCCTGCCTTCCATACATGTGACTGACCCCGCTCCATCCTGCCTTCACACATTTGACTGACGCTCCATACTGTCTTCCCATACATGTGGACTGACGCTCCATCCTGCCTGCCATACATGTGACTGACGTCCATCATGCTTCAACACATGTTGACTGGGACGCTCCTTCCTGCCTTCCATACATGTGACTGACGCTCCATCCTGCCTTCCACACATGTGACTGACGCTCCATCCTGCCTTCCACACATGTGACTGACGCTCCATCCTGCCTTCCACACATGTGACTGACGCTCCATCCTGCCTTCCATACATGTGACTGACGCTCCATCCTGCCTTCCAATACCATGTGACTGACGCTCCTTCCTGGCCTTCCACACTTGTGACTGGACGCTCCATCTGCCTTTCACATCATGTTATCTGACGCTCCATCCTGCCTTCCACACATTGTGACTGACGCTCCATCCTGCCTTCCACACCATGTGACTGACGCTCATACTGCCTTACATACATGCTGAATGACGCTCCAATCCGTTACCATTCCCATACATGTGACTGACGCTCCATCCTGCCTTCCATACATGTGACTGACGCTCCATCCTGCCTTCCATACATGTGACTGACGCTCCATCCTGCCTTCCATACATGTGACTGACGCTCCATCCTGCCTTCCACACATGTGACTGACGCTCCATCTGCCTTCCCACACATGTGACTGACGTCCATCCTGCCTTCCACACAGGTGACTGACGCTCCCATCCTGCCTTTCCACTCATAGTGTCTGACGCTCCATCCTGCCTTCACACACATGTGACTGACGCTCCATCCTGCCTTCCATACATGTGACTGACGCTCCATCCTGCCTTCCATACATGTGACTGACGCTCCATCCTGCCTTCCAAATGGACGAGCTCCATCCTGCTTCCACACATGTGACTGACGCTCCATCCTGCCTTCCACACATGTGACTGACGCTCCATCCTGCCTTCCACACATGTGACTGACGCTCCATCCTGCCTTCCATACATGTGACTGGACGGCTCCACCTGCCTTCATACAGGTGACTGACGCTCAATCCTGCCTTGCACACATGTGAATGACGCCTCCATCCTGCCTTCCCCTTGTGACTGACGCTCATCCTGCCTTTACCAAAATGTGACTGACGCTCCATCCTGCCTTCCACACATGTGACTGACGCTCCATCCTGCCTTCCATACATGTGACTGACGCTCCATCCTGCCTTCCATACATGTGACTGACGCTCCATCCTGCCTTCCACACATGTGACTGACGCTCCATCCTGCCTTCATACATGTGAAAGACGCTTCCATACTTGCCTATCCAACACATGTGAATGACGCTCCAGCATGCCTTCCACACAGTGACTTGACGCTCCTTCCTGCCTCCAACATGTGATGACGCTCAATCATGCCTTCACACACATGTGACTGACGCTCCATCTTCCTGCCTTCCATAACATGTGACTGAGCTCCTTCCTGCCTTCCCATACATGTGACTGACGCTCCATCCTGCCTTCCACACATGTGACTGACGCTCCATCCTGCCTTCCATACATGTGACTGACGCTCCATCCTGCCTTCCACACATGTGACTGACGCGCCATCCTGACCTTCCATACATGTGACTGTCGCTCATCCTGCCTTCCACACCATGTGACTGACGGTGCTCATCTGCCTTCCATACATGTGACTGACGCTCCATCCTGCCTTCCATACATGTGACTGACGCTCCATCCTGCCTTCCACACATGTGATTGACGCTCCATCCTGCCTTCCATACATGTGACTGACGCTCCATCCTGCCTTCCATACATGTGACTGACGCTCCATCCTGCCTTCCACACATGTGACTGACGCTCCATCCTGTCTTCCATACATGTGACTGACGCTCCATCCTGCCTTCAATACATGTGACTGACGCTCCATCCTGCCTTCCACACATGTGACTGAAGCCTCCATCCTTGTCTTCCTTACATGTGACGGACGCCCATACTGCCTTACTACATGTGAATGGACGCTCCATAACTGCCTTCCATAAAATTGTGACTGACGCTCCATCCTGCCTTCCCATTAACATGTCCGACTGACGCTTCATCCTGCATTCCACACATGTGGACTGAGACTCCATCATGTCTTCCATACTGTGATGACGCTCCATCCTGCTTCCAACACATGTGACTGAGCTTCCATCTGCCTTCCACACATTGTGATGTCGTTCCATCCTGCCTTCCATACATGTGACTGACGATCCATCCTGCCTTCCATACATGTGACTGATGCTCCATCCTGCCTTCCATACATGTGACTGACGTTCCACACAGTTGTGCCTTTAGATTATCACTCAGTATGTTACAATTGTTTATTGCTTTGGTACAAATTTTTCTAGAAAGTTTAATTGTTGATGACACATAACTAGCGATGTATAACTGTTGATATATATATATATATATATATATATATAATATATATATATATATATATATATATATATATATATATATATATATATATATATATATATATTGATGATATACACCGGTTGATGGTATTTAACTACAGATTATATACTGGTATAACAATTGGTGATAGGAATTATTACCATGTCTGGCTGTACTAAGTTTACTACTCAAGAATACTTCATGTCGCAAGACCATTCACCAACCACGTTAGCTTAATTCTAATTTCCCTATTAGCTAATTAACGGATTAGCGATTTGTGATAATTAACCATATTCGTGAGTCCACGAAAACCTCCTTCCGGCATAGCATTTGACTCCGACATAGTCTACGAGGGTTTTATCATGTTCTCAAGGTTGTGGACACTAGTCATCGTTTGATGCGGACTCCCTGTGAATTATTCCAACATCTTGTGACCTAGGATTAATGTAATTAATTATGCACATTGAGGGTCACCGCAGTAGTAACTGTAAGACTGAGTGTTAACATCTCGTGGTGTATGGATTGTATATTAAAATGAAACCAGAGCTATTAAATTACTATAATATGGTATATAGTCATTTAAGGTCACTAAATATGAAATGAAATACATTAAGTTCTAAGAAGCAAGATCGCAAACCACCTAGATACCCATCAGTGACAACCCAGGGCAACACGGTTTTAGAGCAGGTCGCTCCTGCCTGTCCCAGCTACTGGACCACTATGACAAGGTCCTGGATGTTATAGAGGATAAGCAAAATGCAGATGTAATATACACAGACTTTACGAAAGCCTTCGACAAGTGCGACAACGGTGTAATAGCACACAAAATCCAAAGGAATAACAGGAAAAGTTGGTAGATGGATCTATAACTTCCTAACAAATAGAACACAAAGAGTAATAGTAAAAAGAGTAATGTCTGAGGCAGCTACTGTGAAAAGCTCTGTTCCACAAGACACAATACTCGCTTCCAACCTATTCCTCATCCTCATATCTGACATAGACAGAGATGTATGCCATAGCTCCGTGTCTTCCTTTACACATGACACCCGTATTGCCATGACAGTGTCGTCCATCGAAGACACCGCAAGACTCCAAGTGGATATCAAATAAATCTTCAAATGGGCCACTCAAAACAATATGAAGTTCAATGAAGAGAAATTTCAACTACTCAGATACGGAAAACTTGAGGAAATTAAAACTGTATCAGGGTATACAACAAATTCTATCCATATAATAGAGGATCTCACCTTCAAAGACCACAACAATGTATCTACCGCATCTACTAGAAAAATGATAGATAGATAGTGAGAACCTTCAAGAATAGGGATGCCAAGTCCATGATTATCTTCAAATCGTCTGGTCGCTCTAGGCTGTGATACTGCTGTACACTAACTGCCCCCTTCAAGTCAGGCGGAATTGCTGACCTGGAGAGTGTACAAAGAACTTTCACGGCACACATAAGTATACGATAAAGCACCTAAATTACTGGAAACGGTTGAAGTCCCTTTATTTGTATTCCCTGGAACGCAGGCGAGAAAGATACATGATAATATACACTTGGAAAATCCTAAAGGGATTGGTACCATATTTGCACACGAAAATCACTCCCTAGGAAAGCAAAAGACTCGGCAGGAGGTTGCAACATTCCCCCAATGAAAAGCAGGGTCACAACGGGTACACTGAGAGACAACACAGTAAGTGTCAGGGGCCCAAGACTGTTCAACTGCCTCCCAGCATACATAAGGGGGATTACCAATAGACCCCTGGCTTTCTTCAAGAAGGCGCTGGACAAGCACCTAAAGTCAGTACCTGACCAGCCGAGCTGTGGTTCGTACGTCAGTTTGCGTGCGACCAGCAGTAACAGCCTGGTTGATCAAACCCTGATTCACTACTAGGCCTGGTCTCGGACCGGGTCGCGGGGGCGTTGGTCCCCCAGGTATGCTCCAGGTAAGTATTATTGTAGATTAAAGTCATAATTTACTCGATATTCAGGGTTATATTCACTTTGAGTTAATTCATATGATGCCACGAAATGCTGAGCGAATCTGAGGAAATTTCTCCTAACAGAACGTTGTTGTACAAAGCAATAGGTTACCTGGTGGCGTTCTTGCGAGAAATGTGAACTGGGGTGATTGAAAATGCCGGCTGACCAAACAGTTCCTTAATGCTACTTATGGGATCCTGTGATGATTTACTGAACAATACTTGGATAAGAGTAAGGAACTTTGTCACATTTGTGGATTTAGATATGATAGGTAGATAGAATAGCGCTGAGGCAAATGTTGCAAATGTTTGGAATAGTGCGTTAAGCAGTAAACAGTTTTTATGAGGAAAGGCTGAACTTAGGAAGTGTAGGAGACGGAAACCACTTACCAGAAAAAGTAGGCTTTAGACGGAGATCTGTGATGTCACCAAGGTTTTTAAAATATTGATGGGATTGTGAGAGAAGGAAATGCTACGGTGCATTAAAAGGTGTGCTAGGCAGATGCAGCTCATTTAGCTCTCTTCATGGGGCATTCGTCTTATATTCGACACACCATACAAAACCGCAATCCTGCAAATTAGCTCAACCAGCTGCTGTGGCCCTCTGACAGTTCCGAGTGAGGATGGTTAGCCTGAGGAAGTTACCTCATTTCTAGGGAAACCTAAAGTCATCAGTTCCTTTCGCACCTCCACTTGGTATATACAATATTGTAGATCTGCTTCTCTGTATGAATGTTTTATCACTGTTACAGTCATCTTCACTACTCTCTAATTTACTATTCACTTCCTGGTTTTACTTGTACTGGGCTTTTACCCATCCTTGTACAACAGTCACATACGATGTGCTGTTGGGAATGTAAGATAAATTGCAAAGTTGCATCGTGTTATTTTTCTTTGCACTGCTTGATCTAATAACTGCACTAAAGCTGGTTTATAGCACGACCGGGTACTACAGTCCTTAGAAAAGTACTTAAGCTCGTGAAAGGTTTGAAATGAAAAGAAAATGAGTGATATGCAGAGGGAGTTGTCACAGTCTCTTTTTTTGTCAATATCACAACTCTTGTGGAAGATTCTGAAAAGAAATGGCAAACGTTTGTAAACACATTTGGTAAGGGGGGTAGGATATAAATATAGAATAAAAGTGAATAGATGTATAGGGAGATGGGTTTATGAAACACGAAGTGATTCACAATTTATTAATGGAAAAAAGTGAACGGAGTTTTGAGATGTCTGTGGAAAGAAATATTTATCAAATTATGGTTAATCGACAGTTTTGTATTGGCTTGAGGCATGGACTTTAAACGTTGCTGAAAGGAGAGATGGTTTGCCGCATTGGATGTGTTTAGTTTGAAAAATGCCTTAATTTTTGGCAAAGATTTTGGAGCATGGAAATTATAAGACGATGTGGCGTTACGAAAGATATCTAGAGAAAGCAAAATAATTTGTTTCGGCACAGTATAACTTCAGAACTTTTGCTGAGCTGGAGTTTGGGCATTTAGAGAGTATGAAGCAGAATCGGATGACATAGTGGGTGTTTAAATGCGAGGTGGAAAGAAAGAGGGATAGGGATCATTCCATTAAGGGTTGGAGGGAGGATGTGAAGGGGTGCGTTCGTTGTAGTGGCTTGAACATCTAACAGGCGTGCGTGAATATGTTAGATCGGAGTGAGTAAAGAAAAGAGGTTTTAGGGATATGACATACTGTTGGAGTGTGAGCAAGGTAGCATGAAGGAATTCAGGGAAACAGATTAATTACATTTGAGTCTTAGAGATGAAATGGGAATGAACTTTGAGGGACCGCTATTGAATGAATGAGGTTGAATGTTTCCGATTTTGAGTTGCCCTTTCTCGATGGGAGAGGTAAAAAAGAGGCAATGGGCGGCTACCATATTCTATTAGTTACATGGAGGAACACTTACAATGTGCAACTGTTTCATGCATTCTGCTTGAAAGAAAAGTGATGATACTCGAAGTGTTCGGCTACCACATTTTACATGACAGTTTAATGGTAGGAAGTAAAGCTAATTGTGATTTCCTGCCATATTTCATGGCACAACATTGATTTCATTCATGAGATAGTGAGCTCTGTTTGAGCTGAGGATCTGCAGTATTATGAGGATAACACCAAACATTCCTAAATCTATGATTCCAGTAACGACGGCAGATGTGAAGGTCTCGTTGCAGGAGTCACTCTTTAGAGGACTTGACCATCTCTCAGGTTAGTTTTTTTTTAACATACAAGACAGCAGAATGAATGGCGATATGATTGCCATAGTGGGGCGTGAGGTGGCAGAGGAATAAAAGTTGAGTGGGGCAGCTGGTAGTAGGGGTATTCAGGGGCATTGAATGGATTGATGGGTAGATCAGCAGGGGCAGAGGCTCTCAGTGGGTTGGTGGCGCAGCAAGTGGCAGAGGTACTAGGATGGTGGGTGAAACGCCATGTGGCAGCAGAGACAATGTGTGTTGGTGGGGCAACAGGTACCACAAGTTCTAAGTTTGTTAGCGGGGCAGCAGGTAACAGGCAGTGAGTGCTGTGGTGGGGCAGCAGGTTAGTGACACTGAAGGTATATTCATGACAGTGATGCTAGGTTAATGACAGTGTGGTAGTGAGAGTGACGATGGGTTAGTAACGCTAACGGTGAGTTAGTGACACTAACGGTATGTTACTGACGGTGACGATGCGTTAATGAGAATGCCGTGGGTAAGCAGCTATGAAAGTGCTTGACTGTCATCAGAACTTGTCAGAGACGAGACACTGTCCTTGCCATGCCAACACACACCAAGAAAACTTCACAGGTTCCTCAAGGTAGTCTAACGTATGCATCAGTCGGGTTCTGATGCATACGTTAGACTACGTGAGTCTAGCAGCAACAGCCTGGTTGGTCAGACCATTAGTCGTACGGGGGAGGGGGCGCTATACCCCACGGAAATGTCTTCATATAACCTTCCTAGCATCGATTTCTTATGGTTTCCTTCTATTCTACGACTAATATGCGCATTATTTTGTATCAGGTTAGGTTACACTAACCTGTGAAAGTTTATTTAATCACATATAACAAATTAAAAAAGGGAGAATGCAAGACGTCATGCAGACTGATGAAAGTAGCAATGAAACGTAGCAATCTGCACGAGTGTCACTGGTGATACTGGATTGTTTGACCTGTGTGTACCCACCCCAGGTAGGCTTCGCTGAGAATTTAATGTATGTACTCAGAGTAGCATTATAAGTGAGTAATATACGAACAGCTGAGATAACTGATGACTTGATGTTGCAGAGAGAATGTATCAGCATTGATCACACATATGTTGCAAGATAAATAAAACTAATAATAAAAATAATAATGTATTATTTATACTACGACTACTACTACTACTGTTAATAATAATAATAATAATAATAATAATAATAATAATAATAATAAGAAGAAGAAGAAGAAGAAGAAGAAGAAGAAGAAGGAGGAGGAGAAGAAGGAGAATAGGAAGAAAACTAAGGAGAAGGCGAAGGATAAGAATAAGAAGAAAAATAAGGGGAACGAAGAGGAGAAAAGGGACTAGAAGTAGGATAAGAATAAGAATAAAAAGAGGAGGAAGGGAGAGGAGAATGAGTAGAGAAAAAAATCTCCCCAGTGACCTGCACTTCAATGCCCGTCGCTGATATAATGCAAATATAGCTCATCATTAGTTTGTAATGTGGTTAAATATCAACACTGTAGATCTGAAGACAAAAAATGTATTAACTAGTCATTATTTGGAAATAATATCAATATTTATTTAATGAAAGGCAGTTTACACATCCCAGTTCTAATTCAAAGCTTCCGTTAAGAAACTCCAGCCTTGAAGCTAAACTGAAGAGGCATTCTCGTCTTATTTCAGTGAGACCAACACATCCTGAAAATAGAAAAAAAAGCGATTATTTCAGCTTTTCAAAATTTCTTTATCCTGTAAGAAAAAATATTTTCTTTTTCATTTTTAAGGAAAATCCAATTTGATAACATTGATTTAAAAAATAACAGTTTGGCACGCACACAGCCTAAAATCATGGCAAAAAAATACTTCCAATTAAGATAAACCATCGTTTAGAGTTTGAAGACGATGAGAAAAGTCATTCTCTATTTACTACATGTTAATAATTTAGTGAATGAAATTGGCAAATTGAAATTTACGTAGCTCATAGTGAACGCCAAGTTTTCTATTTAATAAAAAAGTTATTCTCCAATAATTGATCCCATTCTGTCAATTCCAGTTTTTTAACAATTTCAGTAAAATTTCAAATTTTTAACTACTCAGACAAATTATGGAGTATCATCCTTCATACAAAATGAAATATCATCATTAATATTTTAAAATCGATTATAAAAAGTATTAGCTATTGAATATAAATATCACTGTTTATTCAATAAAATTTGCTAATGGGGATTTAAGCAAGGTAATAACAGGATGGACCTTGTGTTCAGGGAACCACACAAGTGGTGAAAAGTTGAAGCCGATCAGATGAATTATTCTCTAGTTATGGCACAGATTCCAGCAGTTACAAGTCTTATTTAACTAATTTACTATAATGAAAAATTTGTTCAGACACAAACAATACTTCATGGGTACTATCCTGTCCGTAATAATCATCGGCTATTTACATGCAAACTGAAATTTATTTCGCTGTGAGTAAACATGTCACAGTATTTTACACATAAAATCATTAAATCTGCATCTACTAACTTGAATTTCACTCTCCGCCGTTATCGTATTAGGCGGCACCTTTTTTGAATGTTTTGAGTTACGTTGCTGATAGTTTTGAAAGTAACTGGCACCATTTCAGGATGCTGTGAATGGGTTCAGCAACTTTTGTCATAAGACACTTGCACATGACAAATGTTCCAAGAATTTAACCCTAGTTACCGAGCACTACAGTCGAAATTTTGAAGCCAAATGGATGAGACTTCCTTGAGTTATTAGTAAATTAAAATGGAAAAGTTCGACAAAGAGAAAAAGTTCAGGCAACCTTTAAAGGTCCCTTTTTTAGGGGTACCTAATAAGAATGAAAATTAGCAGGTGACTGTTGGGTTGTTCTCTATTTATTTGGTCAATGTCAACATCACCGTCACTTGCCCATATATAACTATTAGTTACCAGTGACCTCACTAACATCCAGCAACGACAACACGCCCCTCATGCATGTTTTGCTTTTATTTTTTTAGTAAAAGGCAATAAACGTATCGTTGCAGAAAGGCTGATCTCTACGTAAAACGTGTCGACCCAAATCGCCCATAAGTGAATTGCCACGTCTGTTACAAAAAATAGTAGCTTGTCATATTTTTACCTCCGCCTCATCCTAACTAATCGCCTGGCCCATAGATAATATCCGGTCCATAATGAACCTCGATGTTTTATCGCCACGTTCTGGAAAAATGGCTGAAAAGTTTTGGAACGCCGGGAGTATTGGAGTTTTTTTTTTTTTTGTGGGTGAATCCTTATTGGATTTATGTTTTGGGAGGGTGACGCTGAGAGGAAAAATAAGAATGTTTTGTGTTTATGGAAAGCTAAATTATTTTTTTCTTAAATAAAAGCAGCTTGCTAGTGTGCGCTATACCTATTTGTAGTTAAAGGAACAGAGCAATGCTTACTGTCTTGTCATAATTATATTTATTTCAATTTTCCTCTTTTTCCCTTCCTCATTATGCGGGGGTGTTAAACCCCTGTGAACAGCTATAGCATGTGTAAGGAGACTCGCCATCGCGTCTCTCCTTGTCCGGGAATCAAACTCTTGCTCTTTTGTTTGTTCGCCTGCTACAAAAACCACTAGTCGACAGGATACATATGTGAAAAAGTGATTAGCTATTATTAAGTATTTACCTTGTTTCAGAAATTTAATATAATGCCATCATGTTTGTAAATGAGACACATATGCTATATTAAGATAATTTTACTATGAGACATTTAGTGAAGGCTTGGTACATGCACGTTATCTTCGAGGTACTTAGAGCTTCATAACCAGTTTGTTCTCGGAAACATGTTATAACGCCGTCTTTAGTCTCAGTATCGTCGCTGGAGTAGAAGCGCATCAAGTTATCTTTATTGGTGGGCTTGTCATACACTTTGAAAGTCAATTTCTCACCGTGTTAGCACTCCAGTACATTGAGGAAGGGAAGTTTTTCCTCATATTCTTCTTCCAGTGTAAATGAGCTTCTCTTGTATTCTGGCAACAATGAACCTCCTAGGTACAATAACCAGGATATCTTCTCGCAGCGCTGTATGACCCTTTCGGGTTTAGGCTGGCTTTGGTTTGGATTTAATAAATAACATGATATTTCTGGTATAACCTTTGGTAATAAATACCGACAAGTTGGTTTAAAAAGAAAACGTAAGAAAACCCACTATGACATATTTATTACAAAACGTTTCGGTCTGGGACCTTGATCACTTCTAACATACAGAGGTAGAAAGACTTTATATATATAGGCGGAGATTGAGGTGTGAGTGACGCACGGTGCCCTGAAGAATGTCAGGGTTGAGATGAGGACGGGTAGACGATGAAATATGTGACTCCTGTGTTGTTGGGTTGGTGGTGCTTAAGTATCATGTATGACAATGTTTTTGAAAATTTTGTATTTCCAATGTTACGTTCTATAGTGTCGGTGCGGCGATTAGTGAGGCTTCTAGGCACCGTCGGCGTTGAGGCTTGGTTCGGTGAGAACGAGTTGTCCCTCATTCCAATTCATCAGATGCCCTGTGGAGTCTCTGTGGAGGACACAGGCTCCCTTACATCGTCTCTGTTAGAGGCTTTCGATGCTCATTCAGGCGGACTGTAAGATCTCTGCCTGTCTCGCCTACAAAATTTATTGGGACAGAATCCACAGGGGATAGTGTAGACGCCTGCTGTAAAAGTTAGAGGTGTGGGGCTGCGTTTCGTAGTGAGGTCTTTGATAGATGATGTGTTTATGGTGGAAACGTTGATGTTACTCATAGCATGTGCCCGGCGAGTATTCGTGGCAGCATCATCACATGGAAGCACTATGAACTGCTTAGGGGGCTGTTCCAGGGCTGTTTGTTGAGGATAGCTTGTGCCTTGAGTCTGCAATCTCGGATGAAGAAAGATGGGAACTGAAGACTTGTAAAGGCTTGTGTTATATAAGTACATTTTCTTCAAGAAACCAACGGCTGGCGATGCGAAGAGCTCTCAAGAAGAAGCCAATGAGGTCTCTTCTTTTAGTGCGGGGTGTGTTGGTGTAAATTTAAAAGTGTATAAGATCGTCCCTGTTGGTACGTTTTCTATACACTTTGATGAGAAGTTTGTCACTGTCGGGAGATCTGCACAGGAAAACGTCGAGGTAAGGAAGTTTGCCATCCTTTTCGAGTTCAAGTGTAAACTTTATTGGTTCGGCTACATTGACTTGTTGAGAAGGGCCTGGATTTTGAGACTTCTCGGATAGAAAACCCATATATCATCAACGTTCTTAGCCAGGTAACAGTGTTGGGAAAAAGGCTGCTGAATTTCTCTGTCTCTAGGTCTTCCATGAAGAGGTTGGCAAGCACAGCACTGAGCGGGCTGCCCATTGCCATCCCAAATCTGTAACAGTTGTGCTGATACTTGAATAAGTTGAAATAACACAAAGATCCACTAGACTGATGAAATCTAGAAGAAGTAAAGGGAGGTCGTGGTTTTCAGTGAGCCTCTGTGTCAGAATGTTGATTGCAGCATTGCAACGTTCCTACTGACGCTGCAATCAAAAAATTCTGAGACAGAGGCTCACTGAAAACCACGACCTCCCTTTACTTCTAGATTTCATCAGTCTAGTGGATCTTTGTGTTAATTTCAACTTCTTCAAGTATCAGGACAACTGTTACAAGCAGTGCTTTGGGATGGCAATAGGCAGCCCGCTCAGTGCTGTGCTTGCCAACCTCTCATGGAAGACCTAGAGACAGAGAAATTCAGCAGCCTCATTCCCAACACCGTTCCCTGGCTAAGATACGTTGATGATATTTTGGGTTTTCTATCCTTGACCTTAAATCCGCTTTCGATGTACCCAAAACCGACATGTAATAATTAGTGGAATTTTGCCAGAATGGATGTTGGAGGATGGCTTCTCCGTGGTTTAAAAGGCTACCTGTCCAACAGAAAATCGTCTGTGTTGTTCCAGGGACATAGAAGTGTAACTAAAGACTTTGAATTAGGAACCCCACAGGGAGGTGTGCTCAGTCCCACACTGTTAAATATTTAATTAATGCATTACTTAATGCTATGCCTAGTCAGCCCCATAATTATGTGATTATTTTGCTGATGATATAATGATTCAAAACACCGGATTCTCCAACACCCAAAACATTCTTAATCATGTACTAGCCTTGCATGAGGGGTTCTCTTCTAGAATATGTAAGCAGATACAGGTATCTAGGCTTTGAGGTTCCACTACTTGGACCTGTTGTAACAAGACTTGTCGCCAATACAAAGAACGACTAAGAGCACTTAGAGTTGTGGCAGGGCTTCACCCCAGGTATGGTGCTAATGTTAAAATTGTGAAAATGATGTATCTTGCTTATATTAGATCATTGGTTGATTATGCTGCCCCCACTACTTGCTCTTGTGTCGGGATGGAAGCTTGGAGGGCTGGAAAAACTGCAGAACGAAGCAATGAGGATCATCCTAGGATCCCCTCGTACTCCCAAAATTTTAAATATGCAAAAAGAACTTGATATTCCAAGCATCAGAGATCGTGTTATGAAAGAAATATCCTAATTGGGGTTAATATGCTCAGGCAAGCTCATTCAAACCCTGCACAGAAGCCCTCCAAACTTTCCTCAGCACTGGTGAACACCCCCTCAGATGGATCGAAAAGACTGGAACCGACCTCCGCATGAATCAGATACATGATCTATGTCAAGTAAGGCAACAGCGGCATTTTCTCCGCTCCATGGAATATTACCCCATTCAAAAACTACCATCCTCCATTTCCCCCCAAACTACTTCTTAAATCACAACCAAACATGAGGCCTTAAGCTGTATTGATAACTTAGTCACACAGCCACACACTCTCGCAAATTATTTACGTGATGGTTCTGTTCACCAATCCACTGGTGCAGCTGGTAGTGCTGCTGTTGTCGTACAGAATGATGGCTCTCTTAAAGAAATTGGAGCACGCATCAATAATTGGGCCTCTACCTTCAGACGAACTGTTTGCCTTTACTCCTTGCACTGAAATGCATCTATGTACAAAGATTGACCGTTTAATTGAAAACTGATTCTCTGTCATCCATAAATGCTCTCAATCATTAAGCATAAATTGTGGGCATGCTTGTGTCAGAAGCCAGACACAGGTATGGTAGGATTGTGGGACAGTGGAGTCGAGTGCACATGCTGTGGATTCCATCTCACATTGGTCTTCAGATGCATGATAGAAAACTGATAATTGGCTAAGCTGTATGCTTTCAAAGAGGGAGTAGATTACATTTGGCTGTCAGGTCGTTTAGTTTGAGAAAAATAATAAGAAAAGAACTTCAGCTGAATTTTAGGACTTAAGGCTCAGGGAGATTGACACCAGTGAGTCCATCTATCATCATTCTATCATGCAGGAGGAGCCACATGTCTATGGTGCACCAACAAAATAGCAGACTCTTGGTTGTCACTACCGCCCGGTCCGGGCTGGGTTACAAGTATTTTTGGCAGGTTAAATCCCCACCACCAGATGTAGACCAACGAAATGTAAACTTTGCCAGATGGATTATTGTCAAAACCCTGCGTCATTATGTACTGGAGTGCGATAAAATTAATGAATTTAAAAACAACTCACTCAGAAGTGTTCAAGAAATGGCTAAGTATTTTATCACAGTGGTATATTACAGACCATTCTGGAGAAATACCCTGACTTTGCTAGCTGTAATAAAGCATTCCCACGTGTGTGTGTGTGTTGTGGTGTGTGTGTGTGTGTTTTGTGTGTGTGTGTGTGTGTGTGTGTGTGTTTGTGTGTATGTGTATGAGTGTGTGAGTGTGTGTGTGTGTGTGTGTGTGTGTGGGGTGTGTGTGTGAGTATGAGTGTGTGTGTGTTGTAGAGTGTGTGTGTGTGTATGAGTGTGTGTGAAATGTGTGTGTATGAGTTTGTGTATGTGTGTGTGTGTGTGTGGGGTGTGTGTGTGTGTGTTTATGTGTGTGTGTGTATTAATTTGTATGTGTGTGTGTGTGTGTGTGTGTGGTGTGTGTGAGAGAGACTCAGCAATCAACATTTGCACCAATAACTCACTACAGTTGTGACGGGTGTGGAAGTGTGAATGCTCATTACTCTAAAATTTGTTCATGACTCGCCATGTATAAACGTAAGTAACCATTCTTACAGTATTCATTCCCTTTGTAACTTGTGAGTTCTTTTCCTTATCCCTAGTTCAGCCATCAAAACTTTGGAACCCGTCCCTGGACCATTGTGTACCTCTGTAATCTGTAAATACCTTTGTAACTTGTCATGATTGTGACTAGACCTACCTGGAGTTCATTACCTTTGTAAATTGTTGAGTTCATTACCTTTGTAAATCGTGAATTCATTACCTCTGTAAACTTGCTCAGCTATCAAAACTTTGAGGCCCAGTCCCTGGACCCATTATGTACCTCTGTAATCTTTTGACTACCGCCCACAGGATGGGTATTGGGGTGCATAATAAACATATTAAACAAAAAACTAAACTATCCAAGATAAAACTGACCTCTCCCTTTCCTCCTTCCACTGAGTCTCCCTTTGCATCCTCCGAGGTGTTTTATTTCCCTTCCATTGAATGTTCTTGCCTTCAGGTCCCTGTCCTATCTGAAACTTCTATTCCAGGGAAAATGTCTTTTATGATCAGCTGTTTTCCCTTTCTACTGCAGTTGGCTGTTAGAGTCTCTGCATATACCATACCCTTTATTGTCTTTGGACCCGTCATTTAATCTTAGTATGCTCCTCGTCTTTTCCCTTGGCCCCACATGGGTCTGATAGGGCCTTCCCTACGGCATATCTCCCCCTTTGTTTCTTAGCGTCCCCCTTTTCTGTGCCCGAAAATAGAATTGTCATTTGTCTCTCTAATCTGTTTTAGGTTTTTCAGTTTCTCTTCTAAGCACTGTATCCCAGTTTCTGCTGCTAAGACTGTAGCTCCCACTTCCTGCACTCTTTAGCTATCTGCTCCTCCCTTATCTTGCCAAGTTCTTCTTTTCTTCCTTCCCCACTCTTCCTCCCTTTTTTTTGGGAGCTCTAACTCCCAATCTTTCCTCCCTGGTTCGTCCACCAGATCTCTGGTTTTCCGCCCTCTAGGGACACCCATTTTTTTTTTTTTACCACAGAAAGAAGCTTATGTATTTTACCACAGGGGCAGAAGTTTGTGTGTTTTCAGGGTGTGTGTTTTGGGGGGGACAAAGGGTGAGGAGAGAGAGAAAATAAGAAGGGGAAGGCTAGAGGAGGGAGAGAAAGAGTAAGAGGGGGAGAGTGAAAGGCTAGAAAGAGGGAGAGAGAGAAGGGAGGATGGGGGTGAGGGATAAGACTAGGCTGGGAGAGAGAGGGAAAAAAGAGGGGGAGAGAAAGGGTAGAGAGAGGGAGAGAGAAAGAGGGGAGATAGAGAGGAGAAGGGAAAAAGGCTATGAGAGAAAATGCGAGGGAGGGGGAGAAAAAATAGAAAGAGGGGGGGGGAGAGAAGGTTAAAGGGAGGGTGGGAGAGATGGGGGAGAGGGGGGTGGGGGAATGCTGTCAAATTCAAGGGTCAGCTGTGTGGAATGAGTGAGTGTGTGTGTTTTTGTGTACTCACCTAGTTGTGGTTTCAGGGGTCGAGACTCAGCTCCTGGCCCCGAGGTTTTGTGTGTGTGTGTGAAAGTGTAAAATCAGTTGTTTATGTGTCCCAGAAATACACCTCACCTCAATGTATCCATAATACTAATAAAATACCATTAATTTCTGAGAGTAATTCTAATTAATTATAATACTAGTGTTATGTACCCAATACTTGCTTTTCAGATTGCACTGTCTTTGTGTCTTAAAACCTTATCTCTTAAAAAAATGTTGCCAGGGTGTAGCCCTATTGGCCCCCAAATTACTCCTCCGCCTATTCCTTGCTCCTACAAATTTTATCTTCTTACTACTGCTAGGTGTTGTGTGTATGATAATCGCTCTGGAGCAGGGTATGTGACAGCCAGCTACCCGTGATCATAGGGCCGGCTCTACCCCCCAAACTACCCCCAACCACAAAAACAAGTGATTTGTACGTTACAACTCAGAGGGGACGTCCATTTAGATGCCTGCTGTACGATGCTCGCTGTACGATGCTCGCTGTACGATGCTCGCTGTACGATGATTCTCGTGCTCATGGCCCTTCTGCCTCCAACCTCTTCAATTATTCTATTCTCATTGCCCGTTTGAGTCTCACTTTAGCACTTGTATATTGCTACTTTTATAATTTACACTTCACTTTTGGTAAGTACACTTCTTTTTGTGATGACACCCAAACCCGTTATGGCGGCTCTACTTCCTCAGGCCTACTGCTGCCACCTTTTCTGGTTATATATATTTTATATTTTGTATATATATATATATATATACATATATATATTTTATATATATAATATATATATATATATATATATATATTTATATATATATATATAAAATATATATATATAATATATATAATATATATTTCCCTTTCTGGCTAGCTTGTTCAAAACTCGCTGTATGCTACCTCACAGTTTCTCGTTAACCATCCTCTCTTAATTCTTTTTTGATTTTTTGTCTTTAGTCACTCGCTTTGTACTTTGTTAATATTTATAACTGTGGCAACAAGTGCCAATAGGCCCCTAACGAGCTGGCACTTTGAAATTTTGTTGTTTTAATTTCAGGCTTTCTCTCGCCTTTTCTTTATTTTTTTTAACTAATAACTTTGGTTATCACTTGTAGGGTTGTTCACTGACGTTGTCACTAACACTGGTTGCTTCTAGCAGCTAAAGCACGCCCTAAAAACACTAAGATTCTCGGAGCCCGGCGCTTGTGACCCACTACACTGTGTGTGTGTGTGTTTTGTGTGTGAGGTGTGTGTGTGTGTGGTGTGTGTGTGTGTGTGTGTTGGTGTGTGTGGTGTGTGTGTGTGTTTGTTTTAGGGGCGATGGTTTCATAAATCGCAAGTCAGAATAACGCAACTGTTAAAGAAAATATTATTGCCCTGTGTTATGGGGAACAATGTGAAGTGCTTTTGTAAAAAGGCACAAGATGCCCCTTAAGTAGTGGCCAAGTGGAGTATTAGTTTCACAGGTGTTATGAGCAGTCAGTCTTTATATTCAAATAAACAAGTTGGATACCTTTGGGATCACAGTTTTTGCTCTCCCGCTCTGCCCCCTAAAGTCACTCCAGCCCTAAGGAATAACAAGGAAATAAGGAAAAGAGGAAGGCAACCTCAACTCTTTCAATGCGGCTTTAAAACAGCCTTGAGTAGCAGGCTTGCAGATAGACGAGCAGGTCAAAGGAGAAACCAACCATGGGGTTTCTTGATATAACTCCGTGATGGGGATGGTATTGACGAGAAAGATGGGAAAGGCAGGGTTGCCCAGAGTGAACTCCTCAGGCTGGAGGACAGACAAATTCCTAAAGATTTAGACTTGACATGAACATGAAATCCTTGGCGTTTTTTTTTTTATGATACATGGGATCGTCTTGATCTTTTCTCTGAAATGTTTGCTTTAAAAATCTTACGTTTAGTATATTAAGTTTAGGACATCAACACTCTTCTCCAACCTCCTTCCAACCCCTTAATCCATGACAATGACTTTTCCGGCTAAAGGTAGTAATCCTATTTATTGAATTTTGTTATTTTTAATGATAAAATTATTTCGTAAATAGAGGTTACTTAACTTAGTATACCTAAAATTTACCTGGAGAGAGTTCCCGGGGGTCAACGCCCCCGCGGGCCCCGGTCTGTGACTAGGCCTCATATTATAGTTTTGGCTTATATTTTTGCAAGAATTGGGCGCACTCGAAACTAGCAAAACGAACTTCATATTTGGATGACACGTTGAGGATATATATATATTTTATATATATATATATTATAAATATATATATATATATATTTTATATATATTATATATTATATAATATATCCTTGAAATGTGAGAAATCACGAATGCGCTTGGAATATCGCAATTTTTTCACAGTGGTTGTTTTTGCGTATATTTTATAAAATATATATATAATATATATATATATGTGTGTGTGTGGTGTTTTTTGTGTGTTTTGTGTGTGTGTGTGTGTGTGTGTGGTGTGTGTCAAATAAGATAGGATATTGAACTTTATCCTAATTACATCACAGAAACTAGACAAGCTAGAGTTTCAACACACTCGGGGTTTAAACAATATGAGGAAGGAGAAATAATGTTGGTGCCAATCTTTCTTCTCCCATTACTTACCCCCGTCGTGCGGCTTCATGCTAACACACAACACAAGACATTAATAGAACCCCACCCGCAGCTATACTGAGTCCAACATTCATGATTGATGTCACTGCGGCCCATAAATAAAATTTTATAAATATACATGCCATCGTAGATGTCTAGATGAGTGCAAGCAAACCTCTTTTCATTAATAATATGAAAACAATTAGCTGAATCAAGGGGATTTACGAATGACCAAATTGTCATTAAAGATGTAAATCGAGCAGCAGTCGAAGAAGACTACATGTATTTTCCCGAGCCATCATTGTTTAAGTAAATTGTCAACTACAGTACGAGAACAGCAGGCTTTAAAATCAGGAAAGTTTCACTGCCGGGCGTATTGATCCTTCAAGTTTGGTAGAGAGAGAGAGAGAGGGGGAGAGTATGCAAGTAAAGTCTTTACTCATCATGACTTGATAAAACTCGACGCTGAGCGAAACCTAGACTAAAGCTTAGGTTTGCAAACTTTCTGTACCAGATTTAAAACTGCTAACAAGCTTCAGGCAATCTGTGCATCAACAAAACCTTGTTTTGATTTTACCCTTTTAATAACAGTGTTATAAAAAGTATTTGGAAATTCAAATTAGTTTTGTAAATTTTCTGCCAATTTTCCTTTTCAGGAAAAAAGGACAA
>NC_069406.1:15283265-15312325 GCF_026875155.1 Cherax quadricarinatus
TTGGAGCGACAAAGATATAAGTTTTATAACTTTTTTTTGTTTAAATCGGATACGTTCATATGCCCCCTTTTTGGGATTAGAGAGTAAATTTTTAACTGAAAGGGGTCGTTTTCCCCATCCCTCTTTTTTCAAAGCACATATTGGGTCCGAAAAAAAAAAGGGTTTTAAATTTTTTTTTGGGGAATATAATTATATAATAATTTAAATATATATTTTTAAAATATATATATATATTATATTATATATAGGTGTGGGGTTTTGGTTTTTGTGTATACTATGGTACACAAGGCGTAATGCACTTCCCCTGCGATAGGAAATTTACTACGGTTAGAGAAAAATGGAAAATAGTTGTTTATTTTGACCCCAGTTGGGGATTTTTTTAGAGAAAGAGAAAAAGAGAAGAAAGAGGAGAAAGAAAGAGAGAGAAAAGAGAGAGGGGGAGAAGAGAGAGAGAGGGAGATAGAGAGAGAGAGAGAGAGAGAGAGTCAAGGACAGAAAAAGGTATTGCCTATGAACTCTTTCCCACCCAAATCGACAGGATGGGACCACCCTACTAGTAGTAAGGAAGGCGGCCTCTTTGCTGAACATTTTGCTCCCAAAATGCAAGTTTGACCAGAAAGGGAACCCCCCTTTGGGCAAGCGCACGAACTGTGTAAAAAACGTCGTGGTGACAATAAGGCGGGGTGGGTGAAATTTCCTTCTTTAAATCGTTTGACCAAGAAGGCGTGGGCCCAGCAAGTTGACTCAAGATTGCTGGAAGATGGCAAGCAGCTAGCAGCCCCTATAACTCGCTCTTTCACACCCCTTACAGTGTAAAGGGCCCCTCTCTATGGAAAGGGGCAAATTTAGCCCCTTTTCACAAAAAGGGAAAGCAAGCAGAAATCAAAAACTACAGACCAGTGTCACCCTGCATCAGGGTAAGATTTTTGAGCAAAAAACTAAAGACAAATGACAGAGTTTTTTGACTATCACTCACCTTTGTGATTGTCAATATGGTTTTCAGGAAAGGTTACTCTGCTGCTGATCGTTGTTAAACCTCCCCACAAAGTGGCCCGTCACTGGATAACCCAAAAGTCAGCTGTGGGGTACCCGGACTTTGGGGCTTCGACCGGGGGGCCCCGGGCCCCTTAGCAAAATTCAAGCACGGAAAGCAGGCTCTACCTATTTTCCTCATGATTTCCTTCGGGAGACCAAATTTTAAAAAAGGAAAGGAAGAAAAATTTTTGGGAAGGAAAGGGGGCCGGGGCCCGTTTTTTTAAAAAAAAACCCAAAAATCCCCGAAAGAACGGGGGAAGCAAATTTTTGAAGAAAGCCAGGGCCCAAAAAACAAAAGGGGGGAGCAAAAAAGGGGGGAAAAAGAGGAAAAATTGCCCCGAGGGAAAAAAAAAGAGATTTCCCCGAAGAGGGAAGCGGGGATAGAAAGGAGAAGGGGGGGGGCAGGAGAAAAAGGAACCGGGGGAAATTTTCCCAAAAAAAGAAAACCAGGAAATTTCAAAAAGGGGGCCCGGGGACAGAAAGCCGAGCAAAAGAAGAGGGGAAGAGGAGGGAAAAAAGGGGACCGAGAGAGGGGGGCCCCCCTTTATTGGCTCGGGAAAAGAAGAAAAGGCAAGAGAATCCCCCCTTTTTAGTCTTTATTTGAAAACCAAAATAGGGGGGGTGGGCCCGGGGGAAAGGGGGCCCAAATTTTAAACCCCTTATCCACCAGGACAAAAAAAAGCTTTATTCCAAACGGGAGAAAGCAGCCTTTGGTTTTCCTTTTCCCCGAACTTATCCCCTGGGAAAAAAACCCTGACCGGAGGAAAACATTGACCAAAAAGCAAAGATAAAGTCTTGATCAAAAATGGGTGTGGCTCCAATTATTGTTTTAATTTTTTCCCAAAAAAAAAATTTAAATCTTGGTGGAAAGCTCACTTCCAAAAAAATTTTTTTTTAAAAAAACTTCTAAGTCACTGGGAATTGCATGGCTCATTCGTATGTTGTCCTCAGTGATTACCTTAGGGTAGATCTCTAAGTTTAGTTTCAATGGAACGGATCAGCAAGGACATCCTATTGGGGCAGTGTTCCACAAGGAAAGGTTGCTGCTGGAGACCATTGTTATGGAATGTCTACTTCAAAGACCTTTCTTCATCTCATCCAGAATCACATGTTATGCAGACGATTGCACACTGACCATTCACTTATCCGAGAAGAAATGCCAGTGTCTAAGCTACATCAATCACCAGCTGAGAGCCTTATATCAGCTTGGGGAAACAGGATGGAAGTAACCATTTTGCACCTGAGAAAACGCAAATGATGATCGTCTTAGGAACTGATGGTATGCTGGTGACAGTAGTAAGGATGAATGGGAGGGGTTGGCACCTGGATGAAGAAGTTGATATCCTTGGGGTGATATTTGACTCCAAAAATAAACCATGAATAACATGTTGTTAAATCTTGCAAAAAGGCAAGCAGGAAGCTTACAGTACTTTCGCCGTATCTCGCATCTACTTGACAGTAGGGTTGCATTGATTCGGTACGACGCGCACAACTAAGTAACGCTCCGCACCTTGAGTATGCTCCACTTTTTGGTTTGCCTGCTCCCCCTCTCATCTGCGACTGACTTGACAGGAGTAAAGAAACAGAGCAAAAGACGTTCAGCTCTCGCCTGGACCCATCTGGATAGATCTGTCTTTCAGCAGAGGCTTCACATAGGAGGGAGGATGGGGTGAGCCTCTACTGCTTATGTACAAGGCTATATTGTCAAAGTACCCACACTTGGATCCATTTCGAGGACAGCGTGAACACAGCTTTTATGCCACAAGTCGGGCAGAAAGCAGCAACTTTGGTATGTAACCTTCTCCAGACTTCACTCCATTGAGATCTATATACCCAGGAATGGACCGGTATGGACAATTCGTAAGCTACTGATGTCAACGATGATTTAAAGTCAGTTGATCAAATGAAAATGCTGGTCCACAGATGGGCTCCAACTTCATCCTGTTCCCTAATTGTATGTCTCATAACAATAAAAATGCTTTCAAATGAGCTGATGTAGGTAACAGCTCTTAGTTGCTAATAAGTTAGGAAATACTTAAACCTGTAAATATCTTGCAATAAAGCTCAGGGATCCTTAACTTGTCAATCTGTGTAAAGAGAGAGAGTGAGAGAGAGAGAGAGAGAGAGAGAGAGAGAGAGAGAGTAGGAAAGATAGACACAACACACCACACACACACACGGACGGAGGGAAGATGAGCTACTCCTAAAGTTTGTGTATCTCTTTGGTGAGGGGTCGGATGATTGCCCTCTCACTCCTTTGTCTTTGGTGATAAATCTCTCGCAACCATTGCCGAGAGCTGACAGTCGGAAGTCCAAGGGTGTGAAAGAGGGGAGTCCGCACAGGTGAAACAAGGAGGTCGAGAGATTGACATATGATAAGTTTGAGGAAAAGGCAAACTCGCTTCCACGATCTTATATATTTAAACACACTTTTATTTCCCGAAAGGTCTACCCAGTACCCCCGACTCGTTATGTCATTATTATCTTTTCCTCGGTGGGTTATTTCCCGGGTTATGCTAAAGAACCCTCTTTGATTACTTCACTTCTTTTCCCTTGTTGTCCAGTACGGGTCAGAGGGAGATTCTTACTTTTTCGTGTTTGCTTCGAGATCCCTATGTTGTCAACAGTGGTCAGAGGTAGATTTTATATTTTGACTGCCGAAGTGGCTATAGTTTATTGAGAACCCATATCCATCTGTGAGACGGTAGCGCAAGAGCATATGGATACACAAAAGGCCTAGGAATTAGGCCCAACAGGAGTACATGCGGATGTCTATCTCACAGTTCTTATCTGTTCAAGCAAAATTTAGGATACTTGCTTAGTATATTTTGTATCTTATTTTCATTAATAAGATATCTTGACATGTCACATAGCTTATTATACTGTTTATCTCTATATTCCTCAATAAGTGGACAATTAAGTACATGGTGTTCAAGACAGTGATAATAGGCCTGACCACATAATTTACATTTGGTTGATGACCATTCTGTGTGTCTCCCAAATCTGCAGAAGTACTTCGGTGCCCAAGATAAGGCCTAGGCCACTGCAACATCCATGTCTGTTCACATTGTAAGTTGCTCCATAAACATATCTACGTTCATGTTATCATAGTGGGTTATAGATCTACACTGGCTTCTAATTGCATTCTTATAACATTCATTTTCATTATTTACTTCTCTCCTAATATTATTCCTAATGTTAGAAATAGGTACAGTATACCAAAGTTATGTTCTACATTCTCCTTCAGGGCGCTCTTCTTGGCTAACATATCAAACTTTTATCATGAAGGGGAGTAATCAATGTGTGATGGGATCCATTGGTTAGAGGTAGATCCTTACTTTCGTGTGTTATTTTCCCTCTGTTGTCAGTAATGGTCGCAGGTAGATCTTAGTTCTTGGTGTTATTTCCCCTCTGTTGTCAATCGTGCTTAGAGGTAGATCCTTACTTCTTCGTGTTATTTTCTTCTCTGTTGTCAGTAGTGATCTGCGGGTAAGTCCTTGCTTCTCAGTGCTCTTTTCCCCTCTCTTTGGTCGGTAATGATTTCGATGCATTAGCCTATGTATCTCTTGCATGAAGCGTTCAAGTCATGTAATAATTCTAATTACCTGAAACATAACTAAACCGTCATATTTTTAGCATCTGGATTATACAAGGAGATAGCTTCATCACTTTTATAATGGTTCGTAGACGAAATTTGTGTTGCAGTTTGCTGCTAAGTCAGATGTCTGAGCCAAAGAAAATGGAAACTTTATTTAGAGATTTTTAATATAGTTCCCTCGCTATCTAGACTTTGCCAAGCAGAATTATGGCAATATAAGTTAGCCATTATCCAAGAGTATATCCTGGTTCATGGTAAAACACGTAATTTCTAAAGAGTATAAAAGAAATGGGTGATGTGGCTCTTTCTGATGATACCGAAAATCTGTATAAAACCACCATTGTTTTTTTTCAAGAATTTCAAGAATTCAAGCTGATATTTTGCCTTTCATCCTTACAAACATTATACTATACATACTAAATATACACTTTCAGAGATGATAAAAAACAAACAATGAATTAGAGGAATGCAATTTTTATTATTTTATTTCCTTATTTTACCTTGTAAATTGTTTGTGAAAATTCCATTAAATTTTCTTATTCGGTATGTTGGGACAAACCATAACTTCAGACAACCTCCTTTTCCAATCGAGCTGAAGTTAGTGTTTCACTCGAACTAGTGTGTAAAAATGCCGAGTTGATTATGTGAAAAGGAAATTGTGATGTTTAGTAATGTGCAACAATGATAATGTATTTTACTGTATGAGGTGTGGTAGTCTGGTTGGTTTATGAAGGTGAAAGTTATTAGAAACACAGTTACTATTCAAAGGTCTGTTTGTTGTATCTGGCCGTAAAAGAAGAATAAAAGTGAGATAGCAATCAAGAAAGCTGCCAAGAGAGTTTAAGAATTACATATATACAACAGAAGTTTCCTTGCAGAGTAACCGTATATTCTCACCATCAATGTTATTTACAGTATTTTCAGTAAGGTTGATATGTATCAAAATAAGAATATGGTAGGTTACGAGAGAGAGAGAGAGAGGACAAAACTCATGTGTTTATCAGCTGAGATTAGACGAGAAAACTTTCAAGTTTGTCCCTAGTTACTGTACAAGGTAAGCTAGCCTGGAGCTCAACCCTCCTTTGATATGTGTAAATGGTAGTGATCTCTAAATGCAAACGGAGTCTCCTATATTCGCACTAGCAATAACCTAGCGTGCTTTAAGCTTTTTATTGATAGCATGTTGGACGTATGGTTGTGTCATGCATGCCGAATAAAAATGACGTAGTCGGTGCTTATCACCCTTCATGCACAGGGCATTGATTACATCCGGGGTCCGTCAGCATCTATCAGCTGGAGAGTGCGCCGCTATGGCACAAATAAAGAAAACTAGCTAATAGAACTGAATAGTAATAAGGATGAATTATTTTTGAAGATGAGTTGCTTTATGAGCCAAATCACTACCACAGGGAAGGACAGCAGACTGTTGAGGAAGCATAGGTCCAAAACTCTTGTGGAAGGTAACACTATGCCGCTCACTAAAAAAACTTTACTACCTTACTGTAAGGTAAAACAAAGAAAAGACCTTTGTGAAGGCTTACTCAGCCCTGTAATAACTTCAGACAGTATTACCAAGGCTGGCTCCTCCTCAGGAAAATTAATGAATAGAAAAAGAAATAATAACAGACAAACATAAACACTTTATTATATAGAAAATATAAAATATAAAACACTTAAATATGAAATATTAATTCTACATTAAAGAAAATGAAAAATGAAAAAATATAAATGCTACTTTGCCTACAACCTAATATAATATAAGGGTTGTCTGGGGTTCGGTGACACTGTGTTGTCCGTTTGAAATCGTCAGCCGTTGCTGATGATGGACGGGGGGGAGGTCGCAAGGTGTTGGTTTGACCCAAGGTAGTTCTTCCAGTATAGCCTTGAGGTATCTATATCCCGATGACAGGAAAGCAGGTTCTTACCGCTGCAATGATGAGAGGTTCATTCCTGCAATTCATACAGAAGCACAGGTATTAAATCCACAAAAAACGGGGAAGTCTCTCAGGAACGTTTGTCCATCTCACCAGTTTCTTCTCGTTGATTGACAGGGTGACCCTCTCTGTCACATCCAAGCTGAAAAGATAGTCAGGTTACCCACTGCTTAAATAATCATTCTCCATGATAAGTACAATACCTATAAAGATGTGGTGATTATGACAACAGTCAACTGAGCAAGGCTGAAAAGTGAAGATTTCTACCAATAAATCACTAGAATACAGGCGGCATGTATTACAGTAGTGCTGGGAGCTGTGAGTCTAGTGATTTACTGTTTGGACCAGAGCCCCAACTTCTCACCTTTTCGGGGGGGGGGGATGGAGTGAGAGGGGAAGGGATAGCGAGAGCTGACTGACCCTACCTTGAACATGCAGGGCAGTCAACTTATCACTTTCGGTGTGGGGGGGAAAAAGGCGGGAATTGCGGGAGCTTGACTTACCTACCTTAACAAGTAGGGGCAATGAAAATTGATAATTATACTCCCTTCGCTAATCCTATCTATTGTATTTTCACTACACAATCCCTACCATGACTATATGGGCATGGAGTATAAGAAGAATAGGCGAGGAAAAAGTTCTAAAATGTCGGGAAGTGGCGTAAGGCAACCAAATCGTTCTACTGTCTGCCCGATTAACCAGTCAGAGAAATAATTGGATGAACCATTGATTTAAACAATATGGACACTTAAAAGTGAGGGCACAATGGTCCCCTCAAGAGGCGAATGTTGGATTCACTTAAAAGTATTAGGTATATCAAAGGTTTGTGAGTCCGTTTCCTAAAATTGGATTTCTTTTCCCAGCAAATAAAATTTAAGTTGGAGATACCCCACCATAGGGGCTAACATTTCTTTTCTATTGTGGAGTATCTTGTTTCTGCGGGATGGGAGTTTCGGCTTAGGAAGCATTACAGGAAGGGAGTCCATCATGGTATTGTAGTAGCACGCACTAATCCAGTATTGGAGGGCATCAGTTCTTAAGCAAAATGTTTTAGTAATATCTGGATCTTAAGTATAGGGTCTTTCGAAAAGATACTTTTTATTCTTTAAACTTTTACACGAGCTACGTCGGAAAGTTCAAGAGGTTCACTTCACAGGGAATTTTTAAGGAAGTCGGGATACGATGCCTGTAGATAAGTAAGGTATCGGGATAAAACGGGCATAAAAAATTTACCAGAACAAGAAAGCTACGCATGAGTCTCTTGTTTTGGGGAATTTAAATTCTAATAAAGCTTTGATCTTACTGGGGAGAGGCATGCTGTGAGTGTTTTAGAAAGTATCAGTCCAAGATATCTAATTGTTTTACCAAGGAAGCATTTCTCGGCTTAGCAGTGAGGCATGTGAGCCGTAACTACGTAAAATCTGATGGTAATGTATGGGATATGTTCGGCCCACTGGATGTTCTTTACGTAAATTGTTATAAAAATTAACTGAAACATTTGGATATTACCCAAGACCTTTCTCATCAGTCACGTAGGTAGCACAGGCGTTTACCAAACCAGAAGGCATAGTTCTATATTGCAATCAGTCCTTAGTGGTAGGAAGCAGTTGATTGCTTAGTAAGAAGGTTCTAACATTACTTGATGATATGCCTGTCAAATCAATCTCTGAAAAGAAGGAAGCTCGTCTTTAAAATTTGAGTTAGTCGCTATCTATTAAGGGCTAGGCTCAGCGCATTCCACGAGTTATTTGCATTAAGCATTGAAGTCACTGCAAGTATTATAGAGTATCCTCCTTGCTTAACCATGATATGATGTGAAACAATATGAAGAGACTGAAGGCTCAATGATCTTTAGTTTTAATAATTTGTCTACTCTTGGGTTACAATGCATCTAAGGTGATCTGAAACTGAGTTATAAAGTTTCGTTGGATAGGATTGTCGTCACTAGTTAATCTTATGGATACGTGGAGCGTAACACCTGGAACTATCAGTAATAAGTCGTCTGAAAAGTTACTCACACATTGAAAGTAGTTCATTCTCTATGGTCATCCAAAGGATTCATTAATTTTAATTTGTTGTGCGCCCGACGTGGTATGATGTCACCAGTCATGTAGTTCTTCATCATTGTCTGAAAGTTATTTGAGGTGTCAATTACGCACACTTTACATCTTCAGTTGTCTTATTCAAAGTTCGTGTGGAAAAAACTAAGTCAAAGTTATTGAAGGCAGTTAACCGAATTTCTTCGGTATATCTTAAGGATGATTGGATATAAGAAATTAGAACATAAGAACGAATAGGAAACACTGCAGAAGGCTACTGGCCCATTGAGAAGGCAGGTCAAAGTCCTACCGGCGTTAAGCCAATGCACCCAAATAGTCAGGTCAGGTCACATTGACTTTAAAGGTGAGGAACCGGCAACCGACCTGTTAGAACAAGCTATCAGGTCCACTCACACCAACCACATCTATTCATGTTTTATCTCCAACCTATTTTAAAGCTACACAACGTTCTGGCTCTACATAACGCGTACTGGGGAGTTTGTTCCACTCATCCACAACTCTAAAATAAATTACACAAATCCAGTACTTTCCTATATCCCTTACTGAATCTGAATTTTTCAACTTAAAACCATTGCTGCGAGTCCGGTTCTAGGCTAGAATATTTCAGCACACATTTAATCACCTTTATTTATTTCCTGTCTTTCACTTTTAAAACCTCAATTCATATCCCCTAATTCTACGTCTTTCTAGAGAGTGCGCAGTTTCAGGGCTTAGACTATCTCAATAGGGAAGGTTTCTGAAAATGGGATTCATCTTTGTTCTTCCTCATTTGTACATTTTCAGAGAATATATATCCATTTTCTGTAATTACGGTGACAAAACTGTGCAGCATAATTCTAAATGAGGCTTAACAAGGATGTATTGAGTGAGAACAACCTGAAGGAATCCTATTATTTATGCTTCTTGATATGAAGCAAGGATTTTCTATTAGCTTTATGCGAACATTATGCACTGGTGTCTTGGTTTCAGATTACTGCTAACCAGACACTCCTAATATCTTTTCGCGCAATCCGTAATATTAAGATCTACAATATTTGTTTTATATGTGGATGGTTATTGTCCTCGTCCAACATTTAGAACTTTGCATTATGTCTCATATTAAACTGCATTGCCACTCTCCGTACCACTGCATCAGTCTATTTCAAATCTTCTGCAGTGTTCTGATGTCCTCGTCAGAAATGATTCGACGGCCTATATTTTGGTGTTCATCGGCAAACTTGCCGGATGTCGCTCTTTTAGGCCCGCAATATATGTGTTATGTAGATTGTTGTAAACAGCAGGGGGCCAACACTGACCCCAGTGAAACACGTCGTGTGACGCTTCCCCACTCTGATTCTCCCCATTTATGCAACTCTCTGTTGCCTATTTGTCAACCATGCCTCTATGTCCAGAGAAAAACATTCTCCTCCTATTTTCCATGTGCTTTAATTTTCCTCAATAGTCTCTGATGTGGGACTCCTCGTCATAAAGCCTTTACTGAAGTCCTCATATACACAATATCATATTCATTACCATGGATTCTACTCCTCAAATACCTTAGTGGAAAAAGTTAATAAATTCGTAAGGCCAAGGAACGCCTTTGTAAAACCATGCTGAGATTCGTTGATTTAATTATATGCTTTTCAATGGTGGGCCGAAACTGCATCGCGGCATTTAAATGATTCCATAAATTTTCAACTATGAGGTTAGGCTTATTGGTCTTTACGTTCGAAGCTGATGGGACCTGTCACCTGTGTTTGAGAATAGGTATCACATTTGCCACTTTTCACTTATTGGCACCATAGCGTTTGTTGTGATATGTTGAAAGATTAGCCCAAAGGTGTGTAAGCTCTTTTACATTCCTTTAGAACCTTGCATACAGTTCATCAGGGCCTGGGGATGTGTTAGGTTTTAATTTATCTATTTGCCTAAGGACCATGTCACTTGTGACCCGCAATAGTGCCACAGTTTATTATCGTCCTGTTCTAATCAATTTATATTACTGGAATATCGCGGTATCCTCCTGTGTAAATAACTGAGAAGGAAGTATGTGTTAAAAATTTACACATTTCTTTATCACTGTTCAGTGAGCTGACCCGAGGATTTTGAGTGGGCCTTTTCTTGTCCCTGATCTTACTTTGTAATTCCTGAAAGAATCCTTTGGGTTAGTCTTCGATTCTCTTGCATCTTTAACCTCATAATCTCTATTTGCTTTTCTAATTCCTTTTTTATTTCTCTCTTTAACTGAATATATCGATTTCTCAATTGCCCTCTCCTTTTTGATTTTGCCTATATATGCTCTCTCTTTGACCAATCAGATATTTTTAATCATATTGTTCATCCATTTAGGATCATTTTATGTTGATCTGATTTCCTATTTGGAACATAATTTGGACTGAGAGCTAGAACTATGCCTGAAAGCATCATATCGGCCACCATCACCACCCCTACTGACCCTAGTAGGTCATTCCAGTAAGCCACACCTAAGTAATTTTTCAGTTCCTATGAAATCAGCAAGCGAAGTTCAGGCGGAGGACTGATTGCCATTATTAGGGAATTACATGATATGTTAAAATATGAGTAAGTGATTTGTGATCACTCTCCCCAAGACATCATTAACCTCAAGATTAATAATTAGTGTTTCCTTATAGAGCAATAGAACCAAGTCAAGGAGGGTTATTTCCTAGTTGTCTGTCACAAACTGTTTTAAAAAACAAACCTGGATTCGTATCAAGAATGTCACCCCGACTCTAAATTTCCTGTCAAATTGCTCCATTTAATCTCGGTCTATAGTTGAAATCTCCCATTAGACAACATTGTTATGTAGATGAATTACGTAATTTCGTCCCATAAGAATAGAAGTTTAAATGCACTCCCTATCAAGATTTGGGGCCCTGTAAAAATACACCCAAAATTAGTTTTTCTACGGCCTCTCGAGAGCTGTAACAAACGATTCCATGGCTGACGCTGTCTATTTATCTTCATGTCTAACACAACCATTTACTTGTCTCTGACATTACATCGCTATCCAACCACCTTTCTGTTGACCTGTCAGTGTGGAAAATTTATAGCTTTGTATTGTGACATTCGGAGGGCATCTCTTTTCTTTCAAGATTGTGCAAGTCTCTGTTATAGAATAATATCTATGTTTCCTGCACTTGCTAATTAATTCTTTAGCTCATCTATTTTTTTCTAACACTCTGCTTTTAGTATAGTAACCTTAAGGGAGCTAGTCCCTTGCTGCCCTCTGCTGTCCACCCTTTGTTTGCTGACCGGATAAAGCTTAGGTTTCCCCTGAATGCTATGAGCGTATCAATTTCCACAAATTTTTAATAACTTTATATGACTATTTACATGCTTTACTAATAATTTATTTGACTTGATCGGGGCCAAAAGTTACAAGAACTCAGATCCCCTACTTTAAAATTTCTCCTCTGACTTTTGGGAATCAAATTATGTTTGTATGGTCCATTGACAACTTAAGGTTTCGAAACTATGTCGAGGTTCTCCTCAAGTTTGGATCCTTAAGGTCAAGGAGAAATGGTAAGAGGACTGAACCTCTGCATTTACCTCCTCATTAGGTCCAAAAGTCATGAAAGGATGGACAATTGGAGCCTTGCCTGTTTACTATAGTGAGAAGTTCAAAAGGTGAAAACACAAAGAGCATGGGTACTTCCTCATGACAAACAAAGCACAGTGGTAGGTAACGATGCCACTCCCTTAGGTTTAAGGGAGCAAATTTTTCCATAGATACATGGGACTTGAGAATCGGAATGTGGCGCTCAATCCTTCCATTACAGCGGGATGTATAGGGTGATGGTGAAGAGAGAGCTTCACTCCAGAAGTTGGTATAGATGTTGCATTATGTCAGAGTGAATTGTGTCCCACGGTCTAGACAAAAATTTCTCTAGGGATGCCACTCTGGAGAAGATGGACAAAAAAGGCTTCATCACCTTGTAGTGGTTATGGTCTTTAAGGTATGAGAATTCAGGAAACTCGAAGCATATTAACTTATGTTAATATATTATCTATGTCCCCAAGATGAAAGTGGAGATAATTGGACCAACGATGGTCTCATAGCATACTCTTTCCAAACGGTACCGTAAAGATAGGCCATTTTGACCATAGGTACTCGCTGGCTCGGTTGGTACCTCGGGAGGATGACAGTTGGCAAACTTTACACGATTTACATAGGTAGTGACATTGAGTAATTTTTGGCCCCAACAATAGGTTTCCCTAATTTTATTTAAGGTTTATTACGATGCTGAGAAATGTCACGGCACTGGAAGGTCATGAGCATTTTTAAGAACAGTCTCTCTTGATTGACTTGGAACAAATAAGATGAATAGTCTATTCTAATCTGAATTTAATTTGGAATATGACTTGTACAAGATACCTTTTATCATATTGAAATTTATATGAAAAGAACTTTTTTCTTTGGAATCACTTGATATTGTTTAGCGGCTTTATTGGCATATTCGAAAGAGAAGCGGGCAATACGGTTGAAATTGACAAGGAGTCCTTCGATATATCTAAAGGCTTTAAGTCAGGGAAAATCAAAGGATGGACAGTAGGAGAGCCCTGGGCTTTGGTTCTGAGCCTAGTCAAAGACATTTATGGTATCGGAGGTGATATACTTTACTTTAATTAATGCAACCGGTGATCTATACATCGCTTTCGAGGTAGCATCAATGGCTTTAATCCCACATTGAATTCACGAGGACAATGTCTCATCTTAACTTTCAAGGGGACTTCTCTGACTCTACAGGAAGAGATTGAAAGCTTATGTCCACTTTTGGCGTATGAAAAGGTCAACTAGAAGGAAGAATGGCACCTTTTACATTACCTATGTACGGAGCAAGAAGTGATGGGAGCTCTAGGACTCGGCTTCAGACCAACCTTGTGAACCATTTAGACCTAATGTACAACGGACATGGTAGGAAAAGTGTCCATACGGCCCAAGTGTCTGAAATTATTAGAAGAGGAATGTGTTTCTTTCAGGTTAGGGAACAGCTTTTCCAGAAATGGACTTATACATGTGCATCAGTGTTCGTTAAAATGGTCGATACCTTAGTCCATTAAACTGTTTCTGAACAGAAGGAGTGCTTGTCATTACAGTCTCTAAAACATCTTCCAACTTTTTGGCCCTTCTTAGAAGGACAATCTGGACGTTTATGTCCTTAACACCCACAAAATGACAAACAGGAATAAAAATGTCATTTTACCTTCCCGTAGAGGCTTTGATTTTCTTAAGGTTGATGAACCCTGCCCTTAGGGTTCGATCCCTTTAGTCTCTTATAGGATTGTGAGCGCTCAGCATACAGGCAGCAGCCTCAGCAACTTCTTCAGCTTTAATCAGGTTACGTTCTCTGATGAATGTTGTATCTGTGGGGAAGAGCTGGCAGGATATGGTCAGCAACATGAAGTCCGCTTAGAGATTCATAACCTGTGATCAATTCATGAACTTTTTGCAAAGTCGATCAAAGAAAGAGTGTTACCTGACTGCCTGAAAGTTCTGGCCAGGCTGTAAAGGGGATACTGAAATCTTTCCTGTAAGAATTAGGTTTTTTTGAGAAAGGCTTTAAGGATTTCTTCTTCAGTAGGTTATAATTTCATTTGTTATCCTGCGACAAAGTTGCTTAGATAGTCAGGCTGTACCAGAAAATAACATTCCTAACTGGTAGCCCAGTTTTGTCAGCGGCTATCTCAGACAGAGGGTAGCGGTATTTTCAAACCTGTAATGTATGAAGTTATGTCTTCCCCTCTGTGAGGAGAAGGTAATTAGGTGTTGGAATATGTCGCAATGACTGCACGGTAGTTCCCATTACTCTTCTCTAATTCGTTGTTGTGTAAGAGTTAACTTTTTATTCTTAATTCCAAGGCGAGAGATTTAGATTTTCGAGTTAGCGACTCCCTTTCCTTCTCTATTAACGCTCAAGTTCTCTAGCTTTTTCTACATTCTCTAGCTTTTCCTCAACTTCTCTATCCTTTGCTCTTCCTCAAGTTCTCTAATTTTAGCTGTTCCTCACGTATTTTAGACTGTTCTCATGTATTTTGCTGTTCCTCACGTTCTCTAGCTCTTTTCTTCACGATCAAGTCTATCAATGCTCCTTTTTGTCTTCTTTACTCCCTTTCCTGTCTTGTTCGGATTTCTCTCTCAATTTCTCTCTCTCCTTTTTTCTTCTCTTTCGATTCTCTCTCTTCCTTTTCTTCTTCTCGTTCCCTTCTGTCTCTCTCTCAATTCTCTCTCTTTCAAGTCTTTCCTGGACCTTAGCACTAATGAAAGATTCAATTTTTCTGTTATTTCCTAACTTACTATCCAGCATTCATCCAAAATGGTCTTCCTCCATGCTTGCAAGAAATTAACTTAAAATATCAGGGTTGAAATGGTGAAACGGGTATTAAAGAAAATGGAGAGTTCAATTCTGCTCCGTTCAAAACTGTAAATAAACAGAGGTGCTCGATCCTGCTTCAATTAAACAATTTGTATTAATTAAACGAAGAGGTTCTATGCTGGCTCGAGCGCATACAGTAAGTAGAATGGGGGTCCCTTGACCACCAACTTCTCACACAACTAATCAAGAGTGTCCAACAACAGTCCCTTGATAAATTAAAAGTGCTCATGAAACAAATTGGAACTGCGTTAATGACTCGGGTCATAGAGTTATCCTCCAAATGAGTTTAAGCTACAAGAAAGGTGGCTGAATTAATATTATATCCTGCCTGACTTGACTTACAATAAATTCGAGACTATAACAATAACCAATTTTTTAATTAAACTGCCTACCGTAGTTATACCATAGAGAATGATTACTCTTGGCTGGTGGTCAACCGTCTGTGGTATGCAGGTTGAAGTTCCAATGGGTTTAGATTCGAGAAGGAATTGAATCTTGATTCTGTCGAGTTGTTTATCTTGGCTAGGTTGCCACGTGTGAAATCTTACTCAGCCCTGTAATAACTTCAGACAGTATTACCAAGGCTGGGCTCTCTCAAGGAAAATTAAAATTAGAAAAAGAAAAATATAACTGACAACACATAAACTCTTTTTTTTATAGAAATATAAAATATAAAACTCACTTAATTATGAAATTTATTAATCTACATAAAGAAATGAAAAATGAAAATATAAATTATAACTGTATTCAACGCTAATATAACAGTGGGGTCTGGTGTTGGGCTGACACTGTGTTGTTGATCGTAGCCGAATGCTGGATGATGGGGGGTGGGAAGGTCGCAGGTGTTGGTCTACGGACCCACTGGGCTAGTTCTTCACAGTATAGATTGAGTTTCTTATCCTTGATGACAGGAAAAGCAGAGTTCTATTAAGCTGCAAGGATGAGGGTTACGTCTGCAATTTTCATACAGGTGCAAGGTAAATAAATCCAAAAAAGGGGAAGTTCAGGACGTTAGTCATACTCCACCAGTTCTTCTCGTTGATTGACAGGTGAACCTCTTGTATCAACGTGGAGAAAAGAACGACAGCGTTACCCCATGTTAAATAAATCATTCCATGATAGTACAATACCTAAAAGATGTGGTGATTCATTACAACAGTCAACATAGAGCACGGCTGAAAAGGACTAAGTATTATTATTGGACAAAAGGTGAAGTTTAACCATATAAATCCACTAGGAATACAAGGCAGGCATGTACTTAAAGTAAGGCTGGGAGTGTGAGGTCTAGTGGATTACTGTTTGGTTCCAAAGAGCCCCACACGTGCACTTGCGGATGGGGGGGGGGTAAGGAAGAGAGGAAAGGGATAGGGGGAGACTAGAGGACCATACCCTTAACAAGCAGCCGGTCAGTCAAACTATCTCACTTTCGTGGGTGGGGGAAAAATGCGGGGAATAGCGGGAGTTGAATTACCTCCTTAACAAGTAGCGGCTATGAACTCTTGTTGTAATATATACTCCCTCGCGATTCCTATTCTATTGACTTTTCCCTCTCACACCTTCTGCTAGCTAATCAACCGAATCGTAAGACAAATTTATATTATATATATATATATATATATATATATATATATATTTATTATATATTATATTTTATATATCATATATTATATACATTATTGTCGTGCGAATAGGCAGAATTGCGATCTTGGCTTACATGGAACGCTCATCTTGCATGTAGGACAAATGAAAATTTGTGTATGCAATCATTTCGCCAAAGCCATTCTGAACCTAACGAAAAATATATCTGATTGTGTTGTTTCAGTATAATTATTGTAAACTTATTTAAAATATCTTTGTTGGGTTGGGCTAAAATAAATTGCTATTGTTATAATAAGGTTAGAGTAAGTTTGTAAGATTCTTTGGTGCAAGTTAAACTTTTTTTTACATATAACATTAATGAAAAAATATATCTCTTAAACGTTAAAAGAGAAAATTTCAGTAAGGTCTTATTTTAAATGAAGTTCTTGCTAATTGACCAGTTTTTACATATTCGGACGACATTATATATATTAAGTATAAATTTATATATATAATATTTATATATATATATATATATATATATATATATTATATTTAGTATTTCTGTACATGGGGGGCTCAGATGACTCATAAACTGAAACCTGGACTGATAATGTAAGCTTATCAAGGTCACAACACAGGTGCATGTAACACGGGAGTAGCTGCCGGTGGTATGGGCTCGATATGAGGTTTACACACATTTGGATCAGAACACATCGGGACACATAGAAGAAAATGAACCCTGCATAGCCATGAAGTTTAAACATGTTTTCTGTGCATAATTGATACTAAAGGTAATTTACAAACATGTGAAAAACATGATGGAATCAAAACATGCATATATTCTCTATGGGAAAACTCCAAACACATATGCAGTTTAATGTGATCCTTTCATTGACAAACGTTTGCCACTCAGTGGGCTTTTTCAGTCACAAAACAGATTCCCTGGGTGGACGTTACATGATATTCTTAGTCAGGTTCAGCAATGTTGAGGTAGGATGGAAGAATGTGCTTCTGCGAATGTATGTAGCCGAGTGGGGTTATAGAGGCTAAATTTTGGATAGATTGGAACGGGAGATTGGATAAGTTTGTGAGTAGACCTTTCTGCAGTGTTCTATGTTCTTATGATGGGATAGCGATGAAGAGTTTCTTGGCAGTGGTTCAGCTATGATATAGAAGCCTGTTTCTGGTTGAATTGTTGGTTAGAGATACGCGATGATTCCAGGATTCTTCGGTATTGAGTGTTGTCTTCCACCCCAAGGTAGAATCTGTTTGTGATTGAGAAAAGCCATGTTATGGGCGAACCGTTGTTCACTAAAAGAAATCACAATAACTGCATATGTTGTTTATGTTTCCATAGTGTCATATTTTATTACCATTTTTACTTTATATCTCGTAAATCTTTCGACATTGGTCACTGTGAAACTATTGCACTGTCGATGTGACATCTTGTGGCGATGTCAGGGTAACATCGTTGAGGGGATGTCATGGGGTGACATCTGGGTGACTCAGGGCAGACGTCTTGAGTGATGACAAGGCTACGTCTGGAGTGCGCTCGGGCAGGCGGTCGATGGGTGACGTCGGGCAGACGTCTTGGGGTGTCTCTGGGCAATCAATGGCTGGCGTCCCTCGCGACACACAGGCCATCTGCACTCCTGAAGTCCCTCTGCGGATGTCACCTACGACATCTTAACTGGACATCTTCTAAGTCACTGGGAATTGCATGGCTCATTCGTATGTTGTCCTCAGTGATTACCTTAGGGTAGATCTCTAAGTTTAGTTTCAATGGAACGGATCAGCAAGGACATCCTATTGGGGCAGTGTTCCACAAGGAAAGGTTGCTGCTGGAGACCATTGTTATGGAATGTCTACTTCAAAGACCTTTCTTCATCTCATCCAGAATCACATGTTATGCAGACGATTGCACACTGACCATTCACTTATCCGAGAAGAAATGCCAGTGTCTAAGCTACATCAATCACCAGCTGAGAGCCTTATATCAGCTTGGGGAAACAGGATGGAAGTAACCATTTTGCACCTGAGAAAACGCAAATGATGATCGTCTTAGGAACTGATGGTATGCTGGTGACAGTAGTAAGGATGAATGGGAGGGGTTGGCACCTGGATGAAGAAGTTGATATCCTTGGGGTGATATTTGACTCCAAAAATAAACCATGAATAACATGTTGTTAAATCTTGCAAAAAGGCAAGCAGGAAGCTTACAGTACTTTCGCCGTATCTCGCATCTACTTGACAGTAGGGTTGCATTGATTCGGTACGACGCGCACAACTAAGTAACGCTCCGCACCTTGAGTATGCTCCACTTTTTGGTTTGCCTGCTCCCCCTCTCATCTGCGACTGACTTGACAGGAGTAAAGAAACAGAGCAAAAGACGTTCAGCTCTCGCCTGGACCCATCTGGATAGATCTGTCTTTCAGCAGAGGCTTCACATAGGAGGGAGGATGGGGTGAGCCTCTACTGCTTATGTACAAGGCTATATTGTCAAAGTACCCACACTTGGATCCATTTCGAGGACAGCGTGAACACAGCTTTTATGCCACAAGTCGGGCAGAAAGCAGCAACTTTGGTATGTAACCTTCTCCAGACTTCACTCCATTGAGATCTATATACCCAGGAATGGACCGGTATGGACAATTCGTAAGCTACTGATGTCAACGATGATTTAAAGTCAGTTGATCAAATGAAAATGCTGGTCCACAGATGGGCTCCAACTTCATCCGGTCCCTAATTGTATGTCTATAACAATAAAAATGTTTCAAATGAGCTGATGTAGGTAACAGCTCTTAGTTGCTAATAAGTTAGGAAATACTTAAACCTGTAAATATCTTGCAATAAAGCTCAGGGATCCTTAACTTGTCAATCTGTGTAAAGAGAGAGAGTGAGAGAGAGAGAGAGAGAGAGAGAGAGAGAGAGAGAGTAGGAAAGATAGACACAACACACCACACACACACACGGACGGAGGGAAGATGAGTACTCCTAAAGTTTGTGTATTCTTTGGTGAGGGGGTCGGATGATTGCCTCTCACTCCTTTGTCTTTGGTGATAAATCTCTCGCAACCATTGCCGAGAGCTGACAGTCGGAAGTCCAAGGGTGTGAAAGAGGGGAGTCCGCACAGGTGAAACAAGGAGGTCGAGAGATTGACATATGATAAGTTTGAGGAAAAGGCAAACTCGCTTCCACGATCTTATATATTTAAACACACTTTTATTTCCCGAAAGGTCTACCCAGTACCCCCGACTCGTTATGTCATTATTATCTTTTCCTCGGTGGGTTATTTCCCGGGTTATGCTAAAGAACCCTCTTTGATTACTTCACTTCTTTTCCCTTGTTGTCCAGTACGGGTCAGAGGGAGATTCTTACTTTTTCGTGTTTGCTTCGAGATCCCTATGTTGTCAACAGTGGTCAGAGGTAGATTTTATATTTTGCTGCCGAAGTGGCTAGTTTATTGTGCACCCCATATCCATCTTGTGGACGGTAGCGCAAGAGCATATGGATACACAAAAGGCCTAGGAATTAGGCCCCAACAGGAGTACATGCGGATGTCTATCTACAGTTCACTTATCTGTTACAAGCAAATTTAGGATACTTGCTTAGTATATTTTGTATCTTATTTTCATTAATAAGATATCTTGACATGTCACATAGCTTAGTATACTGTTTATCTATTATATACTCAATAAGTGGACAATTAAGTACATGGTGTTCAAGACAGTGATAATAGGCCTGACCACATAATTTACATTTGGTTTGATGAACATCTGTGTGTCTCCCAAATCTGCAGAAGTACTTCGGTGCCCAAGATAAGGCCTAGGCCACTGCAACATCCATGTCTGTTCACATTGTAAGTTGCTCCACTATTTTTTAATCATATCTACGTTTCAGTTATCATAGTGGGTTATAGATCTACACTGGCTTCTAATTGCATTCTTATAACATTCATTTTCATTATTTACTTCTCTCCTAATATTATTCCTAATGTTAGAAATAGGTACAGTATACCAAATTTATGTTCTACATTTCTCCTTCAGGGAGCTCTTATGGGCTAACTATCAAACTTTTATCATGAAGGGGAGTAATCAATGTGTGATGGGATCCATTGGTTAGAGGTAGATCCTTACTTTCGTGTGTTATTTTCCCTCTGTTGTCAGTAATGGTGCAGGTAGATCTTAGTTTTCTTGGTGTTATTTCCCTCTGTTGTCAATCTGTGCTTAGACGGTAGATCCTTACTTCTTCGTGTTATTTTCTTCTCTGTTTGTCAGTAGTGATTGCGGGTAAGTCCTTGTTCTCAGTGCTCTTTTCCCCTCTCTTTGGTCGGTAATGATTTCGATGCATTAGCCTATGTATCTCTTGCATGAAGCGTTCAAGTCATGTAATAATTCTAATTACCTGAAACATAACTAAACCGTCATATTTTTAGCATCTGGATTATACAAGGAGATAGCTTCATCACTTTTATAATGGTTCGTAGACGAAATTTGTGTTGCAGTTTGCTGCTAAGTCAGATGTCTGAGCCAAAGAAATGGGAAACTATTATTTAGAGATTTTTAATATAGTTCCCTCGCTATCTAGACTTTGCCAAGCAGAATTATGGCAATATAAGTAGCCATTATCCAAGAGTATATCCTGGTTCATGGTAAAACACGTAATTTCTAAAGAGTATAAAAGAAATGGGTGATGTGGCTCTCTTCTGATGATACCGAAAATCTGTATAAAACCACCATTGTTTTTTTTCAAGAATTTCAAGAATTCAAGCTGATATTTTGCCTTTCATCCTTACCAAACATATACTTTACATACTAAATATACACTTTCAGAGATGATAAACACAACAAGAATTAGAGAATGCCAATTTTTATTATTTTATTTCCTTATTTTACCTTGTAAAAATTGTTTGTGAAAAATTCCATTAAATTTTCTGATTCGGTATGTTGGGACAAACCATAACTTCAGACAACCTCCTTTTCCAATCGAGCTGAAGTTAGTGTTTCACTCGAACTAGTGTGTAAAAATGCCGAGTTTGATTATGTGAAAGAAATTGTGATGTTTAGTATTGTGCAACAATGATAATGTTTTTTATGTATGAGGTGTGAGATAGTTCTGGTTGGTTTATGAAAGGTGAAAGTTATTAGAAACACAGTTACTATTCAAAGGTCTGTTTGTTGTATCTGGCCGTAAAAGAAGAATAAACGTGAGATAAGCAATCAAGAGAAATGCTGCCAAGAGGAGTTTAAGAATTACATATATACAACAGAAGTTTCCTTGCAGAGTAACTTATATTCTCACCATCATGTTATTTACAGTTTTTCAGTAAGGGTTGATATGTATCAAAAATAAGATATGGTAGGTTACGACGAGGAGAGAGAGAGAGGACAAAACTCATGTGTTTATCAGCTGAGATCTAGACGAGAAAACTTTCAAGTTTGTCCCTAGTTACTGTACAAGGTTAGCTAGCCTGGAGCTCAACCCTCTTGATATGTGTAAATGGTAGTGATCTCTAAATGCAAACGGAGTCTCCATTATTCGCAATAGCAATAAAACTAGCGTGCTTTTAGCTTTTTATTGATAGCATGTTGGACGTATGGTTGTGTCATGCATGCCGAATAAAAATGACGTAGTCGGTGCTTATCACCCTTCATGCACAGGGATTGATTAATCCGGGGTCCCGTCAAGCTTCTATCAGCTGGAGAGTGAGCCGCTATGGCCAAATAAAGAAGAAAATAGCTAATAGGAACTGAATTAGTAATAAGGATGTGAATTATTTTTGACGATGAGTTGCTTTATGAGCAAAATCTCTACCACAGGGAAGGACTGAGACTGTTGAGGAAGCACATAGGTCCAAAAAACTCTTGTGGAAGGTAACACTAGCCGCCCCTCACTTAAAAAACTTTACTACCTTACTGTCAGGTTAAAACAAAGAAAAGACCTTTGTGAGGCTTACTCAGGCCCGGTAAATAACTTCAGCAGTATTACCATGGCTGGCTTCCTCCTCAGGAAAATTAATGAATAGAAAAAGAAATAATAACAGGACAAACATAAACACTTTCTATTATATAGAAAATATTAAATATAAAAAAACTAAATATGAAATATTAATTCTACATTAAAGAAAATGAAAAATGAAAAAATATAAATGCTACTTTGCCTACAACCTAATATAATATAAGGGTTGTCTGGGGTTCGGTGACACTGTGTTGTCCGTTTGAAATCGTCAGCCGTTGCTGATGATGGACGGGGGGGAGGTCGCAAGGTGTTGGTTTGACCCAAGGTAGTTCTTCCAGTATAGCCTTGAGGTATCTATATCCCGATGACAGGAAAGCAGGTTCTTACCGCTGCAATGATGAGAGGTTCATTCCTGCAATTCATACAGAAGCACAGGTATTAAATCCACAAAAAACGGGGAAGTCTCTCAGGAACGTTTGTCCATCTCACCAGTTTCTTCTCGTTGATTGACAGGGTGACCCTCTCTGTCACATCCAAGCTGAAAAGATAGTCAGGTTACCCACTGCTTAAATAATCATTCTCCATGATAATTATCAAAACAATCATCACGCTTTTTGGGATGATAAGAACAGCTCATCGATCCCATGCCTAACCCTTCTAGGGTAGGGTAGGTGCCCGAGCCCGACCTTTAGCTCATAAGACTGTCATTCCCATTTGCCCCCTTAGGGCGGGGATGGCAGACCAGAGAGGCCTAGCTTGTGGCTAGGCCTGGGGACAGTTAGTCCCAAAGATGAGGAGGTACTTGTGCCTCCTCCCATGGGAGACTTAGGTCTCAGACACTCCCTAAAGAGGGAGTCAAGGCCGGGCCACCACTTGGAAAAGGCCCGGGCCGGGAGAATACCGGCTAATCTTTAATAATAATAAAAAGAGAACAGCTGTTTATCTGCGCCTTTAATAATCAAAGTAAAGTTCAGTACCCATAAACCAGTGGTTGTTGTTGCCGTAGCAACGACTTAAACTTGTGGCTCCTAAACTTCTGTCACTGGTGTAACCTCTTATTAAAATTAATAAAAAAGAACATCTACGATAAACAGCATAAAGATAGCCAATTATACTCCTATATTTTGGTGTATGTACTTTACTGCACAACAACAGTATAGGCCCTAGGGTAAATCAGTAAGTAATATATATATATATATATAAATATATATATATATATATATATATATATATATATATATATATATATATAATATATGTCTTTGCCAAAATAGGCAGAACTTGCGATCTTGGCTTAAATAGCAACGTTCATCTTGCCATATAGGACAAGTGAAAATTTATGTATGCAATAATTTCCCCCAAAATAAATTCTGAACTTAACAAAAAAAATGTATTTCCCACTGTGTTGTTTAGTACTAAATTATTGAAAAAGTATTTTAAATATATTTAGTTGGGTTAGGCTAAAATAAATTGTTCTTGTTATAATAAGGTTAGGTAAGTTTTTTCTAAGAAACCATACCACGGGCGGGATTGAACCCGCGGTCAGAGACTCTCTGACCGCGGGTTCAATCCGCCCGTGGTATGGTTTGTTTGCAATCGTGTCATTACGATTTTCGTGAGTCAAGTTTTCTAAGATTCTTTTGGTGCAAAATTAAATTTTTTTACATTAACATTAATGAAAAAAATATATCTTTAAAACGTATAAGAGAAAATTTCAGAAAGGATTTTAATTTTAAATGAGTTCTTGCTAATTGACCAGTTTTACATATTCGCCACGACATGGCAACCTCGTCACTTGCGATAATCTTCTGTTGGCATTCAAAACCACTGCTAGCAGTACACTATCCCACATCCCTAAAGCGGCTCGCCCATTTTGCAATAGGGAAATTCACAGACCTTCTTAAGCGGGTGAATAGAGGTTCCACCAACTTAGAACCCCGAGGCACCATCCAAGCATGACGCAAACCTACTCTTGTTCGGAAAGGGTCTGTCTTGCAGTTCCTGAAAGACGAGGCAAACTGCTAACCACGTCAGTTATAAAAGGCAGTGCGCAACTACCCAAGAACGGATAACTGTGTCCCTCTGCCCCATCATCGCAGGAATCAAAGAGGTAAAACCCAAGAAAAGCCCCACTGAAAACGAGAAAATTTGCGAAACAGGTTAGCAAAAAAATCGAAGAAGGTAATACAGTGGGAGCAATAAGAATAATTACAAGTGACGACACTGTAGCCCCCAAGGATGAGACCACGGCCCAAGCACTAAGAGACTAGCATCCAACCAGGGACACCATAGCCATAAACGACAACCCTGAGGAAGACCCCATCACTGAACAATTAATTTTGCCAGAATCGGAAGTCTATAAGGCGATCGTGTCGAGGTTACACTGGAATTCGACCTCAGCACCTCAAAGAGATGGTAAATCCAGTACTCGGTGAATCTGCATCAATTCTTCTCACCGAGTTAACAACTTTCGTCAAAAATTTCCCCTGCTGGGCGAATCCCAGAAGAAATTAAACCTTTCTTTATTCAAAGCACATATGCTTGAAGAAGAGGGATGGGGGAATCAGACCCATTGCAGTTGGAAACACTCTTGTGGCCCGGTGGCCTGGGCAAAAACCCTCCCCCCTTCACACACGGAGGGCCCGGTTCGATTCCCGGGGGTGGAAACATTTCGACACGTTTCCTTACACCTGTTGTCCTGTTCACCTAGCAGCAAATAGGTACCGGGGTGTTAGTCGACTGGTGTGGGTCGCATCCTGGGGACAAGATTAAGGCCCCCCAAGGGAAAATAAGTTAGACAGTCCTCGATGACGCACTGACTTTCTTGGGTTACCTGGGTGGCTAACCCTCCGGGGTTAAAAATCCTAACGAAATTTTTCTTATCTTATCTTATCTTATTCGCCGTCTCGTTGCTAAAGCAGCAGTGAGAAACATTCGCCTAGAAGCTTGGCCATAGTCCAAAACTTGATTTAGAAATGCCTTTAATATGTGGAAGAGAGATGCTGTTTTGCCAGCTGTTCGGGGTCGGTTCCCCAAATCTTTTTCCCTTCATTTCAGCCGGCTACAGCAAACCCTCAATTCTTTTTTTTTGCAGAACATGAAATTCAATCATCAAGGAAAGTTCAGCAGGGTGACCCACTCGCTCCACTTTCTTTCTGCTTGGCAGTAAGAGAAAATAATTTCCAGCTACGCAGTGAGCTCAGTATATGGGACCTGGGTGACGGCACCTGGCAGGTACTGAAAAGTCCTTGGGGGGGGGAAACCACAACTGGTGAAAACACAGGGGGAAGACTTGGGACTCATCCTCAATCCCTCCAAGTGTGAAATCATCACAGCGAACCAGGAAATAATCAAAGCTGTGGGGAAAATCCTCCCAGAAGTCTCAACTACAAAATCCGTCCACAGTACCCTCTTGGGGGCAAACCCCTGGGTCATCAGGCCATCGATACTGTCCTCAGGGGCAAATTGAATGACCTGATGAGAATGGAGGAGAGAAAAGCGATCTTGATGCCCATGATGCTCTGGGATCTCCTCACAAGGGGTCTTACTATGTTCAAGACTCACTCACTTCTTGAGGTGTGCACCCTCTTTTGACAACCCAACACTCGATGAATTGACGCACACCTGAGATCAACTTTTAAGAAGGCACTGAACCTGTCACTAGAGGATGAAAATGGGATCAGGCAACCCTTCCCCGTGCGACTAGGAGGTATAGGGTGCGTAAAGCAACGCATGTTGCTTACCTGCTTTTCTCTCTTCGTGTTTGGCTTCAGTGCATTAGTCAAAAAGATAGTGCCCGAATGCTTGAGAGATGTAGTAGGAGCTCAAGACCCAGGTTTACTGAAGCAGATTCAGTGGGAACCCCCTTACAGACTCCTCAAGTAGACCAAACTCCTCCCAAAAAAGCACAAACAGTCCCACTGGGACAAACCGATCATGGAAAAATCGCCAACACAATGCCTCTCCAATGCTTCAGGAAAGAACAAAGCTCGTCTCCTGGGAGTGAAGGCACCACACCAGGGGATTTCCGTTAGCTGTTCCCAATTCCTCCCTGGGCACCCGTCCTCGACCCACAGGCTATTCGGATTGGTGTTTCTCATCGCCTAGCCGCCCCCATCCTCACCGAACATAGGTGTATTTGCGGCAGGGCGACAGCTGAAACAATTCGGACTTCATGGTCTCGTGTGTCACACAGCAGAAGGAAGTATGCCAGACATGAAGAGGTCAATGCTATAAAAAAGAGAAGCCTCGCCACAGCCCGTTGCCCAGCTCAACGGGAACCCCCAAGTCAGAGGTCTGATGGAAGTCAAAAGGTCCTGATGGAGCCCCTATGCTACCCTGGAAGGGTGGAAAGCAGATTGCCTGGGATACACCTGTTCTGCCACATTGGCAAAACACCCACTTGCCATACTGTAGTGGAAAGTGGTGGAGCGCCAGCCACAGGGAGACCCCCCGAAGATCCGAAAAATATAAGACCTTCCCCCCTTTTGCTATAACTTCATTCCCAATAGGGTTGGAGATCCTTGGAGCATGGGCAAGTGGCTCTAAGTTCATCAAAGAGCCTAGGTGAAAAGCTCATCCAAAAAACCAAGGGCCACAGGGCGACCCCTTCCTCTTTCAGAAGACTCAGTTGCTGCGATCCAGAGAGGAAATGCCTGCCAGCATTCTGGGCACGCGGCCCACGCAGGGGAGCTGGACAAGTATTCGAGATGTAGCCTGAGTTACCATGTTGGGTTTACTTTCTGTGTATTTTTGTTAATGTTTGGCCAAGTATTTTTGTCTTTAAATAAAAACATACTTGAAATATAGGGGGGGGTAGGAGAAAATTCTCAAACAGCTTCAGGAGAACCTTGAGTTTTCCCTGAACAAGTTTATTTCTTTTTTTCTGAGGATGAGGGTCCCTATGACAGTTCTAGAGTGGACCTCCCTATATATATATATATATATATATATAAAATATATATAAATATATATATAAATATATATAAATATATAATATATATATGAAAAAAAATTATGTTTTTTTTATAAATAAACAATTATTGTGAAGAATTATTTTGAAAATAACAAAAAAAGGTTTTCCAGTACAAAAAAATACTATGTTTTATAGTAAGACGAAAGTGCGCACACTTTAAACAATGATGCTACTTTAGGCAAAAACTGCAGTTAATCAGAACATGAAATATTTACAATTCTTTCAGCTCCTGGGAAATTTACTGTGAAGGATGAGTCTAGTCAGGCAAAAGCTGCGCTATTATGACACTTTTACAGTAAGAATATATATTAAACTAGGTTATCTCAGTATTTCGCAACTTTACATTCGTCTATAAAAAATATGAACATAACTGATTTTCCAAATATATTTATGTCAGTACACACGAGTTATATTAACTCGTTTATCCACTGGAAATACCCTCGCCTGTCACTGGGGGTAAATATACCACAATTTCGGAATCCCTGCTCTACAGCTATCGATTGGCACCCCTATTGCAGCGATGTTAGTACGCAATTAATGTTTTATTTTCACTCTTAGTTTAGATACACTCATATGCACGTGTGCAAGCGTCACTAGTTAGCGACAATTTAGTATTGAACTTCGAGTACTTTGTGGAACTAAACGTAGAAGGAAGAAAAGGCAGGTGCAGAATACAAGATGTAAAACTCCAGCAGAAACTTGGACGAAATGAGAATTACGGAATGCAGGGCAGTGGGAAAGAGAACTGGAAGGAAAGTGGGAAAGATATGGAGTACCTAGCTGGAAATGTCAAGAGGCAGGCGAGATTTCATACCCAGAAGTGACAAAAACAATATGACCCGCAGAAAGTAAAAAAAAAAAAATACATAATAGCGCTGAAAAGTTATAGAAGGTGAAGGGCAGACGAGATTAGAGAAGTGATATAAACGGTGAGAAGAACGACCCTTCTCACCCTGAATATGGTAAGTAATGAGCTGTGACAATGATTACACTACCTCACCTCACCACACACTACTGTGGGCTTTACTTCTACTTAACCATTTACTCACACATCAGTCTTATGCAGAGTAACAAATTATATACGGGGGAAAATTAATACATTATTTCACTCAATTACAGTTTTTTAATACTTATTCCAACAGTATTCTTGGTCAAAAAGAAAGAGGATTTGATACTAAGATTGGGGATGATACAGGTAATAGAGATAAGGGAATACAGTAAACTAAACCTAAGTGAAATATTCACTTACAGTATAGAGCCCTTGGAACGATCACTCCTAGGAGACCAATTAACTTCTAGCTACAGGTCCCAAGACGTCACACTGGGACCTTGGCTAACTCCTCGCCAGAGCCTCCAGCTCTGCACCCGGCCAGAGCACCATACCAAAAGTTCTCTTAGCTACTTTCCCTGACCTTATAAGGCCTCCACACCCCTTTAAAAGTCTGGGTAGAAAATGTAGAGATGAGCTCTCATGAGAAAATTACCAAGTAGTCTCCACAAAGCTTTGCCCTCCCTGACAGAACTAGGTGTGAACGTATCCCGGAA
>NC_069406.1:15312825-15412003 GCF_026875155.1 Cherax quadricarinatus
CGTTGTCAATAAAGATCACATTAAACTGCATATGTGTTTATGTTTCCATTGTGTCATATTTTATACCATTTATATTCATATCTTCTCTAAATCTTCTCGACAATGGTCACTGTGAAACTATAGCACTGTCGATGTGACATCTTGTGGCGATGTCAGGTGTAACATCGTGAGGGATGTCATGGGGTGACATCAGGGTGACTTCAGGGCAGACGTCTTGAGTGATGACAGGCAACGTCCTGGAGTGACGTCGGGCAGGCGTCGTGGGTGACGTCGGGCAGACGTCCTGGGGTGACACTGGGCAACATCATGGCTGCCTGTCACCTCGCGACATCACCCATGGCATCTGCCCTGACGTCACCTCGCGATGTCACCCTACGACATCCTTCACCTGACATCGCCACAAGATGTCACATCAATAGTGTTAGTTTCACAGTGAGCAATTTGTTTCAGTATTGTTGAGAAAATTGAGAGAAGATATGTCATATGTTAATTCCTCTCAGTCAGTGTTCTCACATGTTCATAAATGCCTTATTATCGATTTATGCACAGAATGGCATCTTTGGCTAATCCAAGCTATATTGTAACCACATGTGCAGTGTGGGTGTGTGCAGTTTTCCATGTGTCCTGATGTCTGGTCTGAGCCCAAATGTGTGTGTAGACCACAGTATGGTCTGAACCCAAACCACTGGGAGCACCCTTGTGTTACATGTCACCGTGTTGTGACCGTTGATAGCTGACATTAGTCAGTCCAAGTGTCAGTTTATGAGCATCTGAGCCCCCATGTACAGAAAGATTAGCTAGGTTGATAGCTAGCATGAAGGTCTTTTTTTTTTACCTTATAGTAAGGTAGTAAATTTTTTTTAGTGAGCGGGCATAGTGTTACCTTCCACAAGAGTTTTGGACCTATGCTTCCTCAACAGTCTGCTGTCCTTCCCTGTGTATCACGAACCCAAATAAATTAAGACGCTTCTGAAGAGCCTTATCATTCATTCCCACTACCAGATCAACCCAAAAGGCAGATAAAACATACATATTAATATATATACATGTATATGTGTGTTTCACGGATCACTGACTACCTACCTACACCATAAGAAATCAGGTTTTGTGAGGTGGCCGCAAGGTGTAGTCGTCTTTATATGCTTTCCTGTTAACTTTTTATTTTTATAGTTCCTTGATAATGTGGGAAATCACGAAAGCGCTTAGAACTCTACTATTTTTTCACAGTGGTTATTCTGCAAAACAACCACGGGGGGAGTAGAATAATAGTTCTTTGCATCTTGTATAGCTTGGCTTGCGATATTTGCTTTATATATATATATTTTATATATATATATATATATTTATATATATATATATATATATAAAAATATATATATATATATCGCATCGACTTTTTCGCACCAAGGCAGGGTGGCCAGAAAAAGAATAACTTTCATCATTCATTCCATCACTATCTTGCAAGAGGCGCACTTACACTACATTTATAAAACTGAAACATTAACATCCCTCCTTCAGAGTGCAGACACTGTACTTCCCATCTTCAGGACTCAAGTCCAACAGCACATCAAGTCCTAAAAATCATTTGTCTCCATTTACTTCTAACACACTCACGCATGCTTGCTGGAAGTCAAAACCCTTCGCACACAAAACCTCTTTTAGCCTCTCCCTCCAACCTTTCCTAGGCCGACCGCTACCCTACCTTCCCTCCACTACAAATTTATACACTCTCGAACTCATTCCATATTGTTTCATCCTCTCTTCATATCCAAATCACCTTAACAACCCCTCCTCAGCCCTGTGGATAGTAGCTTTGGTAATCTCGCACATCATCCTTATTTCCAAACTACGAATTCTCTGCATTATATTCACACCACACATTGCCCTCAGACATGACATCTCTACTGCCTTCAGCCTTCTCCTTGATGCAACATTCACCACCCATGTTTCTCATCCATGTAAGAGCGTTGGAATAACTATACTCTCATACATTCCCCTCTTTGCTTTCATGGACAAAGTTCTTTGTCTCCACAGATTCCTAAGTGCACCACTCACCTTTTTTCCCTCATCAATTCTATGATTCACCTGATCTTTTATAGACCCATCTTCTGACACATCCAATCCTAAATATCTGAATACGTTCACCTCCTCCATACTCCCTCCAATCTGATATCTAATCATTCGTCACCTAATTTTTTTTATCCTCGTCACCTTACTCTTTCCTTTATTCACTTATAATTTTCTGTTGTTACATACCGTACCAAACTCATCTACCAACCTCTGCAACTTCTCTTCAGAATCTCCCAAAAGCACAGTGTCGTCAGCAAAGAACAATTGTGACAACTCCCACTTTGTGTTCGATTCTTTATCTTTTAACCCCACACCTCTTGCCAACACCCAAGCATTCACTTCTAACCTCATCAATAAATATATTGAGCAACCATGGTGACATCACACATCCTTGTATAAGGCCTACTTTTACTGGAAAATAATCTCCCTCTCTCCTGCATTCTCTAACCTGAGCCTCATTATTCTCGTAAAAACTTTTCACTGCTTTCAATAACCTATTTCCTATTCCATATATTTGCAACATCTGCCACATTGTCCACCTATCCACCCTGTCATACATCTTTTCCAAACCCATAAATGCCACAAAAAAAACTCTTTTTCCCTAATGTAAATACTGTTCCCCTGTGTTTCACTGTAAACACTTGGTCTACACACCCCTTACCCTTCCTAAAGCCTCCTTCCTCATCTGCTATCCTACTCTCCTACTCTTCAACTTAATAAGAATTGATGTGCGTATTAAAAAAAGTTGATTGGCTTAAACTGTTTTGAATAACAACAGTTCCTTTGAAACTGTTTGATGAATTTAACCGTGCGTAGCTTCAATCATCCACAGAACAGAGTAACTTGTTTTTTTTTTCCATAATATGAGATAAAGTTACCCTAAGATAAGCTAGTTACCATTAGACATGTTAAATTTACTTCACGATACGTTAAAGTTCTTATACATACATGCATTCCATTGTATTTTAAGTACTGATATGATACTCACAGCAAAAAAAAATCACAAAGATTTTTTTTAGTGGATAAAATTAAGCTAATTCACAACTGGAACTAAGGCTCACATAAAATCATTTAAATTTAGTGATCTTTTTAATCACAGATCATTTACACATACTGGCACTTTCACCAGCTAGCATAATAACAAATCGGTTTATACATTGGGCATCACTGTACTTTTACTTTCACGTTTAATCACAAGGAAAGCTGCATATTGATATTTTGAGTCACATAGGTTTGGTTCTTGCTTCTTCCTTCCTTTAATGAACCTCTTAAGGCCTTTGTTTCTAGAGTTTTTTAATGAACCTCTGGTGGCTTTTGTTACTAGTGTACCTCAAGACCTTTGTTACTAGTGTTTCTTGACACCATTATTACTAGTGTTTCTTGAGACCTTTATTATTGTTTCTTGAGACCTTTGTTATTACTGTTTCTTGAGAACTTTGCTATTAGTGTTTCTTAATTGGATTATAAATACTGTGTGGTATACCTTTGCCCGGGAACTCTGGCTAACATGTGTTTTTAGACTATTTCGAGTTAACTCTTTTCGAATTTGATATAAAAATTAACTTTGATTTCAAATTTGGTATCAAAATTAACTTTACACATAACGATTCTTTGTCAAAGTAAAAAGCTGGAAATAAATTTTTAACGTAGTTTAATTACTGCTGGCGAGCTGGCGACAATTAACCAGTATGGACCTACGTCATTTGTGCAGTTATGCAATATGCTGGAAAGAACACGTGTCACATAATTTTACAAAATGATGAAAGTGCTCAAAATGTTCACGCATTTTGAGTATTGCTGACAAGCTGGTGACATGAATATTATATGTGCAAGTAACTGTGCAATATGTTTGATTTAAAAAAAAAAACAATGTTAGGCGAATGCTGACTTCGGATTGGAATTAGAGTATTCGATTTAATTAAGGATACGTTCATTTGCCTGAGTAGCAGACGAAAAGTTCTTACTTTTTGTTATATATTGTAAATGATGCAGGTCCATAACATTAAGTCTTAAATTATGACATCCTAGGTAAATATATAGTACAATAAATCCGGCGTACTGGTTAAAATTATCAAAACAATCATCACTGCTTCTTGGATGGTATAGAGAACAGCTCATCGATACCATGCCTAACCCTTCTAGGGTAGGGTAGGTGCCCGAGCCCGAGCCTTTAGCTCATAAGACTGTCATTCCCATTTGCCCCCTTAGGGCAGGGATGGCAGACCAGAGAGGCCTAGCTTGTGGCTAGGCCTGGGGACAGTTAGTCCCAAAGATGAGGAGGTACTTGTGCCTCCTCCCATGGGAGACTTAGGTCTCAGACACTCCCTAAAGAGGGAGTCAAGGCCGGGCCACCACTTGGAAAAGGCCCGGGCCGGGAGAATACCGGCTAATCTTTAATAATAATAAAAAGAGAACAGCTGTTTATCTGCGCCTTTAATAATCAAAGTAAAGTTCAGTACCCATAAACCAGTGGTTGTTGTTGCCGTAGCAACGAAACTTAAAATTGTGGCTCCTAAAACTTCTGTCACTGGTACCTCTTATTTAAAATTAATAAAAAAGAACATCTACGATAAACAGCATAAAGATAGCCAATTATACTCCTATATTTTAGGTGTATGTGACTTTACTGCACAACAACAGTATAGGCCCTATGGTAAATCAGTAAGTATATTATATATATATATATATATATATATATTTATATATATATATATATATATAATATATATATATGTATATATATATATATGTCGTGCCGAATAGGCAGAACTTGCGATCTTGGCTTAAATAGCAACGTTCATCTTGCCATATAGGACAAGTGAAAATTTATGTATGCAATAATTTCGCCAAAATCATTCTGAACTTAACGAAAAAAATGTATTTCACTGTGTTTGTTTAGTACTAAATTATTGTAAAAGTATTTTAAATATATTTAGTTGGGTTAGGCTAAAATAAATTGTTCTTGTTATAATAAGGTTAGGTAAGTTTTCTAAGAAACCATACCACGGGCGGGATTGAACCCGCGGTCAGAGACTCTCTGACCGCGGGTTCAATCCGCCCGTGGTATGGTTTGTTTGCAATCGTGTCATTACGATTTCGTGAGTCAAGTTTTCTAAGATTCTTTTGGTGCAAAATTAAATTTTTTTACATTAACATTAATGAAAAAAATATATCTTTAAACGTATAAGAGAAAATTTCAGAAAGGACTTAATTTTAAATGAGTTCTTGCTAATTGACCAGTTTTACATATTCGCCACGACATGGCAACCTCGTCACTTGCGATAATCTTCTGTTGGCATTCAAATCCACTGCTAGCAGTACACTATCCCACATCCCTAAAGCGGCTCGCCCATATGCAATAGGGAAATTCACAGACCTTCTTAAGCGGGTGAATAGAGGTTCCACCAACTTAGAACCCCGAGGCACCATCCAAGCATGACGCAACCTACTCTTGTTCGGAAATGTCTGTCTTGCAGTTCCTGAAAGACGAGGCAAACTGCTAACCACGTCAGTTATCAAGGCAGTGCGCAACTACCCAAGAACGGATAACTGTGTCCCTCTGCCCCATCATCGCAGGAATCAAAGAGGTAGACCCAAGAAAAGTCCCACTGAAAACGAGAAAATTTGCGCACAGGTTAGCAAAAAAATCGAAGAAGGTAATACAGTGGGAGCAATAAGAATAATTACAAGTGACGACACTGTAGCCCCCAAGGATGAGACCACGGCCCAAGCACTAAGAGACTAGCATCCAACCAGGGACACCATAGCCATCAACGACAACCCTGAGGAAGACCCCATCACTGAACAATTAATTTTGCCAGAATCGGAAGTCTATAAGGCGATCGTGTCGAGGTTACACTGGAATTCGACCTCAGCACCTCAAAGAGATGGTAAATCCAGTACTCGGTGAATCTGCATCAATTCTTCTCACCGAGTTAACAACTTTCGTCAACAATTGCCTGGCTGGGCGAATCCCAGAAGAAATTAAACCTTTCTTTATTCAAAGCACATATGCTTTGAAGAAGAGGGATGGGGGAATCAGACCCATTGCAGTTGGAAACACTCTTGTGGCCCGGTGGCCTGGTGGCTAAAGCTCCCGCTTCACACACGGAGGGCCCGGGTTCGATTCCCGGCGGGTGGAAACATTTCGACACGTTTCCTTACACCTGTTGTCCTGTTCACCTAGCAGCAAATAGGTACCTGGGTGTTAGTCGACTGGTGTGGGTCGCATCCTGGGGGACAAGATTAAGGACCCCAATGGAAATAAGTTAGACAGTCCTCGATGACGCACTGACTTTCTTGGGTTATCCTGGGTGGCTAACCCTCCGGGGTTAAAAATCCTAACGAAATCTTATCTTATCTTATCTTATCTTATTCGCCGTCTCGTTGCTAAAGCAGCAGTGAGAAACATTCGCCTAGAAGCTTGGCCATAGTCAAACTTGATTTTAGAAATGCCTTTAATATGGTGAAGAGAGATGCTGTTTTGCCAGCTGTTCGGGATCGGTTCCCAAGTCTTTTTCCCTTCATTTCAGCCGGCTACAGCAAACCCTCAATTCTTTTGTTTGCAGAACATGAAATTCAATCATCAGAGGATGTTCAGCAGGGTGACCCACTCGCTCCACTTCTCTTCTGCTTGGCAGTAAGAGAACTAATTTCCAGCCTACGCAGTGAGCTCAGTATATGGTACCTGGATGACGGCACTCTGGCAGGTACTGAAGAGTCCTTGGTGGGGGACCTACAACTGGTGAAAACACAGGGAGAAGACTTGGGACTCATCCTCAATCCCTCCAAGTGTGAAATCATCACAGCGAACCAGGAAATAATCAATGCTGTGCGAAGAATCCTCCCAGAAGTCTCAACTACAACTCCGTCCAACAGTACCCTCTTGGGGGCACCGCTGGGTCATCAGGCCATCGATACTGTCCTCAGGGACAAATTGAATGACCTGATGAGAATGGAGGAGAGAATAAGCGATCTTGATGCCCATGATGCTCTGTATCTCCTCACAAGGTGTCTTACTATGTCAAGACTCACTCACTTCTTGAGGTGTGCACCCTCTTTTGACAACCCAACACTCGATGAATATGACGCACACCTGAGATCAACTTTTAAGAAGGCACTGAACCTGTCACTAGAGGATGAGAAATGGGATCAGGCAACCCTCCCAGTGCGACTAGGAGGTATAGGGGTGCGTAAAGCAACGCATGTTGCTTTACCTGCTTTTCTCTCTTCGTGTTTGGCTTTCAGTGCATTAGTCAAGAAGATAGTGCCCGAATGCTTGAGAGATGTAGTAGGAGCTCAAGACCCCAGGTTTACTGAAGCAGTGATTCAGTGGGACACCCTTACAGACTCCTCAAGTAGACCAGCTCCTCCCAAACAGCACAAACAGTCCCACTGGGACAAACCGATCATGGAAAAAATCGCCAACACAATGCTCTCCAATGCTTCAGGAAAGAACAAAGCTCGTCTCCTGGCAGTGAAGGCACCACACTCAGGAGATTTCCTGTTAGCTGTTCCCAATTCCTCCCTGGGCACCCGTCTCGACCCACAGGCTATTCGGATTGGTGTTGCTCATCGCCTAGCCGCCCCCATCCTCACCGAACATAGGTGTATTTGCGGCAGGGCGACAGCTGATCAATTCGGACTTCATGGTCTCGTGTGTCACACAGCAGAAGGGAAGTATGCCAGACATGAAGAGGTCAATGCTATAAAAAAGAGAAGCCTCGCCACAGCCCGTTGCCCAGCTCAACGGGAACCCCAAGTACAGAGGTCTGATGGAAGTCAAAAGCGTCCTGATGGAGCCACTATGCTACCCTGGAAGGATGGAAAGCAGATTGCCTGGGACTACACCTGTGCTGCCACATTGGCAGACACCTACTTGCCATACTCTGTAGTGGAAGGTGGTGGAGCTGCCAGCCACAGGGAGACCCAGAAGATCCGAAAATATGAAGACCTTCCCCCTTGCTATAACTTCATTCCAATAGGGTTGGAGATCCTTGGAGCATGGGGCAAGTGTGCTCTAAAGTTCATCAAAGAGCTAGGTGAAAAGCTCATCATAGAAACCAAGGACCACAGGGCGACCAGCTTCCTCTTTCAGAGACTCAGTGCTGCGATCCAGAGAGGAAATGCCTGCAGCATTCTGGGCACGCGGCCCACCGCAGGGGAGCTGGACGAAGTATTCGAGATGTAGCTCTGAGTTACCTATGTTGTTTTACTTTCTGTTGTATTTTTGTTAATGTTTGGCCAATGTATTTTTGTCTTTAAATAAAAAATACTTGAAATATAGGGGGGGTGGTAGGAGAAAATTCTCAAACAGCTTCAGGGAGAACCTTGAGTTTTCCCTGAAGCAAGTTTATTCTTTTCTCTGAGGATGAGGGTCCCTATGACAGTTCTAGAGATGGTACCTCCCTATATATATATATATATATATATATATATATATATTATATATATATTTTAAAATATATATATATATATATATATATATATGAAAAAAAATTATGTTTATTTATAAATAAACAATTATTGTGAAGAATTATTTGAAAAATAACAAAATAAGGTTCCAGTACAAAAAAATACTATGTTCATAGTAAGACGAAAGTGCGCACACTTTAAACAATGATGCTACTTTAGGCAAAAACTGCAGTTAATCAGAACATGAAATATTTACAATTCTTTCAGCTCCTGGGAAATTTACTGTGAAGGATGAGTCTAGTCAGGCAGAGCTGCGCTATTATGACACTTTTACAGTAAGAATATATATTAAACTAGGTTATCTCAGTATTTCGCAACTTTACATTCGTCTATAAAATATGAACATAACTGATTTTCCAAATATATTTATGTCAGTACACACGAGTTATATTAACTCGTTTATCCACTGGAAATACCCTCGCCTGTCACTGGGGGTAAATATACCACAATTTCGGAATCCCTGCTCTACAGCTATCGATTGGCACACTATTGCAGCGATGTTAGTACGCAATTAATGTTTTATTTTCACTCTTAGTTTAGATACACTCATATGCACGTGTGCAAGCGTCACTAGTTAGCGACAATTTAGTATTGAACTTCGAGTACTTTGTGGAACTAAACGTAGAAGGAAGAATGGCAGGTGCAGAATACAAGATGTAAAACTCCAGCAGAAACTTGGACGAAATGAGAATTACGGAATGCAGGGCAGTGGGAAAGAGAACTGGAAGGAAAGTGGGAAAGATATGGAGTACCTAGCTGGAAAATGTCAAGAGGCAGGCGAGATTTCATACCCAGAAGTGACAAAAACAATATGACCTGCAGAAAGTAAAAAAAAAAAATACATAATAGCGCTGAAAAGTTATAGAAGGTGAAGGGCAGACGAGATTAGAGAAGTGATATAAAACGGTGAGAAGAACGACCCTTCTCACCCTGAATATGGTAAGTAATGAGCTGTGACAATGATTACACTACCTCACCTCACCACACACTACTGTGGGCTTTACTTCTACTTAACCATTTACTCACACATCAGTCTTATGCAGAGTAACAAATTATATACGGGGAAAGTTAATACATTATTTCACTCAATTACAGTTTTTTAATACTTATTCCAACAGTATTCTTGGTCAAAAAGAAAGAGGATTTGATACTAAGATTGGGGATGATACAGGGTAATAGAGATAAGGGAATACAGTAAACTAAACCTAAGTGAAATATTCACTTACAGTATAGAGCCCTTGGAACAGATCACTCCTAGGAGACCAATTAACTTCTAGCTACAGGTCCCAAGACGTCACACTGGGACCTTGGCTAACTCCTCGCCAGAGCCTCCAGCTCTGCACCCGGCCAGAGCACCATACCAAAAGTTCTCTTAGCTACTTTCCCTGACCTTATAAAGGCCTCCACACCCCTTTAACGTCTGGGTAGAGATGTAGAGATGAGCTCTCATGAGAAAATTTACCAAGTAGTCTCCACAAAGCTTAGCCCTCCCTGACAGAACTAGGGTGTGAACGTATCTGGAAGTTAGCGCTAGATGCTATAGTCACAAACATATATAAACCTGAGACTCAGTCTCAAGATATCACCGTGAGAACATTAGCCAGCAACAAAGATGCGAGGATGAGAGACGCTGAGTGACAGTTTAAAAATGACATAGCAGCAAAGGCCAAGTCTGAACCAATACTACTTCGCAACCATATATAGATGAGACGACAGCAAAAGACCAGGTAATGTGAAGGCATAAGGAAGGAGAGTTCACGATAAAACGACAAGCAAGTTTGCAAAATGTTGAACAAAGTATTCTAAGCGGAAAGGGCAAAACCAGAAAACCTAGGGCAAGAGGGTACACCATCAGGTACTAGACAATACACACAACGAGGAAAGAGGCAAAAAGTTATTGGTGGAACTGGATACATCAAAGACAATGGGATCTGACAAGATGACACCATGGATTCAACATGAGGGAGCAGAAGCACTGTCCAACCACTAGTTAAGATCTACGACAGGTCTATATTTAATAACAGCCCTATATTTAATAAGAGAGAGATAGTAAATGTCGAGCTACAGACCATTTTCAGTGACATGCGCAGAATGCAGGCAATGGAGAGTGAAGTAGCTTTACAAACAATAACCCACACAGGTTCAAAGATGACAAATCTTGTCTTATCAACCAGTTGGAATTCTATAACAAAATAAGAGAAGCGAGACGAGATAAAGAGGGATGGGTGAATTGTATTTTCTAAGACTTCAAGAAGGCATTTGATACTGTACCGCACAAGAGACGCGAGCAAAAACTTGAGGTGCAAGCTTAACAGGAAACGTACTCCGGTGGATCGAAGAGTACCACAGGGAAAGGAAGCCAAGAGAATTGTCCAGGAAGATATGTCAGAATAAGGAAGAATAGTAAGAGAGGCTCAGCAAGGATCGGCATAAGGACTAGCACTGTTTTTGGCTTATGTGAATAACATACCAGATGGGATTAAGTCAGATGTATCCTTATTTACTAATGATGTAAAACTAATGAAGATAATAAAAACCGATTAAAAGGAAAGGCTGCAGATTGATCTGGAGAAACTGCAAGATTGACCAGATAAGGAATTGCTCTAAATTAAAACCGGCAACCTCAAGGTTATGAAAACGGGGGAAGAGGTAAGAAGACCGGACACAGAGTACAGACTCTGGGGACAAAGGCTGTAAACCTCACTCAGATAGAATTATCTAGGGGTGAGCAAAGTCCCTAGTATATCGCCAGAGGTTCGCGTCAACAGAATAACCTGGGTACCCAGTGCTCTTCTGAGATTTCTAAGTAGTTTTCAGAATCTCAACGGTGTCATTCTACGTCCTATGTACAGCATATAATTTCCTTCTCGAGATGTGCAGCAGCAGCATAAAACCCACACTTGAAAATGCAAGTTGAGAAACCGGAAAAAGTGCAAAGAAATACAATTAAGTTTATTTCAGAGCTAAGAGATACAGGCTTCAAGGAGATGCTAATGCAGTTAAGTCTAACGACATTAGAAAACAGAACAACTAAGGGAGCTATAAAAAGCAACATACAAAATACTTAGAGGAATTGATTGATCGGGATTTGCTGCTTGAAAGGCAAAAAAGAAGTATTCGGGGGCACTGCTGAAGGGAACAGATGAGCCACAAGGAGTTTAGAAAATATTTCTCCAGTCTCAGGACGGTCAGGAAGCGGAAATGACCAGTGCGAAGAAGTGGTAGAGGCAAGTTCCATGCATAGTTTTAAGGGTAGGTACGATAGGGCCCATGAGGCTAGGAATGAGTGAATGTGGCAAGTGTCAAATTGAAAAGCGGGGGAAGAAGCTAAGAATCAACCACCGCAAACATAGGCGAGTGTAATAAGGCAAATAAAAATTTGTTTATCAATAATGTCGTAAAAATAATTCTGAACCTAACAAAAAAAAATTATTTCATTGTGTTTGTTTATTATTTAATTATTGTAAACTTATCTAAAACATATTTAGTTATAATAGGCTAAATTAAATTACGCTCGTTAAAATAAGGATAGGTAAGTTTTCTAAGGTTCTTTTGGTACAAAATCATTAATTTTTACATTATCATAAATGAAAAAAATATATCTTTAAACGTATAAGAATTTTTTTTAGAAAGGACTTTATATATATATACATATATATCTATATATATATATAATATATATATATATATATATATATATATATATATATATATATATATATATATATATATAACACTGCGACTAGCCAAGGATTCGAACCCATGCTGCTTTGGCCTGCCTCATGGTGGGCGAAAACTCATGACGCCTTAATCCACTGGACCATACAATCCTTAAGAGTAGTGCATCCACCGGAACTGGATGTTGTACTCGCTACCCAAGAACATACAATGGTGTGAATGACTAAGGATTGTATGGTCCAGTGGATTAAGGTGTCATGAGTTTTCGCCCACCATGAGGCAGGCCAAAGCAGCATGGGTTCTAGTCCTTGGCTAGTCACAGTGTTGATATTGATCAATACTACTCATTCGTGGGCACAAATATATATATATATATATATATATATATATATATATATATATAATATATATATATATATATATATATATAATTATATATAGAAATGGGGTCCACCTCTGGTGTAAATTGTGGGACCCATAGCCTCGGAGAAGTGGATAAAAAGACTTCAAGGAAGCCTTTTTATCCACTTCTTTAGCCAAGGGCAAGAACCCATGTCGTTTTGGCCCCTGTCATGGTGAGTGAAAATCACATGACGTTCTAACCCACAGTACCACCAAATCCTACAAGAATCAAGCACTCAGCAGAGCTAGGTGTTTTACCTTGATCAGAAGACATACGGTGGTGTAGGTGCCTAATTTCATTCTTCTCCCCGTTTGGTGTACTAGCCTCCTCAAGCAGTATATATATTATTGTGACCACCAACGAGTGGTATTTAATCAATAATAACACTGCGACTAGCCAAGGACACGACCCCATGTCGTTTTGGCTCGCCTCGTGGTGAGCGAAAATCACATGACGCTCTAAACCACAGGACCACCAATCCTACAAGAATCAAGCACTCAGCAGAGCAAGGTGTTTTTACCCACACACACACACACACACACACACACATACACACACACACACAACACACACACACACACACACACACACACACACACACACACACACACACACACACAGCACCTGGAAAGAAACAAGTGTATAATTGACAACAAGCACGGTGGAGGAGAACTGGAGCAAAGGCATGAAGACTGGCGTTTTATAAGTCGTCAGTGTAAAGGGACGGGCATCAGACGAGGGCAGTTCCCACTGGTAGGCGGGATTCCCCAGTGGAAGTAGGTCCTTCCCAAAGAGATTGTTTCGTTGCAGCAGCCGTGAAGAAGGTCCTTGTAATGTCCTCTAACCAAGATTCCATGATGTTGCAGTGTCTGACAATTGTGCAAGAAAGGATATAAAATACCGACAATATGAAAGTTAAGACACATGTGCAACATCTGATAATCATTTATTGTAGACGTTTCGCCATCCAAGTGGCTTTATCAAAACAGATCTAGGACATAATATGAAGACAGTCAACAATATACAAAAGATGAGGTAATCAATCCCTCGCCTTGGAGTTTAGTGTTTCACAGCATCGTGGTGGAGGAGAATCTGAGCAAATGGCAAGAAAGACTGGCGTTATATAGTCGTTCAGTGGAAGGTGACGGGCAGCAGACGAGGGCAGTCACTGTAGGGCGGATTCCCCAGTGGAATAGGTCCTATCCAAAAGATGGGTTTATTGCAGCAGCCGTGAAGAAGGTCCTTGTAGATGTCCTCTGAACCAACATTCCCATGATGTTGCAGTGGGTCTGACAAGTTTGTGCAAGAAAAGGTATAAAATACCGACAATATGAGAGTTAAGACACTTGTGCAACATCTGGTATCTTTATTTGTAGAGACGATTCGCCATCCTGGCTTTAATCAATACAGATTCTAGGGACATAATATGAAACAGTAGAAACTAAACAAAAGATTATGTAATCAGCCCCTCGGCCTTGGAGATTAGTGTTCAACAGCAATCGTGGTGGAGAATCTGGAGCAAAGGCAAGAAGACTGGCGTTATATATCCGTCCAGTGGAAGGGACGGCACAGACGAGGGCAGTCCACTGGAAGGCGGGATTCCCCAGTGGAACATCACAGCATCACTGCAACATCCATGGAATTCTTGTTCAAGGACATCCACAAGATCTTTCTTCACGGCTCTGCAACTAAACCCATCTCTTTTTGGGAAGGACCTACTTCCACTGGGGAATCCCGCCTACCAGTGACTGCCCTCGTCTGCTGGGCCCTGCCCTTCCACTGACGACTATATAAACCCAGTCTTCTGCTTTGCTCCAGATTCTCCTCCACCACGAGGCTGTGAACACTAACTCCAAGGCCGAGGGACTGATTACCTCATCTTTTTGTAATATAGTTCTACTGTCCCTTCATAAATTATGTCCTAGAATCTGTATTGGTAAAGTAGCCCCACTGGATGGCGAAACGTCTACAATAAAGATATCCAGATGTTGCACATGTGTCTTAACTTCATATTGTCGGTATTTTATTACCTTTCTTGCACCAACTTGTCAGACACTGCAACATCATGGAATCTTGGTTTTGCAGAGGACATCCTACAAGACCTTCTTCAACGGCTGACTGCAACTACCCATCTCTTTTGGTAAGGACCCTACTTCCCACTGGGGAACCCGCCTACCACGACTGCCCTCGTCTCTCCCGCCCTTCCACTGGACGACGATATAAACGCCAGTCTTCTTGCCTTTTGCTCCAGATTTCTCCTCCACCACGATGCTGTGAACAATACTCCAAGGCCGAAGGGACTGATTACCTCATCTTTTGTATATAGTTCTACTGTCTTCATATTATGTCCTAGAATCTGTATTGATAAAGCCACTGGAATGTCGAAACGTTCTTACAATAAAGATATCCAGTTTGCACATGTGTCTAACTTTCATATTGTGTATTTATACCTTTTCTTAGCACAACTTGTCCAACACGCAACATCATGGAATCTTGGTTCAGAAGGACATCTACAAGACCTTCTTCACGGCTGCTGCAACTACCCATCTCTTTGGGAAGGACCCTACTCCACTGGGAATCCGCCTACCAGTGACTGCACTCGTCTGCTGCCCGTCCCTTCCACTGACGACTATAAAACGCCAGTATCTTCTTGCCTTGCTCCAGATTCTCCTCCACCCGATGCTGTGAACCTAACTCCAAGGTCCGAGGACTGATACCTCATCTTTTTTATATAGTTCTACTGTCTTCTAATTATGTCGTAGAAATCTGTATGATAAACCACTGGATGGCGAAACTCTACCAATAAAGATATCCAGATTGTTGCACATGTGTCTTAACTTTCCATATTTTCGGTATTTTATACTTTCTTGCACAACTTGTCAGACACTGCAACACATGGAATCTTGGTTTTCAGAGACAACTACAAGGACCTTCTTCACGGCTGCTGCAACTAACCCATCTCTTTGGGGATGGAGGCCTACTTTCCACAGGGGAATCCCGCCTACCAGTGACTGCCCTCGTCTGCAGCCCGTCCCTTCCACTGACGACTATATAAAACGCCAGTCTTCTTGCCCTTTGCTCCAGATTCCTCCTCCATCCACGATGCTGTGAACACTAACTCCAAGGCCGAGGGACTGATTACCTCATCTTTTGAATATAGTTCTACTGTCCTTCATAATATGTCCCTAGAATCTGCATTGATTAAAGCCACTGGATGCGAAACGTCTACAATAAAAGAATATCCAGAAATGTTCACATGTGTCTTAACCTTTCTTATTGTCGGTATTTTATACCTTTCTTGCAACAACTTGTCAGACACTGCAACATCATGTGAATCTTGGTTCAGAGGACATCTACAAGACCTTCTTCACGGCTGGCTGCAACGAACCCATCTCTTTGGGAGTGACCTACTTCCACTGGGAATCCCGCCTACCAGTTAAGGCCCCTCGTCTGCCTGCCCGTCCCCTTCCACTGACGAACTATATAAACGCCAGTCTTCATTGCCTTTGCTAACTCTCAGATTCCCTCCAACCACGATGCTGGAAACACAACTCCAAGGCCGAGGGACTGATTACCTCATCTTTTGTATAATAGTTCTAACTGTATTCATATTAAGCCTAGAATCTGTATGATAAAGCCACTGGATGGCGAAACGTCTACAATATTAAAAAAATGATCCAGATGTTTCAATGTGTCTTAAACTTTCATATTGTCGAATTTTAATACCTTTCTTGCATCCAACTTGTCAGACACGCAACATCATGGAATCTTGGTTCCAGAGGACATCTACCAGACCTTCTTTTCTTCACGGTCTGCTGCAACTACCCATCTCTTTGGGGAAGGACCTACTTCCACTGGGGAATCCCGCCTACCAGTGACTCCCTCGTCCTGCTGCCCGTCCCTTCACACTGACGGGACTATAATAAACGCCAGTCTTCTGCTTTGCTCATAATTCTCCTCCACCACGATGCTGTGAACACTACTCCAAGGCCCGAGGGACTGATTACCTCATCTTTTTGTATATAGTTTCTACTGACTTCATATATTTCCTAGAAATCTGTATTGATAAAGCCACTGGATGGCGAAACGTCTACCAATAAAGATATCCAGATGTGCACAGTGTCATAACTTTCAATTGTCGTATTTTTATACCTTTCTTGCACAACTTGTCCAGACACTGCAACATCAATGGAATCTTGGTTCAGAGGACATCTACAAGGACCCCTTCTTCACGGCTGGGCTGCAACAACCCATCTCTTTTGGGAAGACCACTTCCACTGGGGAACCCGCCTACCAGTGACTGCCCTCGTCTGCTGCCCGTCACCTTCCACTGACGAACTATATAAAACGCCATCCTTCTTGCCTTTGCTTCCAGAATCTCCTCCACACACGATGGCTGTGAACACTAACTCCAAGGCCGAGGACTTGATTACTCAAATCTATTTGTATATAGTTCTACTGTCTTCATATTATGTCCTAAATCCGTATTGAATAAAGCCACTGGATGTGCGAAACGTCTACAATAAAGATATCCAGATGTTGCACATGTGTCTTAACTTTCATATTGTCGGTATTTTATACCTTTCCTTGCACAACTTGTCAGACACTGCAAACATCCATGGAATCTTGGTTCAGAGGACATCTACAAGACCTTCTTCACGGCTGCCTGCAACTAACCCATCTCTTTGGGAAGGACCTACTTCCACTGGGGAATCCGCCTACCAGTGAATGCCCTCGTCTGCTGCCCGTCCCTTTCCACTACGACTATATAAACGCCAGTCTTCAGCCTTTGCTCCCAGATTCATCCTCACCACTGATGCTGTGAAACACTAACTCCAAGGCCGAGGGACTGATTTACCTCATCCCTTTTGTATATATTCTACTGTCTTCATATATGTCCTAGAATCTGTATTGATAAAGCCACTGGATGGGCGAAAAGTCTACAATAAAGGATCCCAGATGTTGCACATGTGTCACTTAACTTTCCATATTGTCGGTATTTTATACCTTTGACATCTTATAAGGATCCATTCAAGTACCTTTAACACGTGTACGTTTCTTTCCCATATTGGAGATATGCGCACCAGTTTGGAACCCCACACCTAGCCAAGCTCGTAAGAAACTAGAGAAAGTGCAAAGGTTTGGCAAAACAAGACTATCCCAGACAAGAGTATTCCTACGAGGAGTGTTAAGGGAAATCAACTACGACAACTGGAGGACAATGAAGATAGGGGGGACCCATGAATCACGACATATTGAAAATACTGAGAGGAATTGACAAGTGTGACAAAGGACAGGAGTTTATCTCTCTATCATCTCTATTGCGCCGACAGAACAAACGACAACAGTTGGAGCGAAGACACAGATAATCACAGGGATACACACACAAGAAGTATTTCCTTCAGCACAGAGAATCAGTAAGTGGAATAGTGATGGGAACGATGTAGTGGAGGCAGGATCCATACAACTTTAAAGCAGAGGTATGATAAAGCCACGGCTCATGGAGAGTGGACCTAAGTAGCGATCATGAAGAGGGCGGGCCAGGAGCTTCAGACCTCGACCCTCCCAACGCTAGCGCCGCAGTGAGTACTAGGTGAGATACAACCACAACACACCAACACACATAATAAGGCTCTTGGAGCAGGGGAAAATTTACCTATACGAGTAGCGAAGAAAAGCGGGACAGGACTATAATCGACTCCTGCAAAGGCCACATATAACGAGTACATGTAGGGGTGGTGAGGGGAGAAAACACACACACACACACCACACACACACACAACAATCTCTTCGCGACACACACACACATCATGAGCTCGGCCGTCGCCCCGCAAACCTCATCTAGTGAGTACACACACACACAATGCTTGTTGACATTAGCGAGCAAAAGATAATAGCCGACACACACATTATCTTAAAGGGAATTTTAAAGTTGCAGTATAAAAGCATGAAATTCAAATGAAAAAAGCATCACGGAAAAATGAAAGCACAAAAATATGGTGTTTATTTCACTCATTAAAAAAGTGGTCTCTGAGCAATTAAACTCTGTGACAAGAGACAAAGAAATGAACTGGTGAATTTTTCAACGATAATTGTCATTTTTCTTCTTCTTTCCTTTTATTTCATAGTGTGGTAATAAACCGTTTAAATAATCGATTTTTTAAAAAGAAAAGCGGCGAGCGCGAAAAAAAACAAAAAACTCAATAAATATGAAATATAATAGCTTCTGATGAGTTCTCTTGGTATTTCTAGCAACCCCTTTATGCTCCCCTTTAGGGGATGCCTAATACTAATAATAATAATAATATGAAGAAATAGTTAATTCAGTTTAGCTGAATAATCCACGTCCGGTCTTTAATGTTGTACATCAAAAATCTTGTAAATTCCATCCTGGCAAAAATTACCCAGAACCCAAGTTGCTACTAGACATGACTAACAAAATGATTTTATGACTGAAGTCTCGAGCCTTTCAAAGCCTGGATAGCTTCTTGAAAGTCGCCGGATGCAACAAATTAATACCTGAGACGTGGTGCCCAGGTGACTAGTGAACGTCTGGATCTTAGATGATGGGATGCTGACGGGCACCAGTGATATCTTGTTACTGACATCATAATTATCAAAGAACAAGTAGAGAATGTAGGTCTCTCCCTATACCCCTCGAAATGTGAACTGGTGTTCTCCAGCCAACAGTCCACTGAGCAAGTCACAGCTGCCCTGCAAGGAGTGCAAGAAATCAATTCCGCGGATTGTATTGTTACCTGGGTCTTTTGTAATTGGTGAGATTCCGAAAATAAAGTCTGACTCTAAAATGATGAAAACCATGATAAGTAACATCACTGTAACAGATGTCTATCCCGCTCTAGTCTAACCTACTTGTTGTTACGATGCTCGCCATCCCTCGCTACAGTCCAGATTGAGAGAAAGCGCGAGTGGCGAGCGAAGTACCTAATCTTTAACTTGAATAATCGCGATTGGAGCAAGCGTATTTCTAGTAAAGAACTAAGCAGAATGTGTATACATACAGCCCTCTCAGATCGCCGGCCAACCCTCTTGCAATGACTGTCAGAGCTAGACGAAGCAGAGAACTCAATTCTGGTAGAAACCTTAACGTAATTTCTTAAAGAGGATGGTTGAATATGAACATCACACCCCTCCCCCCCACCAACTACAATAATAGCACCAGCATTGGTGACGTTACTCGCGAGAGAGCGTAGCTAAGTAACAAAATCTCAGCTGAAACTTTTGGCTTCCAAACACTATCCATTAAACCTTGCTGTCACTCACATTTATCTCAAGACCCTTTCAGGGTACGCTTCTTTTTCATTATAATAAAATAATAAAAATAAATAATCCGTTTTACCACTCCAGGTACTGCAATTTGTGTCGCGCACTTCCCAGCATATCAAGTTCGAACAAACTCACTCACAGAAGGTAAAAGTTTCTCGACTCTGTTGTTGTGTTGTTATTTTTAGAGTTCACTGGTTATAGTTTTCGTCTGGCTGCACAAACAGGAAAAACATAATTGAGTAACTTAACTTTTATAACTAACTCAGTGAGCGTTAGGTCCATTTAAACCCAGTGATCCTTTGCCTGACCCTGAACTTCCTGCCCAGACCCCTCACCACTGACCCTAGACTTCATATGATTTACCTCTTCCACCCAGTAGAAAATAATTAGTGGTATAATGAGAAGTTATACCTAACGTTAACACCACATACACACACACAAAGCCCAGGGACATTAAGTACTTGTCCCCGGCAAAGTCGTGTCACGAAACTGAACTTATGATATCGTGAATATACGGGTGGCGCGCTGAAGTCTCAGATACTGAGACGGTGTCACCTTAATATGCTCTGCTCTCTCTTCTTGATCACCAACAGATGGCGTTCAATAACTGGAGGTAGGCGCTTGGCGGAAGGAGCAAGCGAACCTACGCAATCATGGGTGTGCGGGGGATGACCCTCGTGTGAAATTAGCACTTTATGGAATACAAATAGAGAGATCGAGCGCGAGCGGTTACTCTTGTTAAATCTTCTTTCTCTTTAACCTCCTTCCCATCTTCATTATACCCGCTCCTGTCTTTGATCCACTTTTATGAATTGTTTAGGAATAAAAGTGCAAAGTATTTTAGTAATACAGAAGTGTGAAAAAAGTTAAGACACTATGTCAACAACTGGATATCTTTATTGTAACGTTTCGCCATCCAGTGGCTGGTTTATCAATACAATTCCTAGAGCGCGAGCGCGTACGAGTAAACATAGAACTATATACAAAAGATTGATTATCATTCCCCTCAGCCTTGAGTTAGTGTTCACAGCAATCGTTGGTGGAAGAAATCTGGAGCAAAGGCAGAAGACTGCGTTTATATATCGGTCAGTGGGAAGGACGGCACAACAGGGCAGTCTCACTGGGTAGGCGGGATTCCCACCAGGTGGAAAGTAGGTCCTTCCCAAAGAATGGGTTTAGTTGCAGCAGCCGTGAAAAGAAGGTCTTTGTTAGATTCCTCTGAACCAAGATTTCCATGATTTGCAAGATGTCTGACAAGTTGTGCAGAAAGGTTTAATAAAATACCGACAATATGAAAGTTAAGACACATGTGCAACATCTGGATATCTAATTTTTTATATTTTGAGCTAACGTTTTCGCATCCAGTTGGTGCAGAAAATCAATACAGATTCAAGAGACATAATATGAGAAGACAGTAGAAACATATACAAAAGATGAGGTAATCAGTCCCTGGCAGAGTAGGGGTTCACAGCATCGTGGTGGAGGAGAATCTGGAGCAAAGGCAAGAAGACTGGTCTTTTATATAGTCGTCAGTGGTGAGGCCGGGGTGGGGCACGCACGAGGGCAGTTCACTGGAGCGGGATTTACCCAGTGGAAGTACTCCTTCCCAAAGAGATGGTTAGTTGCACAGCCCGTGAAAAGGTCTTGTAGATGTCCTCGAAACCAAAGATTCCATGATGTTGCAGTGTCTGACAATTGTGCAAGAAAGGATTACAATACCGACAATATGAAAATTTTAAGACACATGTGCAAACGGAACATTAGGACGGAGCGTTATTGTAAGAAGTTTTTCCGCCATCCAGTGGCTTGAGAAGTCAAGTACCGATTCTAGGACATAATATGAAGAGAACAGAGAACTATATACAAATATGAGAAATCAGTCCCTCGCCTTGGAGTTAGTGTTTCACAGCATCGTGTGGAGAGAAATCTGGAGTTCAAAGCAAAAGAACTGGCGTTTAAATAGTCCGTCAGTGGAAGGCGGGCAGCAGACGAGGCAAGTCCACTGGTAGGCGGGATTCCCCAGGGAAGTAGGTCCACACTATCCCAAAGAGATGGGTGAGTTGCAGCAGCCGTGAAGAAAGTGTGAGCAGTTAGATGTCCTCTGAACCAAGAATTCCATGGATGTTGGCAGGTCTGACAAGTTTGTTGCAAGAAAGGTATAAAATACCGACAATATGAAAGTTAAGACACATGTGCAACATCTGACTCTCTCTCTATATTGTAGACGTTTTCCGCCCATCCAGTGGCTGTAAATCAATACAGATTCTAACACATAATTTGAAGACAGTAGAACTATATACAAAAGATGAGGTATTTCAGTCCCTCGGCCATCATGGAGTTAGTGTGCAACAGCATCGTGGGTGGAGGATAATCTGGATGCAAAGGCAAGAAACTGGCGGTTTATATAGTCGTCAGTGAAGGACGGCACAGACGAGGGCAGCACTGGTAGGCGGATTCCCCAGTGAAGTAGGTCTTTCCTTCCCAAAGAGATTGGTTTAGTTGCAGCAGCTCGGAAGAGTCTTGTAATGTCCTCTGTAACCAAGATTCCATGAATGAGCAGTGTCTGACCAAGTTGGTGCATAGAAAAGGATAAAATACCGACAATATGATAGTTTAAGACACAGTGATGCATCTGGGATATCTTTTATTGTAGAACGTTCGCCATCCAGTGGCTTTATCAATACAGATTCTAGACATTCACTCTCTCTATCTCTCTTAGTGAGAACTATAGTACAAAAGATGAGGTAACACAGTCCCCTCGCCTTGGAGTTAGTGTTTCACAGCATCCGTGGTGAGAGAATCGATCAAAGGCAAGAAGACTGGCGTTATATAGTCGTCAACACTCAGACCTCGGGCACAGAACGAGGCAATCACTGGTAGCGGGATTCCCCAGTGGAAGTAGATCCTTCCAAAAGAGATGGTTTTAGGGCAGGCAGCCGGTGAAAAGGTTCTTGTAGATGTCCCTCTTAACCAAGAGTCCATGATGTTGCAGTGTCTGACAGTTTTTGCAAGAAGGTATATCTCTCTCTCACTCATACAATAGAAAAGTTAAGACACATGTGCACGGAACATCTGGATATCTTTTATTGTAGACGTTTACGGCCATCCAGGTGGCTTACAATACAGGATTCTAGACATAATATGAAACAGTAAACAATATACAAAAGATGAGGTAATCAGTCCCTCACGGAGCCTTGGAGTTAGTGTTCACCAGCATCGGGGTGGAGGTGAATCTGGAGCAAAGGCAAGAAGACAGGCCGTTTATATAGTCCGTCAGTGAAAGGACGCAGCAGACAGGGCAGTCACAGATGGGCGGGATTCCCCAGTGGAAATAGGTCCTTTTCCCAAAAGAGATGGGTTTAGTTTTGCAGCAGCCGTGAAGAAAGGTTTTGGTAGATGTCCTCTGACAAGATTCCATGGATGTTGCATTGGTCCCTGACAAGTTGTGCAGAAAGGTATTCAAAAACCGACAATATGAAAGTAAGACACATGTGCAACATCTGGATATGCGAGAGAGCTGATTGTAGACTTTCGTCGCCAACCAGTGGCTTTATTCAATACAGATTCTAGGAACATAATAAAAGACCAGTAGAATTCTATATACGAAAGATGAAGGTAATCAGTCCCTCGGCCTTGGAGTTAGTGTTCACAGCATCGTGGTGGAGGAGAATCTGGAGCAAAGGCAAGAAGACCTGGCGTTTAAGGAGCGACTGGAGCGCTGGAGTGAAGGGACGGGCAGCAGACGAGGTTCAGTCACTGTAGGCGGGATTCCCCAGTGGAAGTGAGGTCCTTCCAATAGAGATGGGTAGTTTGCAGCAGCCGTGAAGAATGTCTTGTAGATGTCCTCTTGAACCAAGATTCCATGAATGTTGCAAGTGTCTGACAAAGTTTGTGCAAGAAAGGTTAAAATACCGACAATATGATAGTTAAGACCATGGTGACAACATCTGGATATCTTTATTGTAGAAACGTTTCGCCTTCCAGTGGCTTTATCATGTATGATTCTAGGACACATAATATGAAGACAGTAGGAACTATATACAAAAGATTGGGGTAACACTTCCCTCTGGCCTTGAGTGTTGATATATGTCACAGCATCGGTGTGGAGGAGAATCTGGAGCAAAGGCAAGAAGACTGGCCGTTTATATAGTCGTCAGTGGGAAGGGACGCCCACAGACGAGGGAAGTCACTGGTAGGGTGGATTCCCCAGTGGAAGTAGTCCTTCCCACGCGCGTGAGATGGGTTAGTTGCAGCAGCCGTGAAGGAAGTTTTTCTTGTAAATGTCCCTCTGTACCAAGATTCCATGATGTTGCAGTGGCTGACAAGTTGTGCAAGAAAGGTAAAAATACCGACAATATGAAAGTTATGACACAAGTGCAACATCTGGATATCTCATTTGTTAGAACGTTTCCGCCTGAGCAGTGGCTTTATCAATACAATTCTAGACATAATAGAAGACAGTAGGAATAGTATAATACAAAAGATGAGTAATCAGTCCCCTCGGCCTTGGAGTTTAGTGTTCACAGCCTCGTGGTGGAGGAGAATCTGAGCAAAGGCAAGGAAGACTGGCGTTTATATAGTCTTTCAGTGGAGGACGGGCAGCAAGGACGAGGCAGTCACTGGTAAGCGATTTCCCAGTTGGAATAGTCCTCCACAAAGAATTGTTAGTTGCAGCAGCCGTGAAAAGGTCTTGTAGATTGGTCCTCTGAACCAAGATTCCTGAATGTTTTGCAGGTGAGTTCGTGGACAAGTTGTGCAAAGAAAAGGTTATAAAATACCGACAATATGAAAGTTAAGACACAGTGCAAGATATACACCTCACTCTCTATTATGTAGAAACGTTTCGCCATCCATGCTTTATCAATACAGATTATCTAGGACATAATATGAAAGACAGTAGAACTATATACAAAGATGAGGTAATCAGTCCCTCGGCCTTGGATTTATGTTCACAGCATAGTGGTTTAGGAGAATCTGTAGCAAAGGCAAGAAACCCTTGGAGTTTATATAGTGCGTCAGTGGGAAGGGAACGGGCAGCAGACAGAGGGCAGTCACTGGTAGGCGGATTCCCAAGTGGAATAGGTCCTTCCCAAAGAAGATGGTTATTGCAGCACGGAAGAATGTCTTTGTAGATGTCCTCTGAACAAGATTCCTGAGATTGCAGTGTCCCTGACAAGTTGTTCAAGAAAGGTATAAAATACCGACAATATGAAAGTAAGACACATGTGCAACATCTGGATATCTTTATTGTAACGTTCGCCATTCCAAAGTGGCGTATATTCGTTGTTCAATACAGATTCTAGGACATAATATGAAACCAGTAAACTAAATACAAAAGATGAGGTAATCAGTCCCCTCGGCCTTGAGTTATGTGTTCACAGCATCGTGGAGGAGTAATCCTGGAGCAAAAGGCAAGAAAACTAGTGCTGAGAGAGGCGACGGTATCGTCAGTGAAGGACGGGCACAGACGAGGGCAGTCCACTGGAAGCTGTGGCGGGGGGACATTCGCCCATGGGTGAAGTAGTACTCCTCAAAGAGATGGGTTAGTTGCAGCAGCCGTGAAGAAGGTCTTGTATAGATGTCCTCTTGAACCAAGATTCCTTGGATGTTGCAGTGTCTGACAAGTTGTGCAAGAAAGTATTGAAAGACCGACTATGAAAAGTTAAGACACATGTGCAAACATCCTGGATAATCTTTATGATGTAGACGGGACGCCATCCAGTGGCTTTACAATGGCGCGCGGTGAGTGGGTCGGTAGGACCGGATAGATAGACGTAATATCGAGGTGATAGGAGGACGAGTCTACTAAAGATAGTTTGAGAGCGCGACGACCTCCCTTGGAGTTAGTGTTCACGAAGCATCGTGGTGTATTAAATCTGGAGCAAAGGCAAGAAGACTGGATTTATTAGTCGTCAGTGGAAGGACGGGCCAGCAACAGGGGCAGTAAAAGGGTCACTGGTAGGCGGATCCCCAGTGGAAGTAGTCCTTCCCAAAGAATGGTTAGTTTGCAGCAGCCGTGAAAAGGTCATGTAGATGTCCCTCTAACCAAGATCCATGATGTTTTGCGTGTCTGACAAGTTGTTGCAAAAAGGTAAATAAAATACCGACAATAGAAAGTTAAGACACATGTGCAAACATCTGGATATCTTTATTGTAGACTTTTCGCCATCCAGTGCCTTTATTTCAAATACAGATTCTAGGACATTTATATGAAGACAGTAGAACTATATACAAAAGATGAGGTAATCAGTTCCCCTCGGCCTTGGAGTTAGTGTTCACAGCATCGTGGTGGAGGAGATCTGGAGCAAAGGCCAAGAAGACTTGGTGTATATATAGTCCCGTCAGTGGAAGGGACGGGCAGCAGACGAGGCAGTCACTGGTAGGGCGGGATTCCCAGTGGAAGTAGGTCCTTCCCAAAGAGATGGGGTTTAGTTGCAGCAGCCGTGAAGGAAGGTCTGTAGATGTCCTCTGAACCAAGATTCCATAATGTTGCAGTGTCTGACAAGTGGTGCAAGAAAGTATAAACATACCGACAATATGAAAGTTAAGACAACAATGTGCAACATCCTGGATATCTTTTATTGTAGACGTTTCGCCCATCCATGGCTTTATCAATACGATTCTAGGACATAATATGAAGACAGTAAGAACTATATAACAAAAAGATGAGGTAATCATTCCCCTCGGCCTTGGAGTTAGTGTCACAGCATCGTGGTGGAGGAGAATCCTGGAGCAAAGGCAAAAGACTGGCGTTTATATAGTCGTCAGTGAAGGGAACGGGCAGCAAACGATGGCAGTCACTGGGTAGGGCGGAGTTTCCCCAGTGGAAGTAGGGTCCTTCCCAAAGAGAATGGGTTAGTTGCAGCCAGCCGTGAAGAAGGTCTTGTAGATTTCCACTGAACCAAGATTCCATGATGTTGCCAGTGTCTGACAAGTTGAGCAAGGAAAAAAAAAGGTATAAAATTGACCGACAATATGAAAGTTAAGACACAATGTGCAACATTCCTGGATATCACTTTATTGTAGACGTTTTTCGCCATCCAGTGGCTTTATCAAAACAGATTCTAGGACATAATACTGAAGACATAGAACTATATACAAAAGATGAGGTAATCAGTTTCCCCAGCCTTGGAGTTAGTGTTTCACAGCATCGAGGTGGGAGGGAGAATCAGGAGCAAAGGCAAGAAGACTGCGTTTTTATATAGTCGTCAAGTGGGAAAGGACGGGCAGCAGACGAGGGCAGGTCCACTGGAGGCGGATTCCCCAGTGAATTAGCGTCCCTTCCAAAGAGATGGGTTAGTTGCAGCAGCCGTGAAGAAGGTCTTGTAGATGTCCTCTGAAACCAAGAATTCCATGATGTTTGGCAGTGTCCGACAAGTTCAAGAAAGGTATAAAATACCGACAATAAAGAAAGTTAAGCCACATGGTGCAACATCAGGATACTTTATTGTGAGCCGTTTCGGGGCCATCCAGTGGCTTTTTCAATACAGATTCTAGGACATAATATGAAGACAGTAGAACTATATACAAAAGATGAGTGTAATCAGCCCCCGCCTTGGAGTTTTAGTGTTCACAGCATTCGTGTTGGAGGAGAATCTGAGCAAAAGGCAAGAAGACTGGCGTTTATATAGTCGTCATGGAAGGGACGGGCAGCAGACGAGGGCAGTCCACTGGTAGGCGGGATTCCCCAGGGAAGTAGTCCTTCCCAAGAGATGGGTTAGTTTTTGCAGCAGCCGGTGAAGAAAGGTCCCTTGTAAGATGTCCTCTGAAACCAAGATTCCATGATGTTTGCAGGGTCTGACAAGTTGTGCAAGAAAGGTATAAAATACCGAAAATAAGGGTGAAAGTTAAAGACACATGTGGCAACATCTGGATATCTTTATTGTAGACTTCGCCATCCAGTGGCTTTATTCAATACAGATTCTAATGGACATAATATGAAGACAGTAAAAAACTATATACAAAAAGATGAGTAAAATCATCCCATCGGCCTGGAGTTAGTGTTCACAGCATCGTGGTGGAGGAGAATCCTGGGAGCAAAGGCAAGAAGACTGGCGTTTATATAGTCCCGTCAATGAAGGGACGGGGCAGCAGACGAGGGCAGTCACTGGTAGGCGGGATTCCCCATGGAAGTAGGTCCTTCCTCAAAGAGATTGGTTAGTTGCAGCAGGCCGTGAAGAGGTCTTGTAGATGTCCTCTGAACCAGATTCCATGATGTGCAGTGTCTGACAATTGTGGCTAGAAAGGTATAAAATACGACAATTAAAGTTAAGACACATTGTGCAACATCTGGATATCTTTATTGTAGACGTTTTCGCCATCCAGTGGCTTTATATCAATATACAGATTCTAGACATAATAATGAAGACAGTAGAACTATATACAAAAGATGAAGGTAACAGTCCCCTCGCCTTGGAGTTAGTGTTTCACAGCATCGTTGGTGGAGGAGAATCTGGGAGCAAAGGCAAGAAGACTGCGTTAATATAGTCGTCAGTGGAAGGGACGGGCAGCAGACGAGGGCATCACTGGAGGCGGGATTCCCAGTGGAAGTAGGTCCTTCCCAAAGAATGGGTTAGTTGCCAGCAGCCGTGAAGAAGGTCTTGAATGTCCCTCTGACCAAGATTCCATGTTTGCTGTGTCTGACAGTTTGTGGCAAAAAGGTATAAAATACCGACAATTATGAAAGATAAGACACTATGAGCAAACATCTGGATACTTTATTGTAGACGTTTCGCCATCCAGTGGCTTTAGAAGAGGGGGTTTTGTGTGGTGTGTGGTTTGTGGTGTATCAATTACAATTCTAGGACATAATATGAAAGGACAGTAGAAACTATATACAAAAGATGAGGTAAACAGTCCCCCTCGCCTTGAGTTAGTGGTTTCACAGCATCGTGGTGGAGGAGAAATCTGGAGCAAAGGCAAGAAGATAGGCGTTTATATAGCGTCAGTGGAAGGGACGGGCAGCAGACGAGGGCCGTCCCACTGGTAGGCGGATTCCCCATGGAATAGGTGCCTTCCCAAAGAGATGGTTTAGTTCAGCAGCCGTGAGAAGGTCTTGTTAGATGTCCCCTGAACCAAGATTCCATGATGTTGCAGTGTCTGAACAAGTTGTGGCAAGAAAGGTATAAAATACCGACCATAATGAAAGTTAAGACAATGTGGCAACATCTGGGAATATCTTTATTGTAGACGTTTTCGCCATCCCAGTGGCTTTATCATTACGACACATTCGAATCTAGGAACATAATATGAAGACAAGTAGAACTATATACAAAGGATGAGGTAATCAGTCCCTCGGCCTTGGAGTTAGTGTTTCAACAAGCATCCGTGGGTGGGAGATCTGGAGCAAAGGCAGAAAGGACTGGCGTTTACATAGTCGTCAGTGAAGGGACGGGCAGCAGAACGAGGGCAGTCACTGGTAGGGGCGGGATTCCCCAGTGGAAGTAGGGTCCTTCCCAAGAGATGGGTTAGTTGCAGCACAGCCGTGAAGAAAGTCTTGTTAGTGTGTCCTCTGAACCAAGTAACATTCCGCTAAGGATGTTGCGGTGTCCTGACAAGTAGTGCAAGAAAGTATAAAATACCGACAATGAAAGTTAAGACACATGAGCAAAACATCTGATATCTTTATTGATAGAATCGTTTTCGCCATCCAGTGGCTTTAATCAATAACAGATTCTAGGACATAATATGAAGACAGAGAACTATATACAAAGATGAGTAATCAGACCCTCGGCCTTGGAGTTAGTGTTCACAGCATCGTGGTGGAGGAGAACTGGAGCAAAGGCATGAAGACTGGCGTTTTATAAGTCGTCAGTGTAAAGGGACGGGCATCAGACGAGGGCAGTTCCCACTGGTAGGCGGGATTCCCCAGTGGAAGTAGGTCCTTCCCAAAGAGATTGTTTCGTTGCAGCAGCCGTGAAGAAGGTCCTTGTAATGTCCTCTAACCAAGATTCCATGATGTTGCAGTGTCTGACAATTGTGCAAGAAAGGATATAAAATACCGACAATATGAAAGTTAAGACACATGTGCAACATCTGATAATCATTTATTGTAGACGTTTCGCCATCCAAGTGGCTTTATCAAAACAGATCTAGGACATAATATGAAGACAGTCAACAATATACAAAAGATGAGGTAATCAATCCCTCGCCTTGGAGTTTAGTGTTTCACAGCATCGTGGTGGAGGAGAATCTGAGCAAATGGCAAGAAAGACTGGCGTTATATAGTCGTTCAGTGGAAGGTGACGGGCAGCAGACGAGGGCAGTCACTGTAGGGCGGATTCCCCAGTGGAATAGGTCCTATCCAAAAGATGGGTTTATTGCAGCAGCCGTGAAGAAGGTCCTTGTAGATGTCCTCTGAACCAACATTCCCATGATGTTGCAGTGGGTCTGACAAGTTTGTGCAAGAAAAGGTATAAAATACCGACAATATGAGAGTTAAGACACTTGTGCAACATCTGGTATCTTTATTTGTAGAGACGATTCGCCATCCTGGCTTTAATCAATACAGATTCTAGGGACATAATATGAAACAGTAGAAACTAAACAAAAGATTATGTAATCAGCCCCTCGGCCTTGGAGATTAGTGTTCAACAGCAATCGTGGTGGAGAATCTGGAGCAAAGGCAAGAAGACTGGCGTTATATATCCGTCCAGTGGAAGGGACGGCACAGACGAGGGCAGTCCACTGGAAGGCGGGATTCCCCAGTGGAACATCACAGCATCACTGCAACATCCATGGAATTCTTGTTCAAGGACATCCACAAGATCTTTCTTCACGGCTCTGCAACTAAACCCATCTCTTTTTGGGAAGGACCTACTTCCACTGGGGAATCCCGCCTACCAGTGACTGCCCTCGTCTGCTGGGCCCTGCCCTTCCACTGACGACTATATAAACCCAGTCTTCTGCTTTGCTCCAGATTCTCCTCCACCACGAGGCTGTGAACACTAACTCCAAGGCCGAGGGACTGATTACCTCATCTTTTTGTAATATAGTTCTACTGTCCCTTCATAAATTATGTCCTAGAATCTGTATTGGTAAAGTAGCCCCACTGGATGGCGAAACGTCTACAATAAAGATATCCAGATGTTGCACATGTGTCTTAACTTCATATTGTCGGTATTTTATTACCTTTCTTGCACCAACTTGTCAGACACTGCAACATCATGGAATCTTGGTTTTGCAGAGGACATCCTACAAGACCTTCTTCAACGGCTGACTGCAACTACCCATCTCTTTTGGTAAGGACCCTACTTCCCACTGGGGAACCCGCCTACCACGACTGCCCTCGTCTCTCCCGCCCTTCCACTGGACGACGATATAAACGCCAGTCTTCTTGCCTTTTGCTCCAGATTTCTCCTCCACCACGATGCTGTGAACAATACTCCAAGGCCGAAGGGACTGATTACCTCATCTTTTGTATATAGTTCTACTGTCTTCATATTATGTCCTAGAATCTGTATTGATAAAGCCACTGGAATGTCGAAACGTTCTTACAATAAAGATATCCAGTTTGCACATGTGTCTAACTTTCATATTGTGTATTTATACCTTTTCTTAGCACAACTTGTCCAACACGCAACATCATGGAATCTTGGTTCAGAAGGACATCTACAAGACCTTCTTCACGGCTGCTGCAACTACCCATCTCTTTGGGAAGGACCCTACTCCACTGGGAATCCGCCTACCAGTGACTGCACTCGTCTGCTGCCCGTCCCTTCCACTGACGACTATAAAACGCCAGTATCTTCTTGCCTTGCTCCAGATTCTCCTCCACCCGATGCTGTGAACCTAACTCCAAGGTCCGAGGACTGATACCTCATCTTTTTTATATAGTTCTACTGTCTTCTAATTATGTCGTAGAAATCTGTATGATAAACCACTGGATGGCGAAACTCTACCAATAAAGATATCCAGATTGTTGCACATGTGTCTTAACTTTCCATATTTTCGGTATTTTATACTTTCTTGCACAACTTGTCAGACACTGCAACACATGGAATCTTGGTTTTCAGAGACAACTACAAGGACCTTCTTCACGGCTGCTGCAACTAACCCATCTCTTTGGGGATGGAGGCCTACTTTCCACAGGGGAATCCCGCCTACCAGTGACTGCCCTCGTCTGCAGCCCGTCCCTTCCACTGACGACTATATAAAACGCCAGTCTTCTTGCCCTTTGCTCCAGATTCCTCCTCCATCCACGATGCTGTGAACACTAACTCCAAGGCCGAGGGACTGATTACCTCATCTTTTGAATATAGTTCTACTGTCCTTCATAATATGTCCCTAGAATCTGCATTGATTAAAGCCACTGGATGCGAAACGTCTACAATAAAAGAATATCCAGAAATGTTCACATGTGTCTTAACCTTTCTTATTGTCGGTATTTTATACCTTTCTTGCAACAACTTGTCAGACACTGCAACATCATGTGAATCTTGGTTCAGAGGACATCTACAAGACCTTCTTCACGGCTGGCTGCAACGAACCCATCTCTTTGGGAGTGACCTACTTCCACTGGGAATCCCGCCTACCAGTTAAGGCCCCTCGTCTGCCTGCCCGTCCCCTTCCACTGACGAACTATATAAACGCCAGTCTTCATTGCCTTTGCTAACTCTCAGATTCCCTCCAACCACGATGCTGGAAACACAACTCCAAGGCCGAGGGACTGATTACCTCATCTTTTGTATAATAGTTCTAACTGTATTCATATTAAGCCTAGAATCTGTATGATAAAGCCACTGGATGGCGAAACGTCTACAATATTAAAAAAATGATCCAGATGTTTCAATGTGTCTTAAACTTTCATATTGTCGAATTTTAATACCTTTCTTGCATCCAACTTGTCAGACACGCAACATCATGGAATCTTGGTTCCAGAGGACATCTACCAGACCTTCTTTTCTTCACGGTCTGCTGCAACTACCCATCTCTTTGGGGAAGGACCTACTTCCACTGGGGAATCCCGCCTACCAGTGACTCCCTCGTCCTGCTGCCCGTCCCTTCACACTGACGGGACTATAATAAACGCCAGTCTTCTGCTTTGCTCATAATTCTCCTCCACCACGATGCTGTGAACACTACTCCAAGGCCCGAGGGACTGATTACCTCATCTTTTTGTATATAGTTTCTACTGACTTCATATATTTCCTAGAAATCTGTATTGATAAAGCCACTGGATGGCGAAACGTCTACCAATAAAGATATCCAGATGTGCACAGTGTCATAACTTTCAATTGTCGTATTTTTATACCTTTCTTGCACAACTTGTCCAGACACTGCAACATCAATGGAATCTTGGTTCAGAGGACATCTACAAGGACCCCTTCTTCACGGCTGGGCTGCAACAACCCATCTCTTTTGGGAAGACCACTTCCACTGGGGAACCCGCCTACCAGTGACTGCCCTCGTCTGCTGCCCGTCACCTTCCACTGACGAACTATATAAAACGCCATCCTTCTTGCCTTTGCTTCCAGAATCTCCTCCACACACGATGGCTGTGAACACTAACTCCAAGGCCGAGGACTTGATTACTCAAATCTATTTGTATATAGTTCTACTGTCTTCATATTATGTCCTAAATCCGTATTGAATAAAGCCACTGGATGTGCGAAACGTCTACAATAAAGATATCCAGATGTTGCACATGTGTCTTAACTTTCATATTGTCGGTATTTTATACCTTTCCTTGCACAACTTGTCAGACACTGCAAACATCCATGGAATCTTGGTTCAGAGGACATCTACAAGACCTTCTTCACGGCTGCCTGCAACTCCCCCCTCTTTTTGGGAAGGACCTACTTCCACGGGGGAATCCCCCCCCTCCCAGTGACTGCCCTCGTCGCTGCCCCCTTCCACTGACGACTATTAAACGCCAGTCCCCTTTGCCTTTGCCCAGATTCTCCTCCCCCACGATGCTGTAACACAAACCCCAAAGGCCGGGGACTGATTACCTCATCTTTTGTATAAGTTCCGTTTTCAATTATGTCCTAACTGATGATAAGCCACGGATGGCGAAACACTACAATAAGAATCCATTTCACTTTTGTCTTAACTTTCATATTGTGGGTATTTTTATCCCTTTTTCTTGCACAGATCAGAAGGGGTTATCAAGAATAAAAGCAAGAAAAGGGGTTTAAAAACTAACAAGAAAAGGAAGAAAAATTCTCGGGAATATGAATAAAAAAAAAATTTCAAAAAGGGAAAACAACCCAAAAAGAAGAAATAAAAAACAAAAGGCACAAACCGTGACTGGGGCGAACATAAATAACTCGCACATAAAAAAGAGAACTTTCGACACGTTTCGCCGACTTGGACCATTGAAAAGTCACACTAACCAGAGGTGGAGCAGGACGGCTATATATAGGGAGGAAGAGGTGGTGGTAGTAGTTAGACAAGAATTGTATATAATACCGACAAAGAAATTAAGACACATCACAACACCCGGGCCCCCACGTAGACGTTTCGCCATCCAGCCACCACTGGATGGGGAAACCCACAAAAAAGACAACCAGAAACCCCCACATGGTCTTAATTTCACAAGTTGTGTGTAAAGAAGAAGAGGTAGTAGATTTTGGGATGGGGAAAAAGGGAAAAAGGAAATGGGAAATAGAGTGGGGGAAAAAGGATGACGAGCCAGTCAAATACAAAGGGAAGGGAGCACGCAAGAGAGCTAGATGCCCACAGAGGGAGAGCAACGCACAGAGGGGGTGAAAAGGGGGGGGTGGTGAAATAAATGAAGAAGGAAAAGAAAAAACAGACAGGGGAGAGAAAGACAAAACCCAAGGGGGAAAAGGGGAAAAAGGGAAAAGGGGAAAGGGAAAAAGAAAAAGAAAAAGAAAAATGAGGATTCAGGTTAAGTCACAGGTGTTCTGAAGTTTGGAGCATTTTACAATGTAGTGGGGGAGGAAGGCATCTACAGAGACGAAGCCAGGGCTTCTCTGTGATCCTCAGTTCCTTCCAGCAGAAATTTCCACTCTTCATAATTCATTCTCCCGTCTTGGCTACCCTTCCCATTTCATAGACTCTGCCCTCTCACGTGCTAAACGCAATTTCTTCTCTCCCAAACTCTCTACTCATGGGAACTCTTCTATCCTCTGCCTTCCCTATATTTCCGGTCTTTCTAATCTCAACAATTCTCTCCGTCCCTTAGACATCAAGCTTACCTTCCGCCAGACTAACACTCTTCGCACTAATCTCGTTCATACCTCTCCTCCCTCTACAGATGTTCCTGGTGTCTACTCTATTTCTTGCTCCTGTCCTCTTCAATACTTCGGAGAAACTGGTCGATCTGTTTCTGACAGACTTAGGGAGCACAAAAATAGTGTTAGGCTTGCCGACACTAACAATGCCCTTTTCTGTCACGTCAGAAATCATAGCCATCCTATTGACTGGTCTTCTGCTAAAACTGTCTTCCCTACTTCCAACTCGAACAGTCGCCGTCTAGTTGAATCCTCTCTAATACACAACTTTCCTTGTATGAACCTTAGCCCTGGCTTCGTCTCTGTAGATGCCTTCCTCTCCCACTACATTGTAAAATGCTCCAAACTTCAGAACACCCGTGACTTAACCTGAATCCTCATTTTTTCTTTTTCTTTTTCTTCTTCCTCTTCCCCTTTCCTCTTTCCTTTTCTCCTCTGGGTTGTCTTTCTCTCTCCTGTCTCGTGTTTCTGTTCCTTTATTTTATTTCACCACTTCCCCTTTCACGCACCTCTGTGCGCTTGCTCTCCCTCTGTGGGCATCTAGCTCTCTTGCAGTGCTCCCCTTCCTTTGTTTTTGACTGGCTCGTCATCCTTATTTCCCACTTCTACCACTACCACTACTACTACCTCTTCTTCTTCTACTACTACTACAACTACTGATGAAATTAAGACACATGTGCGGCGTCTGGTTGTCTTTGTTGTGGACGTTTCGTCATCCAGTGGCTGGCTGGATGGCGAAACGACTACGATGGGGATGCCCGGGTGTTGTGCATGTGTCTTAATTTCATCTTGTCGGTATTATATACAATTCTTGTACTACTACTACTACTACCACCACCTCTTCCTGCCTATATATAGCCGTCCTGCTCCACCTCTGGTTAGTGTGACTTTGTCAATGGTCCAAGTCGGACCGAAACGTCGTCGTAAGCTTCTCTCTTTTATGTGCGGGTTATTTGTGTATGAAGAAATAAACTACTACCGTAAGAATAAGAATAATTTGACCGAAATTAAAAAATAAGATGTTATGAATAAGATGCCAGTTATCAAGAATAAGAAGTAAATTATTGGACTAAGAAGTAAACTACAAAGATAAGTAAACCACTAAGTAAACTATCAAGAATAAGATGTAAATTCTTAAGAATACTAGTCAAACCATAGGACTGAGAAGTAAACTACGAATGAACGTAAACTGTTAAGAGTAAGAAACTATCATGAATAAGAAGACTATCAAGAATACGAAGTAAATTATTAAGAATATAACTCAGACTACGAAGGACTTCCAGGAATAAGCAAAATTCCAAGTAAAGGAAGTAAACAGACAGTATTGAGAAGTAAACTGTCAAGAATAATTGGTTAACTGAAAAGAAAGAAAAGTAAACTACCAAGAATCAAGAAAAGTAAGCTACCAAGAATCAGGAAAAGTAAACTACCAAGAATCACGAAAAGTAAACTACCAAGAATCACGAAAAGTAAACTACCAAGAATCACGAAAAGTAAACTACCAAGAATCACGAAAAGTAAACTACCAAGAATCACGAAAAGTAAACTACCAAGAATCACGAAAAGTAAACTACCAAGAATCACGAAAAGTAAACTACCAAGAATCAAGAAAGGTAAGCTACCAAGAATCGAGAAAGGTAAGCTACCAAGAATCAGGAAAAGTAAACTACCAAGAATCACGAAAAGTAAACTACCAAGAATCAAGAAAAGTAAACTACCAAGAATCACGAAAAGTAAACTACCAAGAATCACAAAAAGTAAACTACCAAGAATCAAGAAAAGTAAACTACCAAGAATCACGAAAAGTAAACTACCAAGAATCAAGAAAAGTAAACTACCAAGAATCACGAAAAGTAAACTACCAAGAATCAAGAAAGGTAAGCTACCAAGAATCAGGAAAAGTAAACTACAAAGAATCAAGAAAAGTAAACTACCAAGAATCACGAAAAGTAAACTACCAAGAATCAAGAAAAGTAAACTACCAAGAATCACGAAAAGTAAACTACCAAGAATCACAAAAAGTAAACTACCAAGAATCAAGAAAAGTAAATACCAAGAATCACGAAAAGTAAACTACCAAGAATCAAGAAAAGTAAACTACCAAGAATCACGAAAAGTAAACTACCAAGAAACAAGAAAGGTAAGCTACCAAGAATCAGGAAAAGTAAACTACAAAGAATCAAGAAAAGTAAACTACCAAGAATCACGAAAAGTAAACTACCAAGAATCAAGAAAAGTAAACTACCAAGAATCATGAAAAGTAAACTACCAAGAATCACGAAAAGTAAACTACCAAGAATCAAGAAAAGTAAACTACCAAGAATCACGAAAAGTAAACTACCAAGAATCAAGAAAGGTAAGCTACCAAGAATCAGGAAAAGTAAACTACCAAGAATCAAGAAAAGTAAACTACAAAGAATCATGAAAAGTAAACTACCAAGAATCAAGAAAAGTAAACTACCAAGAATCAAGAAAAGTAAACTACCAAGAATCAAGAAATGTAAACTACCAAGACTAAGGAGGAAATTACCATGAATATGACGTAAACAACCACGTAGGAGATGTAAACTATTAAGGAAAATAGGTTCACTAGCAAGACTGAGAAACAGAGAACCAGTTATAAATATAATACAAAGAGTAAGAAGCCACCAATAATAAGAAGTAAACTAGAAAAAATACTAAGTAAACTACGAAATTAAAGAAGTAGACAACTGTAAGGAACAGAATTAAACTACCAAGAGTAAGACGTAAACTGCAAAGGTTGAGAATTAAAGTACTATGTAAACCAATAATAATGGAAGTAAGCTTCCATTAATAATAAGTAAATTAAGAATAATAAGCTGTTACGAATAGGTAAACTACCAAGAATGTGAAATAAACTTCCGGGCGTAAGAATTACACTATAAGAATGAGAGGTAAACTATCAAGAAAGAAAAGTAAACTAGCAAGAATAGGATGTAGAACTAGTAAGAAAAGAGGCAAGCATTTTATTTTTGATCATTTAAGGAAATAGGTAAACTATCAAGAATGAGAACTAAACTAACAGGAATTAATTCTTAATTACCAAGACTGAAAAGTAAGCTACCAAGAATAATGAGTAAAACTACCAAAATAAGTAAACTACTAAAAATAAGTTAATCTTCATGATTGAGATGTGAACTATGAACAATAAGAAATGAACTTTTAAAAATAAGAAGAAAACTACTACATAAAAACAACTTATATAAGTGTTAAGTAAAAAGACGAGTAAGATGTGAACTGTCAAAAACTATTAATTATTATAATGAAATAAAAACGAGAGTGAAAAGAAAAACACGAACGCAAATTGTCACCAAAGTGAAGATATAACTTCCAAGGTGAATTCTAGTAGAGGGTGTTTATAATTGCCCAAGTAAAGTGTTATCAGAGAGGGGAGAGAATTACGACCGTGAACTGCAAAGAGTGACACAAGCCCCTGGGATGGAGGAGTACTAGTAAGGTTCTCCCTCAGCTTGAAGACCGTGAACTGCAAAGAGAGTGACATAAGCCCCCAGGATGGAGGGGGGAAGATTCTCCCTCAGCTTAAAGACCGTAAACTGCAAAGAGAGTGACATAAGCCCCCAGGATAGAGGAGAGTAAGGTTCTCCCTCAGCTTGTAGACCACCTACGCTTCTCAGTACTTAAGTTTGGAGTAGAAATTAGTTTTTGGTGTTGCGTTGTTGGTATTGGGGACCGGGAACATGCCAACCCCTCCTGCCTCCAACCTTTATTAAGTCTTATTAAGGTCCTGTCCAAAGTTAAACGAGGATACAAAAAAAAGTTATTACATTTTTGTGCGTAGTAGACTCTTCTGGGGAGACATACGGGTATAGAAAACGGAGAATCTGTATTGGTTTCTGAAGAGTTCGAGGACCTCAACAATTTAAATTAAATTTCGATGTATGTAAAGCAGCTGTACCTACATGTGTATATATATATATATATAATATATGCTTAACAATTCGCAAACGGGCGAAATTATTTACAAACATTTTTTTTTATTCGCCGATATTCTACATTGTCTCTACGTCCACAGCAGGACTCGAACCTGCTAACTCTGTATCAGAGTCCACAGTACTTTACCACGGAGCTAGACCCAAGATAAGTATGGGCGCTTAGCGACTACTGTGGACTCTGATACAGAGTTAGCAGGTTCGAGTCCTGCTGTGGACGTAGAGACAATGTTTATATATATATATATATATATATATATATATATATATATATATATATATATATATATATATATATATATATATATATATATATTATTGTAACCACGAACGAGTGGTATAGATCAATAACAACACTGCACTAGCCAAGGATTCAAACCCATGTTCTACTGGCCCGCCTCATGGTGAGCCAGAACCACATGATGCCTTAACCCACAGGACCATCCAATCCTACAAAGATGGAGCAGCCATCATAAGACATTCGGTGTTGTGGGAGCTTCTAGGCTAATTTTCATTCTCATCACTGTGTGGTGTACTAGTCCACGAGCAGCATATATATACTATTGTATCCACGACTGAGTGGTATTGATCAATAACATATCTATATCTATATATATATGCAATAAGATCACAGTAAACAGGTGATTTTAGAATATGCAAAACAACCACTCTGAAAGAATAGAGAAATTCCAAGCGCTTTCGTGACTACTCACATTATCAAGGAACTATGAAAGTAAAGCATCCAAGGAAGCTATATAAGGGGTCTGGCCGGCACCTCACTATCAGATCCCACAACGGTTTAAACACCTGACGCGCGCCGACCCAACTTGGATAGGTCCTTGACACAACTCACCTCACAAACTATTCTACCCAAGAAATAAGAAATTTTAAAGATTATTTGTCCAGTGTATTATTAAATTCTTCCCAAATTCTATTAATTATAAATGGATCTAATTTATATAAACCAAAGGAAATATTCATATTATTGTCAAAACTGCTTTTTATGAAACAAGATTCAATTATATTCTGTCGACCATGGACTTGCTTGATACTACTTTCTCAACTTTTTGAAAATCAATTGGATGGTTAAAATCTCTTACATGAATAAATAGAGCATTGGAATCTTGTCCAGTTCTAATGCTATATTTATGTTGTTTTAATCTTAGTTCGAGATTTTTACCAGTTTGACCGTAATAAACTTTATCGCAAATTTTACAAGGAATCTTATAGACACATCCATCAGCATTTTGGGGGGAATTCTTTATCAAAAGTTTTTTTACTGTATCAAGATTTTTGAATACAACTTTAATATTAAAAGTCTTAAGAAGAGAAGGCATATCAACCAAGTTTTCATGGTAAGGGAGAACCAACATATTTTTAGTTGAATAAGGCTGGTTGTCCCTTTTTGGATTGTAAAAAGTATTTCGAAACGTTTCGCCTACACAGTAGGCTTCTTCAGTCGAGTACAGAAAAGTTGATAGAAGCCCATCTTCAAATGCTTCCCAAGCAATAACCTTTGGTTAACATAATTTACTCATAGTTAGACATTGACATCAGACATCGCTTATCAGTCATCCAGGCACTGCTTACTCACGATGCATTACTCTAACAGAGTAAAGATCAAACCAGCGAGTGGTATAACCAATGAGTCGTCCAAACTAGCACTTGCAGCTGTCGTTAGTGGCAGGCTGCAAGTCAAATGTAATGCGATTTTATCGCTCAAAGAGGCCTTTGTTGTCGTCTGTACAGACGACACAGAGGCTGAGAAACTACTTACCACCACTGCTACTACCACTCTACGAGACCAGGGATTTCTTGTCTTGACTTCCCCAGCACTGAGGGCCAGGAGAACTGTGTTCCTCAAGCGACTCGACAACCTTATCACTGTACAGGCCACTGAAGAAATCAAGTCATCTATCGAAGCAAAGAACCCTTGGGCCAAGGTGGACTTCATTACTAAAATACCTAATGCTTCATCCATGCTGAAGGTCACCTTCAGTGACGTCAACATGGCAGCCAGAGCTCTCGCTGAAGGCTATTCACTATTTCCACATCAACCCAGCCTTCATCGAAGCAGAGAAATTCCAACATATCTCACAGTGCTATAATTGTTACTCATACTTACACACCACAAATGATTGTCCTACCAAGGACAAGAAGTTCTGCTCCACCTGTGGCCGTGAGGGTCATGACTTCAAGAATTGCACTACTGCTTCACCACCTAAATGCTTGAACTGCAAGAATGACCACCATACTCTTGCTGCCAGGTGCCCTACCAGAAGAGACATACTCAAGAAACAACAACAACAAAAGAAACCCAACCCACAAGCAACCACATATTCTGCTATCGCCAAGCTTCAAGCAGACACTACCAAGATACTACATGCCACGAAAGCTGCTCCCACCACTTCCCTGCCAGCACCTACTGCCGACTAAACCAAGATTCTTTGTTGCATTATGTATGCTCATGTACAGAATGCAGCTGAGCCTGGTTCCTTCAACACCACCATCAATGAACTTTTCAAACTAAATAATATGCCTGGCCTCACATTCCCTGCATCACCACCTTCCACTGAGATCCTAAAATCTACTGCAAATATTACCAGCATCACCGCTGCTCCACCGCTGTCACAACCTCCACTAGGACACAGAGATGGACCAATCAGAGACCTCTGAGACGTCGGCAAAAACCACCAATGAGAGTCCACTACCGCTTTCATCCACTGCTAGAGCAACTGACCAGTCGGAAATCTCGCCTTCACCAGTTCAGCCACCAGCCAAGAAAGCAAAAACACAAGACACTGCGGATGCACCTCACGGTGCCACTGTCACTGACACTGCTGCACCACAACAAGTCCGATATCTGAAGGGTGTGTACTTCTACACAACCAAGGAGTATAAGAACACAATGCTGTCTTCAGAAATCCATCATCACCTCCAGGACGGAACAGTCAAGTATACCTACGACCAAACTGCTACATACACCACTGCAGACATGACCAGACTACTCACTGCCAACACCCAACACCTTGTGGAAGTCAAGTACACCTCAAAGAGGAAATTCAGGATGCTTCAGAATAGGGACCTTGAAGACGGTACCCTCGTCTAGCACGACTATCCATGACCACTCACCCAGCACTTTGCTGTCCGCTAAAGCTGGGGTGTGGCTCCAATCAACCCTGTAACTGCTGCCTCTGCCCGACTGCGCTTCTCTTTGGGGAAGTCAGTGCAAGATAGAAGAAGACGACATCCTCCAACCAGAGGGCCAAGAAAGAAGAAAGATGATTATCGTCACCCCCCACCCGGGGGGCCACTGCCGGGTCACCATCTGGAGAAGACCTGGGCCAGAAGGACCTGCGAATCAACATGAATGAAAATGAACACCAACACACGACACTCCACACAGGAGAGCACAGCGCTAGCACAATCGACACCATGCATTGCCCTTCTAGGGCATGGTTGGTGCCAGAGCCCGAGTATGTACCTTACAAGATGAGGGGGGTACTTGTGCCTCCTCCCATGGGAGACTTAGGTCTCAGACACTCCCTAGACAGGGAGCCAGTGCCGGGCCACCACTTGGAAGGGCCCAGGCCGGGAAAATACCGGCGAATCTTTAACAACTACAACTTTACTTTCATAGTTCCTTGATAATGTGAGTAGTCACGAAAGCGCTTGGAATTTCTCTATTCTTTCAGAGTGGTTGTTTTGTATATATATATATATATATATATATATATATATATATATATATATATATATATATATATATATATATATATTATTGCAACCCCTGAATGGGTCACAATGTATATAATGTATATTACCAGTTCATATAATTTTATATTGCTTATATTTGCGATATTAGATAAATCGTAAATATATTGCTTTATATTATTATTTGACTTAGTTATATTATTAGGTAGGATGTAACATTTATATATTATTCAGTGCTCATAGTTCGAGTGTTAAGTAGCTGACAGCATTGTCTAACAATCGCTCAGCTTGTTTCCCTGCCGGCTTCTCTGTGTTGCTGGGCAGCGGCAGTCCACGGAGTCACGTGATCAAGGTGGGCTGATCACATCTCACCAGGAGGGAGAGTCTAGCTGGCCTGCGCTAACTATTGTCTGTTTGACGTGCCTTCCAACAAGACGGCCTCTCCAACTCTCCCTTGATGGCCCTCGTTGAAAGATCGTCTCTGTCACTTTCTTGTTGTTGGTTCTGTGTAACTGTTCACAGAACAAGGTCTAGACTTAGTGATTTTCGACGTTGTACTGAGGTTGTTTGTCGCTTAGACACTGAGAAACTCAGGTCCTGAGCTGTAGCTTCTGACCTAATTTGTACTGGTATCTGTGTACTGTCACAGTCGGGGATTTTCTAATGCTGAACTTAGATTCAGTAGTATGGGAGTTTTGTGACTTTTGTGGAGGATTTGCAGATGGTCCCTACTTAGTGTCTTTATATTATCTCCTTGTTCCTGATTCTGTGTTGCTGTTGCTTGTTATATTGCTGTTCGGCTTATCAGTCGTTTTATTGTTCAAGCAAGCTGTTCTGATTGCCAGGTTGGTCAAGAAGTTAGTTTATGTGAGGACTTTTAGTCAGTCACTGGTTAAGTCTAGTCTAAAGACATAGCGAACTACTTAGAGCACTTACACACATACACACAAACGTACTTGTATATATTTGTATTATGTTATTAAATGCTAACAATGTACCAGACGGTACTTAAAAGCCATAAAGATGTGATATGTGCCTTCAGCACAATACTACTGTACACGAGAGAAGTGGTTATTTTTATTATTTTTATTTACTTTGATCTTATAAGCCTAGACAACTTTATTGTTATTAATAAACTTATTAAATTTTAATTACTTTAGTTAGTAGCCTACCAGTTGTAATCCTGAAGCACTATTGAATCTTACTAAATTCTAATGGATAATTGGACCAGGATATTGACTTGTTACAAAAACCCAGTAACAGACTGGATGCTAGAAGGGCAGTCCTTTCTAGTATTCACTGGAGATCTCTATGCTTATTAGGTATCGCGTTTTTTAACATATATATATATATATATATATATATATATATATATATATATTATATATATATATATATATATATATATATATACATGTCGTGCCGAATAGGCAGAACTTGCGATCTTGGCTTAAATAGCAACGCTCATCATGCCATATAGGACAAGCGAAAATTTGTGTATGTAATAATTTCGCCAAAATCATTCTAAACCTAAAGAAAAAAATATATTTCACTATGTTTGTTTAGTATTAAATTATTGTAAACAAATCTAAAATGTATTTAGCTGGGTTAGGATAAAATAAATTGTTCTTCTTATAATAAGGTTAGGTAAGTTTTCTAAGATTCTTTTGGAGCAAAATTAAAATTTTTTACATTAACATTAATGAAAAAATATATCTTCAAACGCATAAGAGAAAATTTTAGAAAGGACTTAGTTTTAAATGAGTTCTTGCTAACTGACCAGTTTTACATATTCGGCACGACATATAATATATATATTATATATATATATATATATATATATATATATATATATATATATATATATATATATATATATATATATATATATATAGCTAGTTTTCTGTTCCAGCGGCTCAGTGCGGCTGTTCAAAGGGGTAATGCCTGCTTTATTTTGGGCACACGCCCCAGCTCTGAGGAGCTGGTTGAGATTTTCGCCTTGTAATCGGTGATACACACGTAACAACATGTACCTTATATGCCACCTTTATATCAACAATGTTTCTCTTGAATCTTCTGTACCATATTATGTAATAAAATATTCCTATTGGTAAAAAAAAATATATGAAAAGATGGGGTGGTAGTGGAAGTGGAATATTCAAACGGCTTCAGGAAGAAATCCAAATATTCTTCCTTGAAGCCTTTTTATCCACTTCTCCGAGGTTATGGGTCCCACAATTTACACCAGAGGTGGACCCCATTCTATATTAATAAATAATATATATATATATATATATATATATATATATATATATATATATATATATATATATATATATATATATATATATATATAGTTAGTTAGTTAGTGTGTGTGTGTGTGTGTGTCGTGGTGAATAGGTAAAACTGGTCAATTAGCAAGAACTCATTTAAAATTAAGTCCTTTCTAAGAAAATTCCGCTTATACGTTTACAGATATATATTTTTTTCATTTATGTTAATGTAAAAATTGATAATTGTGTGCCTAAAGAATCTTAGAAAACTTACCTAATCTAATTGTAACAAGCTCAATTTAAGTTACCCTAATCCAACTAAATGTATTTTAGATAAGTTATTTAATATTAAGCAAACACAATGAAATATATTTTTTTCGTTAGGTTCAGAATGATTTTTGCAAAACTACTGCATGCACAAATTTTTCCTTGCCTTATTCGGCAAGAAGAGCGTAACTATTTAAGCCAAAATCGCAAGTTTTACCTGTTCAGCAGGATATATATATATCAATGAAATCACGAAACAAGTGATTTTGAATCATTTTCCAAAATTTGGCAGGCCAGGGCTCGAGCCCACGACACACTGTCCCGCCTCAAGGGACAACACAACGTACATGTCATCTTACAACTGAGCCAGCGATCCTACAAAGATCACACATCCAACAGAGCTAGATTGAAGCTTGTCCTGTCTATCTCTTCTCGGCAGTGTCTTCTCTGGGTGTGTTAAAGATGTTTAATGCCCGTCGTCTGCAGTCTCTAATAAAGTGACGAGGATAGTGAAGTTTAGAAAATACTTGTTCAATAAGAGAGTATTCTTGTTCAAGGAACTCACTGCTGCAGATTCTAAGTGCACGCAGGAAAAATCCTGGCTAAAATTACGTGGTGTAATTTTAGGCTTTTAACTTCATGCACTTAGATTCTGCAGCAGTGAGTTCCTTGAGGAAGAATACTCTCTTATTGAACAAGCATTTTCTAAACTTCACTATCCTCGTCACTTTATTAGATACTGTAGACGACGGGCATCAAACATCTTTAACACACCCAGAGAAGACACTGCCGAGAAGAGATACATAGTCCTCCCCACCAACTCCATTGGCAAACATGTTTCCAAGTATCTGCCTTCACATCAACCACCATCAAAGGCATTACCAATAACAGACAGAAAAAGCTTCAATCCTCTTCAGGGGTATACACAATCCCATGTAATGATTCCACAAATTATACGTCGGCGAAACATCCAGAGACCTCCAAACACGTATTTCAGAACACCAGCACGCAGGCAGATCGGACGATCTAAGGAATGCCTGTGTTCAACACCGAAATTCACACAACCATTTAATTAACTACAGAAACGCAAGACTTATCGCCAGAGAAGACAACACTCAATACCGAAGAATCCTGGAATCATCACTTATCTGTACATCCAACAACTTCAACCAGAACAACGGCTTCTGTAACATAGCTGAACCTCTTGCCAAAAAACTTCTTCATCGCTATCCCACATAAGAACATAAGAATCGAGGAACACTGGAGAAGGTCTACTCATATATTTTTAAAAGCTACCCAAGTTTTTAGACTCTATCACTCTACTCGGAAGATTGTCACATGCAGCTTTCTCCACCTGACCCAGCATGCTCATCCTATAAATACTCACGTATGTTTCACTCAGACCTGTTTGTGACTTGATAAAGCCCACTGCGTCGGCGAAGCTTTGTCAATAAAGTATCACATTATACTGCTTAAGTGTTTATGTTTCCATTGTGTCGGTATTTTATACCATTTATTTCCAAGTCAGCTGTATAACCGCATGATGAATTACGATTTTCTGACTGCTAGGATTTTGGAACTAAGTACTCATCCTTACTGACCGTATTCTAAAGAGGCTGCGGGATCCTGGCATGAACTTCCATGATGCTGCCCTGGTTTTGAAAGCCCTCGAAGATCATTTTGATAATGAAAGAGAAGTGTTAGTCTGTGAGTTACTCGAAGAAAAACTCTGTCTCTGTCAAGAATGGAATATTAAAGTTGAACGACGTCATCAGAGACGAAATAAACTAATGTCTGATGAGAACTCGAGAGACGCTGGGTTAACCAAGGACGAAATGGAAAGAGTCATGAAGGGAACACTCGACCATCTTCACGGAGAAATGGATGAAAGTTTCGCTCGTTTGCACGACACTGATGTTGAGGGACTGTTACTGCGCCGACAGTAACGACCTAAAGAAGTGCGAAAATTTGGGCGAGTTGTACAGATCTGATATTGATGGACAGTAACTATATGAAGAAATTTGAGATTGCAGAATGTTGCTATCAAGACCTGAAGAGCTTCTCGAGTTTATTGTTCAGTATGGAGATGAGAATAACAATTTTCACATTGTTATTCAGATAATGCTAACCATCGCAGTTTCCATCGCCAGTTGTGAGAGATCATTCACCAAATTAAAAATAATACTTTCGTATTTCAGAGCCTCTATGTGTCAAGGCAGACTCTGTGATCTTGTTCTGCTAAGTGTAGAAAAGAAACTGAAAAAAAAAAATGAATTTGAGCACATTATAGACCAATTTGCTTCAGTGAAAACAAGGAAGGTGCAGTTGTAATTTTCCTGTAGTGCCATTATTTAATTAAAAGATTAACAAGCTTGACTTGCATTTTTTAGCTGATTTTAAGTTAAAGTTATCTAAAAGGTGGGTGTGAGATGTTTGGACAGGGCGCAATTTCAATGCATGCTATAGGCGCTATTTTCTGTAGTAATGCCCCTGACTGTGGATGGTGTTCTGTTTTCCAGGGAACCTCTTAAGTCAACATTAGTACAATATTTTTTAACAAATGGAATGAAACTAGCTTATAAATAAAATATTAATTTTTAAACGAGTGGACCGGTAAGCCAGCAGAAGACTTCCGTCAGACGACCAAAAGCTTGAGTGACCAAGACCCGCTGCGTCTGTCAGGAAGCACTTGTCCTGTGTCCTGACGACTCTTACCTAACCTAACTCAACTACCATATACAAGTGTAGCCTTTTGAATAAGTTTCTTTTCAAGTTCTATAATTTATTGGAAATGAAAACCACCTTGTGTTCCGAACTATCAAAATGCCTCCCAAGGAAATTCAGAAAATGGCTGGTCCTACGTGTTTCAAGCTGACCGATAATCTCACTCTTTTCCTCATGCCTGGGACAAAACGCCTTTCACTCGAACTGTCCGGTAATATAACCCTAGTCCAAGAACTGAAGGAGAGAGTGAAGGAGCGAAACGTAATGACAGATGGCAGAGGGAAGACATGATAACGACATACAAATGCTAAAAAAAAGATGATAGGGTGGACAGACACAGGCTGTTCGAAAGCCGGGAAACAGGCAGATGAGGGCAGTGATGAACATTAAAACCACACAAATCACAGGGACGTTAGGATATGTTTCTTCAAACTAAGAGTGGTCAGGAAGTGGAATGGCCCAGACAGCGAAGTGGAAGAGGCAGGATATATTATTTTAAGAAACGATGTGTCTAGTTCCACAACGCCAGGAGATAATGAGCCCTGCACTGACCAATTGAGGGAAGGGGCCAGGAGCTGATCAAGCCTACCCTTGCAATCACAAACAATGAAGTAAAAACTGGTGAACGCGCGCGCACATATTACGCGCACGCACACACACCCACTGTTGTACAGACACATCAGGAGTCAAGGACCAGGTAATCAGGCTGAGGAAAGAAGGTGGGGAGCCCACAAGAAATGACCAAGATTTAAGGAAATATTTAGAGTGGAAACAGAAAGGGCTCTGGGAAGACAGAACAGAGGGGTACACCAACAAAGGATATACCGACAAGTGTTGGTCGGTATGTCCAGGTCTACATGCAAACAAGGCAGCCAGAAAGCTTACAGCACTTCGCCGTATATCGCATCTGCTTGACAGTAGGGGTTGCAAGATTTTGTACGAGGCACAAGTACGCTTACACCTTGAGTATGCTCCACTTTCTTGGTTTGCCTGCCCCCCTTTTCATCTGCAACTGCTTGGCAGAGTAGAGAACAGAGCAGAGAGACCTGGACAGGCTGGACGAGTGGTTCAGCAACTGGCTCCTAGAATTTAACCCCGCCAAATGCAAAGTCATGAAGATCGGGGAAGGGCAAAGAAGACCGCAGACAGAGTATAGGCTGTGTGGCCAAAGACTGCAAACCTCACTCAAGGAAAAACATCTTAGGGTGAGTATAATACCGAGCACATCTGAAGTGCACATCAACCAGATAACTTCTGAAGCATATGAGCACCTGGCAAACATGAGAATAGTGTTCTGATACCTCAGTAAAGAAGCGTTCAAGACCGTGTACGTCGGCCCATAGTGTAGTATGCACCACCAGTTTGGAACCCTCACCTAGTAAAGCACGTCAAGAAATTAGAGGAAGTGCCAGGACCTAGTGGCAATCATTGAAGAGGCGGTGCCAGGAGCTATGACTCGACCCCTGTAACAAAATATAAGTGAGTGCACACATGCAGAAGCATGACCAAGCCACCAAGAGTTACAGGGAAAAAATAAGGAAGACAAACAGTACCCAAAGACACAGAGGGAAAGGGCATGGGAGGAGGAGGAGAGAGAGGTCAGTCTTTATTCATGGGCTTCAGGAGCGAAGGGAGGACACACAATGAAAACCAGGAGAAAGAAAAACAAGAGATTGAGAACATCATCAGAGAAATAAATGAGGAGGACATGACAGATAATAAATTTTCAGAGAATAGGGAGATATATGAAGGGAAGAAATCGGCCAGTCAAACTGATTTTCACGACAAACGGTGCAGAACAAGATCCTGCAAGAGAATCCATGGCTGAAGGAATTATCAATATAGAAAAGGGTGTTCCTAGACAGCAACAGAACAAGAACAGAATGACAACAGCTGAGGGAAAGGACACAGAAACGAAAGGGGCTAGAAAGAAAGGAAAGGATAGTCAGCAGAGGACAACCAGAGCTGGACAGAGCAACAAGCACATACACACATAGAACCACCCTCAGAACCCCACAGCCACACATGCTATCCCAATACAAACCACAATCCACACTCACAGCCCCCACCCCACACTATGCAGTAGAATCCCACAGCACACTGCCAGGTCCCCCATCCCCCAACCCCCACAAATTCCCCAAAAACACAGTGTTGGAGAGGAAACTTAAGGTATGGTACACCTACGCTGATGGAATAACGAATAAGTGGGATGAGTGGCATGAAAGAATCAAAGAGGCATCGCCGGACATCACAGCTGTCACAGAAGCCAAGCTCACCAGAATGATAGCAGATGCCATCTTTCCAATGGGATATCAGATCCTGAGGAAAGACAGAAGAAACAGAGAGGGTGGAAGAGAGGAACTGCTCATCAAAAACCAATGGGATTTTGAGGAGCCGAAGAGAGGAGAAGGAAGAAACTACATAATTAGAACACTTCAGTCTGGAGGTCCCAAGGTAGTAATTGCAGTGATATATAACCCACCACTGAATAGCAGGAGACCAAGGCCAGAGTATGATGAGAGAAACAGAGCAATAGTTGACACACTGGCTGAAGTGGCCAGAAGGGCTCAAGGGAGCAGGGCAAAGCTACTAATTGTGAGTGACTTCAGTCACAAAGAACTTGACTGGGAAAACCTGGAGCCAAATGGGGCCCAGAAATGTGAAGGGTTAAGATGATGGAGGTGGTACTGGAAAACCTCATGTACCAACACATAAGGGACACTACCAGAGAGAGAGGAGAGGACGAACCAGCAAGACTGGACCTAGTATTCACCTTGAGTAGTGCAGATACTGAGGGCATCACATACGAAAGACCCTCAGGACCAGTGACCACGTGGTTCTGAGCTTCGAATACATAATAGTTACAAATGGAGAGGAAAACAGGAAGGGCAGGACGATAGAAGCCAAACTACAAGAGAGGGAACTACACAGGCATGAAGAATTTCCTGCATGAGGTTCAGTGGGACAGAGAACTGGCAGGGAGATCAGTAAATGAATGATGGAATATGTGACAACAATATGCGCAGAAGCTATGAAGAAGCTTGTACCCAAGGGTAACAGAAATAACGAGAAGACCATGATGAGCCCTTGGTTCACCCAAAGGTGTAGCGAGGCAAAGGACCCAGGAGAATAAGGAGAGCAGTCATAGAGCCAGAAATGAATATGCTCAAGTAAGGAGGGAGGCCCAGCGACAATATAAAAATGGCATAGCAACGAAAGCCAGATCCAACCCAAAGCTGTTGTACAGCTACATCAGAAGGAAAACAGCAGTCAAGAACCAAGTAACCAGGCTGAGGAAGGAAGGAGGGAAGATCACATGAAACGACCGAGAAGTATGTGAGTATCTCAACATGAGATTCAAAGAAGTATTCACAGAGGAGACAGAAGGAACTCCAGAAAGATGGAGAGGTGGGGTACACCATCAAGTGTTGGGCACAATACAACAGAGGAGGAGGTGAAGAGGCTGCTAAGTGAGCTAGATTCCTCAAAGGCGATGGGGTCGGATAACATCTCTCCGTGGGTCCTGAGAGAGGGAGCAGAGGCACTCTGTGTACCACTAACAATAATCTTTAACACATCTATCGAAATAGGGCGACTACCTGAGGTATGGAAGATAGCAAATGTAGTCCCAGTTTTTTTAAAAAAAGGAGACAGAAACGAAGCATTAAACTGCAGACCAGTGTCGCTGATATGCATACTATGCAAAGACATGGAGAAGATTATCAGAAGAGTGGCGGAACACCTAGAAAGGAATGAGTTAATGATCGACAACCAGGAGTGTTTCAGGGACGGGAAATCATGTGTCACAAACCTACTGTAGTTCTATGTCAGGGTGACAGCAGTAAGACAAGGGAGGGGTGGGTAGATTGCATTTTCTTGAACTGTAAGAAGGCTTTTGACACAGTTCCACACAAGAGATTAGTGCAGTATCTGACAGGAAGACATCTCCGAGTGATTGTACGTGACGAGGTGTCAGAGTGGGCGCCTCTGATGAGCGGGGTTCCACATAGGTCAGTCCTACGACCAGTGTTGTTTCTGATATATGTGAATGACGTGACGGAAGGAATAGACTCAGAAGTGTCCCTGTTTGCAGAAGATGTGAAATTAATGAGAAGAATACAATCGGAGGAGGACCAGGCAGGACTACAAAGGGATCTGGAGAGGCTGCAGGCCTAGTGCAGAAACTGGCTCCTTGTGTTCAACCCCATCAAGTGCAAAGTCATGAAGATTGCGGAAGGGCAAAGAAGACTGCAGACGGAGTACAGTGTAGGGGGACAGAGACTACAGACCTCACTCAAAGAAAAGGATCATGGGGTGAGTATAACACCGAGCATACCTAAGAATAGCATTCCGACATCTCAATGAGGAATCGTTCAGGACCTTGTACACCGTGTACGTCAGGCGCCTATGTTGGAATATGCAACACCAGTTTGAAACACACACCTAGCCAAGCACGTAAGAAAATTAGAGAAAGTGCAAAGGTTTGCAACGAGACTAGTCTCAGAGCTAAAGGGCATGTTCTACGAGGAAAGGTTAAGGGAAATTGACTTGACAACACTGAAGAACAGGAGAGAGAGAGGGGATATGATAACGACATATAAAATACTGAGAGGAATCGACAATGTAGACAGAGACAGGATGTTCTAGAGATGGGACACAGCAACAAGGAGGCACAGTGGTAGTTGAAGACTCGGATGAATCATAGGGATGTTAGGAAGTATTTCTTCAGTCACAGAGTTGTTAGGAAGTGAAATAGTCTGGAAAGTGACGTAGTTGAGTCAGGATCCATACAAAGCTTTAAGAAGAGGTATGATGAAGCTCATAGAGCAGGGAGAGTTATCCAGTAGCGACCAGTGAAGAGGCGGGACCAGGAGCTTGAGCTCTACCCCTGCAACCTCAACTAGGTGAGTACACACACACACACACACACAACACACACCACACACACACACACACACACAAAAAAAAAAAAAAAAAAAAAAAAAAAAAAAGACCGAGAATTATGTCAGGAGTTCAACACGAGATTTAAAGTATTTACAGTGGAAACCAGTAGGACTCCAGGAAATCAGAACAGGGGATTACACCAGTAAGTGCTGAATGAGGTACATATAACCAAGGAGGAGGTGAAGAAGCTGCTATGCGAACTTGACACCTCAAAGGCGGTGGGACAGACATCTCTCCGTGGGTCCTTAAAGAGGGAGCAGAGATATTGTGTGTGCCATTAACAAAGATCTTCAACACATCATTTGAAACTGGGCAACTCCCTGAGGTATGGAAGATGGCAAATGAGTCCCAATTTTTAAAAAGGGAGACAGACATGCGGCACTGAACTACAGACCTGTATCACTAACGTGTATAGTATGCAACGTCATGGAGAAGATCATCAAGAGGAGAGTGGTGGAGCACATGGAAAGAAACAAGTGTATAATTGACAACCAGCACGGTTTCAGGGAAGGAAAATCCTGTGTCACAAACCTACTAGAATTTTATGACAAGGTGACAGAAGTAAGACAAGAGAGAGAGAGGGGTGGATCGACTGCATTTTTTTTGGACTGCAAGAAGGCCTTCGACACAGTTCCTCACAAGAGGTTACTGCAAAAGCTAGAGGATCAGGCACATATAACAGGAAAGGCACTGCAATGGATCAGAGAATACCTGACAGGGAGGCAACAACGAGTCATGGTACGTGACGAGGTGTCAGAGTGGGCGCCTGCGACAAGCGGGGTTCCAAAGGGGTCAGTCCTAGGACCTGCGCTGTTCTTGGTATATGTGAACGACATAACGGAAGGGATAGACTCAGAAGTGTCCTTGTTTGCAGATGATGTGAAGTTAATGAGAAGAATCAAATCGGATGAGGATCAGGCAGGACTACAAAGAGACCTGGACAGGCTACAAGCCTGGTCCAGCAACTGGCTCCTTGAGTTTAACCCTGCCAAATGCAAAGTCATGAAGATTGGGAAAGGGCAAAGAAGACCGCAGACACAATATAGTTTAGATGGCCAAAGACTGCAAACCTCACTCAAGGAAAAAGATCTGGGGGTGAGTATAACACCGAGCATATCTCCTGAGGCGCACATCAATCAGATAACTGCTGCAGCATACGGTCGCCTGGCAAACCTACGGATAGCGTTCCGATACCTCAGTAAGAATTCGTTCAAGACTCTGTATACCATTTACGTCAGGCCCATACTGGAGTATGCAGCACCAGTTTGGAATCCACACCTAGTCAAGCACGTCAAGAAATTTGAGAAAGTGCAAAGGTTTGCAACAAGACTAGTCTCAGAGCTACGGGGATTGTCCTACGAAGAAATGTTGAGGGAAATCGGCCTGACGACACTGGAGGACAGGAGGGTCAGGGGAGACATGATAACGACATATAAAATACTGCGCGGAATAGACAAGGTGGACAAAGACGGGATGTTCCAGGAAAGGGACACAGACACAAGAGGTCACAATTGGAAGTTGAAGACCCAGATGAATCAAAGGGATGTTAGGAAGTATTTCTTCAGTCATAGAGTAGTCAGGCCGTGGAATAGCCTAGAAAGTGACGTAGTGGAGGCGGGAACCATACATAGTTTTAAGGCGAGGTATGATAAAGCTCATGGGGCAGGGAGAGAGAGGACCTAGTAGCAATCAGCGAAGAGGCGGGGCCAGGAGCTATGACTCGACCCCTGCAACCACAAATAGGTGAGTGCAAATAGGTGAGTACACACACACACACACACGTGAACATCTCCCAACCCTCCCTCACAAACAAACATATCAGCTGCACCACCTTACCTTCCCTCCTACCCATCCAGATCTGTCGGCTGCACTCCACCATGTCAATATCCAGCCATTTCCTCTCTGGTAATGATACGTCCCCTACACTCTGCTCGGCGACGGTTTGCCCCTTATCTTCATACTATTCTCTATCGTCGTTTCGCCTGTTGATCTGCTTAGCAGAAATTTGTTTCATTGCGTAGAATGTAGAGCTCAACTTTCGGGGTATAAATTGATTATAGGGAAAATGCGCAGTTCGATTTGTATTTAGATACTTATTGACAACTCGCAGCTGCTGGCTCCCAACATAATCTGTGGAGTGTTCCAACTTCCTAATAAAAGCACAACATTCTAGAGAATTGTTGGTCTAGTGGAGAGAATAATGCGTACATTGTCCTGTTCGCACAGGGCTGGTCATGGTGACGGAAGATCGAATCCTGGCTAGCCGTAGTTCTGTTAATGATTGAAAATCATTTGTTTCGTGATTTCATTACCTAGCTGAAGTGGTCTCCCTCAAAGTACTCTTACCTAGTTGAAGTGGTCTCCCTCAAAGTACTCTTACCTAGCTGAAGTGGTCTCCTTCAAAGTACTCTTACCTAGTTGAAGTGGTCTCCCTCAAAGTACTCTTACCTAGCTGAAGTCTCCCTCAAAATACTCTTACCTAGTTGAAGTGGTCTCCCTCAAAGTACTCCTACCTAGCTGAAGTGGTCTCCCTCAAAGCATTCTTTTTGGGAGACTATTCTCTGATCCCTACTAATCTGCCACATCTCAAAAAAATTCTGAACTCTTCTTTCTTAATGGCATTTAGCACTGCCTGCGATTCTGCTTGAATCTCCTCCATGTCGTTAAAAGTCACCTTTTGAAAAGAGACGGAAATCACAGGGAGCTAGATCTAGAGTGTAGAGAGGGTGGAGGACGACCCCTTCTTTTATCTTTTTTTTTTCTTAAAAGCACAAGAAAGAGTAACCTACCATAGAAACCATAATCCATTGTACCTGCCACCACCCCCGGGCCACCTTACTGATACCAGCACCCGATCTGACCCCGGCAATTCGCTTTTTAGAACCACGGGTCTTTGGACACTCTCCCTGTAGTGCCACTGGTACCTCGTACTGGTGCTGTTTCTTCCCAGCTTCAGTGTACCGCGAGGGTCTCGACTGACTCCTCCGATTTGTATCTGACCTCCGCCCTTCCTTTGACTATGTTCTGAGCCTCCTCACTCTTTGGTTGTGGCAATTTCGAATCTCCCCAGCAGGAGCCTGTCCCCACGTCCAACCAATCTCTGGGTCCCCACCTCTAAATGCCAATGGCAATCTCCTGATGAATGTTACTTGTTGTTTCCTTCCTCATTCTAAAACTGCGGAATAGAACCGACCCACGTCATGCGACGTCCCTCTCCACGCTCAAGTATTTTACCGGACACACATGGACTAAATACTTTAAGACCGACTTCGACGTAACCTAACTTTTCCATTCCGTGACCATAGTATTGGCAAAAGTGCTCCTACGAAATGTTTGGTTAAGATATTTTCTCATTTCATGCTCTCAGATGCGTACGGCCCATCCAGTCACCTGTAAACAGAATGCTACCGCAAGTTCATGAGACCTTTCTCTCCTTCTATTGCATATCGATTACAACTCCTATCGCCTAGTTGAAAAACATGCTTTTCATTCCTTGTAGTTATCTTCGTCATTGCTGCCCCTCATACCATAGTGCAACAGAAATTTCCAGACATGTATGGTAATGACATTCTTGGTGACAGCTAGCGCGACTCCAGGATCATTCCCAAACCCAAAGAGTAGACACATATGTCTTCCTTACTTGATGGGTGGATTGATTAACTTTTGACAGTCCTTGAACTCTGTCCTCCTGTTTGTTCGCAGACATCGGTTACCAAGTCGAGAAAGGTGATCACTTACACTGAGCAACATGAAAATTGCTGGTGTTTTTGGTACAACAACACGAAATATTGCAGATCTATAGTTTGTATGCCCAGACTGTAGTGCCGATAATCATTCAAATACGTATTGCAGGTCCTACCTCCTTCTTGCCTTACGATTATCATGAGGCTCACCCTTCATACTCGCCCCGCCATGTGCGAAAGGTCTACTTAAATGACCGATGAAATCCGCTGCCTCAAAGAAGCGAAGGTCTCCCTTTATGCTATAAGCAGTTTCTCCACTTCTCCGCTCCAGGGCGAGACTACCGTCCTGTTTCCTTATTCTCGTGTTTCCCTAAACATCCCCCACAATTCTGGGGTACCCATCTTCCTGCGCCTCCTCTGTGTTTTCCCCTTCCATATGTCACTTCTGTATCTAAATATTTTGCTGTCCTGGGCTTAGACGTCCCCTACAATCAACAACCAGGTCAGCTCCTGTTCTGACACCTCCGAGTTCTCACGTCACAAAGTCCCTGGTAATCGCGATACAACATCTTCATACGACACCATTCTACCAATCGGCCCCTCTACTTCCAGAAGTCCAAAAAATCCCCATTGCTCAAATCTTCCTTCCCCCATCCTTCCCTTCTTATCTGCCCACCAAAATCTTTTACCTTTTTCCAGTCTCCTGTACCTTGGTTCTTCCCCTCTCACTGGCTCTATTACAAGTGTGGATGCGTTCACTCCCCTCCTTGTTTCTGTGCCTCCCTCCTCCCTGTCCCTCCCGAGTCTTTCCCTCTCTGCCCGCTCCGAGAGTTTTCTGCCTCTTCCTTCCCCACCCACACTTCTCCAGTTCAACATGCTTTCGTCCCCCCCTAACTTTAGTACAGTCCATTACTGATCCCAATCTGTTACTCATCCTCCTCCCTACGACCAATATTGTCCTCTACATAAAACGTCTTTGAATTTCAGAAACACTTGACCTATTTCAGAATATATTGGCAGAGACTGAACCTTCATGGATCACTAATCCACCCTACGCTGTTCCGTTACTCTTCCCTCTTCACTCATCTCCACAATTCATTCACACGCTCCATTCCTTGACTGCTGTGAACATGCTTCTGATGCCACCGCATGTAGAAGTTTTCTACCCCTCTAGTCCGTAGGTGCCCTTCCCTAATGGATTCCATGTATTTTCCTCGTTGCCAATCATGACCTATTTACAGTGGAATATCCGGCGCGGCGTTCAGTGATAATCGGGGTGAGCGATTCAGAGGTTGCTTTCCGGTTTTCCCCTGTTTGGTGTTTGCTTGAAAGAACCAAAATTTCCCTCGGCTGTTTTCAATTCCCAACCGGTATACTCAGTGCTATAATTTATTGTATTCTTCAGATCCTTTCTCAGATGGAGGACCCTTAATTGTAAAGTGCCCTTCTTTTACACAATGATATTCCGATACTGTACACTACTTGTCCATTATGGAGGGGGGGGGGGGGGGGGGGCCTCTCTGCATTACCACTGCAGGCCCGTATGCACTTGAATAAGTGGTATTAACAATAGTGTTCTTCAGTATCTGGAGACAAGAATGAGGTATACATCACCGAGACAAGATGAAATTGAGACACATTGTGCAACATCTGGTATCTTATTGTAGACGTTTCGCCATAGCCAGGTGGCTTTTAGACAATATCCATAAATTATTCCGAGGAGCATAACTTGGTGAGACCGGGTGAAACTATTTACAGAAGATGAAGTAATCAGTCCCTCAAACCTAGCAGTAGGTGCGAAGAGCACATAGTCTACAATTAAAGATAAACCCAGTATGTTTGCACATGTCTCAATTTCATCTTGTCATATTGTAAAACCATATCTTGTACACCCTGTCAGACACTGCACATCATGGACAACTTGGATATCTGAGGACATGTGTACATATCCTTCAACAACTCCAACTACTACTACAACTAACCTATTCTCTTGGGTGGTACCGGTACTTCCACTGGTGAATCCCGCCTACCAGTGACTATGCCCTCGTCCTGTTACGCCCGTCCCAATTATCCACCTGACGTTTACTATATAATCATCAGGCGCCTTGCATCTGCTCAATCTCCACGAGCTATGGTGCTCCTTCGCATCCTACTGCTAGGTTGAGGCGACTGAGATTACCTCTCAACTCTGTAGACATAGTTCTCCCTGTCTCCAAGTTATGTCCTGGAATTTGTATTGATAAAGCCACTTGATGGACGAAACGTCTACAATAAAGATACCAGATGTTGCATCCATGTGTCTCAATTTCTTTATATCTTCTCTCCTGCATTGGCATTTTCTATCCCAGATTTTGCTTTCTTTGTTTCATCTTCTACCACCACTTCTATTACATGGCGATTTAATGCCGCACCATTTCCCTGGGGATGGTCTCATTGTGACTCATCGTGGCATCCAGTTGAGGCTTTTCTCGCCTCTCGGCCCCCTCTCATGTTTTAAATAACAGTTACTCTCCCACCCATTTTGATCCCGTATTCCTACTCTCTCTTGCATCGATCTATCGTCTGCTCTTCCTCCACTGCACTACTTAGGCTTTCTTGTGCCTGGTCTGTTTCTACCAGACAGTACATATCGCAATCATTTTCAATCATTCTTACTTCTCCTTCATATTCACTACCTATCCATAGCCCTCGGCGTGCAATTTGATCGAAGCAAATTGGGACCATTTACTCGCAACTCATTGCTTTAGTGAGGTTCCCTTCTTCATCCGTCATATTGATGAGCTCCTAACACACCTCTTTCTCTTGACATCAGTTTTAACCGCAGCTTTCTCATTCATATCCCTAAACCTCAGCAGGCATTCTCAGAAGTGCGTGCCTTGGTGGTGGACTGCTTGTGCTCGTGCAGTAAACGTGTGAAACGTCGCTGCATGGGACATGTACAATAAACTGAAGAGAGACTCATTGATTTTAAAGGCAGAAAGCGTGCGGTTCACTCGCCGTGTCATCAAGACCGCGAAATGCACTTGCTGGCCGGGGAGAGATTGTTCCCACCATCAACCTCTGCTTCCTGTTACGAGTGTGCAGTCTGGAAAATCTGAGGAACGTGAGTTGGCAAAATACTCTCCTCACCCCGGCTTCTGTTCAACAGGATCGCCGTGTTTGATATACAGAAGCAAAACCCTCTTTGACGTGCGCCCTTGAAATTGGCACTCGTCTCGTCAGTATTTCCTGGGGCTCCATCTATGCCCCTCGTTTCTTTCCTCAAAAGTCTGCCAGAGAGTTAGTGACCCATAGGACTTTACTTCTCTCAGAAAGAACATAAATAGTGTGATCCTTTTAACACTCGGGAACTGAGGCAACACTCTCAACTTGCCGATCATCAGCAGCGGGGCCTTGACTACCTTCCATATTCGGATGGTACAAAATTACAATCAGTCGCAACCCTTGTAAGTCCTCTTACACCTCTTCAATCTTATTTGGTCACAAGGATTTACCATTACAGCTGCGTGAAATCTGCCATTGTTCTACCTTTCACCAAGGCGGGTACTACGGGTCATGATGCTCGCCACTATCTATTCCCATTGCTCTTCTAGTGCATTGTGCAAAGTGATGTGAACGTCTGGTAAATCGAACGTTTAAAATGTGAGTATTTAGACACGCACAACAGTCTCTCCACTAGTCAATATCGCTTGTTGATAAAAGGCCGATCTGACCACAGACCCCTTACTGCAACTTGGATACATATGTTTGTAATGCCTTGTGAACAACCACTCAGTTATTGCCATATTTTTTTTTTGCGCCTTGGAGAAGTTAAGACACAACTTGGAGGTATAATATATTTGGCCCAAGCCCACATCCTTAAGGCCTCCCGAGCAATCTACCATCCTTGCCTTAAGAACATTTTATAACTGAACGGACTTGTCGAGGTGTTCGAGCCAATAAAGTGCTGCTGCCCAGGCTTTGTCCCAAGCTTGAAAGTGTCGCTCAGGGATGTGTTCTGAGCACAACACTTTTCTCCACAGTTGCTATAAATGATTTGGCTTCTGTTCTTTCCATCCAATATTTGGTCATCACCACCTATATAGATGAGCTTCGCTACTTGCTTGTGCAGGCGCTGACTGTCACCTCATTACAGTTTATCCTCGCAGCATAGCAGTCGACAGTGTTTTCGATTTGGGCCACCATGCATGGGGATTAAAATTTCCCCAGTACCGAAGTCGCCAAAAATAGACTTTCACTAAACGCTGCTGTCATTTCCGTTCCATGCCTTTGTACCTCTACCGGTTTCCCGTATCCGGAGCGTTGATACAGGTCAGTTTCTGGGTCCTTCTCTTTGTGATTTGTAGGTTACCCTGGAGACCTCTTCAAGGGGGCTCCTATGGCGAGTGGTGAGAGGCTCTTGGTCAGATACAAATAGAACCTAATCGGTCTTCTTCCTCAGACCGAACCATAATACCCCCCAATCTCCCCTCCCCATCCCATGCCTCCCCCATCCTCCCTGCCTCCCGCCTTTTCCTTTCCTCCTCCCCCCCCCACCCCTCCCTTTTGCCCTTTCCTCTTTTTGGCCTTATGGATTTCTCCCACAGGCGCGCTAGTTCCTTAGTAGAGGAAAGGAGATACCGGGTCCGAATCCCATTCCTGAGGTTCTTAGTGGTGGCGTAAGTGTTTGCCGTGGATCTGGATCGCCTGGGATGTCCCAACCCCTCCGGTATCCCGGAGTAGCTTTGGTTGTGCTTATCGGCGGCGATAGTGTATCTCTGGGAGCAGCCACCGCTTTCAGGATTCCGAAGGGGAGGTGCGGCCGAGAAAAGAGTATGCTTTGTAGGCGGATATCCGGCCGCCCTCCTCTTTTGTCCACCGAAGTAGCTCGGCAGAATGCGAGGTTGCTATCCCGGATTGTTTAGTTTCCACAAGCATGATGGGGTAGGGTATGGCACGGGTTTCCATGCTGCAATCTGCCGACTACACTGCGGTGCTAGAGGTAGTTTTTCCTCTTCTGTGCGCGGAGGCAGTTTGCTTTTCCGGGCCCCTTCATTCCTCCAGGACCTTTCCCTCCCCGGTCCCCCCCCTTTTATTTTTCTTTTTCTATTTTATTCTTCATTCTTTTTTTTCTTAAAAACAAAAGAAAGAAATAACCTAACCAGGCAAGCCCTAGTCCCATGAACCATTGTACCCCGTCCCGGGCCCCTTCTTGATACCGGCAAGCCCGTTCTGACCCCTACCGGCTCGTCTTGGACCACCTTCAGAACATTTCCACATGCCATGTCTGTACCTATTGAGCCGGTGCTGTCTTTCCTCACCCGCTTCAGGTACTGAGGCATTCGACTGACACTCCTTTGATTTATATCGTGAATACCTTCGCTCTCCTCTGAGCTATGCTTCCGGTCTCATCTCCTCTACGGTGCGGCAATTTTTTTCAAATCGCGACCCGTTTCCACGTTCGGACCAACTCTGTCCCACGCCTAAACGCCAAACGACAATTACCTGCATGATGATTACTTCTCCACCTCTCGTTCTTCCCAGAAACGATCGACACGTCCTTCACTAGCCTTTTCCCACGCTCAGTTTCAGACTGAACAGTGGACTAAATTCTTCACTATACGACCAACTTCCTCTAACTGCCTATCTTTTCTGAACCATAGAATGTATTGGCTAAGGCACTCATTTACGCCATAATTGGGTGAAAGAAAATTATCTTTTCATGCTCTTAAAGGGTCCCTGGTCATGTTGACGTACAGGGCAATGAACAGGCAGACACTGCTTGCGCTGTCAGCAGTACATACCTACCAGTTTCATAAAGAGGTATTCCATTTACTGACTATTTTGAGCTGCAATGATCTTCCACCTTCCACAACCCATTTGGCAACAAACGTTTGGTCTACGAGGATGCTCGGCAACAAACTTCAATCAATTACCCGAGTAAGGTTACTGAGGCCGTCTCTTGTCACCAGTGTCGAGGTTGGAGACTCTCCCGTCTTCACATTGGCATACGCTTTCCGCCCCGAGTTAACTCGTGATATCTCATGGAAGGCGACCTGCTCCTGACTCTGTGGAGAAACTGTCCTGGTTCCATTATCAGTCAGCCACAATTCTGTTGACTGCCCAATTTATTCAACGAGGCACGGCAGAAATGTACCTCTTGCGGCCACTTCACTCCGAGCTAGCTCTCTATCTTTACTCCCTTCCTTCCGCTGATGCGGAACCACCGTTCACATCCGACTCTTTGACTTTTCTCAACAACAACTGACTTCACAAATTTCTGATACCTTTCAGGCCGCTTTTCTACTTCAATCTCTTGCTTCCCCTTCTACCTGCCCCTAGTACTATCCCCTGCCGTCGCTGTATACTGTAACCTAATGATCATGACCCTCCTCCCTTCGAGCCACCCAATAACCCTCGAGCTTCCTTCCCTACCCTGCATGCTGTATAGCCCTGATGGCTTACGCACTTTTTTATTATTATTACAATTATATTACACATATTCTTGCTTATGACATTCTCCCATGATGCCATCTATCACAATAATGTTGCAGGAGACTGTCACTCAGTATGTCTACCTGTTCTTAGCCAGATGTGGAGTTGACCAATCATGCACCTAATTTTATATCTTTTGTAAGACACGCGCACATGTCTCCATACGTTTACTAAATCTAACCATACCACGGTGGGGATGAAACCCGCGGTCCAGAGTCATACAAACTCCAGAATGACGTGCCTAGGCCACTGGGCCAACCTGCTACGTCCCTGTTATTACACTCCACCCTTCCTCGTCTCTAGATCAAGGCATATTACATTTCTAGCACGACCTGCCCTGGCAGTGAGCGTGTATGACCCTTATGGGTTTAAGTGCTTGGTTTATGATTATAATGTTTTACTACAAGCGCATGCCCATCGCTGAGGAACAACTGACAAACTATGTTTATTGCGGAATTTTTAGCACATAGGTCAGATATTCATGATTACTAATATGGTTATTAATAATCTCGCCTGGTAAGGTGAGTTTAGTATCATTCTACAGTTCAGTGGTAAGTACAAGCAAACATAGCTCAGTGTAGGTGTGCAAGATCTCAATACTCGAGTAATTTAAATAACAGGTGTCTAATAATTAACACACACTATTACAAGGGTGTTCTTCACATAGGAAGGCATTCTCTCCATGATCATATTCAGTCTTGCTGTGTTTGAAATAGTCTATGGCTCGCCGATGTTAAAAAAAAAAAAAAAAAAAATCCTTCGAGGGGATTGTGGGGGGGGAGAGGCTTTTTGGACCTTTTGAGAGTCCTTCTTTCCTCACACCGAACCTTATGACTCCATCTCCCACCTTCCCTGCCCCATCCTCCATAGCCCTACTTCGCGCTCATTCTCTTCTATCTAACTGCTTTTGCTTAGGTGGATCCTCCCTCACCATTAGAGTTCTAGGTTTCGGTAAGGGCATCTTTGCGTGCATCCAATTCCGTTTACGTTCGTGCGGTGTTGTTTGCCGTGGAATCTTGATCATTTTCAGATGTGTGTGCTCACAGTCAGCGGGCGGAGCTGGTTACCGAAGTCTTGTCAGGTGATTGGGTGTTGTCTCGGGAGGCCTGCCTGTTCTGATTTCAGAAGTGGTGGCGCTGAACAATGAGGTATAGCCTGGCAGATTGTCACCGAGGTGTCTCGGTGTATGGTGTTTGCTATTCATTATTACCGATTTAACTAGGCATAAAAAGGAATGGGTATGGCACTGATTTCATGACAGCATCTGAGCATCTTACTGGCTGCACTGAGGTTCTCTTGAGCACATGGTGGGATTACTAATCTTCATTGCCTTCTAGAGTTTTATCCGTCCACGTTCCCAATTTTTACTTCTAATTATTTTATTTTTAATTCTTATCGTTTCCGGAAACAAAAAGGAAGAAAAGTAACTCTAACCATGATCCCAAATCTCATGAAAATTCTCCTCTTCTGCTGCGCCAATTCAGGACCTAACCTTGTTAGCAGACCATCCCTCCGAACGTTTCCAGCAGTCCAGTACCTTAGCAGGTAACAGTTTTATTGACTTGATCCTAGGTACAACGAGGTTCTGGCCAGACTCCCGACCCCCCCCCCCCCCCCCCCCACGAACCAGCGCCCCTTGGCCCCCTTCCCCCCGCACCCCCCCCCCAAGTGAGGCCCAAATATTTGGAAACCCCCCCCCGCCCCCCCCCCCCCCCCACCCCCCCCACCCCCCCCCCCCTGGGGGCCCCCCGCCCCACCCCCCCCCCCCCGGCTCTGATACATTCCGACTCGTAACGTCCTTTGACCATGATTCTGCTTCGTTCATCTATGGTGGCAAGCGGTTTTCAGATAGACATTCGCACCATCTCGAAGTCCCCACGAGCTAAATGACACACGACCCTTGTACTGATGGCACTGCTTTGATTACCTCACTCTTCCCTTAACAACAACTCGCTTTTATACACACTGCGTTTCCAAGTACACGGTGACTAAGTTTTTCCAGTGTGCAACCCGTACACTGTCCTACATACTATTATCAGAGTAGTCGGCAATTTAACGGTGCCACATTATACATGCTTGTAAACTCCATCTATTGGTAGAGGTTGCTTGATGCGGTGAAGATGGCTCTTGACCTAAAACTGAAATTGGATCTGTCATGCACCAGTTCACTGAAGTTGAGTCCTGAATGCCCTCCAATTCCGTCCCTCCCCCACAATAGTACAGTATAGTCCTATGGGTTTAGCGGCTTCTCCATGATTATAATAATCATGCTTTAAGACTGGTGAAGGCATCGTCACAGTATGAAATTCTGGCATGTTCAATGTTTCTTCTCACTCACCTTACATAGATGATCTTCCTGGTCACAATTCGAAAACACATTTTTCTTAATTCTTGCAGTAGGTACGTATTTCTAGCCTAGCCAATTGTAAGCATGATTTCAGAGACATAGTGAAGGCCGACATCTGGAGCAACTGAGCTCCAAGACCTCCCTATTGATAAAGTGACCACTTGTGCTAACCGGGCCCGTGTAGGAGACTTTCCCTGTAATGTAGCTCGCTTAACTTTTGACTGTTGAGGAAACTGAGCTGTCCTCAGTCTATAACGCAGGATACAGTTTATAAGTCTCGGCGAGTCCGGTCCCTACATCACTATATGTAGAAATTGCCGGTGAGCTTCAGCCACCGCGCAATAGCTGCAGGTCCATAGCAGAATGCCATCAATGGTGTGCCCCCCTCAAGGGAGGTTAACCTTGGCGCGTGGAATGAGGAGCTCTTGATCTAGGGGAGTTGGTCCTGTGCTCAGGTTCCCGATTGTGATCGCGGGATACCTTCCACTCCCCCCGACGTCTGTATATCCTAGCGGTTCTAGTGCTTCCCCCCTATGGTTATAATATTGTCCGTGCTAGCCGATACAAACCAATACAATCCGCAGCCTACCATCCGAACCTCCCTCTTACTAATTCAACGACTCCTCTGGCCTATTTTCGTCGTTGCCACGTTTTCTAAAAGAGCGAGAAATCCTCTATTTTAGAAAAGGAGTTTCACACACCATGGAGAAGCCTCTCAACTCTGGCCTCCAAACGATTATCCGCTGTATAGTCCCTTGTAGGCTTAGGACCGCTGTCTTTTTTGATTTTAATAATAATAATCCAAAGATATCCACGACTCTTATTCAGGGTTATAAGCAACCTCCATCCTCGATGAACCTACTTTCCACAATATCCTCTGTGTCACAGACTTCCATGGTCATCTTTGTTTCTATACCCTTTTGACCAGCCCAGGACTCGTGTCCTGCTCGGTCGCATTCAAAATGTCCTTGAGTTTCCTCGCTCGAATGTGGGTGGGGGGGGAAGCGGGAGGGGGGGGGGAAAAGTATGTCGGACATCTACAAGAACTTCGTCGCAAAATGACGTTAAATGTCTGACGATCTTTGAGGAGGCCATTTCGGGCGAGAGGAAGCTATCACTGGCTATCGTTAGCTATGACGCCTTGGTCAAGTGCTATACTATACACACTTGATAGCTTGGATTCTGCTGAGGGTTCGGAGGAGCAAAGTCAGAACATCCCAAAGTCACAAATTTCCCTTAAACCCTCTATTTGCGCTTATCCTTTCCAAACAACACGTTATATTTTCCCTTTTCAGTCTGTGGGCCTATCACTTTAACACTCTTACTGTCATGTTCGTGGTGATAAGGATAGTCCTTCCCTCGTACAGTTCCGCCTTATGTCCTCCTCCAGAGAGCGATGTCCCAAGTTTCATCTGTTCCTTCCAAGTTTCAAACAAATTAACTCAACCTCTTATCCCCCACTCCCCCTCTCTTACTTTGGTATACTTCCATTGTCTCTTCCGATCTTCACTCATGCCTTCCTACTTCTGTCTTTGACTGGAACTACCAGTAGCTTCTTTCTTGCTGAAAATGCTTACTAAGCTCGAATATAATGAGGAGACAAAACCAAATGATGGTCACTGATCCCCATCCCAACAGCCTCCCCTCCTCACGTTTTTCTAAAGCCATCCATGAACTTTTTCTTCGCAGTGTTTCCAATTCTCGCTGTTTACTTAATTTCGCGCTACTCTAAATGTTAGATTAACTGTCAGTATAGCACACCTTACCGCTTCATTGTTACCAAATATTAACTTTCTCGTCACAAATCATGCACTCGCTGCGTGGACTACTAGGATGAGCTTGAACTGATTTCGCGCTGCCATTTTTTTTTTTTTTTTTCTGTTGTACAAGAAACTAAATTGTTTTTGCTGTTATCCATGCCCTTTTCGAGCCTATATATCTTATAAGCCATTCAGGGATTTATCTTCACACGATGAGCCGTTCAATGAGTGTCACTACTTGTACCCAACACAGCATACTAAAACCATCAGGATGTTATTGTCTTCATACTTCGCGCAGAAAACTGCAGCCAGTCAAATGCTCTTGAACAAGTGGTATAAAATATAATCTTTATTTTCTGCAAGCACATGTACAAGTTATACATTCCTAGCGACAGCAACGATACACGAGTATTTAAGAAAACCTCCCTTGTATAGCAAAGCATTTCGGCAAATTAGGTAAATTATTTCTGTCCCTGGATAGTGACCCACACCATTCGACTAGAATAGTACCCAGACCAGGTACCAATTTGACTAGGCTGAAACAGGGACAACAGGTATAACGAAACACGCCAGAATTTCCATCCTTGCCTGGGAAAATCGAACCTCGAGAGCACCTCCAGCATGTGGGAAGCGAGAGCTTTTTGCCCTACCAGGCAGCATGCTCTTTGGTCCCTTTCTCCTTCATAAGCGTTTTCTATTCTAGATAACTGCATATCTGTTTCTTCCTTAGTGCCACCTCTTTGTCTCCATTAGGTGTTTTTAATGTTCATATCATTTCCACTGGGAATAGTCTTCAGTGTGACTCGTGGCAGTCAAATACTCTACACATTTCTTCTCTTATCCCTTAATTTAAAACACGTGAGGGTACTCCGCACGACCATTTTGACCATTCAGCTCGGTCTCTGTCCAGCATTGACTGTTTTGCTGCTCATCAACTGCTCTCTATCCGCGCTGTTTACCTGGAGTTTAATTCTGAGAGAGTTCCAGGGGTCAACGCCCCCGCAGCCCGGTCTGTGACCAGGCCTCACTGGTGGATCAGAGCCTGAGTCAACCAGGCTGTTACTTGGCTGGCTGTGCACGCAATTCCAACATATGACCACAGCCCGCTGGTCAGGACACCAACGTTTAAGATGCTTTGTCGATGTGCCTGCTTGAAGACAGCCAGGGGTCTATTGGAGTATCCCCCTTATGGTATGACTGGGAGGCAGTTGAACAGTGGTTGGGCCCCTGACTACTTAATGTGTTCTCATTACGTGGCCTAGTCACACACCAGGCCTGGCTTTTCATTGAGGGGGAAGCTGCATCGTCTGCCAGGAGATTGTTTGGCTTTCATAGTGATATTTTCGTGTGCTAAGTTCGGTACTAGTCAGGTGTATATAATAGTGTATCTCTCCCACCTGCGGTTTCCAGGGAGTCAGTGTTCAGGAAGCTTCCCAAGCGCATTCCAGTAACGCGAGTTTTTCTTCCGTTATGTGTGACATTGTCAAGGCTCTCTGTACATTTTCTATAACGGCAATTTCACCTGCCGTTGAAAGGTGCTGTTATGTGGCAGCAATATTCCAGCCTAAGAAAAGAACAAGCGACCTGAAGAGCAATGCAGTGGACTTGGCATCCCTAGTTTTGAAAGTTCTCATTATCCATCCTGCCATTTTTTCTAGCAGATGCAATTGTGTTACACTGTTATGGTCCTTGAAGGCGGAGATCCTCCCGCAGTGATCACTCCCAGGTTCCCTTTGAACGTAGGTTTTTCCGCCTCTATTTTGAGACTGAAATTTGTTTTGATACTCTGATAGTTTTAATTTCCTCATGTTACCATATCAGAGTAATTGAAATTTCTCATCGATGAAACTTCGGCTATTTCTGGCAGCCAACATGTCTGCACGATCGGGTAAGACACTGTCATGCAGATTCGGGGTGGTCATCGCGAGAAAGACAGGGTGCTGTGGCTTTATATCCTTGTCTATATCAATATATGATGAAAGAATGGTAGCGAGTAACGTGTGCCTTGAGGCGGAACAGCCTACCACCGAGAAGCCGCCTCGGACATTCTCTGTTTGAACTACTAGCTGTGTTGTCAGTTCTGTTTGTGAGGGAATTATCGATCCATCATACAACTTTTCTTATTCCTTTACATGCATTTGTGGCTATTAATGCCATGGTCACACTGGTCGGAAGGCATTTGCAAAGTCCTGTATATATTACATCTGCATGTTTTGTCTTCTAGTGCATCTAGGAACCTTATCATAGTTTATCCAGTATTTTTGGGACAGACAGGAGCGACCTGCTCTAAACCCATGTTGCCCTGGAGTTGTGTAACGGTGGCGGATTCTAGATGGGTTGCGCGATTTTGCTTTTTAGGATCCTTTCAAAAAAGATATTTATGAATATCGGCTAGGATGTTAGTGCTATCGTTCTGTATTTCTTTTGCTATTGCTTACTGAGCCCTCTTTGTGGAGGCGGCTGTCTGTTGTTATTTTACAACTTGTGGACGACCCCAGTGGTCCCATGGCTGCCCTTCTCCTCAAGAATGGCAAAAGGCACATGATAGGGTGCTCTTCTGCAGTTCTTCTTATGCGAGCAACGGAGTTCTCATGAAAGTCTGGCCCTTGGAGGTAGAATGCATGGGGCATGTATCATTTTATCGCCTGTCCTCCAAATTTACACATGACTCTTGAGACTCATTTTCCTACTACACATCCATTCAGATTCTCGACCTCCTCCTAAGCCCACGTGTGGCAATTTAAAACTGGCGTCAAACTTTGTTTTTTTAGTGAGGAAACCACCTTTGTCCTCTACTAATGAGCTATTCTACACTTCCTCTTTGACCTCGATTTTCTAACTAAGGTTTCATATTTCATCCTTAACCTCTTTAAAGGGGTGCTCTTTGCCAGTGGAAAAAAGGCTAATTGGTCTAAGGAATTATGGACCTCTTAAACTTCTTTCTCCAATGAACCAATTATCCCCCCATTCCCCTCGCATCCCTATCACCTCGCTATCCCTTCTTTCCGCTATCCCTATTCGCCTTCCTCCCCATAACCTCGCCTTTTTCCCTTCCCTCTCCCCAACGCGTACCCTTTTTTCCCCATCCTGTTTTGGCAGCTCTGGATCCTTCCTTCTGGCCTTTGCCAGTTTCCTAGGTTGGGGAGATTGGCGTGTGCTGGAGCTTGTTCCCCTCCGAGACAGGTCCCTCGGGGATGATGTGGGTTGCATGGGAATCTGAATTGTCTGAGGATACGCCTACCTCCGTTCCCGGTTTCCAGGACGTGGGTGGGTGCCCTTGGATATGAGGGTGGATCTCCTGAAGGCTGCTGTCCGGTTCTGGGAGGTGGCAAGCCGAAGTGAGGTTTATCTTTGTGACAGTTTCCGACTGTCCTTCCTTTTGTCTGCCAGGTTAGCTTGGTAGAGGTATGTAGGCTGCTTCCCTGAGATGCGTGCTGGGTTCACTGGTGTAGAAGGAGGTAAGGGTTGGTACGGGTCTCCACTCTCCATCTTCACTGCCAGTGGGCTCGAGACCCTCTTGGAGCGTGAGGGAGAAACTTTCAGGCCCTCCATGATCTTCGCTAGCGACTATCGCCTTCGTCAGCCCCCCTTGTGTTCCTCTTTATTTGGTTTTTCTCTCAAAACTAACAAGAAAGAAAATATCACGGAAGATGCGCTCTATTCAATTATTATTAATTATTATTATTATTATTATGGAATCTTCACCTAGTGTAACCCCTTTGACCTCCCAGGCCCATTCAGATTCCCACACACGTTCTGATCCAGCTTCATTATTGGACCATTTCTCTCAGCTCTTCTCATAAGAACCCCTGTACTTCTGCCATTGAGCTTTCGTCACACGCTAAAGGTTCTGCAGTGTTACCACATTTCAGTTCATACCCGGCTGCTTCTAGCATACTTTTGCACTATGTGTCCAGCTTCCCAAACATACAGTGTCGGATGGTGTTCTCGGGATGGCCCACCTCCTCAGGTCAGACAGCCCGCGGTTTCTACTCCTAACAGTGTCCGACTGGCAACCTAACTGACGACAGTTTCGTCCAATAGCGACTACTCAAGAAACGACTTACGACTCTTGCTAACTTTGAAAACAGGAACTAAACGAGTACAACAATGGACAAAGTATTTTTGTTTCTTTTTTATGTTTTTTTACAAAACAAATATGCCTCTTCAAGGGCTCTCCATTGGACATGGTGAAGAGGCTCGTGGTCTGAGGAGTTAGCAGACCAATTGTTGGTCTCTTCCTCAGACCTGAACCTAATTAAAAGCGCCCCAATCCCCCCTTCCCATATCACCATATTCCCCATCCTTTGTCCTTTTTCCTTTCCTCCTCCTTCCCTCCATCCCTCCTTATTTTTTCCCCTTCTCTTCTATTTGGCCTTTGGGATTCTTCCACAGGCCTACATGATTCCTAGGTCGGGGGAAGGTAACCGGGGTCAAATCCCATTCCATTGACGGTTCTTGGCAGTGTGTGTAGTTTGCTGTGGTGAATCGGATCACCTGGGGATAATCCAGTTTCTCAACACACACTGTCTTCGAGTGGTGGCTTTGGAGGTGTCCTTTCGGGCGACGGGTGTATCGTCTGGAGGCCGCCTTTTGGGATCTCTGTGGGGGTGGTGGCGCAAAAAGTATGCTTTGTGGTGGATTTACCTGCACCCTCTCTTTTGTTCCACTGAGTAAGCTTGGCAGATGATGAGGTTGGTATCCTGGATTGCTGGTGTACTGGCAGAAGAGGGTAGGTATGGCATGGTGTTTCCATGCCTGCATCGCACTACTTGTAGGTGTTGAGCGTCCCTGGGTGCAGAGGGTGATTCTGACCCTGTTCATTCCTTCTCCCCATTCCCCTCTTTTTCTTTTTTTGGTTTTCTTTTATCTTTTTTTTTTCTTAAAAGCACAAGAAAGAGTAACCTACCATAGAAACCATAATCCATTGTACCTGCCACCACCCCCGGGCCACCTTACTGATACCAGCACCCGATCTGACCCCGGCAATTCGCTTTTTAGAACCACGGGTCTTTGGACACTCTCCCTGTAGTGCCACTGGTACCTCGTACTGGTGCTGTTTCTTCCCAGCTTCAGTGTACCGCGAGGGTCTCGACTGACTCCTCCGATTTGTATCTGACCTCCGCCCTTCCTTTGACTATGTTCTGAGCCTCCTCACTCTTTGGTTGTGGCAATTTCGAATCTCCCCAGCAGGAGCCTGTCCCCACGTCCAACCAATCTCTGGGTCCCCACCTCTAAATGCCAATGGCAATCTCCTGATGAATGTTACTTGTTGTTTCCTTCCTCATTCTAAAACTGCGGAATAGAACCGACCCACGTCATGCGACGTCCCTCTCCACGCTCAAGTATTTTACCGGACACACATGGACTAAATACTTTAAGACCGACTTCGACGTAACCTAACTTTTCCATTCCGTGACCATAGTATTGGCAAAAGTGCTCCTACGAAATGTTTGGTTAAGATATTTTCTCATTTCATGCTCTCAGATGCGTACGGCCCATCCAGTCACCTGTAAACAGAATGCTACCGCAAGTTCATGAGACCTTTCTCTCCTTCTATTGCATATCGATTACAACTCCTATCGCCTAGTTGAAAAACATGCTTTTCATTCCTTGTAGTTATCTTCGTCATTGCTGCCCCTCATACCATAGTGCAACAGAAATTTCCAGACATGTATGGTAATGACATTCTTGGTGACAGCTAGCGCGACTCCAGGATCATTCCCAAACCCAAAGAGTAGACACATATGTCTTCCTTACTTGATGGGTGGATTGATTAACTTTTGACAGTCCTTGAACTCTGTCCTCCTGTTTGTTCGCAGACATCGGTTACCAAGTCGAGAAAGGTGATCACTTACACTGAGCAACATGAAAATTGCTGGTGTTTTTGGTACAACAACACGAAATATTGCAGATCTATAGTTTGTATGCCCAGACTGTAGTGCCGATAATCATTCAAATACGTATTGCAGGTCCTACCTCCTTCTTGCCTTACGATTATCATGAGGCTCACCCTTCATACTCGCCCCGCCATGTGCGAAAGGTCTACTTAAATGACCGATGAAATCCGCTGCCTCAAAGAAGCGAAGGTCTCCCTTTATGCTATAAGCAGTTTCTCCACTTCTCCGCTCCAGGGCGAGACTACCGTCCTGTTTCCTTATTCTCGTGTTTCCCTAAACATCCCCCACAATTCTGGGGTACCCATCTTCCTGCGCCTCCTCTGTGTTTTCCCCTTCCATATGTCACTTCTGTATCTAAATATTTTGCTGTCCTGGGCTTAGACGTCCCCTACAATCAACAACCAGGTCAGCTCCTGTTCTGACACCTCCGAGTTCTCACGTCACAAAGTCCCTGGTAATCGCGATACAACATCTTCATACGACACCATTCTACCAATCGGCCCCTCTACTTCCAGAAGTCCAAAAAATCCCCATTGCTCAAATCTTCCTTCCCCCATCCTTCCCTTCTTATCTGCCCACCAAAATCTTTTACCTTTTTCCAGTCTCCTGTACCTTGGTTCTTCCCCTCTCACTGGCTCTATTACAAGTGTGGATGCGTTCACTCCCCTCCTTGTTTCTGTGCCTCCCTCCTCCCTGTCCCTCCCGAGTCTTTCCCTCTCTGCCCGCTCCGAGAGTTTTCTGCCTCTTCCTTCCCCACCCACACTTCTCCAGTTCAACATGCTTTCGTCCCCCCCTAACTTTAGTACAGTCCATTACTGATCCCAATCTGTTACTCATCCTCCTCCCTACGACCAATATTGTCCTCTACATAAAACGTCTTTGAATTTCAGAAACACTTGACCTATTTCAGAATATATTGGCAGAGACTGAACCTTCATGGATCACTAATCCACCCTACGCTGTTCCGTTACTCTTCCCTCTTCACTCATCTCCACAATTCATTCACACGCTCCATTCCTTGACTGCTGTGAACATGCTTCTGATGCCACCGCATGTAGAAGTTTTCTACCCCTCTAGTCCGTAGGTGCCCTTCCCTAATGGATTCCATGTATTTTCCTCGTTGCCAATCATGACCTATTTACAGTGGAATATCCGGCGCGGCGTTCAGTGATAATCGGGGTGAGCGATTCAGAGGTTGCTTTCCGGTTTTCCCCTGTTTGGTGTTTGCTTGAAAGAACCAAAATTTCCCTCGGCTGTTTTCAATTCCCAACCGGTATACTCAGTGCTATAATTTATTGTATTCTTCAGATCCTTTCTCAGATGGAGGACCCTTAATTGTAAAGTGCCCTTCTTTTACACAATGATATTCCGATACTGTACACTACTTGTCCATTATGGAGGGGGGGGGGGGGGGGGGGCCTCTCTGCATTACCACTGCAGGCCCGTATGCACTTGAATAAGTGGTATTAACAATAGTGTTCTTCAGTATCTGGAGACAAGAATGAGGTATACATCACCGAGACAAGATGAAATTGAGACACATTGTGCAACATCTGGTATCTTATTGTAGACGTTTCGCCATAGCCAGGTGGCTTTTAGACAATATCCATAAATTATTCCGAGGAGCATAACTTGGTGAGACCGGGTGAAACTATTTACAGAAGATGAAGTAATCAGTCCCTCAAACCTAGCAGTAGGTGCGAAGAGCACATAGTCTACAATTAAAGATAAACCCAGTATGTTTGCACATGTCTCAATTTCATCTTGTCATATTGTAAAACCATATCTTGTACACCCTGTCAGACACTGCACATCATGGACAACTTGGATATCTGAGGACATGTGTACATATCCTTCAACAACTCCAACTACTACTACAACTAACCTATTCTCTTGGGTGGTACCGGTACTTCCACTGGTGAATCCCGCCTACCAGTGACTATGCCCTCGTCCTGTTACGCCCGTCCCAATTATCCACCTGACGTTTACTATATAATCATCAGGCGCCTTGCATCTGCTCAATCTCCACGAGCTATGGTGCTCCTTCGCATCCTACTGCTAGGTTGAGGCGACTGAGATTACCTCTCAACTCTGTAGACATAGTTCTCCCTGTCTCCAAGTTATGTCCTGGAATTTGTATTGATAAAGCCACTGGATGGCGAAACGTCTACAATAAAGATACCCAGATGTTGCACATGTGTCTCAATTTCTTTATATCTCTCTCCTGCTTGGGCATTTTCTATCCCAGATTTTGCCTTTCTTGTTTCATCCTTACCACCACTTCTATTACTTGGCGATTTTAATGCCCACCATTTCCTCTGGGGATGGTCTCATTGTGACTCACGTGGCATCCAGTTGGAGGCTTTTCTCGCCTCTCGCCCCCTCCATGTTTTAAATACAGGTACTCCCACCCATTTTGATCCTCGTATTCCTACTCTCTCTTGCATCGATCTATCGGTCTGCTCTTCCTCCACTGCACTACTTAGGCTTTCTTGTGCCTGGTCTGTTTCTACCAGACAGTACATATCGCAATCATTTTCAATCATTCTTACTTCTCCTTCATATTCACTACCTATCCATAGCCCTCGGCGTGCAATTTGATCGAAGCAAATTGGGACCATTTACTCGCAACTCATTGCTTTAGTGAGGTTCCCTTCTTCATCCGTCATATTGATGAGCTCCTAACACACCTCTTTCTCTTGACATCAGTTTTAACCGCAGCTTTCTCATTCATATCCCTAAACCTCAGCAGGCATTCTCAGAAGTGCGTGCCTTGGTGGTGGACTGCTTGTGCTCGTGCAGTAAACGTGTGAAACGTCGCTGCATGGGACATGTACAATAAACTGAAGAGAGACTCATTGATTTTAAAGGCAGAAAGCGTGCGGTTCACTCGCCGTGTCATCAAGACCGCGAAATGCACTTGCTGGCCGGGGAGAGATTGTTCCCACCATCAACCTCTGCTTCCTGTTACGAGTGTGCAGTCTGGAAAATCTGAGGAACGTGAGTTGGCAAAATACTCTCCTCACCCCGGCTTCTGTTCAACAGGATCGCCGTGTTTGATATACAGAAGCAAAACCCTCTTTGACGTGCGCCCTTGAAATTGGCACTCGTCTCGTCAGTATTTCCTGGGGCTCCATCTATGCCCCTCGTTTCTTTCCTCAAAAGTCTGCCAGAGAGTTAGTGACCCATAGGACTTTACTTCTCTCAGAAAGAACATAAATAGTGTGATCCTTTTAACACTCGGGAACTGAGGCAACACTCTCAACTTGCCGATCATCAGCAGCGGGGCCTTGACTACCTTCCATATTCGGATGGTACAAAATTACAATCAGTCGCAACCCTTGTAAGTCCTCTTACACCTCTTCAATCTTATTTGGTCACAAGGATTTACCATTACAGCTGCGTGAAATCTGCCATTGTTCTACCTTTCACCAAGGCGGGTACTACGGGTCATGATGCTCGCCACTATCTATTCCCATTGCTCTTCTAGTGCATTGTGCAAAGTGATGTGAACGTCTGGTAAATCGAACGTTTAAAATGTGAGTATTTAGACACGCACAACAGTCTCTCCACTAGTCAATATCGCTTGTTGATAAAAGGCCGATCTGACCACAGACCCCTTACTGCAACTTGGATACATATGTTTGTAATGCCTTGTGAACAACCACTCAGTTATTGCCATATTTTTTTTTTGCGCCTTGGAGAAGTTAAGACACAACTTGGAGGTATAATATATTTGGCCCAAGCCCACATCCTTAAGGCCTCCCGAGCAATCTACCATCCTTGCCTTAAGAACATTTTATAACTGAACGGACTTGTCGAGGTGTTCGAGCCAATAAAGTGCTGCTGCCCAGGCTTTGTCCCAAGCTTGAAAGTGTCGCTCAGGGATGTGTTCTGAGCACAACACTTTTCTCCACAGTTGCTATAAATGATTTGGCTTCTGTTCTTTCCATCCAATATTTGGTCATCACCACCTATATAGATGAGCTTCGCTACTTGCTTGTGCAGGCGCTGACTGTCACCTCATTACAGTTTATCCTCGCAGCATAGCAGTCGACAGTGTTTTCGATTTGGGCCACCATGCATGGGGATTAAAATTTCCCCAGTACCGAAGTCGCCAAAAATAGACTTTCACTAAACGCTGCTGTCATTTCCGTTCCATGCCTTTGTACCTCTACCGGTTTCCCGTATCCGGAGCGTTGATACAGGTCAGTTTCTGGGTCCTTCTCTTTGTGATTTGTAGGTTACCCTGGAGACCTCTTCAAGGGGGCTCCTATGGCGAGTGGTGAGAGGCTCTTGGTCAGATACAAATAGAACCTAATCGGTCTTCTTCCTCAGACCGAACCATAATACCCCCCAATCTCCCCTCCCCATCCCATGCCTCCCCCATCCTCCCTGCCTCCCGCCTTTTCCTTTCCTCCTCCCCCCCCCACCCCTCCCTTTTGCCCTTTCCTCTTTTTGGCCTTATGGATTTCTCCCACAGGCGCGCTAGTTCCTTAGTAGAGGAAAGGAGATACCGGGTCCGAATCCCATTCCTGAGGTTCTTAGTGGTGGCGTAAGTGTTTGCCGTGGATCTGGATCGCCTGGGATGTCCCAACCCCTCCGGTATCCCGGAGTAGCTTTGGTTGTGCTTATCGGCGGCGATAGTGTATCTCTGGGAGCAGCCACCGCTTTCAGGATTCCGAAGGGGAGGTGCGGCCGAGAAAAGAGTATGCTTTGTAGGCGGATATCCGGCCGCCCTCCTCTTTTGTCCACCGAAGTAGCTCGGCAGAATGCGAGGTTGCTATCCCGGATTGTTTAGTTTCCACAAGCATGATGGGGTAGGGTATGGCACGGGTTTCCATGCTGCAATCTGCCGACTACACTGCGGTGCTAGAGGTAGTTTTTCCTCTTCTGTGCGCGGAGGCAGTTTGCTTTTCCGGGCCCCTTCATTCCTCCAGGACCTTTCCCTCCCCGGTCCCCCCCCTTTTATTTTTCTTTTTCTATTTTATTCTTCATTCTTTTTTTTCTTAAAAACAAAAGAAAGAAATAACCTAACCAGGCAAGCCCTAGTCCCATGAACCATTGTACCCCGTCCCGGGCCCCTTCTTGATACCGGCAAGCCCGTTCTGACCCCTACCGGCTCGTCTTGGACCACCTTCAGAACATTTCCACATGCCATGTCTGTACCTATTGAGCCGGTGCTGTCTTTCCTCACCCGCTTCAGGTACTGAGGCATTCGACTGACACTCCTTTGATTTATATCGTGAATACCTTCGCTCTCCTCTGAGCTATGCTTCCGGTCTCATCTCCTCTACGGTGCGGCAATTTTTTTCAAATCGCGACCCGTTTCCACGTTCGGACCAACTCTGTCCCACGCCTAAACGCCAAACGACAATTACCTGCATGATGATTACTTCTCCACCAAACGTCAACGACAATTACTGTGATGATACTTCTCCACTTCACCTTCGCGTTCTTCTCAGAAACGATCGACACGTCCTTCCTACCTTTCCACGCTCAGTTTCAGACTGAACAGTGGACGAAATTCTTCACTTTACGACCAACTTCCTCTACTGCCCTATCTTTCTGACCATAGTATTGGCAAGGCACTCCACGCCCCATGTTGGTAAAGTATATTTCTTTTCATGTCGTTAAGAGTGGTACGCGCATCATTACGTACAGAATGCTACCCAGGTCGTGAGCTCTTGTCTTACCCATATAGATACTGTTTCCTGTCACCCTTGAAAACATCATTCCCTCAATTCTTGTAGTGGTACCGTTATTCTGCCCTACCATAGTTCAACAAACTTTCCAGGACAGTGGCACGACATTTAGAAACAGCTGGAACTCCAGTTCTCCCATCCTCAAGGTAGACACTTACGTTCTTCCTGCACCGTGGGCGGAGCGATTACCCTAGCATGTGGCCGTTTAACTTTTGACAGCCGGAGAAGAACTCCCATCCTGTTTATATAGAAGGACATCGGTTACAAGTTCGAAAGGTGATCCCTACACCACACAACAGTGTAGAAAAATGCTGGCGATTTGGCCATCCAGGAAATATTGCAGTCTATCGCCGAATGCCCCGTCTTGTGGTGCCGCTTCGATGACATTCTAATACGTCTTGCAATCGTCTCCCTCTTGCTTAAACTGGCATGAGGACTCACCCTCGTACTCTCGCGTTGTTCAGGTATTTAAAACGAAAGGGAAATCCGTTTACCTCAAGAGACAGGAAGGTCTCCATTTTGCATGCAGTTTTCATCTCCGCCTCCAAGGGAGACTCCCACGTTGTTTCTTATTCCCGTGTTTCCAATCGTCCCCCCACTTCTGGTATCCCATCTTCTACCACCAACCTCTGTGGTTACTCTCCATAATTCACTCCTGATCTAATCCTTTTGCTGTCCTCGGCTTCAGACGTTACCTACTTCGCAACGCCTCAGTCTAATCTCGCTTCTTTGGTTCTTCTTACAAGCCTCAGTATCGACGAGACCTCGTTACGAACCTCTCACAATCGTCCCTCTACTTCTCAAAGTCCTCAAAAAGGGTCCGGTAACACCTCCTACCCATCTTCCACCTCCTCATTTTACCCTCCCTGTCTCTGTCCCTAGTTCTTCCCTTCTCACTGGCTCTGTTACAAGTGCATGAGGTTCACCCTTCCACCTCGTAATGTACCATCCTCCCCTGTTCCTCCCAAGTTTCTTCCTCTTCTGCCACCTCCCAGGTTCCTGTCTCTTCTGTCCGGCCAGCTTTCCAGTTCCCTCCACCCTTTCGCCCCCCCCTACCTTGGTACAGTCCAATACAGTTCCAATCTTTACTCATCCTCCCCTACCATTCCCAATAATATGTCTCCCATACGTCATTTCTGAATTCCGAAACACTTGAAGCAATCTCTGAATATATTGCAAGAGACCAAACCATCAATGGACACTGATCCCCCTATCCGCTCTTCCTCTCTCCTCTGGCTCCATCTGCGCAACTCCTTTTTCACAGCGCACCGTTCCTTCGCTGCTTGAACATTTCCACTGCCTCCGCATGTGGACTTTTCTAACCCTTCTAGTCCGTAGGAAACCCTTACTGCGGATTTTCAAGGATCTTTATCATTGCAATCATGGCTTTTTACAGTGGAAATACGCGGCCACAGGGGTAATCGGGAGGGTGAGCTTCTCGATGTTACTCTCCCAGTTTGCCCCTGTTGGTTGTTTGCTTACAGGAACCCAAAATTACACTTGCTGTTATTTCTCACATTCAGGCTATAATTTATGTATTCTTCAGATCTTTTCTGATGGGACCTTTAATGCAAGTGCCCTACTTCTCCGCACTTTTATTCCGTACCATCAGCTATTTGTTCATACTTCGCTGCATTACACAGCAGCCGTACCCACTTACATAGGTTGTTACGCTTCTGTTCTTTATAATCTCTCTCCTTGTCGGGCTTTATCTATTCCGGATTTGCCCTCCCTTGTTTCGTCATTACGCCACCGATTCTGTTACTTGGTGATTTTAATGCCCACCATTTCCTCTGGGGAGTGTCTCACTGTGTTCCGTGGAATTCAGTTAGAAGGGGGCTTTTTTTTTTTCTTGGCCACCCACCCCCTCCTGTTTTAAATACAGGTACTCACACCCATTTGATCCTCGGACTCATACTTCCTCTTTGCCTCGAATCTCTCAGTTTGCTCTTCCTCCGCCGCATTAGACTTACGTGCGGTTCAGTTCTCCCGGACTTACATGACAGTGATCATTTCCCAAATCATTCTTACTTCCCCTTCATATTCGCCACCTCTTCGCACCCCACGCTGGCAATTTTTTTAATCGGGCAAATTGGAACCTTTACTCACACCTGACTGTTTTTTAAAGAGGTCCTTCTTCGTCCTCCAACCGATGAGCTTTTACACCTCTTCTCGTCCTCCGTTTTACCGCAGCTTCTCATTCTTATACCCCAAACTTGGGCAGGCATCTCAGAAATGCGTGCCTTGGTGGTCTCCTGCTTGTGGTCGTGCAGTAAGTTTGAAACGCGCTGCATGGGGCAGGTACCGGTACAATAGAACCACAGAGCGACTCCTTGATTTTAAACAGAAGCGTGCGATCGCTCTCCGTGTCATCCGTGGACGCTAAACGCCTGGCTGGCGAAGATTATGTCTCCACCATCACCTCTGCTTCCTTATGAGTGCCGGTCTGGAATAAAGTCGAAAAACTGCGAGTGAAATATTCTCTACGGTCCTGTTCTGCGGGTTGCGGTGTTGATATAGCAAACTAGATGTTGCCAATGAAATTGGCAATCATCTGCGTTTCCGTATATTCCAGGGACTCCATCTATGCCCCTCTTTCTTTCTCAAAGTCTGCCAGGGAGTTAGCACCCTTGGACTTTCTTCTCTCAGCGAAGAACAGTTTAGGGCCTTTTACACTTCAAGAACTGGAGGCAACACTCTCAGCCTGTCGATCATCGGCAAGCTGGGCCCGACGGAATTCATATTGCGTGGCACAACATTTACATTAGTCAGCCCTTGCAGTCCTTATTACACCTTTACAATCTTTTTTGGTCACAAGGGAGGTTCTTCCACAGCTGTGGAAATCCGCCATTGTTTCCCCTTCCGCAAACCAGGCATACGGGACATGGAAAAACTCCCATATCGTCCCATTGCTCTTACAGTTGCAGATTGCAAAAGTATGGAACGTCTAGTAAATAGACGTTTGTGTGGTAGTTAGAGACACACAAACAGACTCTCCACTCGTCAATATGGCTTTCCGTAAGGGACGTTCTACCATAGACCCTTTACTGCGCTCTTGGATACGTAGGTTCGTTAATGCCCTTGCGAAATAACACACTCGTTATTGCCATAATTTTTTGACCTTGAGAAGGCATATGAAAACTTGGAGGGTATATATTTTAGCCCAAGCCCACTCCTTAGGCCTTCGAGGCCATTACCATCCTCCTTTGAACTTTTTAACTGACAGGCATTTCCCGAGTTCCGGGTTAATAATGTGCTCCCCGGACTTTGTCCAAGCTGAAGGTGCCCCGGGATGTGTTTCTGAGCCAACACTATTTTCTCCTTGCTATTAATGATGTGGCCTCTAGTCTTCCAATCAAATATTTGGTCCTATCTAGTTTGATGACTTCGCTATTGCCTGTGCAGGCGCTGGACTGTCACCTCTTACGTTCTTCAGCATGCAGTCGACCGTGTTTCCAATTGGGCCACCACACATGGGTTAAATTTTCCAGCACTAAAACCCACCAAATCACTTTCACTAGACGCTCTGTCATCTCTGATCATCCTTAGTACCTCTATGGCTGCGGATCCCTGAACGTGTGATACAGTTCAAGTTTCTGGGCCTCTTCTTTGATCGTACGGTTATCCTGGAAACCTCACATTACCTTTGAAGGCAAACTTGTCACAGCCGCTGAACCTTCTTAAAACCCTTGCTCATCTTTCGTGGGTGAGAGCTGATCGTGACCCTCTTCACTACATTCCACCCTTATTTTATCGAAACTTGATTTGGTGACCTGTAATCTATTCAGCGGAGCATCTCCTCTACTCCTCTCTAGCCTTAACCCCAATATCACCAGGATTACGTTTATGCCTTGTGGCTTTTCGCTCTTCCCTGTCGAAAGCCCTCTATGCAGAAGCGAACGTTCCATCCTATCCGGAATCGCCGCCCGGATGCCCATTGCCCTGCGCTCACTATGTACGCTCTCATGTCCTCCGCAACCTTCCATTTATAGAATGGTCACTGCTATTAGTAGACATTCTTTATTTGTTCGCCGCCCTGCTTACTCCGTCCCTTCTCTCTTCGCCCTTCATTCGCTCTGTCTTCTCTTCAAACTACCACCTTTCTAGTACATTGTAGCATCTCACTTTTCCTACCCCCCTGGGAGGTCCCAGCTGTTCGGTCTGTTCTATCTCCCTCCCTTGCTCGAAAAAGCCCAATGTCTACGGTCGGTTTCCGCTCTTCTTTTTCTTGACCACTTTCACTCTCATTCTCATGCATTGCCTGTTGTAACAGATGGCTCTAAGTTCTTCTGACGGCGTAGGATTCGCAAGCAGTTGTTTCCCGGACAGCGTCTCGTACAAGGGCATTTACTATCTTCAGCTAGTATTTTTACTGCTGAATTATATGCCATCCTAACAGCACTTTCCCGTATTGCATCTATGCCTGTGTCATCATTTGTGTATGTCCTCAGACTCCTTAGTGCTTTACAGGCGTATACCAAAATTTGCTACACCTCACCCCTTAGTCCTCGTATCCAACTTTGGCTATGCCGATCTTTACTAAGCATAAAGATATTGTTTTTTGTTTGGGGTTCCTGGTCATGTTGACGTACAGGCAATGACAGGCAGGGACACTGCTGCGCGGTCAGCAGTACATTACCCTACCAGGTTTCTTACAGAGGTTATTCATGTAGGACTATTTGCTGTATATCTTCCCACTTCACACCCGTTGGCAACAACGTTGGTTTCTACTATGCTCGGCAACAAACTTCAGTCTATTAAAACGAAGTATGGTTACTGGCCGGTCTTCTTTCACCAGTGTCGAGTTGGGAGGGGACTACTCTCTCCGTCTTCGCATTGGCCATAACGTCTTACTCATGGATATCTCATGGAGAGGGCGTCTTGCTCCTCTCTGTGGAGAATTGCCAAGCTCCATTATCAGTCAGCCAATTCTGTTGGACTGCCCACTTTATCAACGAGCACGCAAGAAAGAATTTTTACCCTCTGTCGTCGTCTTCGCCCCGCTGCTCTCTCTTTACCTTCCCTTCTCGCTGATGGACCCACCTTTCTTCCGGACTCTCTTATTGACTTTTTGACAACGATGACTTACTTCACAAATTCTGATACTTTCAAGCCCTTTTAATGTATCTCTTGCTACCTCTACCCGTACTTCACTGCCCGCTGTTTTCTGTAACCTGCTGATCATCCCCCCCTCCTCCTGCCATCCAATTCCCTTGTTCCTTCTACCCTGCAGCGCTGTATAGCCCTTGTGGCTTAGCGCTTCTTTTTGATTATAATAATAATAATCGGTTACAAGTTCGAAAGGTGATCCCTACACCACAACAGTGTAGAAATTGCTGGCGATTTGTGCATCAGCGAAAATATAGCAGATCTATGCCTGATGCCCCAGTCTGTGGTGCCGAATGACCTTTTAATACGTCTTGGCAATCGATCTCCCTTTGCCTTAACTGTCATGAGGCTCACCCTTCGTACTCTCGCCGTGGTCAGGTCTAATTTAAACGAGCGGGGAAATCCGTTACCTCAAAGAGACAGAAGGTCTCCCTTATGCCATGGCAGTTTCTCATCTCCGCCTCCAAGGGAGACTCCCACGTGTTTCTTATTCCCGGGTTTCAAAACGTCTCCCCCCACTTTGGTTATCCCATCTTCTACACCCACCTCTGTGGTGACCTCTCCATAATCCACTCCTGTATCTAATCCTTTTGCTTGTCCTCGGGCTTCAGGACGTCCCTATTCAACGCCTCAGTCTAGTCTCGCTTCCTGCGAGTTCTCTCTCACAAGCCTGAGTATCGACGAGGACCTCGTTACGACACCACCTCCCAAATCGTCCCTCTACTTCTCAAAAGCAAAAAAAGGGGTCCGGTAAACACTCCTACCCATCTTTCCACCTCTCGCATTTTACCCTCCCTGTCTCTGTCCTGTTCTTCCCCTCTCTCTGGTCAGTTACAAGTGCAGAGGTTTCACCTCCCATCGTAATGTACCTTCCTCCCCAGATTTCCCTCCAAGATTCTTCCCTTCTCTGCACCTCCCAGGTTCTGCCTTCTTCTGTCCCCTGCCACGCTTTCCAGTTCCCTCCACCCTTTCGCCCCCCCCCTACTTGGGACAGTCCAATACAGTTTCCACCTTTACCTCATCCCCCCCTACCATTCCAATATTTGCCTCCCATCGATATCTCTGAATTCCGAAAACACTTGATGCAATCTCTGCATATATTGCGGAGACCAAACCAAACACAAAATCAATGGACACTGATCCACCCTTCCGCTCTTTCTCTCTCCTCTGTCCATCTGCGCAACTCTTTTCTTCAACAGCGCACCGTTCCTTGATGCTTTGAACATTGTTCCACTGCCTCCGCCATGAGGATTTTCTACACCTTGCCTATTCTAGTCCGTAGGAAACCCCTTACGGCGGATTTTACAGTATCTTTATCATTGCAATCATGGCCTATTTTACAGTGGATATACGCGGCCTGGGTAATCGGGGTTGAGATACAGATGTTACTCTCCCAGTTTTGCCCTGTTGGTGTTTTGTTACAGGATCCAAAATTTACACTTGCTGTTATTTCACACATCTCAGGCTATAATTATTATAATCTTCAGATCCTTTTCCTGATGGGACCTTTAATGAAAGTGCCCTTCTTCTCCGCACGGATATTCCGTTACCTCAGCTATTTGTCATACTTCGCTGCATTACACAGCAGCCTGTATCCACTTACATGGTGGGTATACGCTTTGTTCTTTAATATCTCTCTCCTTATCGGGCATTATCTATTCCGGATTTTGCCTTCCTTGTTTCGTCATTACCGCCACCGATTCTGTTACTTGGTGAATTTGGTTTATTTGCAATCGTGTCATTACGATTTCTTAAGTCAAGTCGTGTTACTTGGTGATTTTAATGCCCACCATTTCCTCTGGGGGGGTCTCACTGTGATTTCCGTGGAATTCAGTTAGAGGCTTTTCTTGCCACCCACCCCCTCCATGTTTTAAATACAGGTACTCACACCCATTTTGATACTCGGACTCATACTCTCTCTTGCATCGATCTCGCAGTCTGCTCTTCCTCCGCTGCATTAGACTTTCACTGGTCGTTCTTCCCGGACTTAAACATGACAGTGATCATTTCCCAATAAATCTTACTTTCCCCTTTCTATTCGCCACCTTTCGCACCCCACGCTGGCAATTAATCGGGGGTAAATTGGAACCTTTACTCGCACCTAACTGTTTTTAAAGAGGTTCCTTCTTCGTCCTCCATCGATGAGTTTTACACCTCTTCTTGTCCTCCGTTTTCACCGCAGCTTCTTCATTCTATTACCCCAACTTTGGGCAGGCATTCCAGAAATGCATGCCTTGGTGGTCTCTGCTTGTGCTCGTGCAGTACATTGAAACGCGCTGCATGGAGGGCAGGTACCGGTACAATCGAACACAGAGCGACTCTTGATTTTAAAACAGAAGCGTGCGATCGCTCGCGTGTCATCCGTGACGCTAAACGCACTTGTGCGAGATTGTCTCACCATCACCCTTGGTTCCCTATGAGTGCAGTCTGGGAAAAAAGTATACGAAAACTGAAGGGTAGTCTTTTTCTGACCCGGCTCCTGTTTGCAGGTGCCGGTGTTGATATAGCAAACCCACTAGATGTTGCACCCATGAAATTGGCAATCATCTGGTCCGTATTCCTCAGGGACTCCATCTATGCCCCTCAATTTCTTTCCTCAACGTCTGCCAGAGAGTAGCACCCTTTGGACTTTTTTCTCTCAGAGAGAACAGGTATAATGTGCCTTTTCACTCAAGACTGGAGGCCAACACTCTCAGCTTGTCGATCATCGGCAGCAGGGCCGGAACGACATTCATATTCGTTATGCTACAACTTTTACATCAGTTCAGCCTTGCAGTCCTATTATGCCGTTACAATCTATTTGGTCACAAGGCGTTCTTCCACAGCTGTGGAAATCCGCCATTGTTCTCCCTTTCCGCAAACCAGGCATACGGGACATGAAAACCTCCCACTATCGTCCCATTGCTCTTACATGTTGCAGTTTGCAAAGTATGGACGCCTAGTAAATGACGTTTAGTTGTGGTATTTGAGACACACAACAGTCTCTCCCCCCCCCACCTCGTCAATATGGCTTTCGTAAGGGACGTTCTACATAGACCCCTTAACTACGCTTGGATACGTATGTTCGTAATGCCTTTGCGAATAACCACTCAGATATTGCCATATTTTTTTTTTTTTTTTTTTTTTTGACTTGAGGAGGCTATGACACAACTTGGAGGTATAATATTATAAGGGCCAACCCAAGCCCACTCCTTAGGCCTTCGAGGCCATCTACATCCTTCCCTTAAAAGAAACTTTTTAAAAATGACAGGCATATCCGTGTTTTGGTTAATAATGTGCTCTACCCGGACTTAATCCAAGCTGAAGGTGTCCCCAGGATGTGTTCTGAGCACAACACTTCTTTCTCCTTGCGATTAATGATTTGGCTCTTGTCTTCCATCAAATATTTGGTCATCACTCTATGTGGATGACTTCGCTATTGCCTGTGCAGGCACTGACTGTCACCTCCTTACAGTTCTCTCCACATGCAGTCGACCGTGTTTCGCAATTGGGCCACCACACGTGGTTTTAAATTTTCCAGCTCTAAAACCCACCAAATCACTTTCCACTAGGACTCTCTGTCATCTCCGATCATCCTTTGTACCCTATGGCACCCGTATCCTGAACGTGATAGTCAAGTTTCTGGGCCCTCCTCTTTGATGTAGGTTATCCCGGAAACCTCACATTTACTCTCTGAAAGGCAACTTGTCACAAGCCGGCTGAACCTTCTTACAACCCTTGCTACATCTTTCGTGGGGTGCTGATCGTCGAACCCTCCTTTGCCTACATTTCACCCTTATTTTATCGAAAATTGATTATGGTGGACCAGATCTATTCAGCGGCATCTCCTGCTACTCGTCTAGACCTTAACCACATTCATCACCAAGGATTACGTTTATGCCTTGGTGCTTTTCGCCTTCCCATGTCGAAAAGCCTTATGCAGAAGCGAACGTTCCATCCTTATCGATCGCCGTGATACCCATTTGCTTGCGTACTATGTCCGCCTCTCACGATCTCCGCAATCCTTCCATTTATAGAATGGTCACTGATTAATAGTAGACATTCCTTTATTTGTTCGCCGCCCCTGTTTACTCGTCCTTTCTCTCTTCGCCTTCAATTCGCTCTTGTCTTCTCTTCAAAACTATCACCTTTCTATGTACATGTAGCATCTCCCTTTTCCCTACCCCCATGGGAAGTTCCAGCTGTTCGAGTCGTTTCTTTTCTCCCTCCTCTTGCTCGAAAGCCCAATGTCTACGGTCGATTCCCACTCTCTTTTTCTTGACCACTTTCACTACATTCTCATGCCATTGCTGTGTACACAGATGGCTCTAAAGTCTCTGACGGCGTTAGGATTCGCAGCAGTGTTTCAGGACAGCGTCGTTCGCTAGGCATTACATCTCGGCTAGTAATTTTACTGCTGATTATATGCCATCCTTACAGCTCCTTATCCGTATTGCATCTATGCCTGTGTCATCATTTGTGGTTGTCTCAGACTCCTTAGTGCTTTACAGGCTATACAAAAATTTGATACACCTAACCCCTTAGTCCTCCGTATCCAACTTTGGCTACGCTGCATCTTTACCAGCATAAAGATATTGTTTTTTTGTTTGGTCCCTGGTCATGTTGACGTACAGGGCAATGAAACAGGCAGACACTGCTGCGCAGTCAGCAGTACATGACCTACCAGTTTCTTATAGAGGTATTCCATTTACGGACTATTTGCTGTAATATCTTCCCACCTTCACACCCGTTGCAACAACGTTGGTCTACTATGCTCGGCAACAAACTTCAGTCTATTAAACCGAGTATAGGTTACTGGCCGTCTTCTTATCACCAGTTCGAGGTTGGGAGACTACTCTCTCCCGTCTTCGCATTGGCCATACTCGTCTTACTCATGGATATCTCATGGAGAGGCGTCTTGCTCCCTCTGTGAGAATTGCCAAGCTCCATTATCAGTCAGCCACATTCTGTTGGACTGCCCACTTTATCAACGAGCACGCAGAATTTACCTCTGTCGTCGTCTTCGCTCCGCTGCTCTCCTCTTTACCTTCCCTTCCCTTCTCGGTGATGGACCCACCTTTCATCCGGACTCTCTCATTGACATTTTGACAACGACTGACTTACTTCACAATTTCTGATACTTTCAGCCCTTTCTACTTCAATCTCTTGCTACCCTCTACCCCTGTACTATCCCCTGTCCCGCTGTTTTCTGTAACCTGCTGATCATCCCCCCTCCCTTCTGCCATCCAATTCCCTTGCTTCCTTCCCTACCCTGCAGCGCTGTATAGCCCTTGTGGCTTAGCGCTTCTTTTTTGATTATAATAATAATACCCTGGAGACCCCACATTACCTCTCTGAAGGCAACTTGTCACAGCCGGCTGAACCTTCTTAAAACCCTTGCTCATCTTTCACGGGAAGATGATCGTCGAACTCTCCTTCGCCTACGTTCAGCCCTCATTTTGTCGAAACTCGATTATGGTGATCAGATCTATTCAGCGGCCTCTCCTGCTACTCTCTCTAGCCTTAACCCCATCCATCACCAAGGATTACGTTTATGACTTGGTGCTTTTCACTCTTTCCCTGTTGAGAGCCTCTATGCAGAAGCGAATTTTCCATCCTTGTCTGATCGCCATGATGCCCATTGCCTTCGCTACTAAGTACGCTCTCACGATCTCCGCAATCCTTCCATTTATAGAATGGTCACTGATATTAGTAGACATTATTTGTTCGCTGCTCCTGTTTGCTCCGTCCCTTTGCTCTTTGCCTACATTCGCTCTTTTCTTCCCTTCAGTTGCCACCTTTATATGTTCATGTAGCATCTCACTTTTCACTACCCCCCTGGAAAGTTCCAGCTGTTCGGGTCTGTTCTTTCTCACTCCCTTGCTCGAAAGCCCAACTGCCTACGGTGGCTTCCCACTCTCTTTTTCTTGACCACTTCCACTCTCATTCTCATGCCATCGCAGTGTACACAGATGGCTCTAAGTCTTCTGACGGCGTCGGATTTGCAGCAGTGTTTCTGGACAGCATCATACGAGGGCATTTACTATCTTCGGCTAGCATTTTACTGCTGAATTGTATGCCATTCTTGCAGCACTTATTCATATCGCATCTATGCCTGTCATAATTTGTGATTGTTTCAGACTCCCTTAGTGCTCTACAGGCTATACGGAAATTTGATAAACCTCGGCCCCTAGTTCTCCATATCCAACTTTTGCTATGCCGTATCTCTAACAAGCATAAAGATATTGTTTTTTGTTGGGTCCCTGGTCATGTTGACGTACAGGGCAATGAGCAGGCAGACACTGCTGCGCGGTCAGCAGTACATGGCCTACCAATTTCATATAGAGGTGTTCCATTTCTGGACTGTTTTGCTGTAACAGCTACCCACCTTCACACCCGTTGGCAACAACGTTGGTCAACTCTTCTCGGTAACAAACTTCATTCTATTAACTGAGCATAGGTTATTGGCCGTCTTCTTGTCATCAGTGCGGAGGTTGGGAGACTACTCTCTCCCGCCCTCGCATTGGCCACACTCATCTTTCTCATGGGTATCTCATGGAGAGGCACCCTGTTCCTCTCTGAGAAGTGTCAAGTTCCAGTATTGATTAGCCACATTGTTAGATTGCCCTCTTTATCAACGAGCACACAGAATTTACCTCCAACGTCGTCTCCACTCTACTACTATCTTTTTACCTTCCCTTCTTGTTGATGGACCCTCCTTTAATCCTGACTCTCTCATTGACTACTTAACGACGACTGATTTACTCCACAATCTCTGATGATGATACCTTTTGCACTCCCCTCAGCTCTTTCTACCTCAATCTCTTGCTGCCCTCTACCCTTTCATCATCCACTGCCCCGCTGTTCTCTCTAACCTATTACTCATCCATCTCCCTTTTACCACTTGATACCCTCGCTTCCTTCCTGCCCTGCAGCGCTGTATAGCCCTTGTGGTTTAGCGCTTCTTTTTGATTATAATAATACAAACATTATCTCAAACTGATTTTCTTTCTGACCACGGAATTGGTAAAGCTCTTTTACAGCATATTGGCCAAAATATATTTTTCCATGCTCATCAAAGTGGAGCACGTGTCATAACATGCAGAATTCAGAGCAAGCTCATGCCTTCTCCCACATCATTTCATAGATAACATACCAGTCACCGTTCGTAAGCATGCTACTCCTAATTCTTGCAGTGGTACTGTGGTCTTGTCATGTACCGTTGTACAGAGTGATTTTTTGTCTTACGGCGAGGATATTTTAGAACAATTAGCCCTTTAGAACCTCCCTATCCTCAAGGTAGATACGTACATCCTGCCTGCTCGTGGGCGGAGGTGCTTTCCTAGTAACATCACTCGTTTTAATCTCGACTGCCATGAGCTTCCGTCCTGTCTAAATTGCGGGCCATCGTCTAGAGGTCCATCAAGTTGTTCCTACTCCCCAACAGTGTCGTAATTGCTGGCGTTTTTGACACCTCACTAAACACTGCAGATCTGTGGCAGAATGCCCGGTCTGTGGTGCAGCAGATCATTCCAATACGTTGTGTAGTCTTCCCCCATCTTGTCTTAATTGCAAGAGCCTCATTCCTCCTTTTCACACCGTTGCCAGGTTTATCATAATGAATGAGAGATCCGTTATCTTAAGCAGTGTGAGGGCCTCCCTCACAATATGGCTGTCTGTCTCTCAGCTCTGCCTTCAAGGTAAACTCCCTCGTGTCCTACATGCTCAAGTAGCCCGAAGACCTCCAACCTCGACAGTCCTCCCACCTCTCAGTCCCTCTGCGTCTGTGTCTTCCGGGGTTGCCACAGTTTATAATTCTTTTGCAGTTTTATCCTCTGACACTCCTACATCCTCACCACTTTCTCCTCCTACTTCATCTCACTCGCTTCTTAATCTACGCAATCTAGGAAACCTCGCAGACCTGCGCTTTCTTCTCGTCCTTCGCCTGCACAAAATATATCTCCTACCTCGGAGCCTCGTTCTCGCCCTCTTTCCAGCTCTCACACGGAGGTGGAGGTTCACCCTCCCCCTCGTATAGTCCCCCTCTCTCCTGTTCCCCCCTCCCCCCCCCCCCCCGTCTCCTCCACAGTTACCCCTCCAGCCTCCTTCCTCTCCTGTTACACTGCAGTCCTCTTCTACCCCAGCCGACACATCTCTCCAGGTCTATACTCCCTGCCCCCTCAGACCTCTTTGGTTACCTCTGTAGTTCCTCTGACCTTTCCTTGCAACGCCTCTCCTGTCTCTGACATCATGGCATCGTCGGCTTCCTTAACGACTGAGACGTTAGATGCTATTTTCAGCTATATTGCAGAGACGACACCTCCGATGGACACCAGGACTCCCTCTACCCCTTCTATTTCACGACCCATGCAACAGTCTATTCCTCTACAACATTCACATTCTTCCTTGCTATATGCTTACCGTTACCCCCACACATTGACTTGACAGATCCTAATAGCCCATAGGTTTCATCATTTCTTATTGTTACCAATTTTATTTCTGTTCATAATGTCTTTTTTTACAGTGGAATATTCGTGGCCTTAGAGGAAATTTGGGGAGAATTCCAAGGGGTTGCTCTCCCAGTTGTCCCCAGTATGTGGTGGGCTGCAAGAGCCCAAAATTTTTTTCTGCTGCCATTCGCCCCATTTCAAGCTACATGCTATTATATTCTTCAGATCCTTTACCTGACGAATCTTTTAATGAAATCGCGCCTCTTGTGCACGTTAATATACTGTATCAACAAGTTTTTATTCTTTCCCCACTGCATTATACTGCAGCTCGGATTTATTTACACAGATGGATTACAGTTTGTTTCTCTCTCTCCCCCTCTCTCTCTCCCCTCTCCCTCCCTCCCATGCAATCTGTACCTCTGATATTGCGTTTTTAATTTCTTCTCTACCACCACCCCTTAGTGCTTCTTTTTTATTATAACAATAATAATCTACCACCACCCATCTTGCTGATGGGTGACTTTAATGCTCACCATCACCTGTGGGGAGGGTCCCTCTGTGACTCTCGTGATCAGTTGGAGACTCTTCTCACTTCCACCCTCTTCATATTTTAAATGCAGGTTCTCCTACCCATTTTGACTCTCGCACTCAGTCTTTCTCCTGCATTGATTTTTCCACCTGTTCTTCACCCATTGCACTTGATTTCATGTGGTCTGTTCTTCCAGATTTACATGATAGTGAACACTTTCCTATCCTTCTTACTTCTGCTACATTTACCCGACCATTTCGTAACCTTTGTTAACAATTTGCTCGAGCAGATTGGGAATTATACTCCTGATTTACCACCTGCTGTGAGGACCCCCTTTCGTCGTCTACTGATGAGCTGGTGCACCAATTTTCGACCTTATTCTTGACTGTGGCAACTCGTTCTATCCCCCAAACCTCAGGTAGGCATTCTCAGACATGCGTACCTTGGTGGTCTCCTATGTGCGCCTGTGCAGTGCGTTTAAAACATGCTGCATGGGGCCGTTACCAATATAACTGTACCGCAGAGCATCTGTTGGATTTTAAACAGGCAAGGGCAGCTGCTCACCACGTTATACAAAGACGTTAAACGTGCTTGTTGGTTATACTACTGTTTTCCATTACCTCACCTTTCCCTATGTGCACGATTTGGAAAAAGGTGCAGAAATTGTGTGGTAAGTACACTCTGGACTCACCTCCCATTTTACAGGTTGCTGGAGTTGATGTTGCAGACCTTTTAGAAGTTGCCACAGAAATTGGGAACTATCTTGTCTGTATCTCCCAGGGCTTCAACTGTCTCTCATTTCTTGTCTAAAACCTACCAGAAAGCAATTGCCCTTAGATTTCTCCTCCAGTGGACTGGAGTCGTATAAGATACCTTTTACTCTTCTAGAGTTGGAGTCCATGCTTTCCATGTGCCGGCCGTTGGCACCTGGACCTGATGATATCCACATCAGTATGCCCAACCATCTCCATTCTACGGCCCTTCCTGTTCTTTTACGTCTTTTCAATCTAATTTGGGAGCGAGGAGTTCTCCCACAGCACTGGTAATCAGCTATTGTACTACCATTTTCCAAACCTGGCGCCTCAGGGCTTGACACCTCTCACTATTGTTCCATTGCCCTGACCAGTGTGGTCTGCAAACTGATAGTAACGATTGGTAAATAGACGTCTGATGTGGTTCTTAGACACATAATAGCCTTTCCCCTCGCCAATATGGCTTTTGCAAAGGCCGCTCTACTTTAGACCCCCCTGCTCCAATTCGATACATATTTCGAAATGCCTTTGTTAACAACCACTCTGTCCTAGCAATCTTTTTCAATCTAGAGAAGGCATATGAAACCACTTGGAGGTATAACATTCTAGCCCAAGCCCACTCCTTAGGCCTACGCGGTAATCTACCAAACTTCATCGCTGCTTTCTTGTCTGAAAGACATTGTCAGTGCCTCGCTTCCTCAGACTTTGTACAAGCCGAAGGAGTCCCACAAGGTTATGTCCTCAGTACTACTATTTTTTCTCTTAGCTATAAATGACCTACTTTCCATTCTTCCTTCGCATATTTGGCCATCACTTTGGTGATAACTTCACTATAGCTTACTCGGGTGCTGACTGTCGACTGGTAGTGGCCTCCCTTCAGTAGTAATAGATCGAGTTTCCCATTGGACCACTTATCATGGCCTTAAATTTTCCAGTATGAAAACCCGATTCATTACCTTCACTAGACGCCCGCTTATACCGAATACATGGTTCATGTATTCTGACACATGATACAGTCAAGTTTCTGGCTGCTCTTTGACTGCCGGCTGAAGTGGAAACCTCACATTTCTTCATTAAAGACAACTTGCCATGGTCGGCAAAACCTCCTTAAGGTTCTTGCACATCGTTCTTGGGAGTAGATCGTCACTGATTATGGTGAATCTATTCTGCAGCTTCTTCCACAACTCAATCAAAAGTTGGATCCTATTCATAAAGGTCTCCGCCTGTGCCTTGGTGCCTTTCATTCTCCCTTGTTGAGAGCCTCTATACAGAGGCGAATTTTTCCATCCTCGTCTAATTCCGTGAAAGCTCATTGCCTTCTGTATATGTTCGATCCCCTGACCTCTACAATCCTTCCATAAAGCAGTCACTGATGTTAGTAACGTTTACTCCATCCCTTTTCTTCTCCACCTACATTCATTCTTGTCTTCTCTTCAGTTACCACCTCTCTATGCTCATGTAGCCTCTCACTTTTCTCTGCACCCTGGGGAAATTCCGGTTGTTCGTGTCTGTTCTTTCCCATGCCATGCACAAAAGCCCAGCTACCTATGATGACTTCCCGCTTTCTTTTTCTTGAACACTTCCACTCTCATTCTTATGCTATCACAGTGTACACCGATGGTTTTAAGTCATCTGATGGCGTCGGATTCACAGCAGTGTTTCCGGACAGTGTCATGTGAGGGCATTTATTATGCTCAGCTAGCATCTTTACGGCTGAATTGCACGCCATTCTTGTAGCACTTATCCGTATTGCACCTATTCCTGTGTCACCATTTGTGGTCCTTTCAGACTCTCTTAGTGCTTTACAGGCTATACGGAAATTTGATACACCTCACCCCCTAGATCTTCGTATCAAACTCTGGTTACAAGGGGACACAGTTGGAAGTTGAAGACACAGATGAATCACATGGATGTTAGGAAGTATTTCCTCAGCCACAGAGTAGTCAGGAAGTGGAATAGTTTGGGAATCGATGTAGTGGAGCCAGGACCCATACATAGCTTTAAGCAGAGGTATGATAAAGCTCACGGTTCAGGGAGAGTGACCTAGTAGCGACCAGTGAAGAGGCGGGGCCAGGAGCTTGGACTCGACCCCTGCAACCTCAACTAGGTGAGAACACACACACACACACACACACACACACACACGAAGAAGTATAGAAGGTAAAGGACCCAGGAGAATAAGAAGAACAATCATAGAACCGGAAATGAATATGCACAGATAAGGGAGGCCCAACGACAATGTGAAAAAGCCCATAGCAGGGGAAAGCCAATTGACCTAAAGCTTTTTATACAGCCACATCAGGAGGAAAACAAACAGCCCAAGGACCAGGTAATCGGCAAAGGAAGCAAGGAGGAGAGACAACAAGAAAGGACCGTGAAGTATGTGAGGAACTCAACATGAGATTCAAAGAAGTGTTCGCAGAGGAGACAGAATGGGCTCCAGAAAGATGGAGAGGTGGGGTACACCACCAAGTGCTGGACACAGTACACACATCCGAGGAAGAAGTGAAGAGGCTTCTGAGTGAGCTAGATACCTCAAAGGCAATGGGGCTAGATAACATCTCTCCATGGGTCCTCAGAGAGGGAGCAGAGGCGCTGTGTGTACCCTTAACAACAATATTCGGCACATCTATCAAAACAGGGAGATTGCCTGAGGCATGGAAGACAGCAAATGTAGTCCCAATTTTTTAAAAAGGAGACGGACATGAAGCACTAAACTACAGACCAGTGTCACTGACATGTACAGTATGCAAAATCATGGAGAAGATTGTCAGGAGAAGAGTGGTGGAACACCTAGAAAGGAATGATCTCATGAACAGCAGCCAACATGGTTTCAGGGACGGTAAATCCTGTGTCACAAACCTACTGGAGTTGTGAGACAGGGTAACAGCAGTAAGACAAGAGAGAGATAGGTGGGTAGATTGCACTTTCTTGGACTGTAAGAAGGTGTTTGACACAGTTCCACACAATAGATTAGTGCAAAAACTGGAGGACCAGGAAGGGATAACAGGGAAGGCACTACAATGTATCAGGGAATACTAGTCAGGAAGACAGCAGTGAGTCATGGTACATGGCGAGGTGTCAGAGTGGGCGCCTGTGATATGGAGAGGCTAAGGGAAATCGACCAGACGACACTGGAGGACAGGAGAGATATGGGGGACATGATAACGACATAGAAAATATAGAGAGGAATTGACAAGGTGGACAAAGACAGTATGTTCCAGAGATGGGACACAGTTGGAAGGTGAAGACACAGATAAATCACAGAGATCTTAGGAAGTATTTTTTCAGCCACAGAGTAGTCAGGAAGTGGAATAGTTTGGGAAGCGATGTAGTGGAGGCAGAATCCATACATAGCTTTAAGCAGAGGTATTATAAAGCTCACGGTTCAGGGAGAGTGACCTAATAGCAACCAGTGAAGAGGCGGGGGCCAGGAGCTGGGACTCGACCCCTGCAACCTCAACTAGGTGAGCACGCGCGCGCGAGGCGCGCACACCCCACCAACACAACACAACACCACACCACACACACACACACACACACACACACACACAACACACACACACACACACACACAGACACACACACAGACACCACACAGACACACACACAGACACACACACAGACACACCACACACAAAAACACACAGACACACACACACAACACACACACCACACCACACACAACACACACAGACACACACACACACACACACACACACCCCCACACACACACACACACACACACACACACACACACAACACCACAAGGGGGGCATGACAACAACGTATGAAATACTAAGAGACATTGACAAGGTGGACAAGGATCGAATGTTTCAGAGATGGGATACAGAAACACGGGGACACAATTGGAAACTGAAAACCCAGATGAGTCATAGGGATGTTAGGAAGTATTTCTTTAGTCTTAGAGTTGTCAGGAACTGGAATAATCTGGAGAGTGAAGTAGTGGAAGCAAGTTCCATAAATAGCTTTAAGAAGAGGTATGACAAATATCATGGAGCAGGGAGAGGCAGGGCTAGGAGCTATTACTCGACCCCTGCAACCACATATAGGTGAGTACATATAGGTGAGTACACTCACACACACACACACCACACACACACACACACATGTCAGCACAGTTGCTGATCCCTGTGTTGTATAGCATAGCATATAGTATCATCCATGTGCTTTAGATAGGAGATCCCTTTTAGGCCTGTGACTGTCTGTGTGATGTCACGGGATACAGCTTGAGTGTGAGGCGAGCTAGCTAGCTAGCTCGGCCTCAGTTGGTGTTTGACTAGGCCAGTGACATGGCAAGGTGGACTCCATCTCCCATTACCATTTGTCTGACAATATATCGTTACCATCCAACAAGTGTGTCTACCTTCAACCCTCGACATCTCCATTCAAGAACCCCTACGATAAATGGTGACAGCAGAGGGCCTGTAATTTGACGATTACAGCGATTTTTTGGAGATTTAAATTTCCTACCGAGCCGGCTGCCATCTTGTGAGTAGGCCTGCCGAGAAGGTTAGCGCCAGCCAGCTACATCAGCCAGTTCCTCCCGCCCAAGCTCCTACCAGCCACTACATTATTCTCTGGTCAGTCTCTTTGTATTAGTGTTTATCTGCTTATTTGCATCCTCCCGGGGTTGACCCGAGTTGCAAAGTAAGCCAGCAACCAGTCTGTGGTGAGGGAGTCCAGTCCAGCCTAGCCTACTCCATCCAGTTTTTTGCCTGCCAAGCCAGCTTTCCACCCCTGCTGTGCTCATCGTGAGAAGTTATCAAGCTATTCTGTGTGAAGGGTTAAGATAAGCCAGCTAGCAACTAACCCAGGTGTCTTACTCCAGTACTCAAGCAAGCCACGTGAGTAGTCTTCATCGCTTGTGATTCAAGCTCCAAGCCATTCTGAGTGTTTTTTTTCATCCCTGTGGTGTTGTGGTATTTCGTGGGTGTATTTTAAACCAGCCATATTAGAATATCTTCATGCCAGTGTGGTTGTCCTCAGTGAGACTTACGCCGTTCAACCAATAGGTCCACCCACCCACTCACCACGCTGCCTCAGATACCTCACTCAGCCATGCACCCACTAGCCCAACCACTCCCAGTGTTTGGCACACTACGAGGGGTTATAGCACCATATTTTAAGGACCACATAAGGGGTCAAGAGCTAGAGTGTGTCTTCGACAGTGGTGCCAACCGTTGAAAGCCTCCTGTGTGTGTCTATCGTCGATTTAAGCACAATTCTATGAACAAGTGTGCTAAGGAGCAGTGAGTCAGCAACCAGTCTCCTCTACTCTCCACTACCATCAACCTCATGCTACACCAAGTCGTTACAGCGATAATATTTTTCATAGAGACATTTGCGAGTGTTGAGACATTTCTTTTTTGTGTTTCCAGTGATTATTTTCTTTGGACATCAGTGACTCTTGATTACTCAGTTTTATTATTTACGTTTGCAATAAATTTTTTTTTTTTAAAAA
>NC_069406.1:15412503-15464498 GCF_026875155.1 Cherax quadricarinatus
TACTGAAAAATTTCATTAAATCTCGTTTAGCTCCTCACATATCTCCTGATCATTTCTTGTGAGTTGTCCACCTTCTGTCCTCAGTCTGACCACCTGGTCTTTGACTGTTGTCTTCCTCCTGATGTGGCTATGTGTGTATGTACTCACCTAATTGTACTCACCTAATTGTGGTTGCAGGGGTCGAGACTCAGCTCCTGGCCCCGCCTCTTCACTGATCGCTACTAGGTCCTCTCCCTCTCTGCTTCCTGAGCTTTGTCATACCTCTTCTTAAAACTATGTATGGTTTCTGCCTCCACTACTTCACTTGCTAGGCTATTCCACTTCCTGACGATTCTATGACTGAAGAAATACTTCCTAACGTCCCTGTGACTCGTCTGAGTCTTCAGCTTCTAGTTGTGACCTCTTGTTTCTGTGTCCCCTCTCTGGAACATCCCATCTCTGTCCATCTTGTCTATTCCCCGCAGTATCTTGTATGTCGTTATCATGTCTCCCCTGACCCTTCTGTCCGATTTCTGGACCACATGCCCAGCCTGTCCAGGTCTCTTTGCAGTCCTGCCTCATCCTAATCTGATTTAATTCTTCTCATCAGCTTCACATCATCTGCGAATAGGGAAACTTCAGAGTCTATTCCTTCCATCATGTCATTCGCATATATCAAAAATAGCACTGGTGCTTGAACTGACCCCTGTGGGACTCCGCTCGTCACAGGCGCCCACTGTGATACCTCTTCACGTACCATGACTCGTTGCTGCCTCCCTGTCAGGTATTCCCTGATCCACTGCAGTGACCTCCCTGCTATATGCGCCTGATACTCCAGCTTCTGCACTAATCTCTTGTGGGGAACTGTGTCAAAGGCCTTCCTGCAGTCTAGGAAAACGCAATCCACTCGCCTCTCTCTCATGTCTTACTGCTGTCACCATGTCATAGAACTCCAGTAGGTTTGTGACACAGGATTTCCCATCCCTGAAACCATGTTGGCTGCCGTTGATGAGATCTTTCCTTTCTAGGTGTTCCACCACTCTTCTCCACGACTTTGCATAGTATACATGTCAGTGACACTGGTCTGTAGTTTAGTGCTTCATGTCTGTCTCCTTTTTTAATGATTGGGACTACATGAACCCATGCTGGTTTTCATTTATGATCTTGTTCCGTTACAGGTGTGTGTGTGTGGTGTGTGTGTGTGTGTGTGTGTGTGTGTATCGTAGGGGTTCTTGAATGGAGATATCGAGGGTTGAAGGTAGACACACTTGCTGGATGGTAACGATATATTGTCTGACTATGGTAATGGAAGATGGAGCCCAGCCTTGCCGTGTCACTGCCTATGTCAGACACCGACTGAGGCCAAGCTAGCTAGCTCGCCTCACACTCAAGCTGTATCCCGTGACATCACACAGACAGTCACAGGCCTAAAAGGGATCTCCTATCTAAAGCACATGGATGACACTATGATATGCTATTCAACACAGGGATCAGCAACTATGCTGACAGCTCTGTCATGTTACGTATGTCTTCTCGACATACATATTATAGGCTGAACAGGCAAGTGGTTCTGGGCTGATTCTATACAATAACAAATTCATATATAACTTAGAACTAATGGATGGTATCATACTGGATGTTAACAAAATGAATTTTACGTAATGGGTGTTAACGTAATCACTTTTAACGTAATGATTTTTAACGTAATGCATTACAAACTATAAGAACAAATCATTGTACGATATGGATGGAATTGATCGATCGATCTGTATTCATGCACTCTATGAATTCTGAGGAAGAATAAATATTTATATATATACAAGGTGAAATTAACAGCAAAGGCATCTGGTGCGCACTCAGATCATTACTGTCAAATTCTCAGAATACGGAGGGAACGTGAATACGAGAAAGAATATTTTTTTGAAAAACTGATCAGTTAATAACAAACAGTTGACAATTTCCTTCATCTCGGACATCTAGTTATACAGACTATGTACATTTAAACCCAATTCTGCGAGGGTGAGGTTTACATATGCAGAATGGTTATCATCTCTGGGAGGATTGAATTCCTCTGCAATGGCTAACACATGCCTTGACTGGGGGAGATTTGAACGAGTGTCTACAAAAGATACTTGTGGGTTTCTCATTACTTGTCGAGTATGCAAGGAGTAACGACATTCAGGTTGGTTATCTGACTGAGTATCTGAGGTAGAGGGTACAGAGTCAAGAGGATTTTCAGCATCTGTCACATTAGTCTGGGTAGTAATATCATCAACATCGCATACTAATTTCATATGATCTAAATGCGATTCTTTGTACTTACCAGTACTAATTTTTCTAACCTTATACTTATTACCAGAGATATGTTCTACAACTCGATAAGGTCCGACAAACTTTTGATCGAGCTTAGGCATTTCGGATGTTTTGTTGAAATTTGTCAGCATTACTCTTGAACCTAACTTTAACTTTGATGGTTTAGCACGGCTATTAGTTACTCTAGTAAATTCTGCTGTTGATTTGTGAAGTGTTTCACGGATTCTTCTAAAAACACTTTCAGCCATGCTGGTACGAGTTGCTACGAAATCATCAGGGTTGTAATTAGGTTTCGGAGTGGAATATAACAACTCACAGGGTAAACGCTTGTCTACACCATACAATGCATAATGTGGAGTATCACCTATGGAAGCATTGTAAGCAGAATTTATGGCACATTGAACATCTGGTATGACTTCATCCCAAGTTTCACTATTGAGGTTGACAGTGGCTCTCAGGACATCAAGTACTTTCTTATTGGTTCGTTCAGCTAACCCATTGCTGGCAGGATGATGAGGAACAATGGTGGATTTACAGATCTTGTACAAAGTACACAAATTTTCAAGAATCTCATTACAGAATTCACCTCCATTATCTGTTACTAAGGACTTTGGGGTGGTATGCCTGCAGATAATGCGTTCTTTAAACGCTTTAGCTACTGTCTCGGCAGTCTTATCTGCAATAGGAACTAACTCACAATATCTGGTGAAATGGTCTACCATAACACACAGATGTTTGTTGCCTTGGAGGGAACATTTAAAATTGGTTAATAAATCAAGGGCAACTCTTTCCCACGGTTCGCTAGTGGTTGGGTACACTTGGATTGGATTAGGCCCATTGACATTTCCTTTATGTTGCATACAAACACTACATTTCTTAACATACTCGGAAATGTCAGCTGCCATACGTGGCCAAAAGTATTTCATTCTGGCTTGTTTCACAGAACGATCCATACCAGGGTGTGCAACACCTCGTGCATCATGAACTAGCTGTAGAGCTACGTTCACTAGTGACTGTGGAATTACTAACTGGTAAACTCTTCTACTTGGAGTACCCAACTCGGCTATTCGATACAGTAATTCTTGGCTCATTACAAAGTCACTAATGGGTGCTGGTGGCTTCACAGTCAGAATAAGATCTTCCTGGAGCAGGAATCGAATCACCAGAACACAAGGGATCGGTTCTTTCTTACTGGAGGAATGAACAAACTCGGTGGAGTGGATGACTCTCCCCGGTTGAAAAAAATTAACACTATAACACGCAATATGAGCAAGGGAGAACGAATCTACTATCTCTCACTGCAAGCACAGGAGAAAAGAAATGAACATGGTGAACAATGCTGATATTCAATCTGAGTCGCACACAGTGACACGAGGTATCAGCTATAAACTTCACTTACAAACGTTAACATGTGAAAGTTACTCGAGAAATAACTTCTTACATTGCACTGATTATTGTCAACTAGGATGGGATCACCATCTGGAACATTAGGAACAACAGACACTCTAGTGAGAGCACTAGCTGTAACAGAGACGTCTTTCTGCAGACAGCATGTCACATCAACAAGTGATGGCATTACTAGTTTCAAGTAATCGTTTTCTGACAAGGCATCCCCTGTGGAGAAACTACTACTCGAACTAGCAGTCATTGCAGGAATAGGCTGTTCACTCAAGGCAGTCTGAGTGTCCCCGGACACTTGAGGCAACGGAACACTATCTTGCAAGTCTGAAGGTGTAGGTGGAACACAGATGGGAGTGACAGAGTTACTAGTGCCTGACCGCTCGGCTACGTTAATAAGTAATTCACGGATCTATAGGAACTTAATCTGAACTTCACATTTCGCAGCACTTTAACAAATCTCAGATACAAGCTGTGAGAACAAACACATTGCTCAGGGGCTAGGTATTGTCTTTCAGTCAGTAAGGGAATACTGGTACTGTGGCCTGATTCATATTGACTTTGGCATGATGTACTAAGTGAACATTCAAAAGTGACTGGGACATCTTCTCAGTGAACTTACTCAAGGACATAAGGGCAAGAAAAATGAGATGACACAAAAGCTTTAAAACAGGAAGAAATTGCTTAACTATTCTGCATAAGTAATTAAAAATTTACAGGTCACACAGTAAGCAAAGAAACTCACACAAGAAAAATACGCAACTGAATGAACAACACTTTGGAAATCAAGAGAACTTGTACTTTACTCATATCTGATTTGCTCGATTTTACTTTAAGTTGAATTAATGGCACAGTGAGTTGTCTTTATTCTCAATGCAATAGGGAAATACACAATAAAATAATAAAATGGACTCAATAAAGCTTGTGCAAAATAAAACAAACTGGGACACAATTCACTGGAATAAAATAAAATGGCACAAAAAGAATAAAATATTATGCACAGAACAGAGCATATGAAACTGCACTGAAATAACTGTAGCAATATTGCAAATAACAATTGCTAATCAAAAAGTATTGCACAACACTGCATAAAATCTCTGCAAGAAAAATTTTAAGACAATATTTGCACAAGAATTATTGCAAAATGAGTCAATGTGCAATAATTAAAAAATATTACACACACAAGAAAAATATATCAAGGAATGAACACTAACTCTTAACTGCAGCTTAAACAACACTTAACAAGCAAAAGAACAATTTACTCTAAAAGAAGAACTTAAAAATTGCACTAAGAGTGAATTTGTTCAATGAAACATGAAAAATAATAGGTGCTAAAACACAGAACAAAAAGGTTTGAACACTTACAGTGATGCAGAACACAACACATCAACATAAACACAATACTAGAATTTTCTTGCAATGCAACTTGATGTGTGAAAACTTTGATAAAAATGATTTCTTGCTTGCACAAAATAATGGCACTATTGTCTGTGGAAATAAGACAAATTAGACACTGGTTAAATGAAAAGAATATGAACACAAGAATGTTCAACACACAGAACAAAACAAGAATACACAAATGCTAGGAAAAGAAATGCAACAGACAACACTGAGTTGTGATGCAGGACACAACTACTAAATAAATTACTGAATTAATTCACTGGAATACTGAGAACACTAGGTGATTCTGAAGTGTAAACACAAGTTCTATACTGCTCATATGTCGCACACACAACAAAGGAAAAACACTAGGTACTTACTTCAAATGTATAAAAGAAACACAACACAACAGACATAAGATAATGCATGGAAATTAACACTGAATTAAGGAGATTAAAAAAAATATTATTGCAAACAGTAAATAATAAACACTGAGTCTAATCAAGAGTCACTGAATGTCACTAAGAAAATAATCACTGGAAACACAAAAAAGAAATGTCTCAACACTCGCAAATGTCTCTATGAAAAATATTATCGCTGTAACGACTTGGTGTAGCATGAGGTTGATGGTAGTGGAGAGTAGAGGAGACTGGTTGCTGACTCACTGCTCCTTAGCACACTTGTTCATAGAATTGTGCTTAAATCGACGATAGACACACACAGGAGGCTTTCAACGGTTGGCACCACTGTCGAAGACACACTCTAGCTCTTGACCCCTTATGTGGTCCTTAAAATATGGTGCTATAACCCCTCGTAGTGTGCCAAACACTGGGAGTGGTTGGCTAGTGGGTGCATGCTGAGTGAGGTATCTGAGGCAGCGTGGTGAGTGGGTGGGTGGACCTATTGGTTGAACGGCGTAAGTCTCACTGAGGACAACCACACTGGCATGAAGATATTCTAATATGGCTGGTTTAAAATACACCCACGAAATACCACAACACCACAGGGATGAAAAAAAACACTCAGAATGGCTTGGAGCTTGAATCACAAGCGATGAAGACTACTCACGTGGCTTGCTTGAGTACTGGAGTAAGACACCTGGGTTAGTTGCTAGCTGGCTTATCTTAACCCTTCACACAGAATAGCTTGATAACTTCTCACGATGAGCACAGCAGGGGTGGAAAGCTGGCTTGGCAGGCAAAAAACTGGATGGAGTAGGCTAGGCTGGACTGGACTCCCTCACCACAGACTGGTTGCTGGCTTACTTTGCAAACTCGGGTCAACCCCTCGGGAGTGATGCAAATAAGCAGATAAACACTAATACAAAGAGACTGACCAGAGAATAATGTAGTGGCTGGTAGGAGCTTGGGCGGGAGGAACTGGCTGATGTAGCTGGCTGGCGCTAACCTTCTCGGCAGGCCTACTCACAAGATGGCAGCCGGCTCGGTAGAAAGTTATCTCCAGAAATCGCTGTAATCGTCAGAATTACAGGCCCTCTGCTGTCACCATTTATCGTAGGGGTTCTTGAATGGAGATGTCGAGGGTTGAAGGTAGACACACTTGTTGGATGGTAACGATATATTGTCAGACTATGGTAATGGGAGATGGAGTCCAGCCTTGCCATGTCACTGCCTATGTCAAACACCAACTGAGGCCGAGCTAGCTAGCTAGCTCGCCTCACACTCAAGCTGTATCCCGTGACATCACACAGACAGTCACAGGCCTAAAAGGGATCTCCTATCTAAAGCACATGGATGATACTATATGCTATGCTATACAACACAGGGATCAGCAACTGTGCTGACATGTGTGTGTGTGTGTGTGGTGTGTGTGTGTGTGAGTGTACTCACCTATATGTACTCACCTATATTGTGGTTGCAGGGGTCGAGTAATAGCTCCTAGCCCTGCCTCTCCCTGCTCCATGATATTTGTCATACCTCTTCTTAAAGCTATTTATGGAACTTGCTTTCCACTACTTCCCCTCTCCAGATTATTCCATTTCCCTGACAACTCTAAGACTAAAGAATACTTCCTAACATCCTATGACTCATCTGGGTTTTCAGTTTCCAAATTGTGTCCCCTTTGTTTCTGTATCCCATCTCTGAAACATTCGACCCTTTGTCCACCTTGTCAATGTCTCTTAGTATTTCATACGTTTTTGTCATGCCCCCTGTGTGTGTGTGTGTGTGTGTGTGTGGTGTGTGTGTGTGTGTGAATGGTGTGTGTTGTGTGTGTGTCTGTGTGTGTCTGTGTGTGTTTTGTGTTGTGTGTGTGTCGTGTGTGTGTGTCTGTGTGTGTGTGTTTTGTGTTGTGTCTGTGTGTGTGTCTGTGTGTGTGTCTGTGTTTTGTGCTGTGTGTGTGTCTGTGTGTGTGTAGTGTGTGTTTTGTGTGTGTGTGTGTGTGTGGTGTTTTGTGTGTTGTGTGTGTGTGTGTGTGTGTGTGTGTGTGTGTGTGTGCGCGCGCTCGCGCGCGCGTGGCTCACCTAGTTGAGGTTGCAGGGGTCGAGTCCCAGCTCATGGCCCCCGCCTCTTCACTGGTTCCCTATTGGGGTCACTCTCCCTGAACCGTGAGCTTATAATACCTCTGCTTAAAGCTATGTATGGATTCTGCCCCCACTACATCCCCTTCCCAAACTATTCCACTTCCTGACTACTCTGTGGCTGAAAAAATACTTCCTAAGATCTCTGTGATTTATCTGTGTCTTCACCTTCCAACTGTGTCCCATCTCTGGAACATACTGTCTTTGTCCCCCTTGTCAATTCCTCTCTATATTTCTATGTCGTTATCATGTCCCCCATATCTCTCCTGTCCTCCAGTGTCGTCTGGTCGATTTCCCTTAGCCTCTCCATATCACAGGCGCCCACTCTGACACCTCGCCATGTACCATGACTCCCCTGCTGTTTCCTGACTAGTATTTTCCCTGAATACATTGTAGTGCCTTCCCTGTTTATCCCTTCCTGGTCCTCCAGTTTTTTGCAAATTAATCTATTGTGTGGAACTGTGTCAAACACCTTCTTACAGTCCAAGAAAGTGCAATCTACCCACCTATCTCTCTCTTGTCTTACTGCTGTTACCCTGTCTCACAACTCCAGTAGGTTTGTGACACAGGATTTTTCCGTCCCTGAAAACCAATGTTGGCTGGCTTTTTCATTTAGATCATTCCTTTCTAGGTGTTCCACCACTCTTTCTCCTGACAATCTTTTCCATGATTTTTGCATATGTACATGTCAGTGACACTGGTCTGTAGTTTAGTGCTTCATGTCCGTCTCCTTTTAAAAAATTGGGGCTACATTTGCTGTCTTCCATGCCTCAGGCAATCTCCCCTGTTTTGATAGATGTGCCGAATATTGGGTTTTTAGGGTACAACAGCGCCCTCTGCGTCCCTCTCTGAGGACCCATGGAGAGATGTTATCTGCCCCATTGCCTTTGAGGTATCTAGCTCACTCAGAAGCCTCTTCACTTCTTCCTCGGATGTGTGTACTGTGTCCAGCACTTGGTGGTGTACCCCACCTCTCCATCTTTCTGGAGCCCATTCTGTCTCCTCTGCGAACACTTCTTTGAATCTCATGTTGAGTTCCTCACATACTTCACGGTCCTTTCTTGTTGTCTCTCCTCCTTGCTTCCTTAGCCTGATTACCTGGTCCTTGACTGTTGTTTTCCTCCTGATGTGGCTGTATAACAGCTTCAGGTCAGATTTGGCTTTCACTGCTATGTCGTTTTCACATTGTCGTTGGGCCTCCCTTATCTGTGCATATTCATTTCCGGTTCTATGATTGTTCTTCTTATTCTCCTGGGTCCTTTACCTTCTATACTTCTTCGTGTGTGTGTGTGTGTGTGTGTGTGTGTGTGTTCTCACCTAGTTTAGGTTGCAGGGGTCGAGGGCCAAGCTCCTGGCCCGCCTCTTCACTGGTCGCTACTAGGTCACTTCCCTGAACCGTGAGCTTTATCATACCTCTGCTTAAAGCTATGTATGGGGTCCCCGGCTTCCACTACATCGATTCCCAAACTATTTACTTCCTGACTACTCTGTGGCTGAGGAAATACTTCCTAACATCCATGTGATTCATCTGTTGTCTTCAACTTCCAACTGTGTCCCCTTGTAACCAGAGTTTGATACGAAGATCTAGGGGGTGAGGTGTATCAAATTTCCGTATAGCCTGTAAAGCACTAAGAGAGTCTGAAAGGACCACAAATGGTGACACAGGAATAGGTGCAATACGGATAAGTGCTACAAGAATGGCGTGCAATTCAGCCGTAAAGATGCTAGCTGAGCATAATAAATGCCCTCACATGACACTGTCCGGAAACACTGCTGTGAATCCGACGCCATCAGATGACTTAAAACCATCGGTGTACACTGTGATAGCATAAGAATGAGAGTGGAAGTGTTCAAGAAAAAGAAAGCGGGAAGTCATCATAGGTAGCTGGGCTTTTGTGCATGGCACTGGGAAAGAACAGACACGAACAACCGGAACTTCCCAAGGGTGCAGAGAAAAGTGAGAGGCTACATGAGCATAGAGAGGTGGTAACTGAAGAGAAGACAAGAATGAATGTAGGTGGAGAGAAAAGGGATGGAGTAAACGTTTACTAACATCAGTGACTGCTATATATGGAAGGATTGTAGAGGTCATGGGATCGAACATAATACAGAAGGCAATGAGCATCACGGCAATTAGACGAGGATGGAAAATTCGCCTCTGTATAGAGGCTCTCAACAAGGGACGAATGAAAGGCACCAAGGCACAGGCGGAGACCTTGATGAATAGGATCCAACTTAGATTGAGTTGTGGAAGAAGCTGCAGAATAGATCACCATAATCTAGTGACGATCTACTCCCCAAGAACGATGTGCAAGAACCTTAAGGAGGTTTAGCCGACCATGGCAAGTTGTCTTTAATGAAGAAATGTGAGGTTTCCACTTCAGCCGGCAGTCAAAGAGCAGGCCCAGAAACTTGACTGTATCATGTGTCAGAATACATGAACCATGTATTCGGTATAAGCGGGCGTCTAGTGAAGGTAATGAATCGGGTTTTCATACTGGAAAATTTAAGGCCATGATAAGTGGTCCAATGGGAAACTCGATCTATTACTACCTGAAGGGAGGCCACTACCAGTCGACAGTCAGCACCCGAGTAAGCTATAGTGAAGTTATCACCAAAGTGATGGCCAAATATGCGAAGGAAGAATGGAAAGTAGGTCATTTATAGCTAAGAGAAAAATAGTAGTACTGAGGACATAACCTTGTGGGACTCCTTCGGCTTGTACAAAGTCTGAGGAAAGCGAGGCACTGACAATGTCTTTCAGACAAGAAAGCAGCGATGAAGTTTGGTAGATTACCGCGTAGGCCTAAGGAGTGGGCTTGGGCTAGAATGTTATACCTCCAAGTGGTTTCATATGCCTTCTCTAGATTGAAAAAGATTGCTAGGACAGAGTGGTTGTTAACAAAGGCATTTCGAATATATGTATCGAATTGGAGCAGGGGGTCTAAAGTAGAGCGGCCTTTGCAAAAGCCATATTGGCGAGGGGAAAGGCTATTATGTGTCTAAGAACCACATCAGACGTCTATTTACCAATCGTACTATCAGTTTGCAGACCACACTGGTCAGGGCAATGGAACAATAGTGAGAGGTGTCAAGCCCTGAGGCGCCAGGTTTGGAAAATGGTAGTACAATAGCTGATTACCAGTGCTGTGGGAGAACTCCTCGCTCCCAAATTAGATTGAAAAGACGTAAAAGAACAGGAAGGGCCGTAGAATGGAGATGGTTGGGCATACTGATGTGGATATCATCAGGTCCAGGTGCCAACGGCCGGCACATGGAAAGCATGGACTCCAACTCTAGAAGAGTAAAAGGTATCTTATACGACTCCAGTCCACTGGAGGAGAAATCTAAGGGCAATTGCTTTCTGGTAGGTTTAGACAAGAAATGAGAGACAGTTGAAGCCCTGGGAGATACAGACAAGATAGTTCCCAATTTCTGTGGCAACTTCTAAAAGGTCTGCAACATCAACTCCAGCAACCTGTAAAATGGGAGGTGAGTCCAGAGTGTACTTACCACACAATTTCTGCACCTTTTTCCAAATCGTGCACATAGGGAAAGGTGAGGTAATGGAAAACACGTAGTATAACCAACAAGCACGTTTAACGTCGTGTATAACGTGGTGAGCAGCTGCCCTTGCCTGTTTAAAATCCAACAGATGCTCTGCGGTACAGTTATATTGGTAACGGCCCCATGCAGCATGTTTTAAACGCACTGCACAGGCGCACATAGGAGACCACCAAGGTACGCATGTCTGAGAATGCCTACCTGAGGTTTGGGGGATAGAACGAGTTGCCACAGTCAAGAATAAGGTCGAAAATTGGTGCACCAGCTCATCAGTAGACGACGAAAGGGGGTCCTCACAGCAGGTGGTAAATCAGGAGTATAATTCCCAATCTGCTCGAGCAAATTGTTAACAAAGGTTACGAAATGGTCGGGTAAATGTAGCAGAAGTAAGAAGGATAGGAAAGTGTTCACTATCATGTAAATCTGGAAGAACAGACCACATGAAATCAAGTGCAATGGGTGAAGAACAGGTGGAAAAATCAATGCAGGAGAAAGACTGAGTGCGAGAGTCAAAATGGGTAGGAGAACCTGCATTTAAAATATGAAGAGGGTGAGAAGTGAGAAGAGTCTCCAACTGATCACGAGAGTCACAGAGGGACCCTCCCCACAGGTGATGGTGAGCATTAAAGTCACCCATCAGCAAGATGGGTGGTGGTAGATTATTATTGTTATAATAAAAAAGAAGCACTAAGGGGTGGTGGTAGAGAAGAAATTAAAAACGCAATATCAGAGGTACAGATTGCATGGGAGGGAGGGAGAGAGAGAGAGAGAGAGAGAGAGAGAGAAACAAACTGTAATCCATCTGTGTAAATAAATCCGAGCTGCAGTATAATGCAGTGGGGAAAGAATAAAAACTTGTTGATACAGTATATTAACGTGCACAAGAGGCGCGATTTCATTAAAAGATTCGTCAGGTAAAGGATCTGAAGAATATAATAGCATGTAGCTTGAAATGGGGCGAATGGCAGCAGAACAAATTTTGGGCTCTTGCAGCCCACCACATACTGGGGACAACTGGGAGAGCAACACTTGGAATTCTCCCCAATTGCCTCTAAGGCCACGAATATTCCACTGTAAAAAAAGACATTATGAACAGAAATAAAATTGGTAACAATAAGAAATGATGAAACCTATGGGCTATTAGGATCTGTCAAGTCAATGTGTGGGGGTAACGGTAAGCATATAAGCAAGGAAGAATGTGAATGTTGTAGAGGAATAGACTGTTGCATGGGTCGTGAAATAGAAGGGGTAGAGGGAGTCCTGGTGTCCATCGGAGGTGTCGTCTCTGCAATATAGCTGAAAATAGCATCTAACGTCTCAGTCGTTAAGGAAGCCGACGATGCCATGATGTCAGAGACAGGAGAGGCGTTGCAAGGAAAGGTCAGAGGAACTACAGAGGTAACCAAAGAGGTCTGAGGGGGGCAGGGAGTATAGACCTGGAGAGATGTGTCGGCTGGGGTAGAAGAGGACTGCAGTGTAACAGGAGAGGAAGGAGGCTGGAGGGGTAACTGTGGAGGAAGACGGGGGGGGGGGGAACAGGAGAAGAGGGGACTATACGAGGGGGAGGGTGAACCTCCACCTCCGTGTGAGAGCTGGAAAGAGGGCGAGAACGAGGCTCCGAGGTAGGAGATATATTTTGTGCAGGCGAAGGACGAGAAGAAAGCGCAGGTCTGCGAGGTTTCCTAGATTGCGTAGATTAAGAAGCGAGTGAGATGAAAGTAGGAGGAGAAAGTGGTGAGGATGTAGGAGTGTCAGAGGATAAAACTGCAAAAGAATTATAAACTGTGGCAACCCCGGAAGACACAGACGCAGAGGGACTGAGAGGTGGGAGGACTGTCGAGGTTGGAGGTCTTCGGGCTACTTGAGCATGTAGGACACGAGGGAGTTTACCTTGAAGGCAGAGCTGAGAGACAGACAGCCATATTGTGAGGGAGGCCCTCACACTGCTTAAGATAACGGATCTCTCATTCATTATGATAAACCTGGCAACGGTGTGAAAAGGAGGAATGAGGCTCCTTGCAATTAAGACAAGATGGGGGAAGACTACACAACGTATTGGAATGATCTGCTGCACCACAGACCGGGCATTCTGCCACAGATCTGCAGTGTTTAGTGAGGTGTCAAAAACGCCAGCAATTACGACACTGTTGGGGAGTAGGAACAACTTGATGGACCTCTAGACGATGGCCCGCAATTTAGACAGGACGGAAGCTCATGGCAGTCGAAGATTAAACGAGTGATGTTACTAGGAAAGCACCTCCGCCCACGAGCAGGCAGGATGTACGTATCTACCTTGAGGATAGGGAGGTTCTAAAGGGCTAATTGTTCTAAAATATCCTCGCCGTAAGACAAAAAATCACTCTGTACAACGGTACATGACAAGACCACAGTACCACTGCAAGAATTAGGAGTAGCATGCTTACGAACGGTGACTGGTATGTTATCTATGGAAATGATGTGGGAGAAGGCATGAGCTTGCTCTGAATTCTGCACTGTTATGACACGTGCTCCACTTTGATGAGCATGGAAAAATATATTTTGGCCAATATGCTGTAAAAGAGCTTTACCAATTCCGTGGTCAGAAAGAAAATCAGTTTGAGATAATGTTTGTATTATTATAATCAAAAAGAAGCGCTAAACCACAAGGGCTATACAGCGCTGCAGGGCAGGAAGGAAGCGAGGGTATCAAGTGGTAAAAGGGAGATGGATGAGTAATAGGTTAGAGAGAACAGCGGGGCAGTGGATGATGAAAGGGTAGAGGGCAGCAAGAGATTGAGGTAGAAAGAGCTGAGGGGAGTGCAAAAGGTATCATCATCAGAGATTGTGGAGTAAATCAGTCGTCGTAAAGTAGTCAATGAGAGAGTCAGGATTAAAGGAGGGTCCATCAACAAGAAGGGAAGGTAAAAAGATAGTAGTAGAGTGGAGACGACGTTGGAGGTAAATTCTGTGTGCTCGTTGATAAAGAGGGCAATCTAACAATGTGGCTAATCAATACTGGAACTTGACACTTCTCAAGGGGAACAGGGTCCTCTCCAGAGATACCCATGAGAAAGATGAGTTTTGGCCAATGCGAGGGCGGGAGAGAGTAGTCTCCCCAACCTCCGCACTGATGACAAGAAGACGGCCAAAAAACCTATGCTCATTTTAAAAGAATGAAGTTTGTTTCCGAGAAAAGTTGACCAACGTTTTTTGCCAACGGGTGTGAAGGTGGGGAGCTGTTACAGCAAAACAGTCCAAAATGGAACACCTCTATATGAAAATTGGTAGGCCATGTACTGCTGAACCCGCAGCAGTGTCTGCCTGCTCATTGCCCTGAAAGTCAACATGACCAGGACCCAACAAAAAACAATATCTTTATGCTTGTTAGAGAAAACGGCATAGCAAAAGTTGGATATGGGAGAACTAGGGGCCAGGTTTAAACAAATTTCCGTATAGCCTGTAGAGCACTAAGGGAGTCTGAAACAATCACAAATTATGACAGGCATAGTTTCGATATGAATAAGTGCTGCAAAAATGGCATACAATTCAGCAGTAAAATGCTAGCCGAAGATAGTAAATGCCCTCGTATGATGCTGTCCAGAAAACCTGCTGCAAATCCGACGCCGTCAAAGACTTAGAGCCATCTGTGTACACTGGATGGCATAAAGAATGAGAGTGGAAGTGGTCAAGAAAAAGAGAGTGGGAAGCCCCCGTAGGCAGTTGGGCTTTCGAGCAAGGGAGTGAGAAAGAACAGACCCAAACAGCGGAACTTTCCAGGGGGGTAGTGAAAAGTAAAGATGCTACATGAACATATAAAGGGGCAACTGAAGGGAAGAAAAGAGCGAATTAGCAAGACAAAGGGACGGAGCAAACAGGAGCAGCGAACAAATAATTCTACAAAATATCAGTGACCATTCTATAAAGGGAAAGGGGATTGGGGAAAGATCGTAAAGAGCGTACTTAGTAGCGAAGGCATGGGCTCATGGCGATCAGACAAGGATGGAAAATTCGCTTCTGCATAGAGGCTCTAAACAGGGAAAGAGTGAAAAGCACCAAGTCATAAACGTAATCCTTGGTGATGGATGGGGTTAAGGCTAGAGAGAGTAGCAGGAGAGGCCGCTGAATAGATCTGATCACCATAATCGAGTTTCGACAAAATGAGGGCTGAACGTAGGCGAAGGAGAGTTCGACGATCATCTTCCCGTAAAAAGATGAGAAAGGGGTTTTAAGAAGGTTCAGCCGCTGTGACAATTGCCTTCAGAGAGGTAATGTGGGTCTCCAGGGTATTATTATATATAATCAAAAAAGAAGCCAAGCCACAAGGGCTATACAGCGCTGCAGGGTAGGGAAGGAAGCAAGGGAATTGGATGGCAGAAGGGAGGGGGGATGATCAGCAGGTTACAGAAAACAGCGGGACAGGGGATAGTACAGGGGTAGAGGGTAGCAAGAGATTGAAGTAGAAAGGGCTGAAAGTATCAGAAATTGTGAAGTAAGTCAGTCGTTGTCAAAATGTCAATGAGAGAGTCCGGATGAAAGGTGGGTCCATCACCGAGAAGGGAAGGGAAGGTAAAGAGAGAGCAGCGGAGCGAAGACGACGACAGAGGTAAATTCTGCGTGCTCGTTGATAAAGTGGGCAGTCCAACAGAATGTGGCTGACTGATAATGGAGCTTGGCAATTCTCACAGAGAGGAGCAAGACGCCTCTCCATGAGATATCCATGAGTAAGACGAGTATGGCCAATGCGAAGACGGGAGAGAGTAGTCTCCCAACCTCGACACTGGTGATAAGAAGACGGCCAGTAACCTATACTCGGTTTAATAGACTGAAGTTTGTTGCCGAGCATAGTAGACCAACGTTGTTGCCAACGGGTGTGAAGGTGGGAAGATATTACAGCAAAATAGTCCGTAAATGGAATACCTCTATAAGAAACTGGTAGGTCATGTACTGCTGACTGCGCAGCAGTGTCTGCCTGTTCATTGCCCTGTACGTCAACATGACCAGGGACCAAACAAAAAACAATATCTTTATGCTTGGTAAAGATGCAGCGTAGCCAAAGTTGGATACGGAGGACTAAGGGGTTAGGTGTATCAAATTTTTGTATAGCCTGTAAAGCACTAAGGGAGTCTGAGACAACCACAAATGATGACACAGGCATAGATGCAATACGGATAAGTGCTGTAAGGATGGCATATAATTCAGCAGTAAAAATACTAGCCGAAGATAGTAAATGCCCTTGTACGACGCTGTCCGGAAACACTGCTGCGAATCCTACGCCGTCAGAAGACTTAGAGCCATCTGTGTACACAGCAATGGCATGAGAATGAGAGTGAAAGTGGTCAAGAAAAAGAGAGTGGGAAGCGACCGTAGACAGTTGGGCTTTCGAGCAAGGGAGGGAGAAAGAACAGACTCGAACAGCTGGAACTTCCCATGGGGGTAGGGAAAAGTGAGATGCTACATGTACATAGAAAGGTGGTAGTTGAAGAGAAGACAAGAGCGAATGAAGGCGAAGAGAGAAGGGACGGAGTAAACAGGGGCGGCGAACAAATAAAGAATGTCTACTAATATCAGTGACCATTCTATAAATGGAAGGATTGCGGAGATCGTGAGAGCGTACATAGTAGCGCAGGCAATGGGTATCACGGCGATCGGATAAGGATGGAACGTTCGCTTCTGCATAGAGGCTTTCGACATGGGAAGAGCGAAAAGCACCAAGGCATAAACGTAATCCTTGGTGATGAATGGGGTTAAGGCTAGAGAGAGTAGCAGGAGATGCCGCTGAATAGATCTGGTCACCATAATCAAGTTTCGATAAAATAAGTGGAAATGTAGGCGAAGGAGGTTTCGTCCGATCAGCTCCCCACGAAAGATGAGTCAAGGGTTTTAAAGAAGTTCAAGCCGGCTGTGACAGTTGCCTTCAAGAGTAATTGTAGGTTTCCAGATAACTACTGTCAAAGAGGAGGCCCAGAAACTTGACTATCACGTTCAGGGATAACGGAGCCATAGAGGTACAAAGGATATCGGAGATGACAGAGAGTCTAGTGAAATGATATGGTGGGTTTTATTGCTGGAAATTTAAAACCCACGTGTGGTGGCCCAATTGGAAACACGTCGACTGCATGTTGGAGAAAACTGTAAGGAGGTGACAGTCAGTGCCTCACAGGCAAGTCGCGAAGCCATCACATAGATTGCATTATTTGCCCAAATTCGATGATGGAAGACTAGAGGCCAAATCATTAATCGCAAGGAGAAAAAAGTGTTGTGCTCAAACTCATCCCCTGGGGGACACCTTCAGCTTGGATAAAGTCCTGTAGAGCACCTTATTAACCCAAACACCGATATGCCTGTCCAGTTAAAAAGTTCTTAAGGAAGGATGGAGATTGCCTCGAAGGCCTAAGGAGTGGGCTGGCTAAAATATATACCTCCAAGTTGTGTCATATGCCTACACAAGGCAAAAATATGGCAATAACTGAGTTGTTATTCGCAAAGAGGCATTACAACATACGTCTCCAAGCTAGTAAGGGTCTATGGTAGAACGTCCCTTACGAAAGCCCTATCGACGAGTGGAGAGACTGTTGTGGCTCTAATACCACACTAAAACGTCTATTTACTAGGCGTTCCATTACTTTGCCAAACTGCACTGTAAGAGCCATGGGACATAGTGGAGGGTTTCATGTCCCGTAGTGCCTGGTTTTGCGGAAAGGGAGAACAATTGGCGGATTTCCACTGCTGTGGAAGAACTCCTTGTGACGCAAATAAAATGTAAAGCATAATAAGAGACTGCAAGGGCCTGACTGATGTAAATGTTTAGCAAACGAATATGAATGTCCGTCGGGCCCAGCTGCCGATGATCGACAAGCTGAGAGTGTTGCCTCCAGTTCTTGAAGTTAAAAGGCACATTATTCTGTTCTGCTCAGAGAGAAGAAAAGTCAGGGTGCTAACTCTCTGGCATACTTTGAGGAAAGATATGAGGGCATAGATGGAGTCCCTGAGGAATACGGACCAATGAATGCCAATTTCATTGGCAACATCTAGGGGTATGCTATATCAACACCGGCAACCTGGCAGAATCAGGAGCCGGGTCAGCAAATACTTTACCATTCAGTTTCGTAATTTTTTTCCAACTGCACACATAGAGAAGCAGGTGGTGATGGTGAGACAATCTCCGCCAGCAAGTGCGTTTAGCGTCACTGATGACACGGCGAGCGAGATCGCACGCTTCTGTTAAACAAATCAAAGGGTCGCTCTGGGTTCTATGTGTACCGGTACCTGCCCCATGCACGCGTTTCAATGTACTGCACGAGCACAAGCAGAGACCACCAAGGCACGCATTTCTGAGAATGCCTGGCCCAAAGTTTGGGGTATAGAATGAGAAGCTGCGGTGAAACGGAGGCCACGAAGAGGTTAAAAGCTTCATCGATGGAGGACGAAGAAGGAACCTCTTTTAAAAACAGTAGTGTGAGTAAAGTTTCCATTATACCCCGATATATTGCCACGGGGGTGCAAAGGTGGCGAATATGAAGGGGAAGTAAGAATGATGGAAAATGGATCACGTCATGTAAGCCGGGAGAACAACCCAAGTGGAAGTCTAAATGCACGGAGGAAGAGCAGACTGTGCGAGATCGATGGCAAGAAGAGAGTAATAGTCCGAGTTAACTCAAAATGGGGTATGAGTACCTGTATTTAAAACATGCGGGGGTGGGTGGCAAGAAAGCCTCTACAGAATTCCACGGAAAATCACAGTGAGCCCCCCCAGAGGAAATGGTGGGCATTAAAATCACCAAGTAACAGGACTTGACTTAAGAAATCGTAATGACACGATTGCAAATAAACCAAATTCACCAAGTACAGAATCGTTGGGCGGTAATGAGAACGAAACAAGGAAGGCAAAATCCGAATAATAATGCCCGAGAAAGGAGAGAGATATAACAACAAGCGTATACCACCTATGTAAGTGGAATACAGGCTGCTGTGTAATGCAGCGAAGTATGAACAAATAGCTGATGTACGGAATATCATGCGGATAATAAGGGCACATTCATTAAAGGACCCATCAGAAAAGGAACGAAGAATACAATAAATTATAGCGCTGAGATGTGAGAACATAACAGGCAGAGTTTAATTTTTGGTTCCTGTAAGCGAACACCAACAGGGGCAAACTGAGGAGAGTAAAACACTGAATCTCACTCACCGAATACCCGAGGCCCGCGTATATTCCACAGTAAATATGCCATGATTGGCAATGATAAAGATACTTATAAAATCCGCAGTTAAAGGTTCCTACGGACTAGAAGGGTTCGAAAATCCACATTCGAGCAGTGGAAAATGTTCAAGCATCAGCAGAAGGAACGGTGCCTCTGTGAAGAAAGAGCTGCGCAGAATGAGCAGAGGAGAGAAAAGAGCGTAGGTGGATCAGTGTCCAGTAGATTGGTTTGGTCGCTGCAATATATTCAGAGATTGCATCAAGGTTCGGATTCAGAGATATCGAATGGGAGGCAATAATTTGGGAAAGGTAGGGGGAGGATGAGTAAAGATTGGAACTGTATGGCCTGTAACCAAGGTAGAGGGGGGGGGCGACAGGGTGGAGGGAACTGTAGAAGCGTGGCAGGGGACAGAAGAGGCAGGAACCGGAGAGTGCAGAAGGAGGAAGAAACTTGGGGGGAACCGGGGATGAAGGGTACATTACGAGGCGGAGGGAGAACCTCTGCACTTTAACTGAGCCAGTGAGAGGGGAAGAACTAGGGACATAGATCAGGGAGGGAAAAATGAGGAAGGAGGAAGATGGGTAGGAGTGAGTTACACGAACCTTTTTTGACTTTTGAGAAGTAGAGAGACATTGGGAGGTGGTGTCGTACGAGTCCGTCGCAACTCAGGCTTGTGAAGGAGAACGTCGAAGAAGCGAGATTAGACCGAGGCGTTGAATAGGGACGTCTGAGCCGAGGACAGCAAAAAGGATTAGATACAGGAGTGATTCTGGAGAGGTAACCCCAAAGGTGGTGTAACGAAGGATCCCAGAAAGCGGGGGACGTTTTGAAACACGGGAATAAAAACACTTGGGAGTCTCCCTTGAGGCGGAGATGAGAAACTGCCATTGCATAAGGGAGACCTTACTGTCCTTGAGTAACGGATTTCCCGCTCGTTTAATAGACCTGACAACGGCGAGAGTACGAGGGATAGCCCTCATGACAGTTAAAGGCAAGAGGGCGATCGATTGCAAGACGTATTGAAATGGTCATCGGCAACCACAGAACAGGGCATTCGGCGATAGATCTGCAATATTTTCGCTGGATGCCAAATCGCCACAATTTCCTACACTGTGTGGTGTAGGATCACCTTTCGACTTGTAACCGATTTATAATTATTATAATCAAAACGAAGCGCAAAGCACAAGGCTATACAGCGCTTTGCAGGGTAGGGCAGGAAGCCAGGGAATTGAGGGCAGGAGGGAGGGGATGATCCGCCGGTTTACAGGACAACGCGGGGCAGGGGAATAGTACGGGGGTAGAGGGTAGCAGAGATACAAGTAGAAAGGCTGAAAGTAAACAAATTTGTGAGTAAGTCATATCGTTGTCAAAAGTCAATAAAGTGTAGTCGGCAGAACGGTGGGTCCATCACGAGAAGGAAGGTAAAGAGAGAGGCAGGCGGGCGAAGAACCGACGACAGGGTAAAATTCTCGTGCTCGTTGATAAAGTGGCAGTCCCAACAGAATGTGGCTGACTGATAATGGAGCTTGCAATTCCTCACAGGGGGGGGAGAGGAGCAAGACGCCACTTCCTGAGATTTATCCATGAGTAAGAACGAGTATGGCCAATGCTAAGACGGGAGAGAGTAGTCTCCCAACCTCGACACTGGAGATAAGAGACGGCCAGTAACCATACTCGTTTAATAGACTGAAGTTTGTTGCCGACATAGTAGACCAACGTTGTTGCCCAACGGTGTGAAGGTGGAAGAATATTACAGCAAAATAGTTCCTACATGGAATACCTCTGTAAGAAACTGTAGTCATGTACTACTGACCGGCACAGTGTCTGCCCTGTTCATTGCCCCTGTACGTCAACCTGAACAGGAACCCAACCAAAAACAATATCTTTATGCTAGTAAAGATGCGGCGTAGCCACTGTTGGATACGAAGGACTAAGGTGAGTTGTATCCAAATTTTGTAATACCTTAAAGCACTAAGGTAGTCTGAACAACCACAAATGATGACACAAGGCATAGATGCAATACGGATAAGTGCTGCAAGGATGGCATATAAATTCAGCAGTAAAAAATACAGCTGAAATAGTAAATGCCCTTGTACGACGCTGTCCGAAACACTGCTGCGAATCTACGCCGTCAGAAGACTTATAGCCATCTGTGTACGACAGCATGGCATGAAGAATGAGAGTGAAGTGGTCAAGGAAAAAGAGAGCGGGAAGCGGACCGTATACAGTTGGGCTTTTCGAGCAAGGGAGGGAGAAAGAACAGACTCGAACAGCTGTGACCTCCCCAGGGGGAGAAAAGTGAGATGCGACATGGTACATAGATAGTTGGTAGTTGAAGAGAAGACAAGAGCTAATGAAGGCGACAGAGGAAGGGACGGAGTATAGGACAGGGGCGGCGAAACAAAAAAAGAATGTCTACTAATATCATGACCATTCTATAAATGGAAGGATTGCCGGAGATCATGAGAGCGTACATAGTAGCGCAGCAATGGGCATCAACGGCGATCGGATAAGGATGGAAACGTTCCGCTTCAGCAATAAGGCATTTCGACAGGAAGAGCGAAAAGCACCAAGGCATAAACCGAAATCCCTTGGTGATGAATGGGTTAAGGCTAGAGAGAGTCCAGGAGATGCCGCAGAATAGAATCTGGTCACCATCAATCAAGTTTCGATAAAATAAGGGTGTAAATTAGGTGAAGAGGGTTCGAACGATCAAGCTTCCCCACGAAAAGATGAGCAAGGGTTTTAAGAAGGTTTCAGCCCGCCTGTGACAAGTTCCTTCAGAAGGTAATGTTAGGTTTCCAGGATAACCTAAGATCAAAAGAGCGGAGGCCCAGAAACTTGACTGCTCACGTTCAGGGATACGTGAGCCAAGAGGAACAAAGGAAGATCAGAGATGACAGAGCGTCTAGTGAAAGTGATTAGGTGGGTTTAGTGCTGATAAAATTTAGAACCCTTGTGTGGTGCCAATTGGAAACACGGTCCGACTGCATGCTGGAGAGAAACAGTCAGGAGGTGACAGTCAGCGCTGCACAGGCAATAGCAAGTCATCACATAGAGTGATGACCAAAAATTTGAATCGGAAGACTAGAGGCCAAAATCATTAATAAGGCAAGAGAAAAAGTGTTGAGCTCAGACACATCCCTGGGGACAACCGTTCAGCTTGGACAAAGTCCCGGAGAAGCACATTTATTAACCCGAACCCGGAAAATGCCCTGTCAGTTAAAAAGTTCTTAAGGAAGGATGGAAACTTGCCTCGAAGGCCTAAGGAGTGGGCTTGGGCTAAATAAATATACCTCCAAGTTGTGTCATATGCCTTCTCACGGTCAAAAAATAGTGGGCCCAAACCAAACTAACTGAGTGGTTATTCGCAAAGTCATTACTACATACTTTATCCAAGCGCAGTAGGGGTTCTATGGTAGAACGTCCCTTACGAAAGCCATATTGACGAGTGGAGAGACTGTGTGTGTCTCTAAATACCACACTAAACGTCTATTTTACTAGACGTTCCTTACTTTGCAAACGGCACCGGTAAGAGCACTGGGACGATAGTGGGAGGTTTCCTGTCCCGTAGTGCCTGGTTTGCGGACGGGGCGAACAATGGCGGATTTCACAGCAGTGGAAGAACCTCCGTGTGACCAAATAAGATTGTAAAGGTGTAATAGGACTGCAAGGGCTGACTGATGTAATGATGTAGCATAAGAAATATGAATGTCTCGGGCCCCTAGCTGCCGATGATCGACAAGCTGAAGAGTTGTTAGCCTCCAGTTCTTGAAGTGTAGAAGGCACATATAACTGTTTCTCTCTGTGAGAAGAACAGTCAAGGGTGCTAACCTCTGGCAGACTTGAGACAGAAATGAGGGCATAGATCGAGTCCCAGAGAAATAACGGACCAGATGATTGACAATTTCATTGGCAACATCTAGTGGGTTTGCTATATCAACACCGGCACCCGCAGAACAGGAGCCGGGTCAGGAGAATTTACCACTCAGTTTTCGTACTTTTTTCCAGACTGCACTCATAGAGGAGGCAGAGGTGATGGAGGAGAACATAATATCGCCAGCAATTGCGTTTAGCGTCACGGATACACGGCGAGCCATCGCACCTCCTGTTTTAAAAATCAAGGAGTCGCTCTTGTTGGTTCAATTGTACGGTACCTGCCCCATGCAGCGCGTTTCAAACGTACGTCATCGAGCACAAGCAGGAGACCACCAGGCAACGCATTTCTGAGAATGCCTTTCCCGAAAGTTTGGGGTATAGAATGAGAAGCTGCGTAGAAAACGGAGACGAGAAGAGGTGTAAAAGCTCAACGAGGAGGACGAAGAAGGAACCTACTTTAAAACAGTCCGGTGTGAGTAAAGGGATCCACTTTCCCCGATTAATTGCCAGCGTGGGGTGCGAAAGGTGGCGAATATGAGGGGAAAGTAAGAAAGATTGGGAATGATCACTGTCATGTAAGTCCGAGAACAGACCAAGTAAATTCCTTCATGCGGCGGAGGAATAGCAAACATGAGAGATCGATGCAAGAGAAGTATGAGTCCGAGGATCAAAATGGGTGTGAATACCTGGTATTTTAAAACATGGAGGGGGTGGTGTCAAGAAAAGCCTCTAACTGAATTCCACGTGAAATCACATGAGCCCCTCCCCAAGGAAATGGTGGCATTAAAATCACCAAGTAACAGAACGGTGCGGTAGACGAAACAAGTGAGGCAAAATCCGAATAGATAATCCCGAGAAGGAGAAGATATAAAGAACAGAGCGTATACCACCTATGTAATGGAATACGGGCGGCTGTGTATGCAGCGCAGTATAACAAATAGCTTGATACGGAATATCAGTGCGGAGAAGAAGGGCACATTCCTTAAAGGTCCCATCCAGGAAAAGGATCTGAGAATACAATAAATTATAGCCTGATATGTAGAAATAACAGCAGAGTGTAATTTGGTTCCTGTAAGCAACACCAACAGGGGCAAACTGGGAGAGAAACAACTGAGCACACCCCGATTAACCCCTGAGTCCGCGATAATCCACTGTAAAAGGCCATGATTGGCAATGATACAGATACTTGAAATCCGCAGGTAAGGTTCCTACGGACTAAAGGGTTAGAAAAGTCCACATGCGGAGGCAGAGGAAAATGTTCAAGCTGCGAAGGAACGGTGCGCTGTGAAGAAAGGAGTTGCGCAATTGGGCAAGGAGAGAGGAAGAGCGGGAAGTGGATCAGTGTCCATTGATTGTTTGGGTCTCTGCAATTTATACAGGAGACGCTTTCAAGTGTTTTCGGAATCAGGATGTCGTAAGGGAACAATATGGGTGATGGGTAGGGGGAGGATGAAGTAAAGATTGGGACAGTAATGGACTGTACTAAAGTAGGGGGGGACGAAAGCATGTTGGGAACTGGAGAAGTGTGGGAGGGGACAGAAGAGGCAGAAACCTCGGAGGCGGCAGAAGAGGGAAAGACTCGGGAGGGGACAGGGGAGGGAGGCACAGAACAAGGAGGGGGTGAACCTCCACACTTGTAATAGAGCCAGTGAGAGGGGAAGAACCAGGTACAGAGACTGGAAAGGTAAAATGTGGGGGCAGAAGAAGGGAAGGATGGGGGAAGGAAGATTTGAGCAAAGGGGATTTTTTGGACTTCTGAGAAGTAGAGGGGCGATTGGTAGAAGGTGTCGTATGAGATGTTGTCGATACCAGGGCTTGTGAGTGAGAACTCGAAGGTGTCAGAACAGACTGAGGTGTTGAAGTAGGGACGTCTAAGCCCAGGACAGCAAAATATTTAGATACAGAAGTGACTATGGAAGGGGAAACAACAGAGGAGGCTGCAGAAGATGGGACCCCAGAATTGGGGGGATGTTTAGAAACACGAGAATAAGAAACACGGGGTAGTCTCCCTTGGAGCCGGAGATGAGAAACTGCTATAGCATAAAGGAGACCTTCTGCTTCTTTGAGGCAGCGGATTTCACGCTCATTTAAGTAGACCTGGCAATGGCGGGAGTATGAAGGGTGAGCCTCATGATAATTAAGGCAAGAAGGAGGTAGACTGCAATACGTATTAGAATGATTATCGGCACTACAGTCTGGGCATTCAACTATAGATCTGCAATATTTCGCTGGGTGACCAAAACACCAGCAATTTCTACACTGTTGCAGTGTAGTGATCACCTTTCGAACTTGTAACCGATGTCCTGCGACAAACAGAGGACAGGAGTTCATGGCTGTCAAAAGTTAATCAATCCACCCACAAGTAGGAAAGACATAAGTGTCTACTTTGAGGATTGGGAGATCCTGGAGTTCCAGCTGTCCAAGAATGTCATTACCACATGTCTGGAAATTCTGTTGCACTATGGTATGGGGCAGAATGACAGTATCACTACAAGAATTGAAAGATGTTTTTCAATAGTGATAGGAGTTGTATCGATATGCAAAAGGAGAGAAAGTTCATGAACTTGGGTAGCATTCTGTACAGTGACGATGCACGTACCATTCTTGAGAGCATGAAATGAAATATCTCTACCAACATTTCGTAGGAGCACTTTGCCAATACTATGGTCGGAAAGATAGGTAGTAGAAGTCGGTCTTAAAGTATTTAGTCCATTGTGTGGTCCGAAACTGAGCGTGGAGAGGGAGTGCATGACGTGTCGGTCTTTTCCGAGTAGAATGAGAAGGAAACAAAGTAACATCATCAGGAGATTGCCATTGGCATTTAGAAGTGGGACCAGAGTTGGTTGGACGTGGGACGGCCTGGAGATTCGAAAATTGCCACACCAAAGAGTGAGAGGCCAGAAGCATAGTCAAAGGAGGGCGGAGGTCAGACAAATCGGAGGAGTCAGTCGAGACCCCGGTACCTGAAGCTGGTGATGAAACAGCACCAGTACGAGGTACAGTGGCATCAGGAGTGTCCAAAGAGTGGTCAAAAAGCGAGGCAGGGTCAGAACGGGGTGCGGTATCAGTAAGGGGCCCGGGGGTGGCAGGTTCATGGATTATGGTTTCTATGGTTAGGTTACTTCTTTCTTTTTGCTTTTAAGAAAAAAAAAGATAAAAGAAACAAAAAAAGAAAAAGAGGGAATGGGGAGGAATGAAAGGGTCAGAAATCACCCTCTGCACCCAAGAGGACCTCAACACCACAAGTAGTGCAGATGCAGCATGGAACCCATGCCATACCCTACCCTTCATGCCAGTACACCAGCAATCCAGGATAGCAACCTCACATCTGCCAAGCTACCTCAGTGGACAAAAGAGAGGGTGGCCGGATATCCACCACAAAGCATACCTTCTTTGGCCACCACCCCAAGAATCCAAAAGGCGGCCTCCAGAGATACACCCGTCGCCCGAAAGACACCCAAAGCCACCCCTCGGAAGACCAGAGAGAGAACTGGATATCCCAAGGTGATCCAGATTCCACAGCAAACTACACCACTGCCAAGAACCTCAATGGAATGGGATTGACCCCGGTACCCTTCCCCCTACCTAGGAATCAGTAGGCCTGTGGGAAGAATCCCAAAGGCCAAAAAGAGGAAGGGAATAAGGGAGGGATGGAGGGAAGGAGGAGGAAAGGAAAAAGGAAGGATGGGGAATATGGGATAGGGAAGGGGGGATTGGGGGTTAATTAGGTTCGGTCTGAGGAAGGAGACCAACATGTCTAACTCCTCAGACCAAGAGCCTCTTCACCATGCCAAAGGAGCCCCCTTGAAGAGGATATTGTTTGTAAAAAAACAAAAAAAAACAAAAATACTTTGTCCATTGTGTACTCGTTAGTCCTGTATTCAAAGTTAGCAAGTGTCGTAAGTCGTTTTTGAGTAGTCATTGACGAACTGTCGTCAGTAGGTTGCCGTGGACACTTAGGAGTAGAACCGCGGGTGGTCTGACCTGAGGAAGGTGGGCCATCCGAGAACCACCGCACTGTATTTGGGAAGCTGGACACATTGTGAAAGTCATGCTAGAAGCAGCGGTATGAACTGAAATGGGTAACACTGCAGCACCTTTAGCAGGTGACGAAGCATCACTGGCAGAAGGTACAGGGGTATGAGAAGAGCTGAGAGAATGGTCCAATAATGAAGCTGGATCAGAACAGTGTGTGGGATCTGAATGGGGCCTGGGAGGACAAAGGGTTACACTAGGTGAAGATTCCATAATAATAATAATAATAATAATAATAATAATAGGCGCATCTTCCGTGATATCTTCTTTCTTGTTATTTTGAGAGAAAAAAAAAAGAGGAACAGCGAAGGGATAGTCGCTAGGAGGCATGGAGGGCCTGAAAGTTTCTCCCCTCATCCAAGAGGGTCTCGAGCCCACTGGCAGTGAAGATGGAGCGTGGAACCCGTACCATACCCTACCCTTCACACCAGTGAACCAGCACTCAGGGATAGCAGCCTCACATCTACCAAGCTACCTTGGCAGACAAAAGGAAGGACAGTCGGAAACCTGTCACAAAGCATACCTCCTTCGGCTGCCACCTCCCAGAACCGACAGGCAGCTTCAGGAGATCCACCCATCATCCAAAGGGCACCCCACCCACGTCCTGGAAACCGGGAAGGGAGTAGGGTATCCTCAGACAATTCAGATTCCATGGCAAACCACATCATCCCCGAGGGACCTCACGGAGGGGAACAAGCTCCAGCACACCACCCCCAACCTGGAAACTGCAATGCCAGAGGGAAGGATCCCAGAGGCTGCAAACAGGATGGGGAAAAGGGGACGGTTGGGAGAGGGAAGGGAAAAAGGGAGGTTATGGGGAGGAAGGGATAGGGATAGGGAAGAAGGGATAGCGAGGGATAGGGATGGAGGGGAATGGGGGGTAATTAGGTTCCATTGGAGAAAGAAGATTAAGAGGTCCAATTCCTTAGACCAATAGCCTCTTTTCCACGACAAAGAGCCCCCCTTAAAGAGGTTAAGGGATGAAATATGAAACCTTAGTTAAAATCGAGGTCAAAGATAAGTGTAATAGCTCATTAGTAGAGGACAAAGGTGGTTCCTCACTAAAAACAAGTTTGACGCCAGTTTAAATTGCCACAATGGGCTTAGAGGAGGGCGAGAATCTGAATGGGATGGTAGGTAGGAAAATGGTCAAAGTCATGTAAATTTGGAAGGACAGGCGATAAATGACATGCCCATGCATTCTGCCCCAGGGCCAGACTCATGGAACTCCGTGCTCATCAAGAACTGCAAGAAGCCCCTATCATGTGCTTTTGCCATTCTATGGAGAGGGAGCATGGACACTGGGGTCGTCCCACAGTTGCTAAAAACAACAGACAGCCGCTCCACAAAGAGGGCAGTAAAGCAATAGCAAAGAACTACAGACCGATAGCACTAACATCCCATATCATAAAAATCTTTGAAAGGATCCTAAAAAGCAAAATCGCCACCCATCTAGAAACCCATCAGTTACACAACCCAGGGCAACATGGGTTTAGAGCAGGTCGCTCCTGTCTGTCCAAACTACTGGATAACTATGACAAGGTCCTAGATGCACTAGAAGACAAAAACAATGCAGATGTAATATATACAGACTTTGCAAAAGCCTTCGACCAGTGTGACCATGGCATAATAGCCCACAAAATGCATGGTAAAGGAATAAGAAAAGTTGGTAGATGGATCTATAATTTCCTCACAAACAGAACACAAATAGTAGTAGTCAACAGAGTAAAGTCCGAGGCGGCTTCGGTGGAAAGCTGTTCCGCAAGGCACAGTACTCGCTCCCATCTTCTCATCCTCATATCTGATATAGACAAGGATAAAAGCCACAGCACCCTGTCTTCCTCTGCAGATGACACCCGAATCTGCATGACAGTGTCTTCCATTGCAGACATGGGCTGCAGAAAATACGAAGTTCAACGATGAGAAATTTCAATTACTCTGATATGGTAAACATGAGGAAATTAAAACTATCAGAGTACAAAACAAATTTCAGTCACAAAATAGAGCGAAAAACCAACGTCAAAGACCTGGGAGTGATCATGTCGGAGGATCTCGCCTTCAAGGACCATAACATTGTATCAATTGCATCTGCTAGAAAAATGGCAGGATGGATAATGAGAACTTTCAAAACTAGGGATGCCAAGTCCATGATGCTCTTCAGGTCGCTTGTTCTATCTAGGCTGGAATATTGCTGCACACTAACAGCACCTTTCAAGGCAGGTGAAATTGCCGATCTAGAAAATGTACAGAGAGCCTTCAATGCACACATAACGGAGATAAAACACCTCGGTTACTGGAAGAGCTTGAAGTTCCTGAACCTGTACTCCCTGAAACGCAGGTGGGAGAGATACACTATTATATACACCTGGACTAGTACCGAACTTACACACGAAAATCACTCACTATGAAAGCAAAAGACTTGGCAGACGATGCAGCATCCCCCCAATGAAAAGCAGGGGTGTCACTAGCACGTTAAGAGAACACATTAAGTGTCAGGGGCCCAACACTGTTCAACTGCCTCCCAGCATACATAAGGGGGATTACCAATAGACCCCTGGCTGTCTTCAAGCAGGCACTGGACAAGCATCTAAAGTTGGTGCCTGACCAGCCGGGCTGTGGCTCATATGTTGGATTGCGTGCAGCCAGCAGTAACAGCCTGGTTGATCAGGCTCTGATCCACCAGGAGGCCTGGTCACAGACCGGGCTGCGGGGGCGTTGACCCCTGGAACTCTCTCCAGATAAACTCCAGGTAAACAGAGCGGATAGAGAGCAGTTGATGAGCAGCAAACAGATCAATGCAGGACAGAGACCGAGTTGAATGGTCAAAATGGGTGCGAGTACCCCTCCGTGTTTTAAATACGGGAAGAGAAATGTGTAGTCTCTCTGACTGCCACGAGTCACACTGAGACATTCCCCAGTGGAAATGATGAACATTAAAAACCACCTAATGAGACAAGAGGTGGCACTAAGGAAGAAACCAGATATGCAATATCTAGAATAGAAAACGCTATAGAAGGAGAAAGACACAAAGAGCATGCTGCCTGGTAGGCAAAGCTCTCGCTTCACATGCTGAGGGTCCGGGTTCGATTCCCGGCAAGGATGGAAATACTGGGCGTGTTTCGTTATACCTGTTGTCCCTGTTCAGCCTTAAGTCAAATTGGTACCTGGGTATTAGTCGAATGGTGTGGGTCACATCCAGGGACAAAAATTTACCTAATTTGCCCGAAATGCTTTGCATAACAAGGGGTTTTCTAAATACTCGTGTATCGTTGATGTCAGCTAGGAATGTATAACTTGTACATGTGCTTGCAGAAAATAAAGATATATTATTATACCACTTGTTCAAGCATATGGAGGCTGCAGTGTACTGCAGCGAAGTATGAACAAACATCTGATGGTTTAGTATACTGGTGCGTACAAGTAGTACACTCATTGAAGGCTCCATCGGAGAAATAATCCCCTGAATGCAAAAGAATATAGCCCAAAACGGGATGGATAACAGCAGAACACAATTTAGTTTCTTGTAAACAGACAAAAAAAAAAAACTGGCAGGGCAACAGCTCAAGCTCATCCTAGAATATTCCACGCCAGCGAGTCATGATTTGTGAAGAGAAGTATATTGGTAACATGAAGCGGTAGGTGTATACTGACAGTAAAATCTACATTTAGAGGTAGCGGAAAATAAGTAAACAGCGAAGAATTGGAACACTGCGAAGAAAAGTATGGATGGTTTAGAAACGTGAGGAGGAGTGATTGGAGGGGGATCAGTGACCATCATTGGTTTTGTCTCCTCATTATATTCGAAGATAGCTTCAAGCATTTCAGAAGACAAGGAAGCTACAGGTAGTTCCAAGTCAAAGACAGAAGTAGGAGGATGAGTGAAGATCGGAGAGACAATGGAAGTTACCAAAGAAGAGAGGGGGAGGGGGATAAGAGGTTCGAGTTAATTTGGTTAGAAACTTGGGAAGGAACAGATGAAACTTGGGAGGAGACAAGAGAACTGTACGAGGGGAAGGACTAACCTTCACACCCGTAACAGACAGTAAGAGGTAAAGTGCTAGGCACAGACTGGAAAGGAAAAAAAAGTGTTTGGAAAGGATAAGCAAAAGAGGGGTTTAAGGAAATTTGAACTTTGGGGATGTTCTGACTTTGGAGAAGCAGAGGCGCGAAGGCAAGATGTAGACAATTGTGGGAAGTCTTGTAGATGTAGTAACATTCGAGCGAGAAACTCAAGGACAATTTGAAGCGACGAGGCAGGACACGAGTCCTGGGCTGCAAAAGGGTTAGAAACAAAGATGACCATGGAAGCTGTGACCACAGAGGATATTGTGGAAGTAGGTACCATCGAGGATGGAGGTTGCTTAATAACCCTGAATAAGAAAGTCGTGGATATCTTTGGATTATTATTATTATAATCAAAAAAGAAGCGCTAAGCCACAAGGACTATACAGCGGATATCTTTGGAGGCAGAGTTGAGAGGCTTCCATGGTGTGAAACCTCCTCTTTCTAAAATAGAGGATTTCTCGCTCTTTTAAGGAAACTTGGCAACGACGAAAATAGGCCAGAGGAGTCGTTGAATTACGTAAGAGGGAGGTAGGCTGCAGGATGTATTGGTATGATCGGCAGCACGACAATATTATAACCATGGGGGAGCACTAGACCCGTAGGATTATACAGCACGTGGGGGGGAGTGGAAGGTATCCAGGATCAATTCAGGGAACCTGAGCACAGATCCAATTCCCTAGATCAAGAGCTCCTCACCAGCGCCAAGGAACCTCCCTTGAGGGGGGCAGCACCATAGACTGGACATTCTGCTATGGACCTGCAATATTGCCGGTGGCTGAAGCACCGGCAATTTCTACACTATAGTGATGTAGGGACGGACTCGCCGACTTATAAACTGTATCCTGCGTTATAGACTGAGGACAGAAGTTCTCAACAGTCAAAAGTTAAGCGAGCTACATTACAGGGAAAGTCTCCTCCACGGGCAGGTAGCACAAAGTGGTCCACTTTAACAATAGGGAGGTCTTGGAGCTCAAGTTGCTCCAGAATGTCGGCATCACATGTCCGGAAATCATGCTTAACAATGGCACAAGGCAGAAATACGTACCACTGCAAGAATTAAGAAAAATGTGTTTTCGAATTGTGACAGGAAGATCATCTATGAAGGTGAGGAGAGAAACATTGAACATGGCCAGAATTTCATACTGTGACGATGCCTTCACCAGTCTTACAAGCATGATTATTATAATCATGGAGAAGCGCTAAACCCATAGGACTATACAGTACATGTGGGGGAGGGGGAATGGAGGGCATTCAGGCTCAACTCAGTGAACTGGTGCACAGATCCAATTTCGTAGATCAAGAGCCCCTCACCAGCATCAAGCAACCTCCCATGAGGAGTTTACAAGCATGATCAATGTGGCACCGTATTGCCGATACTCTGATAATAGTATGTAGGACAGGTCGGTTGCACACTGGAAAAACTTAGTTCACCGTGTACTTTGAAACGCAGTGTGTAAAGCGAGTGTGTAAGGGAAGAGTGAGGTAATCAAAGCAGTGCCATCAGTAAATGGTCGTGGTCATTTAGACGTGGGACTCGAGATGGGCGGCTATCTGAAAACCGTTGCACCATAGAGAAAGAAGCCAGAATCATGGTCAAAGACGTACCGAGGTCGGATGTATCAGAGGAGTCTGGCAGAACCTCTGTACCAGGATCAAGCAATAAAATGTTACCTGCAAAAGGTACTGGACTGCTGGAAACGTTCGGAGGATGGTCTGCTAACAAGGTAGGGTCCTGAATTTGCCGCAGCAGCAGAGGAGAATTTTCATGGATTTGGGACATGGTTAGGTTACTTTTCTTCCTTTTTGTTTCCGAAAACGATAAATTAAAAAAAAATAATAAGTAAAATTGGGAACGTGGAGGGATAACTCCTAGAAGGAATGAAAGATTAGTAAATCCCACCCGTGCCCAAGAGAACCTCAGTGCAGCCAGTAATGCAGATGTGTCATGAAATCAGTGCCATACCCTTCCTTTTATGCCAGTAAATCGGTAATCCAGAATAGCAAACTCACATACACCGAGCCACCTCGGTGGACAATACCTGCCACAAGGCATACCTTGTTCAGCCGCCACCTTCTGGAATCAGACAGGCAGCCTCCAGAGAAACACCCATCACCTGAAAGACTTCGTAACCCAGCTCCCGGCAGACTGGATACACACATCTGCAAATGATCAAGATTCCACGGCAAACAACACCGCCACGAACGTAAACGGAATTGGATGCACAAAGATGCCCTTACCGAAACCTAGGAACTCTAATGGCTGAAGGGAGGACCCCTAAGGCCAAAAGCAGTTAAGGAAAGAGGAATGGTTAAGTAGGGATATGGAGGATGGGGCAGGGAAGGTGGGAGATGGAGTCATAAGGTTCGGTGGGAGAAAGAAGACCCAAAGGTCCAAAAGCCTCTCCCCCCCCCCAATCCCCTCGAAGATTTTTTTTTTTTTTTTTTAACATCGGCGAGCCATAGACTATTTCAACACAGCCAAGACTGAATATGATCATGGAGAGAAATCTTCCTAGTGAAGAACACCCTTGTAATAGTTGCTGTTAATAATAGACACCTGTTATTAAATACTCGAGTATATGAGAGATCTTGCACACCTACACTGAGTATAGTTTGCTTGTATTACACTGAACTGTACTGATACTAACTCCTTCCCAGGCGAGTTATTAATAACAATTAGTAATCATGAATATCTGACCTTGTGCTAAAAATTCCGCAATAAACATAGTTTGTCAGTTGTCTCCAGCGTGCATGCGCTTGTAGTAAACATTATAATCATAACCAAGCACTAAACCCATAAGGGTCATACAGCACTGCCAGGCAGGTCGTGCTAGAAATGTAATATGCTTGATCAGAGACGAGGAAGGGTGGAGAGTATAACAGACGTAGCCAGTTGGCCCAGTGGCTAGCACGTCATTCTGGAGTTTTATGACTCTGACCGCGGGTTTCATCCCCACCCGTGGTATGGTTAGACTTAGTAAACGTATGGAGACATGTGCGCGTGTCTTACAAAAGATATAAAATAGGTGCATGATTGGTACATCTGGCAAGAACAGGTAGACATACTGAGTGACAGTCTTGCAACATTATGTTGATAGATGCATCATGGGAGAATCTAGCAAGAATAATAATAATAATAATAATAATAAAAAAGTGCTAAGCCACAAGGGCTATACAGCACTGCAGGGTAGGGAAGGAAGCGAGGGTATTGGGTGGCAGAAGGGAGGAGGGATGATCAGTAGGTTACAGAAAACAGCGGGGCAGGGGATAGTACAGGGGGTAGAGGGAAGCAAGAGATTGAAGTAGAAAGGGCTGAAGGTATCAGAATTTGTGAAGTCAGTTGTTGTTGAAAAGTCAAAGAGTCAGGATGAAAGGTGGGTCCATCAGCGAGAAGGGAAGGTAAAGAGAGAGCAGCGGAGTGAAGAGGCCGACAGAGGTAAATTCTGCGTGCTCGTTGATAAAGTGGGCAGTCCAACAGAATGTGGCTGACTGATAATGGAACCAGACAGTTCTCACAGAGAGGAGCAGGTCGCCTCTCCATGAGATATCCACGAGTAAGACGTGTATGGCCAATGTGAAGACGGGAGAGTCTCCCAACCTCGACACTGGTGACAAGAAGACGGCCAGTAACCTATACTCGGGTTTAATAGATTGAAGTTTGTTGCCGAGCATAGTAGACCAACGTTGTTGCCAAAGGGTGTGAAGGTGGGAAGATATTGCAGCAAAATAGTCAGTAAATGGAATACCTCTATATGAAACTGGTAGGTCATGTACTGCTGACAGCGCAGCAGTGTCTGCCTGTTCATTGCCCTGTACGTCAACATGACCAGGGACCCAACAAAAAAAAATATCTTTATGCTTGGTAAAGATGAGGCGTAGCCAAAGTTGGATACGGAGGACTAAGGGGTGAGGTGTATCAAATTTCTGTATAGCCTGTAAAGCACTAAGGGAGTCTGAGACAACCACAAATGACGACACAGGCATAGATGCAATACGGATAAGTGCTGCAAGGATGGCATACAATTCAGAAGTAAAAATATTAGCCGAAGATAGTAAATGCCCTCGTACGCCGCTGTCCGGAAACACTGCTGCGAATCCTACGCCGTCAGAAGACTTAGAGCCATCTGTGTACACAGCAATGGCATGAGAATGAGAGTGGAAGTGGTCTAGAAAAAGAGAGCGGGAAGCGACTGTAGACAGTTGGGCTTTCGAGCAAGGGAGAGAGAAAGAACAGACTCGAACAGCTGGAACTTCCCAGGGGGATAGGGAAAAGTGAGATGCTACATGAACACAGAAAGGTGGTATTTGAAGAGAAGACAAGAGCGAATGAAGGCGAAGAGAGAAGGGACGGAGAAAACAGGGTCGGCGAACAAATAATGTCTACTAATATCAGTGACCATTCTATAAATGGAAGGATTGCGGAGATCATGAGAGCGTACATAGTAGCGAATGCAATGGGCATCACGGAGATCAGATAAGGATGGAACGTTCACTTCTGCATAGAGGTTCTCGACAAGGGAAGAGCGAAAAGCACTAAGGCATAAACGTAATCCTTGGTGATGAATGGGGTTAAGGCTAGAGAGAGTAGCAGGAGATGCCGCTGAATAGATATGGTCACTATAATCAAGTTTCGATAAAATGAGGGTGGAATGTAGGCGAAGGAGGGTTCGACGATCAGCTCCCCATGAAAGATGAGCAAGGGTTTTAAGGTTCAGCCGGCTGTGACAAGTTGCCTTCAGAGAGGTAATATGAGGTTCCCAAGATAACCTACGGTCAAAGAGGAGGCCCAGAAACTTGACTATCACGTTCAGGGATACGGGAGCCATAGAGGTACAAAGGATGATCGGAGATGACAGAATGTGGCATGCAAAGAGTATGTAACCTTTATTCGGCGCATGTACACACCCTCATTTATAGGCTATCTCCCCCAACCAGTGAACCAGGTTGCTAAGAGTTGATGGGGCCCCGTCGTTCAACTAGTGACCAGGTTCTAGCCAATAAGATGGTTTTGGCAATTGCAGAGGTTATGTGGGTACCACTCTCCTGTCTGCCCTTGTCATTCCCATTCTAGAGCTGGTTGAAGCACGGTCTGCTATCTTGTGTCTTCTATTTCTGCCTTGCTTACCGTGGAGAGCACTATACTTATCACTGTACATAGTGTACATATTGCTGTTCTAAATTGGTGAAGGATAATATAAGTCTAAACTTTTTCTGCTGTGTTTATTTTGCTCCCATTACACCAGGGATAACAGGCCATTTGGAATCCTGGGTTGTAATATGGGTAGCCTGTCCGAGAGCTGGAGCTGGACTTAGAGAAACGGTTGAGCTTAGGGTGAAGCTTGTAGCGGGATTATTATTATAATCAAAAAGAAGCGCTAAGCCACAAGGGCTATACAGCGCTGCAGGGTAGGGAAGGAAGCAAGGGAATTGGATGGCAGAAGGGAGGGGGGATGATCAGCAGGTTACAGAAAACAGCGGGGCAGGGGATAGTACGGGGGTAGAGGGTAGCAAGAGATACAAGTAGAAAGGGCTGAAAGTATCAGAATTTGTGAAGTAAGTCAGTCGTTGTCAAAAAGTCAATGAGAGAGTCCGGATGAAAGGTGGGTCCATCAGCGAGAAGGGAAGGTAAAGAGAGAGCAGCGGGGCGAAGACGACGACAGAGGTAAATTCTGCGTGCTCGTTGATAAAAGTGGGCAGTCCAACAGAATGTGGCCCGACTGATAATGGAGCTTGGCAATTCTCACAGAGAGGAGTCAAGACGCCTCTCCATGAGATATCCATGAGTAAGACGAGTATGGCCAATGCGAAGACGGGAGAGAGTAGTCTCCCAACCTCGACACTGGTGATAAGAAGACGGCCAGTAACCTATACTCGGTTTAATAGACTGAAGTTTGTTGCCGAGCATAGTAGACTAACGTTGTTGCCAACGGGTGTGAAGGTGGGAAGATATTACAGCAAAATAGTCCGTACATGGAATACCTCTATAAGAAACTGGTAGGTCATGTACTGCTGACCGCGCAGCAGTGTCTGCCTGTTCATTGCCCTGTACGTCAACATGACCAGGGACCCAACAAAAAACAATATCTTTATGCTTAGTAAAGATGCGGCGTAGCCAAAGTTGGATACGGAGGACTAAGGGGTGAGGTGTATCAAATTTTTGTATAGCCTGTAAAGCACTAAGGGAGTCTGAGACAACCACAAATGATGACACAGGCATAGATGCAATACGGATAAGTGCTGTAAGGATGGCATATAATTCAGCAGTAAAAATACTAGCTGAAGATAGTAAATGCCCTTGTACGACGCTGTCCGGAAACACTGCTGCGAATCCTACGCCGTCAGAAGACTTAGAGCCATCTGTGTACACAGCAATGGCATGAGAATGAGAGTGAAAGTGGTCAAGAAAAAGAGAGCGGGAAGCGACCGTAGACAGTTGGGCTTTCGAGCAAGGGAGGGAGAAAGAACAGACTCGAACAGCTGGAACTTCCCAGGGGGGTAGGGAAAAGTGAGATGCTACATGTACATAGAAAGGTGGTAGTTGAAGAGAAGACAAGAGCGAATGAAGGCGAAGAGAGAAGGGACGGAGTAAGCAGGGGCGGCGAACAAATAAAGAATGTCTACTAATATCAGTGACCATTCTATAAATGGAAGGATTGCGGAGATCATGAGAGCGTACATAGTAGCGCAGGCAATGGGCATCACGGCGATCGGATAAGGATGGAACGTTCGCTTCTGCATAGAGGCTTTCGACAGGGGAAGAGCGAAAAGCACCAAGGCATAAACGTAATCCTTGGTGATGAATGGGGTTAAGGCTAGAGAGAGTAGCAGGAGATGCCGCTGAATAGATCTGGTCACCATAATCAAGTTTCGATAAAATAAGGGTGGAATGTAGGTGAAGGAGGGTTCGACGATCAGCTCCCCACGAAAGATGAGCAAGGGTTTTAAGAAGGTTCAGCCGGCTGTGACAAGTTGCCTTCAGAGAGGTAATGTGAGGTTTCCAGGATAACCTACGATCAAAGAGGAGGCCCAGAAACTTGACTGTATCACGTTCAGGGATACGTGAGCCATAGAGGTACAAAGGATGATCAGAGATGACAGAGCGTCTAGTGAAAGTGATTTGGTGGGTTTTAGTGCTGGAAAATTTAAACCCATGTGTGGTGGCCCAATTGGAAACACGGTCGACTGCATGCTGGAGAGAAACTGTAAGGAGGTGACAGTCAGCGCCTGCACAGGCAATAGCGAAGTCATCAACATAGAGTGATGACCAAATATTTGATGGAAGACTAGAGGCCAAATCATTAATAGCAAGGAGAAAAAGTGTTGTGCTCAGAACACATCCCTGGGGGACACCTTCAGCTTGGACAAAGTCCGGGGAGAGCACATTATTAACCCGAACACGGAAATGCCTGTCAGTTAAAAAGTTCTTAAGGAAGGATGGTAGATTGCCTCGAAGGCCTAAGGAGTGGGCTTGGGCTAAAATATTATACCTCCAAGTTGTGTCATATGCCTTCTCAAGGTCAAAAAATATGGCAATAACTGAGTGGTTATTCGCAAAGGCATTACGAACATACGTATCCAAGCGCAGTAAGGGGTCTATGGTAGAACGTCCCTTACGAAAGCCATATTGACGAGTGGAGAGACTGTTGTGTGTCTCTAAATACCACACTAAACGTCTATTTACTAGACGTTCCATTACTTTGCAAACTGCACTGGTAAGAGCAATGGGACGATAGTGGGAGGTTTCATGTCCCGTAGTGCCTGGTTTGCGGAAAGGGAGAACAATGGCGGATTTCCACAGCTGTGGAAGAACTCCTTGTGACCAAATAAGATTGTAAAGGCGTAATAGGACTGCAAGGGCTGACTGATGTAAATGTTGTAGCATACGAATATGAATGTCGTCGGGCCCAGCTGCCGATGATCGACAAGCTGAGAGTGTTGCCTCCAGTTCTTGAAGTGTAAAAGGCACATTATACTGTTCTTCTCTGAGAGAAGAAAAGTCCAAGGGTGCTATCTCTCTGGCAGACTTTCTGAGGAAAGAAATTAGGGGGCTAGATGGAGTCCCTGAGAAATACGAGCCCAGATGATGCCATTTCATTGGCCACATCTAGTGGGTTTTGCAGTTCAAAACCGGGGCACACAATCGCAGAACAGGAGCCCAGGAGAATATTTACCACTCAGTTTTTCGTACTATTTTTCCAGACTGCATCGCATAGAGGAAGCAGAGGTGATGGTGTGAGACAAGACTCGCCAGAAGATCGTTTAGTAGCGTCACGGATGACACGGCGAGCGATCCGGCACTAGCTTCTGGTTTAAAAACAAGAGTCCGCTCTTGTGGTTTCTATTGTACCGGTACCTGCCCCATCGCAGCGCGTTTCAAACGTACTGCACGAGCACGAAGCAGAGACCCATCCAAGGCACGCATATTCTGAGAATGCCTGCCCGAAGTTTGGGGTATAGATGAAAGCATGCGGTGAAAACGAGGACGAGAAGAGGAGTAAAAAATGCTCATCGATGGTAGACAAAAGGAAACCTCTTTAAACACCAGCTCAGGTGTGAGAAAAAGTTCCAAGTTGGCCCGATTAAATAGCCAGCGTGGGGTGCGAAAGAGGTGGCGAATATGAATGGGGAAGAAAGAATGATTGGAATGATCACTGTTGAGAGTGAGCGGGGGGGGAGTGGGTCGGGGGGGCGGTAGAAGGAACGAGACGTGGGGGAAAGCATGCGGCGGAGTAAGAGCAAACTGAGAGATCGATGCAAGAGAGAGTATGAGTCCGAGGATCAAAATGGGTGTGAGTACCTGTATTTAAAAAACATTGGTGGGGGGTGGGAGGGCAAGGAAAAGCCTCTAACTGAATTTCCACGAATCACAGTGAGAGACCCACGCCCAGAGGAAATGTGGCATTAACAATCACAAGTAACAGAAACGGTTGGCGGTAAATGACGAACACAAGGAAGCAAAATCCGAATAGATAATGGCCCTGAGAAGGAGATAGATATGAAAGACAGAGCGGATACCACCTATTAAGTGGATACTGCTGCTGTGTAATGCAGCAAAGTATGGAATAAATAGCTGATTGTTACGGAATATCATGTGCGGAGAAGAAGGCACTTTTCATTAAAAAGGTCCCATCATGGAAAGTGATCTGAAGAATACAATTAAAATTATAGCCTGAGATGTAGAAATACAGCAGAGTGTAATTGGTTCCTGTAAGCAAACACCAACAGGGGCAAACGGAGAGTAACAACTGGAAGCTCACCCGATATAACCCCTGAGGCCGGCGTTATATTCACTGTAAGAAGGAGTCGGGGAACATGTGGCAATGATAAGATACTTGAAATCCCAGAGTAAGGGTTCCTTACGGAATAGATGGGTTAGAAAAAGTCCACATGCGGAGGCAGTGAAAATGGTTCAAGCAGGCTAAGGAACGGTGGCGCTGAGAAGAAAGGAGTTGCGCAGATGAGCAGAGGAGAGAGAAAGAGCGGAAGGTGGATCAGGTCCATTGATTGTTTGGTCTCTCAATAAATTCCGAGATTTCTTCACGTAGTTTTCGGAATTCCCAGAGAAGTCCGTATGGGAGACAAAAAATTATTTACAATTTAATTTTTATAATTTGGAATGGTAGGGGGGGAATGAGTAAAGATTGGAACTGTATTGACCTGTGACAAGGTAAGGGGGGGGGGTCGAAAGGTGGATGAACTGAGAAGCCGAGCAGGGAAACAGAAGAGGAACAGGAACCTTGGAGGTGGCAGAAGAGGAAGAAACTTGGGAGGGAAACAGGGGAGGAAGGTACATTACGAGGAGGAAGGGTGAACCTCTTGCACTTGTAAACTGAGCCAAGTGAGAAGGTGAAGAACTAGGGACAGAGACAGGGAGTCATCATAAATGAGGAGGTGGAAGAAGGGCTAAGGAAGGAGTATTACCGAGACTTTTTTTGACTTTTGAGAAGTGAGGGAACGATTGGTAAGAGTGTCTGTACAGGTCTCCGCGATACAGAGGCTTGTAAGAGTAGCAACTCTGAAAGAGAAGCTAGATATAACTGAGGCGTTGAAGTAGGGACTTCTGAGCCGAGGACAGCAAAAGGATTAGATACAGGAGTGATTATGTGGGAGAGGTCTACCACAGAGGTGGGTGTAGAAGATGGAATACCAGAAGTGGGGGGACGTTTTGAAACACGGGAATAAGAAACACGTGGGAGTCTCCCTAGGAGGCGGAGATGAAAAAACTGCCATGGCAATAAGGGAGACCTTCTTATCCTCTTTGAGGAATACGTATTTCCCCGTCGAGTTTAAATAGACCCGACAACGGCGAGAGTACAAAGGGTGAGCCTCATGACAGTCTAAGGCAAGAGGGAGATCGAATTGCTTAAGACGTATTAGAATGTGTCACGGCACCACAGGACGGTGCATTCGGCGATAGATCTGCCATATTGTCCGCTGAGGATGGCCAAGATCGCCAGCGTGGTGAGCCTCAGACCGACAAAATGAGACAGTCACGAGTGAGCATTCCACAAATACCACTTCAAATAACAAAAACATAAAGTGGGACCAAGTAAAAGACCAAGTCATAACCGATATAAGCTGGAAGATATACAAGCAACACAGACCCAAACTTATGCTAGAACAGATTAACTCGTGGCACTCTGAATTTATGCACAAGGCTTATTCCTCTAAGAAAAGGATGAGTAGATGTAAAATAGAAAGAGATCAGCGCTACTCCTTACAGCGACGAGAAAAGAATAAACAGAGCGGCCTAAAAGAGGTCCAATAAACCAGAAAAGCGCAGGATACACTGGTTCAGAGAAATAGCAAGCACGAACTTAAGCTAAAAGAATCCGTTAGAGTCAGGAATCGCGGTGGAAAAGAACTAAAAGCCCTATAAATGAACTCTGAAGAACCCAAAGTATTTCTTCGTCCTATGCCAATCAAAATCGAGAACAAACGAGACCAGTATAGGCGCCCTATCATTAAACAAGATGGGTCCAACAACAGATGACGAGCAAGGAATGTGAGTGAGCTACTCAAAGTACCGCAATCACACACAGTTTTTATGGCAAGCCGCTAAACCAGACTGAGAGTCCGGAAGATCAAAAGAATTTTTTATGAGAGAGCCACAAAAATTGATTAACACAAGCCTATCCGATGTTATCCTAAGCCAAATGACTTCGAACAGGCGATAAATGACATGCCCATGCACTCCTGGCCCCAGGCCAGACTCAAGGAACTCTGTGTTTCATGCAAGAACTTGCAAGAAAGCCCCTTACACGAGCCTTTCCATCCTATGGAGAGGGATCATGGAACACGGGGTTGTCTCATTTACTAAAAACCACAGACATAGCCCCCACTCCACAAAGGGTCAGTAAAGCAAACAGCAAAGAACTACAGACCAATAGCACTAACATCCCATATCATAAAAATCTTTGAAAGGGTCCTTAAGAAGCAAGATCACCACCCATCTAGAAAACCCATCAGTTACACAACCCAGGGCAACATGGTTTTAGAACAGGTCGCTCCTGTCTGTCTCACTACTGGATCACTACGACAAGGTCCTAAATGCACTAGAAGACAAAAAGAAAGCAGATTTAATATAACAGACTTTGCAAAAGAAGCCTTCGACAAGTGTGACCATGGCGTAATAGCGCACAAATGCGCGCTAAAGGAATAACAGGAAAAGTTGTCGATGGATCTATAATTTCCTCACGAACAGGAACACAGAGAGTACAGTCGTCAACAGAGTAAAGTCCAGGCAGCTACGGTGAAAAGCTTCTTGTTCCACAAGGCACAGTACTAAAGCTCCCATCTGTTCCCTCATCCACATATCCGACATAGACCAAGGAGTCCGACCACAGCAACACCGTGTCTTCCTTTGCAGATGACACCCGAATCTGGCATGACAAGTGTCTTCCAATGCAGACACTGCAGGCTCCAGCGGACATCAACAAAACGTTCAGTGGGCTGCAGAAAACAATATGAAGTTCAACGATGGAGAAATATCAATTACTCAGATATGTTAAACATGAGAAAATTAAATCTTCATCAGAGTACAAAACAAATCTGCTCACAAAAATAGAGCGAAACAACACCAACGTCCAAAGACCTGGGAGTGAATTATGTCGGAGGATTCACACCTTCAAGACCATAACATTGTATCAATCGCATCTGCTAGAAAAATGACAGGATGGATAATGAAAACCTTCAAACTAGGGAGGCCAAAGCCCATGATTGACACCTCTTCATATCACCTTGTTTCTATCTAGCTGGAATATTGCTGCACTCTAACAGCACCTTTCAAGGCAGGTGAAATTGCCGACCTAGAAAATGTACAGAGAACTTTCCCACGGCGCGCATAACGGAGAGATAAAACACCTCATTACTGGGAGCGCTTGAGGTTTTCTAAACCTGTATTCCCAAACGCAGGAGGAGAGATACATGAATATCTACACCTGGAAGAATCCTAGAGGGACTAGTACCGAACTTGCACACGAAAATCACTCACTACGAAAGCAAAAACTTGCAGGACGATGCACCAAGCCCCCCAATGAAAAGCAGGTGTCACTAGCACGTATAAAGACCATATCAAAAAGTGTCAGGGGACCGCGAGACAGGTTCAACTGCCTCCAGCAACAATCATACGGGGGATTACCAACAGACCCTGCAGTCCTTCAAGATGCACAGGACAAGCACCTAAAGGCAGTCCTGATCCACCGGGCTGTGGCTCGTTAACGTTTGGTTTTGCGTGCAGGCCAGCAGCAACATCCTGGATGATCAGGCGCTGACTCCACCAGGAGCCTTGTCACAGACCGGGCCGCGGGGCCGTTTTGAACCCCCGAAAGACACCTCCAGTAAACTCCAGGAAGGGGATCACCTATCGAACTTGTAACCGATGTCCCTGCTATATAAACCGGAGGATGGGAGTTCTCGGCTGTCAAAAGATAAACGAGCACAGTTGCTAGGAATCGTCTCCGCCCACGTGCAGAAAAGAACGTAAGTGTCCTACCTATGAGGATAGGGAGATCTTGGAGTTCCAGCTGTATCTAGAATGTCGGTGCCACATGTCAGGAAATTTGTTGAACTATGGTAATGGGGCAGAATAACGTACCACTACAAGAGATTGAGGAATGTTGATTTTTCAAGGGTGACAGGAACAGTATCTATTATGGGAAAGACGAGAGAGCTCACGAGCCTGGGTAGCATTCTGTAACGGTAATTAGCCACGTACTCTCTTAAGAGCATGAAAAGAAATATATTTTACCAACCATGGCGTTAGGAGTGCCAATGCCAATACTATGGTATCAGAAAGATAGGCAGTATAGGAATTGGTCGTAAAGTGGAAAGATTTTAGTCCACTGTTCAGTCTAGAAACAGAGCGTGGAAAGGTATTGGAAGGACGTGTCGCTCGTTTCGGAGAAAACGAGAAGGTGAAGTGGAGAAGTATCATCAGCAGGTAATTGTCGTTTGACAGTTTAGGCGAGGGACCTAGAGTTGGTCCGACGTGGAACGGGTGTGCGATTTGAAAATTGCCGCACCGTAGAGGGAGAGGCCGAAGCAATAGTCAGAGGTGAGAAGCTAAGGTCCCCTGATAAATCGAAGGAGTCAGTCGAGGCCTCAGTACCTGAAGCGGGTGAGGAAACAGCACCGGCAATAGGTACAGAGGCAATGAGGAATGTCTGAAGAGTGGTCCAAAGACGAGGCGGGGTCAGAACGGGGTGCGGTATCAAGAAGGGGCCCGGGGGTACCAGGTTCATGGACTAGGGCTGCCATGGTTAGGTTACTTCTTTCTTTTTGTTTTTAAGAAAAAAAAAAAGAAAGAAGAAAAGAAAATAAAAAAAAAAAAAAAAAAAAAAAAAAAAAAAGGGGGGACCGGGGAGGGATAGTTCCTAGGAGGAATGAAAGGGCCAGAAATCTCCCTCCGCGCCCAAGAGGACTCGACACCGCTAGTAGCGCAGATGCAGCATGGAACCCGTGCCATACCCCAACCTTCATGCCAGTAAACCAGCAATCTGGGATAGCAACCTCACATCTGCCGAGCTACCTCGGTGGACAAAGAGAGGGCGGCCGGATATCCGCCACAAAGCATACCTCCTTCAGCCACCACCCCCGAATCCGAAAGGGGGCTTCCAGAGATACACCCCGTCGCCCAAAAGACACCCAAAGCTACTCCGGGATACCGGAGAGGGATCGGGACTCCTAGGCAATCCAGATTCCACGGCAAACTACGCCACCGCCAAGAAACCTCAACGGAATGGGATGGACCCGTGTCCTTTCCCCTACCTAGGAACTAGCGCGCCTGTGGGAGAAATCACGAAGGCTAAAAAGAGGAAGGGCAAAAGGGACGGGTGAGGAGGAGGAGGAGGAATGGAAAAAGGGGAGGATGGGGAGGATGGGATAGGGGAGGGGAGAATGGGGGGTAATTAGGTTCGGTCTGAGGAAGAAGACCGACAGGGCTAATTCCTCAGACCAAGAGCCTCTTCACCACGCCAAGGAGCCCCCCTTGAAGAGGTTGTAGCGGGAACATTGTGCAGCTTGCTGTCTGGCATTGCATTAGCTTTGCCTACGCTTAACAAATTTTGCGTGTCAGTTGCTTTATGGTCAGCCTTGCTATTGTGTGATCGTTCAACAGCTCGCTACTAGCTTGTTCGGTGTGCTCACTTCGCTACGGTCAATCTTCTACAACAGTGTAGCTGTCTGGCATTGCTTTACAAATTTTGTGTGTCAGTTGTTACTAGCCTGTTCGGTGTGGAGAATTTTCCAGTCTGCTTTGCTTGTATGCGTATTCTGCAATCGTACTGTGCATAGCTAAGCGTGTCCTGCAAATTAACCTGTTATGTTGGGGTATTCTGCAATCGTACTGTGCATAGCGAATATTATTATTATAATCAAAAAGAAGCGCTAAGCCACAAGGGCTATACAGCGCTGCAGGGTAGGGAAGGAAGCGAGGGTATTGCATGGCAGAAGGGAGGAGGGATGATCAGTAGGTTACAGAAAACAGCAGGGCAGGGGATAGTACGGGGGTCGAGGGTAGCAAAAGATTGAAGTAGAAAGGGCCGAAAGTATCAGAATTTGTGAAGTCAGTTGTTGTCAAAAAGTCAATGAGAGAGTCTGGATGAAAGGTGGGTCCATCAGTGAGAAGGGAAGGTAAAGAGAGCAGCAGAGTGAAGACAACGATGGAGGTAAATTCTGCGTGCTCGGTGATAAAGTGGGCAGTCCAACAGAATGTGGCTGACTGACAATGGAACTTGGCAATTCTCAGAGGAGCAGGGCGCCTCTCCATGAGATATCCACGAGTAAGACGAGTATGGCCAATGTGAAGATGGGAGAGAGTAGTCTCCCAACCTCGACACTGGTGATAAGAAGACGGCCAGTAACCTATACTCGGTTTAATAGATTGAAGTTTGTTGCCGAGCATAGTAGACCAACATCGTTGCCAACAGGTGTGAAGTTGGGAAGATATTGTAGCAAAATAGTCCGTAGTCCGTAAATGGAATACCTCTACATGAAACTGGTAGGTCATGTACTGCTGACCATGCAGCAGTGTCTTCCTGTTCATTGCCCTGTACGTCAACATGACCAGGGACCCAACAAAAAACAATATCTTTATGCTTGGTAAAGATGCGGCGTAGCCAAAGTTGGATACGGAGGACTAAGGGGTGAGGTGTATCAAATTTCTGTATAGCCTGTAAAGCACTAAGGGAGTCTGAGAAAACCACAAGTGATGACACAGGCATAGATGCCATATGGATAAGTGCTGTAAGGATGGCATACAATTCAGCAGTAAAAATACTAGCCGAAGATAGTAAATGCCCTTGTACGATGCTGTCCGGAAACTCTGCTGTGAATCCTACGCCATCAGAAGACTTAGAGCCATCTGTGTACACAGCAATGGCATGAGAATGAGAGTGAAAGTGGTCAAGAAAAAGAGCGGGAAGCGACCGTAGACAGTTGGGCTTTCGAGCAAAGGAGAGAGAAAGAACAGACTCGAACAGCTGGAACTTCCCAGAGGGGTAGGGAAAAGTGAGATGCTACATGTACATAGAAAGGTGGTAATTGAAGAGAAGACAAGAGCGAATGAAGGCGAAGAGAGAAGGGACGGAGTAAACAGGGGCGGCGAACAAATAAAGAATGTCTACTAATATCAGTGACCATTCTATAAATGGAAGGATTGCTGAGATCATGAGCGTACATAGTAGCGAAGGCAATGGGCATCACAGCGATCAGATAACGATGGAACGTTCGCTTCTGCATAGAGGCTCTCGACAGGGGAAGAGCGAAAGGCACCAAGGCAAAAAACGTAATCCTTGGTGATGAATGGGGGTTAAGGCTAGAGAGAGTAGCAGGAGATGCCGCTGAAAGATCTGGTCACCATAATCAAGTTTCGATAAGTTTAAGGGTGGAATGTAGGCGAAAAAGGGGTTCGACGATCAGCTCCCCATGAAAGAATGAGCAAGGGTTTTTAAAAAGGGTTTTCAGCCGGCTGTGAAAAGTTGCCTTCAGAGAGGTAATGTGAGGTTTCCAGGATAACCTACGATCAAAGAGGAGGCCCAGAAACTTGATTATCACGTTCAGGGATACGAGAGCCATAGAGGTACAAAGGATGATCGGAGATGACAGAGCGTCTAGTGAAAGTAATTTGGTGGGTTTTAGTGCTGGAAAATTTAAACCCACGTGTGGTGGCCCAATTGGAAACATGGTCGACTGCATGCTGGAGAGAAACTGTAATAAGGTGACAGTCAGTACCTGCACAGGCAATAGCGAAGTCCTCAACAGAGTGATGACCAAATATTTGATGGAAGACTAGAGGCCAAATCATTAACAGCAAGGAGAAAATGTGTTGTGCTCAGAACACATCCATGGGGGACACCTTCAGCTTGGATAAAGTCCGGGGAGAGCACATTTTTAACCCGAAAACGGAAATGCCGTCAGTTAAAAGTTTAAGGAAGGATGGTAGATTGCCTCGAAGGCCTAAGGAGTGGGCTTGGGCTAAAATATTATACCTCCAAGTTGTGTCATATGCCTTCTCAAGGTCAAAAAATATGGCAATAACTGAGTGGTTATTCGCAAAGGCATTACAAACATACGTATCCAAGCCTAGTAAGGGGTCTATGGTAGAACGTCCCTTACGAAAGCCATATTGACGAGTGGAGAGACTGTTGTGTCCCTAAATACCACACTAAACCTCTATTTACTAGGCGTTCCATCACTTTGCAAACTGCACTGGTAAGATTATTATAATCAAAGGGGAAGCGCTAAACCCGGAGGATTATACAGCGCCTGGGGGGGGATGTGGAAGGCATACAGGCTTAATTCGGGGAACTGGAGCACTGCACTGGTAAGAGCAATGGGACGATAGTGGGAGGTTTCATGTCCCATAGTGCCTGGTTTGCGGAAAGGTAGAACAATGGCGGATTTCCACAGCTGTGGAAGAACTCCTTGTGACCAAATAAGATTGTAAAGGCGTAATAGGACTGCAAGGGCTGACTGATGTAAATGTTGTAGCATGCGAATATGAATGTCGTCGGGCCCAGCTGCCGATGATCGGCAAGCTGAGAGTGTTGCCTCCAGTTCTTGAAGTGTAAAAGGCACATTATACTGTTCTTCTCTGAGAGAAGAAAAGTCCAAGGGTGCTAACTCTCTTGCAGACTTTGAGCAAAGAAATGAGGGGCATAGATGGAGTCCTTGAGAAATACGGACCAGATGATTGCCAATTTCATTGGCAACATCTAGTGGGTTTGCTATATCAACACCGGCAACCCGCAGAACAGGAGCCGGATCAGGAGAATATTTACCACTCAGTTTTCGTACTTTTTTCCAGACTGCACTCATAGAGGAAGCAGAGGTGATGGTGGAGACAATCTCGCCAGCAAGTGCGTTTAACATCACAGATGACACGGCGAGCGATCGCACGCTTCTGTTTAAAATCAAGGAGTCGCTCTGTGGGTCTATTGTACCGGTACCTGCCTCATGCAGCGCGTTTCAAACGTACTGCACGAGCACAAGCAGGAGACCACCAAGGCACGTATTTCTGAGAATGCCTGCCCGAAGTTTCGGGTATACAATTAGAAGCCACGGTTAAAACGGAGGACGAGAAGAGGTGTAAAAGCTCATCGATGGAGGACAAAGAAGGAACCTCTCTAAAAACAATCAGGTGTGAGTAAAGGTTCCAATTTGCCTGATCAAATTGCCAGCATGGGATGCAAAGAGGTGGTGAATATGAAGGGGAAGCAAGAATGATTGGGAAATGATCGCTGTTATGCAAGTCCAGGAGAACAGACCAAGTGAAGTCTTATGTGGTGGAGGAAGAGCAGACTGAGAGATCAATGCAAGAGAGAGTGTGAGTGAGGATCAAAATGGGTGAGAGTACCTGTATGTAAAACATAGAGGGGGTGGGTGGCAAGAAAAGCCTCTAACTGAATGCCACGGGAACCACAGTGAGACCCCCCCCCCCAGAGGAAATGGTGGGCATTAAAATCGCCAAGTAACAGAATCGGTGGTGGTAATGACGAAACAAAGGCAATATCCAGAATAGATAATGCACGAGCAGATATAAAGAACAGCGCATATGCCACCTATGCAAGTGGATACAGGCTGCTGTGTAATGCAGTGAAGTATGAACAAATAGCTGATGGTACGGAATATCAGTGTGTAGAAGGGCACTTTCAATAAAAGATCCCATCAGGAAAAGGATCTGAAGAATACAATAAATTATAGCCTGAGATGGGAGAGAACAGCGGAGTGTAATTTTGGTTCCTGTAAGCAAACACCAACAGGGGAAAACTGGGAGAGTAACATCTGAAGCTCACCCCGATTACCCGAGGCCGCGTATATTCCACTGTAAATAGGCCATGATTGGCAATGATAAAGATACCTGATATCCGCAGGTAAGGGTTCCTATGGACTAGTGGGTTAGAAAAGTCCACATGCAGAGGCAGTGGAAAACGTTCAAGCAGCGAAGGAATGGTGCGCTGTGAAGAAAGGAGTTGCGCAGATGGAGCAGAGGAGAGAGAAGGAACGGAGGGTGGATCAGTGTCCATTGATGGTTTGGTCTCTGCAATATATTCAGAGATTGCTTCAAGTGTTTCGGAATTCAGAGACGTCGTATGGGAGACAATATTGGAAATGGTAGGGGGGAGGATGAGTAAAGATTGGAACTGTAATGGACTGTACCAAGGTATTGGGGGGGCAAAGGGGTGGAGGGAACTGGAGAAGCGTGGAAGGGGACAGAAGAGGCAGAAACCTGGGAGGTGGCAGAAGAGGAAGAAACTTGGAGGGAACAGGGGAGGAAGGTACAGTACGAGGAGGAGGGTGAACCTCTACACTTGTAACATAGCCAGTGAGAGGGGAAGAACCAGGTAGAGAGACAGGGAAGGTAAAATGAGGAGGTGGAAGATGGGTTGGAGGTGTTAACGGACCTTTTTTTGACTTTTGAGAAGTAGTGGGACGATTGGGAGGTGTCATAAGAGATCTCGTCGCTACTGAGGCTTGTGAGGGAGAACACAAAGAAGCGAGATCAGACCAAGGTGTTGAAGTAGGGACGTCTGAGCCTAGGACAGCAAAAGAATTAGATACAGGAGTGACTATGGGAGAGGTAACCACAGAAGTGGTTGCAGAAGATGGGATCCCAGAAGCAGGGGGACGTTCTGAAACATGGGAATAAGAAACAAGGTAGTCTCCCTTGGAGGCGGAGATGAGAAACTGCCAAGGCATAAGGGAGACCTGCCTCTTTGAGGTAACAGATTTCCCGCTCGTTTAAGTACTTGACAACAGCGAGAGTACGAAGGGCGAGCCTAATGACAATTAAGGCAAGAGGGAGGTCGATTGCAAGACGTATTAGAATGGTCATCGGCACCACAGACTGGGCATTCCACGATAGATCTGCAATATTTTGCTGGATGGCCAAATCGCCAGCAATTTCTACACTGTTGTGGTGTAGGGATCACCTTTCGAACTTGTAACCGATGTCCTGCTACATAAACTGAGGATGGGAGTTCACGGCTGTCAAAAGTTAAGCGAGCCACATTGCTAGGGTATCATCTCCGCCCGCAGGCAGGAGGAACATAAGTGTCTACCTTGAGGATTGGGAGATCTTGGAGTTCCAGCTGTTCAAGAATGTCAGTGCCACATGTCTGGAAATTTTGTTGAACAATGGTATCGGGCAGAATGACGGTACCACTACAAGAATCGAGGGAATGATGTTTTCAATAGTGACAGGAACAGTATCGATATGGGAAAGACGAGAAAGCTCAAGAGCCTGGGTAGCATTCTGTACGGTGATGATGCGCATACCGCTCTTAAGAGCATGAAAAGAAATATCTTTACCAACATGGCGTAGGAGTGTCTTGCCAATACTGTGGTCAGAAAGATAGGCAGTAGATGAAGTCGGTCGTAAAGTGAAGAATTTAGTCCATTGTGCAGTCTGAAACTGAGCGTGGAAAGGTAGTGAAGGACGTGTCGATCTTTTCCGAGAAGAACGAGAAGGTGGAGAAGTATCATCAGCAGGCAATTGTCGTTGGCGTTTAGGCGTTTAGTGAGTTGGTCCGATGTGGAATGGGCCGGCGATTCGAAAATCGCCGTACCGTAGAGGGAGAGGCCGGAAGCATAGTCAGAGGAGAGCAAAGGTCAGATAAATCGAAGGAGTCAGTCGAGCCTCAGTACCTGAAGCGGGTGGGCAA